>CM034701.1:233693055-233719201 GCA_020142125.1 Phrynosoma platyrhinos | reverse complement strand
CAGCAACCCGGCCCCCGACTCAAAAAGGTTGCCTACCCCTGCCCTAGGGTGATCAAACTGTAAGTGAGAAGGGAATGTGGCATAGAAGCAGTTTGAGAGAGGTAATTTTAAAATGCCCTACCAAGACTGAACATGTTTCAGTGTCAGTATGGCTGCATCCACACTGCAGAAATAAAACCAGCTTGACACTTTAACTCCCAGGGCTCAATACTGTGGAATTCAGGGAAATGCAGTTTGTAGTGGCATTAAAGCTCTCTGACAGAAAAAGCTAAATGTCTCACAAAACTACAATTCCCAGAATTCCATAGCATTGAACCATATAGTTAAAGTGGTGCCGAACTGGATTATTTCTGCAGTGAGGATGCAGCCTATGAGAAGAACGTGAGAAGACTAGGAACAGCCTCATCTGTGGGGTGCTAAAGTAATGCCCCTGAGAATTGTAGGACACCTTGGGTTTGATAACCCTGCCAGCAGGATGAAAAACACCAGCTTTCATTGTTACATACATATAACGGGTAGATATGGTTAGATTTTAGGGGTGGGGCAGTATATGTTAGGGCTACATTGACTGCTCCTGTGAGACTTTTTTTGGCTTACATGCTTTAGCAAATTAGATAATGAATGAAAAGATGAAAAAGATGATCTTTATACTAGATGAGAATTGATAGGTTTCTTTAAATAGCAAGCTGTCCTTCACTTCACTTATCTCAAGATGGCATGCTTATTGTGGTTTCAGCAGCAGGCCAGTTTATTTAAATTTAAATTGATTTTAATCAATTAAACAACTAACATTTATTTTTAATTGGCTGACAGCCAAGGGACATGGCCCACATGCACAGCTGGTGAGAGTGAAGTTTATCCTCTTGGAAATTTTCCAGCCTTGGCACTGTACAACCACTTTTGTCCATAAGAACATAAGAGGCTTGCTGGATCAGACCAATGGTCTATCTATTTCCTGCTGCAGCCAATAAGATCCCCATGGAAAGGCTAAATAGAGAACCAAAGGGTGGGAGTTTTCTCTCCCTTTAGTTTTCACTCATATTTAGAGATGTATTGCTTCTCATTTTAAAGGCAGCATATGCTGCTACTATGACTAGCAGCTGCAGCTTTATCCTGTATGACTTTATCTTAATGCTCTTCTAAAGTCATATAAGTTGGAGGTAGAATACACTATAGCAATGTATTTTGTAGCTTGACTCCATACATTGGACTCGGTGTCCACTAGGGTTTGGTTCAAGGACCCGACATGGATATCAAAATCCATGGATGCTCATGTCCCTTTAAATGCAATGAATAGTAAAATGGTGTCTCTCAAAAAAATGGCAAAGTCAAAGTTTGCTTTTTGTAATCTTAAAAAATCGTTTCAAGCCATGGATGCTTGAATCCGTGGATATATTGGGCCAACTGTACTATATGAAACCGTACTTCCTCTTTTCTATCTGAATCTCATCATTCAGCTTCATTGGATGACCCTGGGTTTAAGTGTTATGAAAGAGAAACACGTCTGTCATCTTTATACATGTCAGTTTTGTTCCTCCAGTCCCACCTTGCTTTTTTTTTTTCTGGAACACTCCAAACACAGTAACTTTTCATTTAAGGGCATGCTCTCCATCCCTCACAGTCACACAGCAGGCTGGCAAAACCTGCATTTGCACTTCAGAATGAATGCACTTGGATATCACTTTAACTGTCATGGCTCAATGCTATGGAAGTCGGGGGTTGGTAGTTTTTGTGAAATATCTAGTCTTTTCCATCAGAGAACTCTGGTGCCATAACTACAAATCCCAGGATTCCATCAGATGGAGTCATGATAGTTAAAGCACAACAACCTAAGAAGGATAGAGCATTGTGCTCCTTATCTGCCAACCCTTCAAAATTAGGAGCCTTTGATTATGAACACTGATGCCTTTACTTCTGGGGAGGTTCAAACAGAGCACTCAGAAGCATGTTCTGTCTGTGGCTCACTCTGTGATACTGACTGGGCATGTGAGCACCCAACCTCTCGATCCCAAAATGGAGTGGGGAACCAGTCTTGAGAGCCAGTGTGGCATAGTAGTTTCAATGCTGGACTATGACTCTGGAGAGCAGGATTCAAATTCCTGCTCAGCCATGAAAACCCACTGGTTGACCTTGGGGAAATAACACTAGCCTCAGAGAATGGCAATGGCAAACCCCCTCTGAAAAAACTTGCCAAGAAAACCTTGTGATAGGGTCGCCATAAGTCAGAAATGACTTGAAGGCGCACAACACGCACCCAAAATGGGTCTTGAGCATACTAGGCACTAGTTCCTCCTTGAATGGTATTACAACACTCTCTCTTGCATTCTTGGATCTGGACAAGAAAATCCCTCTTAAAAGAACGCCTGTGGATCACAGAGCTCTTTTCTTTTAAAAAGTTGGGTTCAGTAGTGCTGCTTACATGAGAATTTTACATTCAGGTGTTTTCTGCTGTCTTAGGGAGCACCTTTTTAACCTCCTTTAGTGAAGCATTTTGGCAGTGCAAACCTTGTTACTAGTTGCATGTGGCAATGTGAATGTGTATTTATTTGATTGTTTATTTATTACTGAATGGCTGTTGTCCCAAGGTTAGGATGCAAGATGGCAAGAGTCACATAAATACAAAGCTGCTTTAAACGTACACCTGCACTTCTGAAGTTCTAACATATCTGTTTAAAAACATACATCTAAATATATGTGTTTTGAAAGGAATCCCTATAGTTTGTGGTGATCAAGGAGATTATGGTGTAAAAATATTAACTTGTCATTGAACACACAAGAATAGCTTCCTCCTTTTTTTTTTTTTTTTTTTTTGGCAGAAAATCAATGTATAGCATCTAGACCATATATTGACAACTTGATTACAAAGGACACTGAATCTGCTTAACCCTGGAATAACACTACTGTGGAGTAGAACAAGACATTTATTCAGCATCACCAACTCTAGAATCTATTAAACCTCAAATGCCTCCCCACTGCAGCTAATGGTGGTATTTTGTTGTTTTCATCCTACCATTCTCATCTCACAAGGCTCAGTGTAACTGACCCTGCTGCATTTTGGAAATTAAGGTTACTGTATACGCTGTACTTGAAAATAAGTCCCTTTGATCACAGTGGAGATTACTTTTGAGAAGGTGTGTATCATGTTGCTCTATGACAGTGTATTAGCTTTTCAGTGAAAAGGAATATGAAATAACCTCATGTTTAGCTAGGAAATATAGGTATCCGATGGATGTGATCCAGAGTCCTAAAAGACTACAGCCACATTGCTTCATAAGTTGACTCCTTTGTCTCCAAGTTCTCCATCTACAGCAGTCTCCAAGTTCTCCATCTACTTTCTGAGCAGGGGACCGGGTTGCTGTCCCTCAGACAATTGGGGGGCCAAAGCACCAAAAATAAATAAATAAAAATATTTTTTTAAAAATAGAAACAATTAAAAAAATTTTAAAATATGCATGCACACTCTCTCAGCCCCAGAAAACCCCTGTGGAGATTTTGCCAAGAAAACCCCAAGAAGTAGTAATAACAACAATAATCAGTATCATCATGGTGGGCGGCGGCAGGACCGGCCTGGGGCCGGTCCAAAGGCCTGGGGGGACCGCATCTGGCCCCCGGGCCTTAGGTTGCCAACCTCTGATCTACAGTAATTACTATGATAGTCACAGTTTTTATATATTCTTTTATTGCACCGCTCTTTACAGGGGACCAGTGTAGGCTCTGTGGAGCCATGCATATTTAGGCAATGCACATAAAGCAAGAGCCCTCTTAATATTCAAAGAGGTCACCTTGGTTACTGCTTAAGCAAAGGTGCCTCTTTTACCAGTTCCACACACACTGTGGCCCCATGGCACTGTGTTTCTGGTCTCTGAGTATGTGCAATCCATTTTAAGTAAGATTTATATTTCCTGGTTCTAAATACACCCTTCCACTTAGACCAAGATCCAATTACAGTTGTCCCTTTGGATCCACAGCGGTTTGGTTTTCTTGCTTCCATATTTCAGTATGGAAATAATGAGAAATTGATTTGAATCGGCTAAATGAAGTTTGATTGATCCGTTTCAGAAAGAATTAACTTCAGTTAACCACACTCAAAGACATAGCTGTGTTAATCTATTTCAGCATAATTTTTTAAAAAAAGAATCCTGTAGCACCTTTAGGACTGAGAAGGGGAATGTCTAGCATTCGCTTTCATGGACTCCAGTCCAACTTCATCAGATGCATGGTCAAATGAAGTAGACTGGAAGCACAAAACCTTATATTGTACTTGTCAGGAGTTGCACATGTAAATGTCCTGCCATAACATACTGGGAATGTTAAATGATGGATTATGTTGTACGAAAACAACTTTGCAGAGACATGGTGATTTCAGCTACAGATGGTGATATAACCTTGAAGGGGACGCAGCATGAATCAAGCCTGTTCCAGGTTGTTCCTGCGAGAAGTGCCTGTCTACAACAACAAAGAAGGGGGGGAAAGAAGGGGAAATGTGTTTATTAATTGTAACAAATAAGGTTTGAGCCCACCATGATTTTGAAAATATGTGTTGTTTGATTAGGCAATTTCAATGTTTGCCATTTAGTTTTGGCAATGAACACCTCTGGTATGGAACTATAAGGCTGATAAAAGGTCTGCTGAGCTTTAACTACTGAAGCCTGAGTTTCTCAACTTAGGGCCTAAGCAGACTGCCAGAAATAGTGCACATTAAATTGAGGCCCTGCCCTGGCTCAGTGCTAGGGAATCATGGGAACTGTAATTTATTGTGGCACCAGAGCTCTCTGACAGAGAAGGCTCAATGTCTCAGAAAAAAAATACAATTCTCATGATTCCCTAGCACTGAGCCAGGGCAGTGCCTCAATTTAATGTGCACTATTTCTGGCAGTCTGCTTAGGCCTTTGGTTAACTGCCAGACTTGACAGTACTAGAAGTTCCCTTTTCCAGTTAGTGCTACAAAAGTGCTACAAGATTGCCTTGTATGTTTTTATTCTGTTAACTTAGGGCCAAGGCAGACGGCCTGTCTGGGAGCAGTGGATAGGGGCCGCAGCAACCACATGCCACAGCCCCGATCCTCCTTTTTGCCACCCTCTTAGAGCCACTGCTGTGGCTCTTTTGCACCCTTTTGGTACAGCATATATGTACGCTGCGCCAAGAGGGCGGCCTGACGCCTCATGCCGTGTGGATGAGTGCGTGGCGTCGGGGTGGAGTCAGGGCAGCCAGCAGGTGATTGCCCGCCCCAACTACACCCCCAGGCCAGCCTAAACTACCAGTCTGTATTGGCCCTTAGTATTTCTGGCAGTCTGTTCAGGACCTTAGTTATATCTGACTATTGCTTACAGTGAAATTTAAAAGCTGTGCCATTTTTCCTTGCCTTACATCCATTGCAGCTTAAGCAATAGACTTCTCTCTGCTTTTCTCCCTGTTCTATCACATATCACAACAATTTCTTTCTCAGGACTCCTGCCATTTGAAGCTCTGTAATTCCTTTCTTTGCTGTTTCAGGGGTGAGAATCATGTAGCCCTCTTGAAGTTGTCAAAGTGCTAAGGGAAGGAGCCCCTGACCAATATAGGTAGGACTGGGGAAAACTGGGAGCTACAGTTCAGAGGCAGCACAAATTTTCACTCCAGCTGTGAATGATAAAGTGGCAACATCTTAAATATAGATATGCAATGAGAAATAAATTAATTGTTGGGGGGTTTCTATGCTCTTTCACATCCCCGCAAAAAAACATTTGAACAGTAGAGGTGTTTTAATAACAATTGGGATTCTGATAGACAGAATATGTGAAATAAGCTAATTCAGCTGTTAGTCTCTCCCTCTTTACCCCCTCCAACATTGCTCATAACATGAAACATGTATTTGGTAATGTCTAATCCTATTTTGCTCCCAAGATACACATTCCAGAGAAGCTGTGTGTGCATTTCTTTTTGTTTCTTTGCATTCTTATTTACAGCATCAGCCACCATGACTGGAATAATCCATGGGATAAGGTATGGCCAGCTATGATTCCATGCCCTCCTTTGATGAAAACACCTGTGCGTTCTGTTCCATAATCAATAAATTGAACTGCAGACTTTTTTGAAAAGGTGGATCAGACTTGAAAAGATTTAAAAAAGAATGTATTCGGAACTTCTTCAGTAGAGGTCTTGAGTGCTGAAAATGTCAGGATTGGATTTCACACAACTCTGCAAGCTGTTGTGGTTTCTGAAATGGAATCACAATAATACTGTACAGAGTGGAGATTACAGAAAACATGATTGACAATCTGGTAATGCAATGTCCAGCTCTTGTGAGGAAGATGTTACTTGAAATATATTTGCCTGTAATGAATTACCTTGGAGAGGAGGTACTAACATCACAACAAAGCTGCTTTTCAAAAATAACGAGTGGAAAAGAAATTTCTTGGTACAATGTGTAATACCTAATAATCACTTATTAGAGTAACTTTGGGGGTTGCAGACTGCCAGAAATACTGCAAATTGAGTCCACTTTTAGGGTTAGGGTTAGGGTATCATGGGAACTGTATTTTATTGTGGCACCAGAGCTCTCTGACAGAGAAGGCTCAATGTCTCAGAAAAAAAACAATTCTCATGATTTCCTAGCACTATCCCTAACCCTAAAAGTGGACTCAATTTGCACTATTTCAGGCAGTCTGCAATCCCCCTTTGCTACTCTGTACCATGTATGGATGTGAGAGCTGGACCGTTGAGAAAGAAAATAGGAGGAAAATCAATTCATTTGAGATGTGGTGCTGGAGAAGAGTGCTGAGGATCCTGTGGACAGCCAGAAAGTCAAACAAATGGGTCCTAGATCAGATCAAGCCAGAAATCTCCCTGGAAGCCAAGATGACAAAATAGAGGCTGTTGTACTTCAGGCACATCATGAGATGTCACAACGCACTGGAAAAAACAGTAATGCTAGGAAAGGTGGAAGGAAGTAGAAAAAGGGGAAGGTCACATGCTAGATGGATAGACTCTATTAGGAAGGTCACGGGTATGAGTTTGCAGGAACTAAGCAAAGCAGCGGAGGACAGAGGGTCTTGGAGATGTCATCCACAGGGTTGTCATGGTTCAAGATTGACTTGAGGGCAGTTAATAACAACAAAGAGTAGCTTTGTAGAGGTACGTTGACAAGCATTTTTCAAGTCTTATTTTAGTCTCTAACCAATCCTAAGAGAAGGGGTTATCTGTCTGTTTGTGTTTTTCAAAGTGCACAAAAGTAATGGAAATGTAATGAGGAATGCACTGCATATCAGAACAAGCTACACTGTTATGTATAATGCCAAAGAATTACTTTTTAAACATTATGATTAATAGGAATGAATTATTTTTACAAAGTAACTTCCCAATCTTTGGCATGCATCTGAGGAAGAGTTCAAAAACAAAGCTGTGTTAGTCTGAAAAATCAGTACGCAAAGGGATTTTGTAGCACCTTGGAGACTAACTGAGAAAGTAAGCTCAAGTCTATGAAAGATCAAGCTACCAGCTTCTCTTTTTCAGTTAGTCTCAAAGGTGCTATAAGATCCCTTTGCATAAACATTTATTTGATAATAATAGCATCTCACCCTTGCTCACCATGTTACACCTCTGGTTCATGGGATCTTCAGACTCTTAAGAGGAGTGGCATGACTGCTATGGACAAAATTACTTGTGCAAATTAGCACAATACAGAACTGTACTGGTACATGTTATATCACAATTCTATGTCTAGGTTTTGAAAATGAGGATGTCCTTATGTCTTTTGTCTTTTATAATTATCTTTGTCTTTTGATTGATTTATTTTAAAGGATGGTAATTCTATTGATTATTCAATTGAACTTTAGCAAAAGATTGATTCTGTTGTATTTGGACATATCATGAGAAGACATGACTGATTAGGAAAGAGAAGAATTATTCATAAGGTAGAAGGCAGTAGAAAAAGAGTAAGACTGCAGTACAGGTGGAGGGACTCAATCAAAGAAGCCACAGTCTTGAAATTCCAAGATTTGAACAGGGCTGTTGATAACAAGTGGCTTGAAAGAGTCTCATTCATAGAGCTACCATAAGTCCAAGACAATTAACAACAATTTTAACAAGAACTTTTAATATGTTTTAACCTATGTATGTATTTATAGATGCTTTCAACTGTATTTAAGACACTCTGAGTCACAGTACGGGGGAAGGAAATGTGAGTTGAAGGCAAATACACAGACACACAGGGGGAAAGTCAGGCTGTAAATTACTAGTGTTGTATTAGCAGCAATATCACTAAGTATTTCTTGTTGAGGGTAAACATGCTTAATTTAAACTGCCTTTATCGCTTACGTTGCCATAAATTTGAAAGCTAATTTCAAATACTTTTCCATAGCTTTTTCTATAGCTGCAGGTACTTGTTTTGTTTTATTGTTTTGTTCCTTTCATGTGTATGCCACAATTACTGTTTGACCTCTGGTTGGCAGAAAGCAGTGAGCTGTTGTTGTCATAGCCAACAGAAACACATTCAGTGTCATTTTTGTTTAGGTATGAAGCTTTAAGCATGGGTTTTTTTGGGCCTATTCAGTCCATGAATTTTTCAGCTTCACTATTGACCTTAGTTCCTTCTAGTGCGCCTACAAACATTTCTTTCAAAACAGAGAATATTGCTTAATTAATACATGCATGCTCTGATGCTCATCAGCAGTGAAAAAATCCATTATATAGCCTTAGCTTTAAAAAAAGATGGATTAATTTGGTTATTGCTTGTGTTTTGAAGCTTCATATGTTGATATAAAGAGCACCCGACAGCAGCATAGAGAAGGGCTTAGCAGAAGCAACTATATACTTGATCAGAAGAATAGCCAAGAGTTTTAAAGGAAATTAAAATGAGCTATAACAATTGCAATTCATACAGTGGCATAAAGGATCTTTCTGAGATAAATAAAATGAGCCTTAGAAAGCACTGAACAGAAAAGACTGTGATAATGGAAACTATCTCAAGGAAAACAATTGGGAAAATAAAAATAAGACTTCAGACATCAGGCCAGAGCTTTGTGTCAGCATGCTTACCAAAACTACTACTTCAGACAGAATCTCCTGATACTCTCTCACCCTCTGCATTCTTATCTTCATGCAATAAAAGAGCCTATATTTTCATGAAATGTTTATCTGCACAAACATGTAGGAGGCCTATGAACAGACTCTCGGGTTGTGCAGCTGTTAGCTTCATAATGAACACCCTTTGGCAATGAACAGAGCAGATTTCTCCAAACCACACCCTTTCCGGCTACCTCTTGCCTCTTGTTTAAAATCTTTTAACCCTGAAGTAGAATAATTTGTCATGATCTAACCTTGAATGAAAATAAAGAGATTCCTATAGCCATTTGCCTATGCAGTAGTTTTGATATTGTAACCTAAATATTGCAACTCCCCACTGCACAAAACATTGTAATTGAGGGATTAATCTATAAGATTTTTAAAAAATCAATGAGAACTCGGCTTTCGGTTAAAAAAAACAACTAAAAAAACAGCTGACATGTGAAATTTGTTCTGTCATTTAACTAATTAATAACTTAACTAAAAATTCTGGGATTAATTGTACAATTTTGTTTAAGTCAATCAATTAAGTTACAAATGAATGTAGTGAAGTTGTTTCTTTACATTAGAAAATGTCTAATGTAATTGATAACTTAATTCATTGTAATTAGTTAGATCTTTTGGGCAGGCTTATGTGCCTTTCAAACATTCACAAAAGTCTCTTGCATTTCAGTTATATTCAATAGCAAGATTTTATTAAGTGTTAGAATCACTCTTTGCTACTGTTTTATTTTAAAATTATTCCACAATGGATGTATGAAAAATATCACTGGCACACTGCTGTCCTCATCCATTTGATGATGGAAAATATCTCCTGTTGTAAATATGAAAGTACTAGTGCCTAATGGGTTTCCCCTAAAACTCTGGTGGTGTTCCCTACCCACTGCCCCAAGCTGGTACTATTGTAAGCTATTTTTTGTACAAATTATGGGAGACATTAAAATTTCAGAATGGACCTGTTTTTTTAAAAAACAAACAAACCAAAACTCACTAGGGCTGCATCCACACTGTAGAAATAATCCAATTTGACACCACTTTAACTACCATGACTCAGTGCTATTGAATTATGGGAATTCTAGTTTTGTGAGACATTTAACCTTCTCTTGTCAGAGCTCTGGTGTCACAACAAATTACAGTTCCCAGAATTCCATATGATGTAGCCATGACATTTAAAGTGGTGTCATACTATAGCAGATACAGCAGTACTGGCAAAAGATACTGTTTGACTATTCTCCTTTATCCAATTTCCAAATTAAATATACTTGAGAAAAAAGTTTATTGTCACATCCCCACCTCTTATTCAAAACTATGGTTGGCTTATTTTTTCCCTACTCCTTTTTGTTGCTTAAAAAGCTGACAAGAAAGAAACAAAGCCAAAACTGTACAGACCTCTCTTTGATGTATCATGGATCTTGGATTAAAATCAATGCAACCAGAGTAACACAAGAAAACAATTATCAATATTGTGCACAGTCTCTAAATTCTGTAAAACAATGTTTCTTTCAAGCCTTTCATTCTAAAAGGTTAGCAGAGGTTCTTGACCTGATTCTGCAGGGATATTGCTTTTAAACATTTTTTCTTTGTTTGTTTCTTGTCAGCTTTTTATGTCAAGCCCATCTTAGAGTCAAACTTTTAAATGTGCCAGGCCCATCTTAAACTCAGACTTTAAAAAAAAGAAAAGAAAGAAACAAGAGGTGAAAATAGGTTAAGGGTGGCCAAAGGTAGTACTGAGGCTGGATATGCTGCTTCTGGCCATTTTTTCGCACTCAGCCCTACAAGATTTCCTGGATCACCTTCCTTTCTTTTGGCTAAAGAGAAAAAATGCCAAATTTGGAAGCATCCAGGAATTTATACATACACTGTTTATCATCATCATCATCTATTTACATCCCACTTTCTTCCAAAATTTAGACTCCATGCAGCTTACAATTTTTTTACAAAAAAAAAACAAACAGCTAAAAACACACACAAAACAGAACATAAAATGTTCACCAAGGGGCAAAACAGACTGCCCCAAAGGAGTGGATCTGTGCTACCCCTTTTGGCGCCGGATTGGGGCTACAGCAACCGCACGCTGCGGCCCCAATCCGGCATTTTTCTGGCCCAGAAAGGAGTGGCAAAATGCCATCCCTTTTTGGGCCAGAAGAGAAGCACTCCTTTTGCCACCGCCACAGCTCTTCTGTGCTCCTGTGGCACGGCGTGTATAAATGCTGTGCCGCAGGAGCATCACAACACTGCCCACCATCTGGGTGGGTGGGTGGCATGATGGCAACTTGGGGGTGGAGTCAGAGCCACGTCCCCACTCCACCCCAAAGCCAGCCCTTTTGGTCTGTTCAGCCCCTTAAACTATTCTGAATTAAACTATTTACAATATTAAAATAATTGAAACTTTCCTTTAAAAAATAAAATGCAATTAAAGAGAGAAAAAGCAATTTTTAAAAAAATAATAATAAAAGTCTGATTTCTCAAAATAAAAAAAAGTAGATTTTTGCTTTGTTTTTTCCTTTTTGATGATCTGTGATGTCTCAAGATGGTCCCAGAGAGAGAAGATTGTTCCTGGATCTGCCTCAGTTGACCTCCCTAACATAAAAAGAGATGAGGGCCTAGATGCAAGCAGAGGATTGTATGATAAAATGGTTTCTGATCAATAGTATTTCAAAGTTGGGTGGGGTCATGTGTTATACTGTACTCCAGGGGTAGGCCATGATGATATTGATTATTGTTGTTGTTACTTGTTCTTGGGGTTTTCTTGACAAAATCTCCACAGGGGTTTTGCCATGGCTTTTCTGGGGCTGAGCGAGTGTGCATGCATATTGTTTAAATTTTTTAATTTTTTTAAATTATTTATTTATTGAATTATTTATTTATTTATTTATGGTGCTTTGGCCCCTCAGTTGTCTGAGGGACAGCAACTCAGCCCCCGGCTCAGAAAGGCTGACTACCCCTGCTCTACTCCATCCCTTAGGAAAGAAAACTAGCCAGGGTCAAGGGGTCTGGCCTGTCCACTTCCTGAAGTACTGCGGCAGAGATTGCAGATTGTCAGAAGAAGATCCAAATCCTCCCAACCCATGATCCATCTAAACTAATGTAGAACAAAAATAGTTTTACCATATGGTCTACTGTTAATGTAGACAATGCACATGATCCCTAAGGACAAGCAAATTATAGCTGGAGTGGAGAATGTCAAGAAGTCCTGTATAAAGAAGTCCTGTACAAATGTTAAGAAAAAAAAAATTCCACAACTCAGTATGAATCCATTCTGTCTTATTTCTAGTTTTCAATGTTTTGTTTTACTGCAAGTGTAAAATTCCTTAGGGTTCCTTTATTGTTTTCCAGAGATCTGATGCTCAGAAGTTGAAAGTTCCTCAGTCTTTCAGATAGGGAAGGCTCATCACCAAAGTATTGATTGACCGAACATTTCTTAGCTGTTTCCAGCAAGTTTGACCTATGTGATCTATGCCAGCCTGTTCATCTCTTTCTCTTTTATGCAGTCAGTGTCTCTCACATTTTCTCATCTCTGTGCACAGTTTGTCTGGATAACCTTCATCTTTTACTAGGCAGCCCAGAAATATCAGTAGAATCAATCTGAATCATTCTCTCTCTTTTCTCCTCACCTGTACACCTTTAACAGAAGTCCAGTTCAGCCTTGAGTGACGTAAAATCATAGATTTTGCTACTGTAGAGCTGCTTATTACACATTGCATTGAGAAATTGATACATAATACGACAACATCAATGTTTCATATATACACACAGTTGTATTGTAACAAAATACATTTTTTCATTGACTTGGCCTTAATTAATTCTGAAAGTTGGTTCAAAGGTAGAATGCATCTGGTGGTGAGGAAGAGGAGAGGATAACTACCACTTGAACTGCCATGATTCCTACAAAATGCTGTAATGTGTTGTTTCAGTGTCCTTTTTGAATTCTCCACCAGAGAATTTTACTGCTGATGTTCAGGGATATTCTGCCACAAAGGGCAGGCCGACACTGGTCAGAATACTATGGGCTGTCATTGAGTGTCAGGCTAAGCTGCATTTATAAAGTAGCCCCTTGACTTTTGCTGGTCAGAGCGACATAAGATAACATTCAAATGTGTAATTTAGAAATTACAACCACTCTTACTTGCACACATAATGGGAAACATTTTCAGCCATATCCCCTTGCTCACATGCTGTTCAGAATTGAAAACTAACAAGGATGTCTTCACTACTAGCATCCTCTCCCATCCAGAAGCACTATTCCACTTGGCCATGTGATGACATGCTGGGATAAAGTCTGGGAAAGGCCAAAGGCCCTTAGTTCTCCAGTTTATATCAACTTATTTCAGCTTCTGCACCCTTCAGTGTATAAACAAATTGGATGAACAAAGAGAATTAAAGGGCTTTTGTCCCAGGACAACTAATGGTATTAATAGGCCTTAAGATGGTGTCCCTAAACATGCTTAGGTGAGGGAGTCATTGAAATCAATGGGCCTGAGCGCTACAAGAGGACAGGATCCATTTATCCCATTCCCTCTTGGTCTTCCCAGCTAACTAATTTGCTTAAAGACACCAGAATAAATAAAAGCTAAGCACTGTGCACTCAAATAAAATCTTGGCTTTACCCACAGTTGCCTTCTGCTGTCTGTTTTGCACTTAATAAAGCTTGTTAATAAAGCCCCAGTATCCCAATAAAATCAGTTCGTAAACCAAGATTTAACCAGTAAGCAACAGCTTACTGCTCTGGCTTAATGTTTAGTAGCATTCAGGACAAAGGCTAGCCTCAGCATTTTAGCTTCTTTCCTCTAGTATTTCTTTTTTAAAGTAACCATGGGAGTTAGCTCAATTGTTTTCTTCCCTAGTTGTAATCACAAGTGACATTTTTATTTAAACGGGTTTTTTAATGGTGTTGTTGCTGCTGCATTTGTTTAGTAGCTGTTGATTTTATTTTAGTTACTTACATTCTCTTTGTAATTTATGAGCATGTTATTATTTCTATGGTATATTAGCCACACTAATTATTTTATAGAAAGACAGGATACAAATTCTAGAAATAAAATTTTTGATGACATGGTTCTCCTCCCCCCCCCCCCCCCCCCCCCCCCCCCGGTCTTGTCTGCCTGGGACAAAAGTCACGTTTCTCCCCTGATCTGTTATCCGACTGTTCGGATGATGCCTTCCCAAGCAACATTTTGCACCAAATCTAGGTATAACAACCTTTAAAAGTATTTTAAATATATATCTGTTACTCTGGATCTTTCTGGTAGATTGAGGGCTAGAAATAGTGCAAATTGAGTCCATTTTAACCGCCCTGGCTCAGTGCTAGGGAATCATGGGAATTGTATTTTTTTCTGAGATATTGAGCCTTCTCTGTGAGAGAGCTCTGGTGCAACAATAAACTACAGTTCCCATATTCCCTAGCACTGAGTCAGGGCAGTTAAAGTGGACTCAATTTGCACTATTTCTGGCAGTCTGCATAGGCCCTGAGCGTCCTCCATTCCTACACCTCAGTAGGCCTCCCAACATGGCTGTGGGTCACTTATCCTGAGGGGCTACTGGCTTTCTCGGTACAGTGCTTAAGATACGGGGCCTTCATTAGTCTGTGTTACTTGCCTCCTATAGATGTCAACACAGTCTGGTTGCTTCCCAGTCCTAGTGCCATATGCTGTACTTGTCTTGCTTACGAAGGTTAAGAGGCAGCAGGTTCTGCACAGAAGATGAATGATTTTCTTTGCAAGGCGTGGTGAGTCAATAGGCAGAGTTGATTTCCCCAACAGCCAGTCCTGGTTTAGGCTGCCTGTAAAGGTGGGGCAGCTGTGGGAGGAGTGACTATAAAAAGAGAAGAGTGAGTCAGAGTTAAGAGAACAAGTGTGTCAGTTTAAGAATCCATTCAAAGCAGTTCAGATCTGCTCTGTTCTGAGAGTAGTCAGTTAAGATTCAGGCCAGAGTACCTTAAAGGTAAAGGTATTCCCCATTGACAAGCTTCTCAAGTCATGTCTGACCATAGGGAGCGGTGCTCATCTCCGTTACTAAACCGAAGAGCCAGCGTTGTCAGAGACTACTCTGTGATCCTGTGGCCAGCAAGATTGCACAGAACGCTGTTTACCTTCCCACCGAAGTGGTACCTATTTATCTACTTGCGTTTACCTGCTTTCGAACTGCTGGGTTGGCAGAAGCTGGGACTAGTGACCGGAGCTCACCCCATCATGTGGAATTCATAGTTCTGTTAAAGGGAAGAAAATTCATAGCATAAGAGAAGTTTAAAAGAAGCAAGAAACAGTTTAGGCTTGAAAGAGTTACTTCAGGGAACTGAATAGGAAGTAACTTGCAACTATTAAAGTACTGTGACTACTGTAACCATACAATCTGTGAAACATTTTTGAAAAGATACAGTCTTAACACATGCTTGTAAATAAAGCTGATGTTTAGTTTATTTCAAGAAGAGTATTGGCTTGAGTGAATTTATAACAACAACTTCACAGACAACATAAAACACACAAAAGAGGAGAACACTGGGGACCCCAAGCCTAATTAATTTAAAGGAAAGTGTATTAAGGGTAGAAGTGGGGCAAGTGTCTTGAGGACCAAGCAGTCTTCGGATGTTTATGACATGAAAACACAGCCTCAAAACACTGATGGGAATACTTCCTTGGTCATACAAGGTATCTCAGCAGTGTTTTTGTTTTTGTTTTCACTATGTTCTTCAATTTTGCCCATAATTTTCTCACAATAAAGTGTTGGCTTCACCAGTGAAGGAATGTATTGGCCAAGTACATCTTCAGCTTTATTTAATGTTTGTTTGTACAAAGTGTAAAGTTCTATGACTTGGCTTCATCTTCTCAAAACACATGAGTACAGTTTTAGCTTATAGTTTCTAGTCTTCATGTGATCAAGGTCAGGACTCTCTAAATGGGAACAGTCTATTCATTATTTGTATACATTATATACTGATGCCAGAAAGGAATTTATACCTCTGTCTGGGCTCTTAGATGTACTTTCAAGTGCTCCTTTGAAGAATATTTGATGGGGAGAGTGGAGGACTTTTCGTATTGCAAATGTTTTAGTATACTTAAGAGTTCTTCAGAATGAGTTCAAATATGTATGTTGTATTCTATGTCCTCTGGCTGATCTGATTAAAAGATTGTAGGAAAACATATGGTGCACACTTGGCATTCCTGGAGAGCAAAAACCAAAGAGAAAGCCCACTAAAGTTTTCTGTAACATTTTAGGAAACAATGCAGATGCAAGACTAAGCTATCCCTTAAGAAAAATGGAGTTCAGGATCACACAGTCCTTAGTTTGGTGCAAAACCACCTTGCCTAAGAAAACCTTAACACAGGGGTAGGCAACCTTTCCCCTTTAAGGGCCGAGGGACTTCAGCTCCCAGAATCCCAGGAGCTATTGGCCAACATGGGACTATTGGCCAACATGGCTGAGGCTTCTGGGAGCTGAAGTCCCTCGGCCCTTAAAGGGGAAAGGTTGCCTACCCCTGCCTTAACAAAATTCATTGACAGGTGACTTGAAGGCACATACACACACTCCACTTTATTCCATTTATAAACAGCATCCCCTTGCTCTCAAGTACAAGGTAGAAGTATCAAAAAGCCCTAAATGACTCAAGACACAGGTGCTTCACAGGAACTGTAGATCAACTGTAGTTTTAAGAGCAACAAGGAAAGATCTGCTGATGTCCAAAGTAGTGTGATAAGGCTTTCTTGATGGTGGCTTCCCAGTTGTGGAATTCCCTTCTGTCAGAAATCTGGTTGGCCTCCACATTTCTGTCTTTCCAATGCCATTTGAAAAAATTTAGGGGATGTACAAATACAAGCTCTCCGTGAATAATGCAAGTGGTTACTTTGTCTTTGATCTCCGCTCTTTGTATTATCTTTATGTTATTTTCAGAAATATTTGTGATTTATGCTTTTAGATAGTTGTAATTTTAGAGGCGGAATTGTGTGGATTTTAAATTTGGTTTTATTTGAAGTGAGTAATTTAGGTAATTAGTGGTTTTAACTACATGGTTTTAGGAAAGAGTGTTAGCTGCCTTGAGATGGAGGGTATGTTATAAATGAGATAAATCAGATAAGCAAACACACTATATTTGAATCAGTTATTGGCATTAAATAAAAACTGTGGGAGTCCCACTTCTAAGCATGACGCAGTGTTGTTGTTTTTTTTGGGTTTTTTTTTTTTTTTTTTTTTTTGGACTGTGGTCCAAAACACACTGCAGAAATAATCCAGTTTGAGACTGCTTTAATCACCCTGGTTCAGTGTAAGGGAATCCTGGGAATTATAGTTTATTGTGGCACCAGAGCTCTCTCACAGAGAAGACTCAATGTCACACAGAACTACAGTTCCTGGGATTCCACAGCATTGAGCCAGGGCAGTTAAAGCAATCTCAAACTGGATTATTTCTGCAGTGTGTTTTGGACCTATGACTCTGGAGACCAAGGTCAGTTCCCCATTCAGCCATGAAACCCACTCAGTAACCTTGAGCAAGTCACATGCTCTCAGCCTCAGAGGAAGGCAATGGCAAAAAGCCCTCTGGACAAATCTTGCCGAGAAAAGCCCATGATAGCTTTGCTTGAGAGTTGTCATAGGTCGGAAAGAACTTGAAGGCACACAAATAAAAACAACAATGTGGGAGACAATATACACAGTACTGTGTGAGTACACAGTAGCCTTGAAGAGACATTTTAACCTCATCAGTTAGGAAAGGTCTTTATTATATCTTTTTGATAGCAATGCTACACTAAAAATCTTTTTTGTAATTTATGTAGAAGTTCCCCTCCATGTCAGGCACTGTACAGGGAAAGCTGTACAATGAAGAAAGCTGACAAGATGAGAATCAACTCATTTAAAATGTGTTGCTGGAGGAAAGGTCTGCATATACATGGATTGTTAAAAAGACAAATGAATCAGCCTAAGAACAGATGAAGCCTGAACCCTCATTACAATCCAAAATGACCAAACTATAGCTGAAATGCTTGGGACCTGAACTGTTTTTTATCTCTCAGTTTTTAGATTTTGGAATGTGTGTGTGTGTGTGTAATGAGATATCTTGGAGATGGGACCCGAGTCTACACATGAAATTAATTTGTTTCATATACCCCTTATACACATAGCCCAAAGGTAATTTTGTGCCCAATATTTTCATGTTGTGCATGAAACAAAGTCTGTGTACATTGAGCCGTCAGAAAGCAAAGGTGTCACCGTCTCAGCCACACATGTAGACAATTTTGGATTTTGGAATTCTGGATAAGGGGGTATGATCATACTTTAGGCATATCGTGGGCGTTAGAAAACACAGTTATGCTTGATAAGTTGGAAGGTAGTAGGAAAAGAGGAAGGCTGCACTGCAGGGGGATAGACTCTCTCAAGGAAGCCACAGACCTGAATTTGCAAGTTCCAAATAGATGGCAAAAAGAGTTAGATTGTCAAACCAGTATTGGGATGCATTTTGCTTGTGGAGTCACATGTTGCGTAGCTATCTTTTTCAGGAAATTTTAGTTTTATTGTCATTTTCTCCACCCCCACAAGTTTTGTTTCTGCTGTTGTGTTGTCTTCTCAGAATGTAACTCAGTAACTCATGCCTGATTATTCTTTACATTCTGGGGGGAAATGGCCACTTCCTACCTTTTGGAGAAATAAGGACCTCATATTTCTGGTATCTCCCTTGACACTTTCTCCCTTCCTAGAAAGAAAAGGATTGGATTGACAGGGAGATACCATATCCAAACCAGTGTGTTGTAGTTGGTTCACATATTATGTGTCCCTTTCCAGGTGGGTAATTTTGTTTGTTTAGTATTCCATCTTTTCCCTCTAGAATTGGGATTCAAGGCAGTTTTCTGCTCTAAAACACATACAGATGAAAAGAAGTACAGATGAGAACATGCTAAAGGTTATTGTCGAAACTGAATTAAACTATAATATTAAAATGCTAATGAATTAAAAACAAAATTTTAAAGCATTCCTTTTATAAAGATGTGAAAGCAGTACAGCATAAATCTTTAAGAAGTTATTTCCTTAAAGGAGGTAGGTGGTTCCTGAAGTGACATGATGGGGATGTGAAACAAAGACGTCTGTACTGAGCTGAATTTTTTCTCTATAACAAGTAAATATGGGGTAGCTGATCTGAATTTTAGAGAAGACAACATTTTGTTGTCTTATTTTTTTCTCCGTTGTTTGTTTCCTGACTGATGAGGTTAAAATGTCTCTTCAAGGCTACTGTGTGCTCTACTTAACACTGTAGAGTCAAATAAGTGTATTTGTTGAATCATCACTATATTTAGTGCAGTGTTTCTACCTTGCTGATGACTCTCATTACTTAACATTGTAAACACAGAGAACTAGAGCCAGACTTTAGTTCTGAGAATGGAAAGGGGAAAAAAACAACTTTGATATTGTGGATGGATCCCACTGGTAGAAAAGGGAAGGAGGTAACATTTTTAATTTCGCCTGAACCCTGTAACAATTTCTACCTTCTACCAACTGCTCCAGACAGTGTTCTTGCTTCCTTTCCACCATCTGGAACAGAGTTTTGCAAGCAGCTGCAGAGAGTGGGGGGGAAATCAATATGATCACCTTCCTTCCCTTCTGTTGGCGGAAGCATTCCCTGAGTGAAAAGCAATTTATGGGATGCCCCCAGCAATTGGGACTGTAGATCTAAGCTAGCTCTGCTCTGTTGTTGGTGGGGTGTTTTTTTTAAATGATCTAAATCATAATACATGTTGTTTCTCCCTTATCCACAATTCCAAAATCCAATATTGTCTACATGGTTGGTTGAGATAGTGACACCTTCTGATGGTTCAATATACACAAATTTTGTCTCATGCACAAAAAATATTTTTGAATATTGGGTATAACATTTCCTTCAAGCTATTTGTATAGGGTGTATGTAAAACATAAATGATTTTTATGTTTAGACACCTGTGACCAAGATATCTCATTATGTATATACAAATATTCCGAATTCGGGGGGAGGGGGATCCAAAATCCCAAATACTTCTTATCCCAAGCATTTTGGATAAGGAAGACTCAACTTGTATTCAGTTATGAGCATTTGTACACAATTATTAAGAGAACTATGAGAAAAAATGTAATTAATGTTATTTTTATGAACAGTTAACTTTGAGACTGCCACTTTACATTTGCTGGTTAGGTTTATTACAGCAATTACCCACACTGCTTTTCCTCCTTAATTCCAGAAATATTACCGGTATATATTATATTATTATTATATATAATAGTTTATTGCTATGGTATCACAGGTCTTAGTTACACATTTTTCTTCAGAGCATGTTACTTTGTCCTCATTGGATTTTATTATTTTAGCTCATTACAAATGAGTTGAATATTTTTTCCAAGTGCATTGAAAATAAATATTTGTTCATAATAAAAAATCATAGAGAGTATGTATGATGGAATAGGGAATTTATTCCAGTTTAACCAAGGAATAGGTTTCTGATTTCTTTAATAGCCTCCATCAGCTTCCATTTCAGAGGATTTAATTCTCTCAAAATTGCCATATTGGAGTCTTAATTCCTTTCTATTACTGTGCTCTGAGACCTTTTATGATGATGAGCAAAATTAGTCTTTTTAGCAAGTAATTACTTAAATTACCTTAATTATCTAATAATGTAATGTCAGCAACAAAAATTTATATATACTCCAGCAGAATCATTATAATGCTGATTAAAGTAATTGTCAGATCCTAAATACTCATATGTCTTTTCCCAGAGCCAGAATTTTTTACAATTTCACTGAGCCTTGCTCTGTGCAATTTGGCTTGAGGTGTTTATCATACCAGTCAGTGATGGCCAGAAAGGTATTTGGAATAATTAGTTAAGTGATTCATAATTGCTGAAACATCTGTCTGAATTAATCCCAGCTAGGTAACAGTTTTATGGAACTAAAAATATTCTCATAATACATTTGGCCAAATTGCTCTCTCAGAATAATTGGAAGGGCACCTGAGAGAAATTCAGTCTATTGTCTCATTTCTTTGTATGCTCTATATGCCATTGGCTCTTGTGCCCTTACTCTTTGGGGTAAGGCCTCTTCCTTTTGATTAGATCACATCTTTGGGATCCTTGTAGTAAAAACTAATTTATTTCCCCTCTGCTGCTTTGTTCATCAAAATAGCCTGGATAGTTTATACTGGGCTTGGTGTTTTTCCCATTTAATACCTTAAAGGCACCAGATCCCATCTCTTCTGTAAAAATACAGTCGCTCCTCAGTATTTGCAGACTTCAAATCCACGTCCCTCACTTATACATGAGGGAAAAACTGGAACTAAAAATTGAGCCAAATGGGGTGTGCACCCATGGGCAAATTTCCATTTTCACGGTGTGTGTGTCCGGAATGGATCCCTGCAAAAACGGAGGGACAGCTGTAATGTTTTTCCCATTCAGTACCTTAAAGGCACCAGATCCCATCTGATAATGGAAGTTGAGCAGGGTCAGCCCTGGTTAGTACTTGGATGGAAGACTGCCTATGAATACCCAGTGCTGTAAGCTATATTTCAGAGAAAGGAACTGGCAAAACCAGCTCTGAGTATTCCTTACCCAAGAAAGTCTTGTGAAATTAATGGGGTCACTGTAAGTTGACAGACAACTTGGAAAGAGCATACATACATGCTTCCCTTTGTGTGGTCCTCCCTTGTTATGGCTTTAACTAAATTTAGAAGAATGTAATATCAGATAGAAGTTTCTCTGGCTTGTTCATAGCCTTTGAAACTTGATCTGAGTTTCTGGAACCAGTAACTGCACCTGTATTTTCACAAATAAAGCTTCCTTTTACAAATAAAACTATATTCATGACAGTAATTGGCAAAAAAAAAAAAAAAAAGAGGGCATAGAAAACATAGAAAATCCCAGATTTCCACCACACTCCATCTTGGCCTTGAGATTCTGGGGGATGTAGTTCAAACTTTCCCATTGTGACAAAATGGTATATCCTCAGTATTAATTCAGTTTTGGTTTTATGATAAAGAGAAAATTATAGTTGGTAAAAATTCTAAGCTACATTGAGTTTGATTTGAAAGGTAGAAAGGATTTAGAAAAAGGAACAATGTCAAAATGGACTTATTACACCTCATTCAACGTTGCCTATGCTTTATTACCCAATCATGTAGCTCCTTAATTGTTTACCATTACCATTTCCCTTTTCTGATATCCAAATGCTTCCTAAGCTATTGGAGGAAATGAGGCTATGTCTCTACTGTAATGGTTGTCTGTTTCTGAGATTAAAAAGACAATGCATTTCTACACTACTTGGCCTATTTGAATTGGGACTGTAGTTTAAAGTGACTAACTCCAATGTTATATGTCACTAGCGTCATGGAGAAAATGGCCTCAATGGTACAGCAAAATGTTTTTGTTCTGATAACTACAGACTGGCACATGTTTTCTTTTCACTCTTTCTGCTACCTAGAACTGGGAAAGGTTACCTTTTGGGACCTAGAGCTGAAAGAATCTCCCAGCCAGCACAGCTGTTCTCCACATTGTAATCCAAAAGGGTAAAATTTCCAAGCTCTGATGTTAATACAAACTTTCCAGTAGAGACTTGTGTTGCCATGGGAGAATTGCACACACAACTCACCACACAGTCATGGCTACCATATAGAACAATTTTAAGCAACCTCTGGGTGGTTATCACAACATGTACACTAGCCTAAAGATCAACTTAGAAGGAAAGAAAGAAAGCAAACATCCATTTAAAACAACTACACGCATTGTGACTTGAAGTGCTATTCCCTATTTGATGGAATCCTGCTTTGAGGTGGAGTTCAGTGGTGTGACTGGAAGCAGTATTGACATGAATGGCTTTAATGCAGCAGAATCTAGGTTTAGTACTTCTGGAATTGTTACATCAAAGGCGCACTGATCCTTCTTTTTATATCCGTGTTTAAAGAAAGGAATAAAAGGAAATTAGTTTTTCCTCCATGTATTCTTCCATTAGCTTAAAAATAGTAACTGATCATCCTAGACATCTTCAGACATGTGGATAAGAAGGTCAGAGTGCTTTCAGGTTGGCTGTCAGTTTCTGTACCACTTTCAAGATCTACTGTATGGTTATATTTTGGAATTGAATGGAGAAAATGTTTTTGATAGAAATAGTGTGGATGGTCTTCAGAGGAATAGCAGAGTGTATCTCTGTTTGAGTGTATGTCCTGACTCTCTTTGTACGTCACATACATAATTGCAGAGGGACACATCCATTCTTCTGAGCCATCCCTCAGAGGAATAAATTGTGAAAAGATCTTAAAAGTAAGGGTCACCTTTTAAAATGTCCAAGAATAGTTAAGCTTTATTTTACTTTTGCATTGATAACTATTTCAAAGTCACTTTGAAATGTCAACATTTTATAATATATGAAAATCTCATAGGAAATAAGAGTTAAGAAGTTTCTTTTAAATGGATAATGCTATTGCTAACGATCCCCTTTTTTCTTCTCACAACTGATACTTTTGTTAAAAGATCACTTTTATTAGCTTCCTGGTATTACCTAGCATAATCCTCAAGTAGTTTTGCTGTGGCCAAGATTTAATCTGAGATACTTCATTTTGCATGAGCAAACAAATGTGAGAATATGAATATTGCTACATTTAAATTTCTTCTAAAACAGTCAAAATATTATGAAGTATGTACATTTAAGCCCTCCCCCCCTCTATGGAAAGTGTTATCTACATTTGAAGTAAGTTTATCAAATCCTGTTTTCCCCCTTTGTAAGCACTCCAAGGTTTTTTAGTAGCTGATAAATTGTTTTGAATTCTAACTCTTTCTATTTACCATATTGCATTTCCAAAGCGATTAGCAGAATAGCAAATATAGTGGAATCAGCAGGAAAATGTGTTGAAACTAGCACGCTTAGGTCAGAGAAATATGATTAAATATATTCAGAGTTGTTATTTGTATGGTGGTGACCAGAGGCAGCTTAAGAGTACTACATGCCATTACAACCGTATCTTGGAGTAGATACCCAATCATTTCTTTTAGCAGTTCGGCCCATCAAGCTGAATAAAGGCCATAAACTATTGAGAAAAAAACACAAAAGAAGCACATGCAAACACATCTTTCATGGCCCTATTTGTGACCCTATCACAGGGTTTTCTTGTCAAGAGTGGCTTTGTCATTGCCTTCCTCTGAAGCTGTATATGCCCAAAGCCACCCTGTGGGTTTTCATGGCTGAGCACGGATGTGTCTAACAGAATCCTAGTTCAGCACTGAAACCAGTGCACCATGCAGGTTCTTTTTGCCCTCCATGCAATCTCTAGCAAACAACAGAAACAGATTTACTGGCCCTTGTGAGGCAGTTGTCAGTGGGCCTCATTGGTTTATCGGATCAGAAACTGATCAAACCTGTTCTCACATAATGTCATGTTTAATCTGGAATTACTTCATTCTGAAATGTTTCAACACTAATATGGATAAGAATCAGTCACTCCATAAATATTTTATAACAAACAAACAAACAAATTTTAAAAAGCCTAGCAATCCCAGGATATGCTAGGATGGAACCAGGGTAGTGAATGGAACAATAGCAGTATAACTGTGTAGTGTGAATGGGTCCCAGATATGGAGAATCAGTGGTCTTCCTAATGTTGTTGGACAGCTGGACATGCTGATAGTGGCTGATGAGAGCTGGAGTGTAACATTATATGGAAAGTTACAGTCAAGGAGTAACTGTTCCACGCTGACTGATCCCTAAGGGAAGAAAGAACCAAAGCACCAGTGGTGTAAAAAAGAAGAGGAGAAAGAGGAGGAAGAATTGTTGGGCTAATAGCTGATCTTTCTTAAAGTATGTAATTAATATAATTTTCACCTACTTTATGGATATGGGCATTAATTGGGAATGGGTTTGGGCATGCTAAAAATCTGTGTCAGTAGACTTGAAATTTATACCACCATAGAGTATGTCATAGAGTATTTCACAAGATCTGAGAAATCAAAGGAAAATTCAAACCAAAGACCAGGATGCTGTATGACAATAAAAACAACATAATTCAAGACCAGGAAGGAATAAAATGACGCTGGATACAATATACAGAAGACTTATACAAAAGAGATGACAAAATGAAGGACACATGAAATGAAGAGCTATGTGAAGATGAACCCCAAATTCTAAAAAACAAGGTGGAAACTGCAATAAGAGAAATAGCGGAAAACAAACCAGCAGGAACAGACAATATCCAACTGAACAGCTGCAATCCACATTGACAGAGTCAACTTTAGTGCTAACTAACATATGTCAACAGATATGGAAAGCGATACATCCCCATCCACAAAAAGGGAGACACAAGAGACTGCAACAACTATAGGACCATAGCACCGATCTCCCATGCAAACAAAATTATGTTCAAAATTCTGCAACATAGACTCCAACCATACATGGAGAGAGAAATCCCAGAGGTCCAAGTGGGGTTCAAGAAAGGAAAAGGCACTGGGGACCACATTGCAAACATACAGTGGCTAATGGAGCACACCAGGGAATTCCAAAAGAAAATCCCATGTGCTTTATAGACTATAGCAAAGCCTTTGACTGCATAAACCATGAAAGGCTATGGAACACCCTTAAGGACATGGGAGTACCAACACATCTGATAGTTGATGAGTAATCTGTACTCAGGACAAGAGGGCTGCTGTCAGAACAGAACATGGAGGAACATAATGATTCCCAATTGGCAAAGGAGTCAGACAAGATTGGGTACTTTCACCTTATCTGTTCAACTTGTATGCAGAACATATTATAAGAAAAGCAGGCTTGAACACAGAAGGAGGGGGACTGAAAATAGGAGGAAGGAATATCAATAGTCTAAGATATGCAGATAACACCATAATACTAGCAGAAAACCTCACAGACCTGGAACACCAACTAAGGAAGATCAAAGAAGAAATTGCAAAGGCAGGCTTAATGTTGGACATAAACAAAAATAATGACCACCGAGGAACTTCCCAAGTTCAACCTAGACAATGAAGAAATAGAAATAGTAAAAGAATTCTCATACCAGGGATCAAACATTGATCGGAACAGGGACTGCAGCCATGAAATCAGGAGAAGATTAGGAATGGGGAGGGTGGCAATAACAACAACAACAACAACAACAACAACAACAACAACA
>CM034701.1:233670885-233683112 GCA_020142125.1 Phrynosoma platyrhinos | reverse complement strand
GTTTCAATCTGTTTTTCCTTATCCAGCCCATTACTGCCCGAAGACATTAATTGAGAGAAGACACACCACTGGAATTCGAGGCCGACGAACGAGACACGGAGAAATAGATTTGGGTGTCATCAGCATACTGATAACACCCAGCACCATGACTCCGTATGATCTCACCCAGCGGCTTCATATAGATGTTAAACAACATCGGGGACAAAATAGCCCCTTGAGGAACCCCCCAAGTGAGGTCTCTCTTCCTGGAGCTACTGTCCCCAAGCAGCACCCTCTGGGACCTGCCCGAGAGTAAGGACCGGAACCACTGCAATGCAGTGCCCCCGATACCTAACCCCCTCAGGCGGTCCAAGAGGATGCTGTGATCTATCATGTCGAAAGCTGCTGAGAGGTCTAAGAGCACCAACAGGGTCACACTACCCCTGTTGATGCTTAGACACAGATCGTCGGTCAAGGCAACCATGGCCGTCTCAACCCCAAAGCCTGTCCTGAAGCCAGTTTGAAATGGGTCTAGATACTTGGTTTCATCCAAGACATCATGCTGAGGCCTCCCTTTCAGGATGGCTTAGGAAACTCAGGACCTCCATGACAGACAGATCTGTCCCAGTGGGTATTTGGTCAAGTAAATGAATTTTGAATTTAGTTCTCTGGGTTGGATCTGATAATAGTGTTGTGAGGATAAGGGAACATTATCCAGTAGTCGTGTTCATACTGACAAATCACTAACTAGGGTTAGATTCACTGTATCTTGGAGTTTCTGGGAGCAGTAATGTATTAAGGTGATTTTCCCCCTGTAGGTGGATGGATGAAGGTGGTTTCTTTATGATTCTTGGTGATTTTCCTTTCACCTAAGCAGACGATTCTATCAGTGCCAACCTTAATGATATCTGGAATAGAGAAATTGCTTGGTTTGACCCAACTCCAAATGGTTTTGCACCATTACTCTACCTTACCTAATTTCTAGAGAGCTGGGGTAATAAAATACGTGGGGCAGAGTAATGGTGCAAAACTCTGAGCAAATTTTAACTGAAAGCACATCCAGAGGCCTATGCCATCTTGGTTGTTGTGGAGAAGAAATCATGTTCTGCCAAGTTTCCATCTTCTCTGTTGAAAAGCAGCATACAACTAAAATGATGAATACAGTACAGTAATTCTTTCAGTTATATGTGGAATAATGCATTTGGTTGAAACCTACATTAGCTCTGGAGGCCTGATTATATACACTACATTAGTTGACTATTTTGCAATGGTGTTAGTTAATTTGTAATTTGAATTTTTATCTTTTATAATTGTGCAAAACAATTATAAATTTTAGAATTTTATTTTATACATTCATATATTGATATATAACCACTTTTCAGTCCTAATGGTTGTTGGTCAGTGTCCATTGTGTATATGTTAGGTATACTTTCTCTCTTTTTGTATAATATTCATTAATTTATAAACAATTCATAAATTGTATTTCATATTCATTCTTTTAATAATACTGTTAAAAAATAATAAGAATTCTTGTTGATACTACTGTTGTTATTCAGAGTGCTGGTTATGACCTGTAAAGCTACTTAGGACTAAGGGTGCATCTGCACGGTAGAAATAATGCAGTTTGACACCACTTTGAGTGCTGCAGTTCCATTCTATGGACTCCTTGAATTTGTAGTTTTACAAGGTATTTAGCCTTCTCTACCAAAGAGTGCTGTGGAATCCCAGGATTTCATAGCATTGAGTCATGATAGTTAAAGTGGTGTCCAACTGTATTATTCTACAGTGTAGATGCATTTTGAAAGCCCATATTTTCATACCTCAGAAGACTAGATGGTTTATTATCTATCTTGGGGAATGTCCTGTTGCCGCACCAGGAAATACTGTCAAAGCTCTGGTTAACTTTTAGAATAAGGGAATGGCCAGAGCTGGCACACGATTGCTCCTGAGCATCCCTACCTACAGAGTGGAGCCACACTAGTGCCTGGTTTATTAAGGAGCTATTGTATTGTTGTTGATGCTATTATTATTATTATTATTATTATTATTATTATTATTATTATTATTATTATTATTATTATTACAGTTTATTTATATAGTGCTGTAGATTTACACAGCGCTGTACATACAGTCCATAAAATGGATAAAAATAAATAAAAAAGCCTGCCGATGGCATACATTCTACAAAATAATAAAATAAAACATATTAATACAAAGAAGGCAACAAATTAAAAACATCAAATAATCATCATGCGATGCCTGCGAGCACTTCTCTGAACAGTTTAGTCTTTAACTCAGCTTTGAAGCTGGTTAAAGATGTGTTGCCCCATGCTCATGGGGGAGGGAGGTTCCAGGAATGAGGGGCAGCAAGTGAAAAGGGACAAATCCAGGACGGAGCAATAAAAATCCTAAACTGAGACAGCAGACCTTGACTATCAGAATGGAGGGCATGGATGGGACGGAAAGGGGAAAGAAGCTCTGATAAATAAGGAGGGGCCAATCCATGCAGTGCTTTAAAAGTCAATAACAGAAGCTTATACTGAATACGGAAAGAGAGGGAGAGCCATGAAGAGATGACAATAAAGGAGAAATATGGTCAAAACGGTGAGCAGATGTGATAATGCATGCAGCAGAATGCTGGATTGAAATTAAAAGACGGAGGTGAGAAAGAGGGAGCCCTGCTAGGAAAAGGTTATAAAAACCTAGTTGCGAGACCATTAGGGCATGGATCAGAATCTTGGCAGTAGAGGCTGAGAGAAATGGTCGAATTTTAGCAATATTATACAAAAAGAATCTACATGCCTTGGCTGTGGCCTGAATCTGGGGGGTACACGACAGAGATGAATCAAAAATAAAACTAAGACGGCAGGCTTCCTGGACAAGTCAAATAGAAATATTGTCAACAGAAACAGAAAAAGAGTATTGAACAGTAGGCTTTGGTGGAAAAACAAGAAGCTCTGTTTTGGACATATTGAGCTTTAAGCACTGTTGGCACATCCACTGAGAGACAGCTGTAAGACAAGATGAAACTTGCTGTTCGAGACCCGAACAAAGGTCAGGGGTGGAAAGATACAGTTGGGTGTCATCGGCGTACAGATGACAGGAGAAGCCAAAAGTACTAATGAGTTTTCCTAGAGACAATGTGTAAAGGGAAAACAGTAGGGGACCCAAAACAGAGCCCTGGGGAACTCCAACAGATAACAGAACAGAGGATGAAGCCTGACCACCCATGGCCACTGCAAAAGATCTGTCTGACAGATAAGATTTAAACCAATCAAGGACAGAATCTGAGAACCCAAGGTCAGAAAGTATATCAACTAAAAGACAGTGATCAACGGTGTCAAAGGCCGCAGACAAATTGAGAAGAATGAGAACAGAGTAAAGGCCATTAGCCTTGGCCCGCAAAAGATAATCCGAGATCTTTGTGAGAGCCATCTCTGTAGAATGCCGTGGGCAAAAACCAGACTGAAATGGATCAAGAATGGAGTTGGCTTCAAGAAGCTCAAGACAGTGAGAATAAATGACCCATTCCAAAACCTTTGAAAGAAAAGGAAGAAGAGAAATCAGACGATAGCTAGACAGAGAAGAGGAGGCGAGAGAAGTTTTTTTCAGAATTGGGGAAACTAGAGCGTGTTTAAAGACCGAAGGGAAAGAGCCAGTAGAGAGAGAGAGATTAGAGATATGAAGAATATGTGATGAAACATGCAGTTAAATGAAATAAGTAAATACAGAAATATGTGGGATGGAAAGTAGAGTGATCATAGGAAGTCTGCTCTGTGGTGGTGTTGGCAATGGGGGAAAAACATTTTTCTATGCCAGTATAGCATCTGTTCAGTTGCCCAGCCCAGCTGTTTTGACTGGCTAAACTCCTATTACATTCTGGCCCATGGATGGAGAATGTAGACTACTCAACAGCTCTCAGTGGAAGATTTGCATGACACTTTGCAGAGAAGATTGCTGGGATCTGTTCTGACTTGGATAATGTATTTGATGCAGTTCCGACATTTGGCTTTTTGGTGATGACTTGCCCAGTAGTAATGGATTATTTACAATGTGTACATCCTGAGGATGTGGACAGGCTCCTTGGAGAGCCACCACATGTGCTTTGTCCTTCCTAGCTTAAAATATCACCACTCTGGTGGGTGAGAGTGAGGGACTTGGCACTTGGGCAAAAGAAGTGAATGCTTCTTTGTAAAAAGGAGCAGTTCCACTGTGTGTAAAAGAGGCAGTTGTAAGACCATTGCTTCAAAAAAACAGAAGAAGAAGCCCTCCATGGTCCTTGCTATGTTGGATAATAACCAACCCATCTCTGGTATACCATTTGGGGGCCAGGATGTGCAGTGTGTTGTGACTTCCCAGCTCCTAGTGCTTCTGATTGAGATTGATTATTTTGATCATTTAAATCTGGCTTCAAGCTTGATTATGGAATGGAGACAGCTTTGGTCACCTTGGTAGGCAACCTGTGCTAGAATTGAATGAGGTTGTGTGTGTGTGTGTGTGTGTGTGTGTGTGTGTGCGTGCGTGCGTGTGCCCCTTTTATGTTCTGCTGGAACTCTTAGCACCCTGTGCCATCTCTCAGAGTTCTAGTGTGCCAAAGGTGCCCATTGTTTGGCATGCCTGAGGTTTTATTTGCATCCTGTTTGGATTATTGTAATGCTCTGTTTTGGAGGCTACCTTTGATGGTTCACAATGCTGTGGACAAACTTCTTGTCTGGAGTTCATTACAGGGAATATACTTTTCCTCTTGCAGTAGCTTCTTTGGCTAAAGGTTCTGTTTTAAATTGCTGGTTGTGACCTATGGGTCTAGGCTTTTTGAAGTACTGTATTCCCCAACATGAGTCTGTCTGAAAGATTATATTCTCTAATACAATATAAGGCTGCCAGGGCTTTGAGATCTACAGAACAGATCATTCACTTAGGGCCTTTGCAGACTGCCAGAAATAGTGCAAATTAAGTCCACTTTAAGGGTTAGGGTTAGGGTTAGAGAATCATGGAAACTGTATTTTATTGTGGCACCAGAGCTGTCTGTCAGAGAAGGCTCAATGTCTCAGAAAAAAACACAATTCCCATGATTCCCTAGCACTAACCCTAACTCTTAAAATGGACTCAATTTGCACTATTTCTGGCAGTCTGCAAAGGCCCTTAGTCTCCACAAACCTTTGAGGTATGTTTGATGCAGACACAGGAACATACTTTCATAGTGTCTACTTCTACATCGTGGATCTCCCTTCCACAATATGTTTGGCTAGCCTCCTCTCTGTTTCCTTTCTATTCAGAGGCAGAAACTTTTCTACTCAAACAAGGCTTGTTACATCCGGAAGTTATAAAAAAGATTGTGGAGGCAGTAGGGTCACTGGGGGAGTGCGGAGTGTGTGGACTGAACCAGGTGACAACCAGTTAGCCCCCCTGCCCATCCCTGCCATGGTCCCGTTCTCCTCAGGAGAATGGGTGACAGTAGGGAGCCAGGCTGAGCATGCGTGTACCCCCTCCCGGCACCTCCTTGCTGCTGCCCCCTTTTCCCCTGAGGAGAAGGGGGTGGCAGCAGCAAGGACTCCCGGGAGGTATGCGTGCTTCTCCTGGTTCCTTACCATCACTCTTTCTCCTATGGGGAGGAGGGTGCAGTGGCAAATATAGCGGCCGCGGCAGGGAGGGGCGAGGGCATGGGCACGCGCTTGGGCTGACTGAGCCTGTGCCTGCACCTCCTTGCAGAAGCCTCAACCCTTCGGCCTCTGAAGACTCCACCCCCCACCTCGGATGGCACCAGCATCAGGGGCAGCACCACATGGAGGAAGGTCTTTTGTGTAATTACTGCTTATGTATTATTAGTATGGTGTTTTAAACTGTTAAAAACAGATCAACAAGTAATACCTCAACCTATCTTAGCACTGTTGGATTTCTTTTCTGGGAGAAACCTGTTGAGTGAAAAACAGGTGAAAACTATTTAGTTGCCTGTACTTACAGTTATACCCAGATATTGGAAAGGTTATAAAATCCCCACCATTTTAGACTGGTTAAATAAACTTTGGGGAGAACTCTCATGGAAAAATTGATAGCACACACGAAGAGAAATTGATAGATAATTCTTTTTATGTAAGCCGATATACCCTTTTATTAACTACTGCTGTAATAATAGCAGTGACTATCATCTGCCAACTAGGCATTGCAATCTCTGGAAAGATCTTTTATTTGATAAATCCCGAGGGCTTTATTGTCATATGAGTTCTCTGTACTAGAATATCTTGGTTTCTGCATTTAATTTTTCTCAGATTTGTTCCTAATTGAATTCCCTTATGTTCCAGGTTTGACTTTTTTGTTTGTTTATTTCCTTTATTTTTGTGATTCAAATTAAATAAAAGTTTTTAAGAATTATTTGCTATTTTGGTAGTGTAATTTTTTAATTTTTAGTTTAATGCATATCATTTATTGTGTTTGTATTGGAACCATTTCAGTTAACCTGTAATCTGCCATGTGAAAAAAGGGGGTTATAATTTTTTTTAATAAAATCATTATTGAATGAATAAACAATAAGTAAATCTGACTGTCCAGATGCTGAAATCTTCAGGATAGCCCCTTTTCTTGATCTTTTGGTGTTGAATAGAGAGGCCTTTCTGAGCTTTGTAACTCCTGCCTCATAGTTCCTGTCTGTTTTCCACCAGCTGACAAATATCAGCCATGAGAGGACTTTAGCAGTTAACTGGAAGGGTCTTTTAACTGGGTGGGTGCCAGCGTTTCCTCTATTGATATATTTTTGGTTGAACACATTTTTGATTGAATTTTTTTGGCTGAAATTTCAATAAGCTGTAATAGCATTTGTGTTGGAGAAGAACCTTCACCATGGCTTCCCCTAGGTTCTGGAACTTCCTTCCTAGGGAAGCTAGGCTTTCTTCCTTCTTGGTGTTCTTTCACCATAAGGTGAAGACATTTCTATTCCAGCAGGCATTTGGGAAGCAATTGTTTATATTGTTTTTATTGCTATATAGTTTTTAACGCTATAGAGTTTTTAACCTACATATTGAAATCAATGTTTTATATGGTTTTAATTGTATAGATAGTTTACTGCTACTTAATCTTAACATTTTTTTAGCTATATGTGGTTTTATTGTATTCCTTTTTATTTATAAGCCTTCTTGAGTCTCACTATTGGGAAGAAGTCAAAGATATATCAGTGTTAGACTGTAGAATCAGTATATGGCAAGATCTTGTAGCACCTTTGAGACTAACTGAAAGAACTTGGCAGCATGAGCTTTTGTAGACTAAAGTCTGCTTCCTCAGATGCCTCTACGAAAGCGCATGTTGCCAACTTCTTTCTTTCAGTTAGTCTCAAAGGTGCTACGAGATCTCTCTACATATTGGGAAGAAGGCAAGATTTAAATGAAGTGGTTGGTAGGTTGGTTGGTTGGTTGATTATTTGTTAATTTAATTACCACCTTCCAGTGCTTTGGTGAAGAGGGATGGAAGTTGGCATAAAATCTAGAAATAAATGCTATTATTGCAAGAAGACTGACTTGTTAGAAAAGACAGTAATGCTCAGCAAAGTAGAAAGCAGCAGGAAAAGAAGACCACATCACAGGTGGATAGATTCAATCAAGAAAGCCCTGGCTTTGAGATTGCAAGACCTGAGATGGACAGTTGTCATCAGGCATCTTGGAAGTCTCTTATTCACAGGGCCACCATAAGTTGAAGTCAACTTGACAGTAATTAATAAATGTTGCAAGTAAACAAAGCCTTGTGATGGACTTCTCCAAACTACAGCAGCATGGACAAATATTTATTTATAGTATTTCTTTCCCTCTCCCCCCTTTCTACAAAGGAGGTGTTATGCAGCACTTGCAAATTAGCAAAACAGAAGCTACAGGAGGGCAGGTGGTAGAAACATAAAGGGGATGCCGACAGGCGGTCGCCCCTGGAAGCGGAGGATCGAGGCCGAGGCTGCCGGACACCTCGGCTCCGATCCTCCCTTTTGCGTGCCTCTTTGGTGTCTCTTCCAGCTCAGCGTGTCCATCCACATCGGAGCACCCATCATGTGGATGGACCATCGCTCCGATAACGTCCTCAGGAAGGGGATGGGGCACCCAGCGTTCGGCTGCCTCTCCTCTTCCTGGGATTGAAAACAGCGCTTTTCGCCGTCTGCATCCCCCCCCCATAGTCTTTTTACAGTGGTTGTGGGGAAAGTATGCAAAGGGGAATAGTCAGGAAAAGAAGTCTTAAGCAAACTTTTTCCTGCTTGCTGTGGCATCACTAGGGGGTACAAGGATTGTGGACTGCACCAGGGGAAACCATTAGAGGGGATGACACCACTGCTCCTCAAATGCCTTCCTTTGGCAGAAATGGGCTGTGGCATTCATCTGCTTCCTTTTAAAATGCTTTAAGTGATAGTGGGAGTGGGGTGAAGCTTAGTGGGAGGAGAGGCTCCTAGGATTTTTTTATTAGCATTACATTCAGTGGTATATGAGAATTACGATTTATGAGTCACATTAGTACTACTACGGATTCTGTATGGTGTGAAATGGGAGGAAGTCAATGGGGGGTGGTACCATGAGTTACTGCACCGGGTGACACCAACTCTAGTGACACCACTGCCTGCTTACTACCTATATGTTCCTCTACACATAATGCAGTGGCGGCCAGACCACTAGACATATGATGGCAGCCAAACAGCTACTTGCAGTTCTGACAGTTCTTTATGCATATCACAATTAAACACACTTCTTCCAGTTACAATAGAGAAGTGTTTGGTTAACTACAGATGCTAATAATAATTCTGTTCGCAATTAAACCCTATTGCACAGCTACCTTAGGTGGCGTCAATTTTAACAGGGGTAAAACTATCTTCCAAACTGCTTGCATGCCAAAATTACTTTTAAATCTTTTAATTAGTGCTGATCGAACACTTTTAGTTGAATAATGTATTTGATGAATATAATAATGTTGTTGCCTATCAAATAAATTATTCAGTAAGATTATTTTTGTAGATGGTTGAAAGATATCCATTGAATAATATATTAGAATTATTCATAGCTAGGGTTTTGTGAATTGGCTGCCATGCAGTGAGTTTGACATCTGAAGGATCTAATATTTTCACCCATAATCAAACAAGTTTCTAGTACTCATGGTTGCAGCAACTATGTCTGGAAAGTTGCGGACAACTTCTGGACAATTGTGAGAAACCAAGGGCAGGTTCAATAGAATGCCATTGATTTTTGTGTCTATATTCCCTTTTCTCAGTTAACTCTTTCTGCCCAACATTGTTTTAGTTGGCTGATTTGCATGAATCTTTTTGATTAGCTTTCTGCCTTTGCCACCTGCTGATCTTCACAAAGAAACTCTAAATTCTTAAAAGAACATATTTCTGGAAGCAGAATAACTTTTTACAGAGAGAGCAGATATATGCAGATTGACTTGATTTGCATAGATCTGGGCATAGCTTTTGTTTCCTGAGTAAAGAGTACAGAGAGTACTGTTTAGGGTCCCCCTGCCATGTGTTACTGAATAAATAATTTTATTTTGTTCCTAGCTATATTTTTTCTTATTTTGATAGATGTGGCAGCTTTTCCTCTGAAGGGAAGGATAGGTTAGATGATGTAGAGGGAAGTGTTGGATAGGTTAGATGATGTAGAGGTTGGTAGAATGTAGTCAACCCTCCATATCCACGGATTCTGCACCCATGGATTCAACCATCCACAGCTTGAAAATATTTTTTTAAAAAAAATTCAAAAAACAAAACTTGATTTTGCCATTTTATATAAGGGACGCCATTTTTCCATTTTACTGTTGTGTTGTTTTGCCTACAAATTTTTTCCAACTTGTGGCAATCCTAAGGCAACTGTATCATGGGGTTTTCTTGGCAAGTTTCTTCAGAGGTGGTTTGCCATTGCCATCCTCTGAGGCTGAGAGACTGTGACTTTCCCAAGGTCACCTAGTGGGTTTCCTTGGCCAAGCAAGGATTCAATCCCTGCTCTTCAGAGTCATACTCCAGCACTAAAACTACTACACCATGCTAGCTCTGTTTTTGCTACCCCGTTTTACTACCCCTCTGTATATAATGTGACAAGTATCTATGGTTTTTGATATCCACAGTATGTTCTGGAACCAAACCCCAGTGGATACCAAGGGCCCACTGTTTTTAAAACACACTCCTTTCTGTTCCCTATCCAGTACATACACCATGACACCTTATTTACTGTTGTATTGGGTCAGTGCTGTGGAACTGCCAGGTCAAGATGAAGTTACTTTTATCTGTCCACAGAGCTAAAATAAAAGACCTTCATATAGGCAGTGCTAATATATTGCAACCAAATTGTGCTAGTGATTGTGAAGGAATGCATTTCCTTTCATGGAAATATTGCAGGTGTCTTAGGGCTCTGTTACGTTGCAGGCCATTGTTCAGATGCTTAAGTCCAAAGAAAAGTGCTTATTATCAGAGTGCCCTTTTGCACTGCAGAGGGGCAGTGCTCTGCTTCCACTTTCAACTATCATGGCAACATCCTAGAAAATCCTGGGATTTTCAGTTTAGGGAGGGGTGTTTATTATTCTCAGGGGCGAGACAGACCACCCCAAAAGGCCAACTCTGCGTCACGCCTTTAAGCACCGGATTGGGGCTGTGGAAACCCCACACCGCAGCCCCATTCCGGCTTTTTCCAGCCCAAAAAGAAGTGGCAAAATGCTGCTCCTTTTGGAGGTAGAAAAAAGGCACCCTTTTCACTGCTGCTGCAGTTTTTTCCTGTTTCTGCAGTGCAATGTATGTAAACGCTGTGCTGCAGGAGTGTCTCAGCACTATCCGCCGTCTGGTCTGCTTTAGACCTCAGTCAGAAATCTCTAGTGTCTTACCAAACAACAAATCCCAGGATTCCATAGGATACAGCCATGGCAATTAAAGTGGAATAATTATTTATTAGGATATTGTGTGAACGGGCCCAAGGTCCCTCAATATACCTGTAGTGGGAGCCTTGGTAATAATATTTCATATAAGTTGCCTTGTAAAATTAAATGGATCAAATTCATCCAAATCAACTTTGTTGTTGGTTTTTTTAAAAAAAGATTCAAAACATATCCATGTAACTCTTTTCTTTAAAAAAGGGAAATGAGACTTCATGCCATTACAAATGTATTTTCCTGTATTACACTGCCAGTTAGTAGAATTAAAGCATAATTTAAAGGTTTAGAGGTTCTCTGTGAAGTATGAAATAAGCCAGCAGCACAGTAAGCAGCTTGAGGACTTGAATGATTGCCAATACTGCTGAGGCTAGAAGCCCATTAAGGTCATCAGTCTCGCCAAAATTAAGAGGGTGTTGATGTCAAATATTTGTCGAAGGACATATTCTCTGTAGGGGGAAAGTTGGGATTCCTTCTAATCTGTATAATACTTTGTTCTATTTCTTGCCTTACGGGTTATGCTTATGGTGGCTGACTTCCTTATTTTGGCCTTTTCTCTGTAGTTTGGCAAGCCAACTACAGTAACTCAGCTGTATCTTTTTATTCGTGTGGGAGATCCTTCAATAGTAGATTTAATTTAAGAGAAACTAAATCACGTCTAGACAAATATATCTGTTATGGAAGCACATGTAATGAATTCCTCGGGCACTGAATAACAGCTTTGATGTAGCCTACTAATACAGAAAGCATTATTTGTGTAACTCTCTGAGCAATAGTGGGTAATAAAATTAAAAATTAAGGCAAGGATGGAGATTCACGTATAAATTCAAGCAGACATTACTAATCTTATTGCAGATGTGACTTTGTGATCAAAAGCAGTAAACTAAAGCTGAGGGTGGGGGGGCTAATCTCTGAAAACAAGGTTCAGTTTTCCACTCTGAGTGGCGTGCAATATGAAGGTGCAATTTCAACCCCCAAAGTAATGTACTCTTACTGTTAACTTTTCCAATTTGTGTTAATTAATATACAGCTTCTGTTGTTATTTCATATTTGAAGAGGTCTTTCTCCATGAAGTCACTATGGAATTTTGTCTGAAAGATGAATTTAAAAATAAAGAGTGATTAAGAGGAAACGGTAAACACTTTTCATGAACAGAAGTTACAGTTATACACCCAGTGTTAACTACTTTGCTCTAAGTTTTAAAATGGGTTTACTTGGAAGTTAATGTTACAGATTTAAATTAATATGAAAAGGGATCTTGTAGGACCTTTGAGACTAACTGTACAAAAGAAGTTGTAGCATAAGCTTTCACAGACGTGGTCTTTGCATACTAATCATAGAATCATAGAATCATAGAGTTGGAAGAGACCACAAGG
>CM034701.1:233653402-233663716 GCA_020142125.1 Phrynosoma platyrhinos | reverse complement strand
TTCCACCTCAACATTAGGAGGAACTTCTTGACAGTAAGAGCTATTCAAAAGGGGAATACATACCCTCAGAGAGTGGTGGAGTCTCCTTCTTTGGAGGTCTTTAAACAGAGGCTGGATTGCCATCTGACAGGGATGCTTTGTTTGTGATTTCCTGCATGGCAAGGGGTTGGACTGGATAGCCCTGTGGTCTCCTCCAACTCTATGATTCTGTGATCATTTCAATTGATATACCGTCTTTCTTCAAACCATGGGACCCATGCCAGCCTACAATAATTTAAAATAGTTTCTCTAAAATGTTATATTACAAAAGTAATATAGACTTTTATTTCAAAAGTAATATAACAGCTAGCCAATGACAGCCATGGGCATCAGATGAATAAGAGAGACATAAGAGAAGCAGCCATGCCATCACAGTATGATGTCTACAGGGCATGAATTCCCCTCTCCCTGTTTACCACCCTGCCCTTCAGCAGCTCTTTCTCACTCATATGATTGCCCAATAAAATTTTGAGAGTTATCTGCAGTATAACACTATTGAAACTTCAAGTTGTCTTGTCATCTTGTCAGCCGCTAATGACACTGTAGACTAAATTTCCAGATAAGATCTCTTTAAGTGCACTAGAGTTTTAACTGGAGGAAAGAATAGAAAAATAGGAAAGAAAATTAAAATGGTTTTCATTTTGTCTTTTTTTTAATAAAGACTTCTCTTTCTCTTCCTTGTGTTAAGTTGTGGTGACCTAAGGGTCTAAGTAATAAAAGCAAACTGAACTGAATGAAATTGCTAAATGAATTACAGAACTAAATATGAAAAACATAACTTAGAAACCTGTCTCAGGTATGTGCACCTAGTACAGGTTGAGCCTGCAAAGTGAAGAACACCATTGCTAAATTTTCTGTGCACTGTTGCACACTATGCAGGCTGAAACTCAGTTATTCCATCAGACTTCAGATGGGCATGAGCAGTTGTTCTTTGTGGAAAAAACCTTTCCATCCATTCCCAAAGTGCCTCTGCTAGCATCTCCATTGACCAGATATAGGTAACTTTTTCCAGGTACTGCTTCACTCAGAAAAATCACTCAAACAAGTTTGCTAGCACTTCTTCCAAATATTGTAATTCTTCTTGCCATTGATTCTTAATGAGAGATAATTCTATTGTATGGACGATTATTCATCCATATATGATGTGATCCCCACCAACAGTCTGATCACAGCTCCTCCTCAGCTTCACTCAGTGAGAATTATATGTAGGCTCCCATCCTGTTAGTGAATTTCGTAGTGCAAGTCCAACTTAGGCTTGTATAAGTCAATAGCAATAGCAAGTACATTTCTGTACCACTAATCAGTGAACTAGCACTCCCTAACCAGTTTACAATGTGTAAGCCAATTGCTCCCAGCAAGCTGGATACTCATTTTACCAACCTACAAAATAATGAAAGGCTGTGGGGACCTTGGAGCCCTCCTCTAGGAATGAATTTACAACATTGTAGCTGCAGTACCAGCATTTAACCACTGCACCCATTTAGTTAATTGAGGTTGTTGTTAACTGCCCTCAAGTCGATCTTGACTCATGGCAACCCTATGAATGAGACATCTCCAATATCCTCTGTCCTACATTGCTCTGCTTAATTCCTGCAGACCCATATTGATGACCTCCTTAAAGTCCATCCATCTGGCATGTGACCTCCCTCTCTTCTTACTTCCCTCCATCTTCCTCAGACTTTTCCAATGAATCCTTCCTTCTCATGATATGCCTGAAGTGTGACAGCCTCAGTTTGGTCATCATGGCTTCCGGGGAGGTTTCTGGCTTGATCTGCTCATGGACCCACTTGTTTGTCTTTTCGGCTGTCCGTGGGATCCTCAACACTCTTCTCCAGCACCACATCTCAAATGAATTTATTTTCTTCCTATCATCTTAACTGTCCAGCTCTCACATCTATACGTGGTAATAAGGAATACAATGGCTTGTATGATTCTAACTTTTGTGCTGAGTTGTATATCTTTGCATTTTAGAATCTTTTCTAGTTCTTTCATAGCCACCCTCCCCATTCTTAATCTTATCCTGATTTCCTGGCTGCATTCCCCATTTCTATCAATGTTTGATCCCAGGTATGGGAATTCTTTTACTATTTCTATTTCCTCATTGGCTAGGTTGAACTTGTGAAGGTCCTCAGTGGTCATTATTTTTCTTTTATGTTCAGCATTAAGCCTGCCTTTGCACTTTCCTCTTTGATCTTCCTTAGTAGATGTTCCAGGTCTGTGAGGTTTTTTGCTAGTACTGTGGTGTCATCTGCATATCTTAGATGGTTGATATTCCTTCCTCCTATTTCCAGTCCTCCTCCTTCTGTGTCTAAGCCTGCTTTTCTTACAATATGTTCTGCATACAAGTTTAACAGATAGGGTGAAAGGATACAGCCTTGTCTGACCCCTTTGCCAATTGGGAACCATTCTGTTTGTCCATATTCTGACAGTTAAGGTATGAGTTCTTTATCAATTTTGTGCAGCCCCCCCCCTCCCCTCAGTCTGCTTTACCTACTGCAGACTCCCCAGCACATCCATTTGCTGACCAGCAGAGAGTGGGGGGCAGCAGAGAAGCGTCCAGCTATGTCCCTGTAGCTGGATGCACAGCAATGATGTCATCCACCAGGGCCTCCAGAGAATCTAGGGAATTCCTAGAGAATGCCTTGTTGCTGTCTGTCATGTTATGGGAACACAGCTGGATCACTCTCCCCTGATACACACACATTCCACACTCTGTTGTGCTGGTGGTGGTGGTGGTGTGCCTTCAAGTCATTTCTGACTACTGGCAACCCTAAGGCAAACCTATCAAGGGTCTTCTTGGTAAGATTTGTTCAGAGGGGTTTTGCCATTACCATCCTCTGAGGCTGATTTGTCCAAGTGGGTTTCCATAGCTGAGCCAGGATTTGAACCCTGGTCTTCAGAGTCATAGTCCAATGTTCAACCACTATACCATACTGGCTCCATTTTGCTTTCTACTAGCTCAGGGGTAGGCAACCTTTCCCCTTTAAGGGCCGAGGGACTTCAGCTCCCAGAAGCCTCAGCCATGTTGGCCAATAGTCCCATGTTGGCCAGTAGCTCCTGGGATTCTGGGAGCTGAAGTCCCTTGACCCTTAAAGGGGAAAGGTTGCCTACCCCTGTACTAGCTGGTAAATGGCCATGTGGAGGTGGGTGTGCTACAGCAGGTAAAATGTAAGTGCAAGAGACTGTAGTCAATATCACACTACAGCACTATTGTTGCACTTTAACTGCTATGGCTGGCTACTGCAAAATTTGGGGATTTTGTAGTTTAGGGAGACCTAAAAGCTCTCTGGCCAAGAATTCTAAATGCCCCTCTCTAAAGTGCAAATCCCAGGATTTCACAGGAGGCCATCATAGCAGTTAAAGTGGAATAATAGTGCTATAACAGTATGTGTAGTGTCTAATATGGTATAATTCCACCTTGTGGAACTTCACACCACATTTACCTGATCTAAGATCTCAGCCACAGTATTGCAGATGTTTCAGATTTTGTTTTTATTAATTACCTGTATAGCCTCCTTTTCCTCTGATGACCTTAAAGTGTGTACATGACTCTTCTGTTCACCACTTCATTTTCACAACAGTCCTGTGTGGTGTGCTAGGCTGAGATAGTTTAACTAGCTTAAGCTCACCCAAGTCACAGTTAAACACTTCAATCACTTCAATCACTACAACACACTGTTGTCCCATGCAGTCCCATCTTTAGACTGCCTCCTTTCTGGTTTATCTGTGTGTGCTTGATGTCATCATAGATGCAAAAGAGAAGAGTTTATAAAAGTTTCTTCTGGGAAAATTAGGAAATGTATGCAGATGAATGTTTCCTACTTAGCATGTATGATTTATAAATGATGGTGACAGAACTGTATGCAAAAATTAGATAAGTGCTTTTTTTGCTGCAAAAGGAAGACTGATAACAAATATCCAATGTGAAAACAACAAGGGCCATCTCAGGAAACAGTGAAAGAAATTGTTCTCTGTAACTTTCAGAGAAAGTTTTTACATGTCATGTTAAGTCTATTACTTTAAATTTTAACATCAAGAAAACAGAAACCATGGCTCTGGGGGTTACTTATAATTTCTTAAGCTGCTTTCTTGACTTGAGCTAACAAGCTCAGCAAAGTCCTCTAGTGCTTGAGCATGAAACATATAGAGAGCAATTCTCTTTCCTTATTTCATATCATTCTGTAGAAATATTCACAATATTTTAGAGTTTTAGGGGAGAGCCTGGAAAAATTACATTTTTGGATTGCAGCTTCCAGAATTCCCCATTACTCTGACCAACAAGAAGAAACTAACTTCTTAAAGCTCTGGATCCCATACTGTGTCAGAACACGCAGAGCAAATTGTGTCACTCATCACTAGTCAAATTGTCTGGTCATTTATAGGTTAAACCTCTTGGGTCAAATTACCCTGTCTCCCATTCTAGGTTAAGCTTCTCCGTAAGAGGTTAGACTTTGCTGTTGGATTGTTTGAGCATTGTGGAGTGGAAAGCTGACTTAAAAACACTGGCTGTGTAAAACTGTACACTGGGCCCTTGGTATCCACTGGGGCTTGGTTCTGGGACCCCTGTGGATATCAGAATCCATGGATGCTGCAGTAAAATGGTATCCCTGGTGTTAGTGGGTTGGTGTATCCTCCCCAGATTTTAGTTCAACCTTTACATGAGATAGCTGACATACTTGGATAGGTCCTTTAAAATTTGGACTAAAATTCGAAGAGAATTCAGTGTTGTCAGCCTCTACTGCCAGAAAGATTTGAAGATGCACTTTGGTGACATTCACTTTTAAACTCTAGTTGCTTTTTTCTAACTCAAAATACATAAATTCCTACCCTTAAAAAAAGACACATAGTACAAAGACTTGCTTTTTTTTTGTTTTTGTTTTTTTACAGAACCAGTGAATTGGTCAGAAATATAGATATACTTGAGGAATAAATCACACCTGGCCTTTAATATTACAGGAGGTAAATCCTTGGTCATATATTTATAGTTGCAAAAATCCTCATTCTTCAAATTGCTTCAGCTGTACTGTGTTGCTCCCCTTTTGCATTGCTCATCTCTGTCTCACACACACACCATTCTCAGCACCCTCATATTTTGTCTTCTGAGCAAAACGCCATTTTGCCTCCAAATACTCCCCATATGTAAAGAGGAAAGTTCTGAAATATTATATGCTGCCAGGTGATGGAGCTGGAGAAGCTCCTGGATGATGTTCTCTTAATATTCTTTCTTGACAAGGATTAGTATGTATTCTGAAGCTGAGGTAATTGGGTTTTATCCCCTGTCTCTTCCCTCAATTGTTGCTTCAGACCTGACACAGATATTTTGCTCAGTCCAAGATAAAAATAAATCAGCGGAGCATATTGTAGTTCTAAAGCACCTGCCAGATGTCTTCTTCCTCCAGGCTGCAACTCTCCTCATTCCATCTTCCTGTTTCTTCTGCACACTGAGTGTCTCTCTAGAGGCAAGCCATTATCTCTCTCTCTTTTGTAGCATCCTTCTTTTTGCTTTTCTTTTCCCTCCTGGGGAACTTCAGTTTGAGCCACCAGGTCTATCATTTTTGTAATATCTCTATGGCTTTTCTGGAGAGTTCTCCTTAGTTTTTAAAGTGCAACTCTTGAGTATCTGAATCAAGGCAGTTGCCAGTATTTTGTAATTTTAGAACCACAGAACTATTTGGGTTAACCTGGAATAAGGAATCCACATAGTAAAATGTTGGCAGATAAGAAATCAACACCCAAACCGAACATTTAAATAGTAAACAGCATGACATTTAGAAGTGGATTATACTTTGCTATGATTTCTCCTATATGTTACTAGTACACTGTTGTACAGAGTTAACATGTTTATACTCAGAGCACTTGAAGCATTTTAATTGCTCTTCTTTTCATGCTTGCTTAATAGCTGGCTACTACATTCCAAATGCTAAGCTCAAGTAAATTAAAAATGTTCTCTAGGGTCTAGGGCAGGGGTAGGCAACCTTTCTTCCCCTTTGAGGGCCGAGGGACTTCAGCTCCCAGAATCCCAGGAGCTATTGGCCAACATGGGACTATTGGCCAACATGGCTGAGGCTGCTGGGAGCTGAAGTCCCTCGGTCCTTAAAGGGGAAAGGTTGCCTACCCCTGGTCTAGGGAAACATTAGACTTGTAGGCAAAGGGTATTTTAAATTTTACCAATTCACTACTTGAAATCTGTGCAGTTGTCCCCACCCTGCCACCACCATTGAAAGTTAATACTGTGCCTGAAAAACAAAATTTAATGTGTTTTTATGTTGCATTAGTTTAGAATAAGCTTTTCTGATTAGCTGTTTACAAAGTCTCTGAGGACTTTTGAAGCATTATTTGGTCCATGTTACAAAGAATGGACAGACACTCTTTTCCCAATCTTGGAACAATTTTGATTTAAAAGTAGGTGGTTTCAGAACCAACTAACAAGGATTATCCCCCACCCACCTTCCAAATCTCCTTAATGCTCATTGTTTCTGGAAAATAATGAAGATATACCTAGACTTAAAAGGGCATTCAGCACTTCTAGCTATTTAGAGTTCTTTTTATTGACCTAAACAAATGCTTTTAGTGCCCATGTCACCAAAACTGATTTACCCCTTTACAGTAAAATAAATGGAATTTAAAGACCCTGCATTTTAGCCACAGTTCTTTTCTGTGGCTAAATTAAAGTTTGTTCCAATTCCCTCTTTCTAAATTAAAGTTTGTTCCAATTCCTTCATAATAAAACTATTTGTCATATTGCACTGCCTCCCTGTTAATTCCTCTGTGCCTCCCTGAGCTATATTCTTGATAAATTACCTGGATATTTTCTGTTTTGTATGAGAAACTAAGGCATCCCAAATGCCTAGCCAGGTAGACAGAAAATTGGAATGTCCGTTCATAGTCAACAGGTAATGACTATTTTTGTGGATCTTTTTAATAAGAAATGAGCTTACTGAAGGTACAAGTTTCCAGGAAGTGGCTAAAAACTTCCTGGATCCGCACTACAGAAATAGTCCAGTCTGACACCACCTGAACTGCCATGGTTCAATGCTATGAGATTCTGGAAATTGTAGTTTGTTGTGGTAGCAGAATTTTCTGACAGGGAAGGCTAAATGCTTAACAAAACTACAATTTGCAGAATTCCATATTATTGACCCATGGCAGTAAAAATGGTGTCAGACTGGATTATTTCTGTAGTGTGGGTACAGCCTTAGGACTTTATCACACATGGGAAATTGGGGGGTTAAACAGCGAAACGCGATATCGCACTTAAAGATTTTCACACACATCGCTATTAAACAGACAATGAACAGCAACAAGTCATTTTCGGGATTTCCGTAGTCCAGCTTGGTTAGTCCACAGTTTGTTTCAGTGGTAATTTAACTTGGAACATTTAGACTACGGACAAAATAGCTTGCTTTCAAACCCAGTTGTTTTTCAGATCTTTGTGGTTATCTCTGCGAAATGCTGTAATCTCTACATAATGGATTTTTTTTAAACCATATTTAGAGGAAGGGCTGTGTAAAGTGGTTTATTTCATGCAGTGCATATTCTGAATTTTGCACCAGGAGTGCTGTTTGTGACATATGCAGGCATCATGGTTGTGTTCTTGTAGCCAGAAGTGTGAAGACAGCATCCCCCCCCCCCAGGACTTTTCTGGGTGCCTTTTCATGCATCCATCTTCAGAAGCAGACCAGGGCTGAGAGAGTGTGACTCATCCATGGTCACCCAGTGGGTTTCCATGACTGAGTGGGGAACTGGATCCTGGTCTCCAGGGTCATAGTCCCAGCACTCAAGCTATACTCCAAACTGGCTCTCATATTATATTATACAATATTGTTAGGAATCAAAAGGGGGAACATGAGAAATGTATAGACATATGCATGGTGTTGGATTACTCCCAATATTACAACACAAGAAGGAAATAAGCTATGTATTTTCAGTAAGGGAAAGCTACCTTATACTAATTGGGTAATGCCATAATCTGTTGGTGATTCTCTAGCAGAGGTCATAAGGTACGATAAAGCATTTTCCCTTCTCTCACCCAATCCCCCGCCCCCGCCACCACCACCGCTGCCACAAATGGCCATGCCTTTTATTACATTGCTTCTGTCATTTTGTTTTCTTTTAGAATAGGAATAGGAATCATGCAGGCCTCCAGTGCTGTTGGACCACTGCTCCTATCATTTCTTACTGTTGGCTTTGCTGGCTATGAGCTGCTTGAATTTGAAAGGCTGCATGATTCTCACCTGTGTGTTCCATGATGCTTTCCACCTGTGCTTGATCATCGACATGATATTGTCATTGACCATATTGGTTTATATAACCCTATATTACATTTTTCCTGTTTGCCCCTTTCAGAAGTGTGTTCCCTTGACAGAGCAATGGCAGAGCCACTTCCCTCCCCAAAGAAAGATTGAGTAGTCTACTTCAAGCAGGTAGACATATAGTCTCCCTCCTACTCTTCCTCTCTGTTAATCTCTTGTGTGTTTGTGTGTGTGCATTTGCTTCAAGTCACCTGTCCACTTATGGTGACCCCATGAATTTCATAGGATTTTCTTATGCAAGGGATACTCAGAGGTGATTTTGCCACTTCTGCTCTCTGAAATATAGTCTACAGTTCCTGGTATTCATTGGTGGCCTCCCATCCAAGGACTAACCCTCTGTTACCCCCTTTGAAAAGCACACCTGAGAGTGTGTTTCAAACAATTTGTCTCTTTCATGTGTTCTTTTCAGTAATTCAAACAAGCATCTAACATGAAAGCTAAAGAGAAAAGAACAGCATAATGCAATTAGTTCCTGTGATGTCTGCTGAGTATTCTTATGAAGCCCATCTCTTTATAGTGGCCAGCGAACATCACAGATAATGAAATCTAAAAAGGATGTTCCTGTTTCCCTGGACATACACACATGGCACACACATACATAAGGTTTATGTAATATTAAATCATTTAAGTTCTCTGAATATGAAAGGCAGTAATTTATATAGTCAGGACCAAAAATGGGGAACAATTTGAAATTAGTAATTAGTTTAAGAGCAAAGATAATGTAACTGGGTTTTATTTTGCTTTTTAAATTAAGCTGAAAAATATCATTATGTAACAGATTATTCCTTCTCCAGGTTGTATTGCCAGTATTCTGCTCTATCATTACTGAGCATTGTGTTTTACTCTGATTTAATCTGTAGCTTCTTTCTGGTTGAATAAGCACTAGCTTTGGAGTGCAGTTTGATCCTAACATGCTTGATGTATGTGTACTGAACCATTAAGACACAGGATTTGTAAGAATGATCTTTGTGAAGATATGCTTGAAATGATGATGATGATGATGAGAGCATTTGGTTGATGAAGTATGGTCTTGTTTCCTGTTTGTCAGTCAGGCAGATACAGCCTCTTTCCAGATGAGATCCTCCAACTGGATCAGGAAACACATGTTGAAAAATAGTGGTAAAAAGCCTGATTGCCATATTCGGCACATGTGTCCATGGATTGCAAGGGCAATGCATAGCAAATGTGGTTTTATAAGCACTGAAAGCAATAATCACCTGTTTGAACAGGAAAAATGAGTGCAGGTGTCTCTCTCACTCACCTACACTTGAAATAAATTGGTACTTCTTTTAGGGCAACACTTCTTAATGTTGGCAAGCTCTGAGTATGAAAACAATTTGTTCTTTGTTACCAAATGACGGGTCCATTACTGTTTACAGACAGGACAAGAATGGGAGAAGCATGCAGGGGTGTGATAATCCCCACCCCCATGATCACACTATTAGGATGATTTAATGATAATTTAATGACGGGAGGAGGACACTTGCAAAGGCAAAGGTGGTGCTGGTGGTGCTGGTGGTTAAAATATTTATATCCTGCCCTACATCAAAATAGGCTTATAGATAGAACAAAAAAACCAGGTTAAGCAGTTCAAAACAAAGCAGTTCAAAACAATAAAATAATTTAATAATAATAATTTTATTTTTAACCCCCCCCTCTGCCAGGCAACCAGGGCAGCATACAATAAGTTAAAACAGTACATGTTTCTGTTCCGTACTAAAAACTGCATCGAGGGTATGACCCACACAATGTGTGGGCCCGATGACCAACTGGGATAGGCTCATGTTTGTCATGGTCTCCATGAATTCCCGAGCCGCACCAGTTAGATTTGGCAAACTGGTCTCGAGTGGAATGTTGAAGTTGCCCAGAATCAAAAGTCTGGGCGACTCCAACAACAACTCAGAGACCAGTTGGCTCAGCTCGGTCAGGGAGTCTGTTAAGCAACAGGGTGGCCGGTATACCA
>CM034701.1:233611428-233637876 GCA_020142125.1 Phrynosoma platyrhinos | reverse complement strand
TTCGTTTGGATTCTGTCTGCATTGAGCCCCGTGTGATAAGGTCCTATGGCTACTCATGAATAAGGGGCAAGGCTTTGTCTCTTGCTAATGGTACTACAGGAGTTTGGAAAAAATACTTTTTTATACTACAACTTTCAGACCCACACTGCCAGTATAGCTACAGGTATGTATATAACAGTAGCACTCACAGCAGGATACAAATCAATAAAATCACTTAACACTTCAAACACATGAGAACAATTTAAAGAAATGTAAGCACATTAAAACAAACACAGCTCTGTTAAAGCAAACTCTATCAATTATGACATAGTTCATTGCCAGAGATTCAGAACAGTGTTCTCCAGTGATTTGCTATAAATATTTATGAACCTCTGAAACTTTATTTATCCATTATCACTAAGAGGCTTTGCAGACCAACCCAAACGGCCAGCCTGGGGTGGAGTTGGGGTCCACCCTGACGCTGTCCTGACGCCGCACCCCCATTTCCACAGCACACGCCATCAGGAAGCCCTCCTTGTGCAGTGTATAGACACGCTGCTCCGAAAAGGTGTGGAAGAGCCACAGCAGCAGCTCTTAGGGCGGCCTTTTGCCGTTCCCAAAAGGAGCAGCATTTCGCCACTCTTTTGAGGGTGGCAAATAGGAGGATCGGGAGCATGGGGTTGCTGTGACCCCGATCTGCCACTAGCAGGGGTGGCCCAGAGCCGCCCAACACAGGTTGTCTGTAAAGGCCCTAAGACAAGGTAGGATCCATGCTGTCCTCGAGATATTGGTGGACTGTGGCTTCCAGCATTCCTCACCATTCGCTATGTTGGCTAGGGCTTAGGAGGGTTGCAATTCAGCAACATCTGGAGGACAACATGATTCCCACTCCTGCTGGAAGAAAAATTCAAGTTTCTGATACTAATTTAACCTGAGAACTATTCTGTCAATTTTATAGTTTCAGAGTACAACTGCCTACATGTTGTGTAATGTGTAATGTTAATATAAAATGTAAAGTACACCATCCATTCAACCATCTATGGCTTGAAAATATTTTTAAATTGCCAAAAGCCAGCCATGATTTTGCCATTTTATATCAGGGACACCATTTTACTATGCCATTCTATATAATGGGACTTGAGCATCCACAAATTTATTGGTATCGACAGGGAATCCTTGAATCAAGCCCCAGCAAATACCACAAAGGCTCATGGTAAAAATAATTTGGGGGAAAGTTCCAGGCACTTTAATTCGATTTCTATTAACAACAAAAGAAATTATATAAATTTCTACTAATTCTGAGTTTAGGAAACACTGTTTTCAAAATCCACTTTCTGTTTTATTTCCTCTGTTCATAAACTACCGTACTCATGTGTCAAAAGAGGCAAATCAAGCAGGAATTGAATTTACAAAAGGTCCAGAGCTCTGGATCATAATATATGGCTTATGCTTTGGAAAAGGCCTGTCTACGCTATCGCCTTTTTAGGAATTAACAAGGCATTTTGATTTTCTGATATATAGGAATCAGTCCAGATTTTCAGTGTTTTAATGAGTTCCAAAAGTGCGGAGTTGAGACCTATTTCATCCCTATTGCAATTTCATGACTGGCTTACTAAATTTTCCCCAGTCTCACAGCACTAAATAGCATCAGCATAAGCCTTTGGATTCACAGTATAAATATCAGAGAAATACAGTACCAAAATTAAAATACATGAAAAAGGCACATACAAAATCCTTTAAGCACATGAAAAATTTATACTCCTGCCTCTTTTCATCTGGTCACCTCTAAACTGCTGTTATTGCTTCTGGAGTGTGGTCCAAATCTTGAGACCCAAATTTGAATGGGATGTGGTTCCCCTGAAAAAAATGATACTACAAAATATTAGAAAGAAGAACAAGCGTGAGATTTTAGGTATTTAGCTTGTGCCTTGCACACCCCTACTGTAGCAGGAAGGTGATTTTGCCTGCATAAGCAAGGAGTACTTTGTTTCTTCCCTACTATCACCAGTCCAGCAATAGCTCACTGTATTATATCAGTGTAATTTCAGATGCCCCCAACCCTTAGATATGGGAGAAACAAGTAGGAGAACTGTTAAGCAAGGGGAACTCTATGGACAGTCCTTGGAATCCAAGCCAGTGTTCTCTCTTAATGGAACATTAATGTATAACATTGGGTTTTCTTGATTTAAAGTAACAAACACCACAGTAACCTAAGTGATCTTGTATAACCTTTGAGACTAACTGAAAACTCAAAACCTAGATGTAGAATTGGGTTATAACATGCACCAGTACATTTCTGTATTGTGCTAAACTGAACATTGATTTGCACAATTAGTTTTGTCCATAGCAGTCATGCCACTCCTTTTAAGAGTCGGAAGATCCCCTGAACCAGAGGTGTAACATGGTGAGATGCTATCATTACCAAATATGTTTATATACACATTCTAAATGTTTATACAAAGGGATCTTTTAGCTTGTAGTTGATAGCATGAGCTTTCATAGACTTTGATCTACTTCCTCAGATGCATGGATGTAGAGGTTGTGAATACAAAGTAACATTCTTCATTACACATTTGTAACTACTTAGTGGGATTTCAGCCAGTATTCTTGAGGGTTGCAGCAACATTGGACTTTGATTATCAATAATTACAAATAATAGTAATAATGGAACTTCAACACAGCTTTGTCTGGAATCATTACTTTTATGTACTCTGCATGCTTTATTACACCATACCACATATAACAAGAGAGAGCAAACTCACTTTTACCACATCAGTGCTGTTTTGAGTATACAGCAAATGACCAAGATTTATATAGATTAACATAACTTGTGTACGAGAGCAACTGAATATTTTGGTTTTATTTTTCATGCTGTTACAGTGGTTTGAGTCTTGGACCACAACTCTAGAGACCAGGGTTTGATTCCCCATTCAACCATGAAACCCACTGGGTGACCTTGGGCAAGTCACACTCTCTCAGCCTCAAAGGAAGACAATGGCAAACTGAATAAATCTTACCAAGAAAGATACACCTTAGGTTCATCTTAGGGTCCCCATAAATCAGAAATGACTTGAAGGCATACGATGACAACAATCATAAAATATCTTTTGAATTACTTATATTTTGAACTGTACCTGACCCATGGCTTGGCAGTCAGTGATCCTTTTTAAAAAAAATAGTTTGATTTATCAGTCATAGGATGATTAATAGTATCCAGGTGATCTTTATCTTATTTGAAGGAGGTATCATATCCCTTAGTATAATCCTCATGTGTTTGTTCCCTTTGATTCAAAGGTGAGAGACTCTAATGAATAATTAGTGATCTCTCTGCAAACATTTAGACCTTGTTTAAACACTCTGTTTGTCTTTATGCTTCTCATTTAAGTCATTTGCTTTACTGGCTGTAGGATTACCAAGAGAGTTGCTTGCACAAGGGTCAGATTTTAATACAAAAGTATGCTCTGTTGAGTGACTTGCCTGGATTAGAAGCTATCATTCATTTGAGCAGGTAGCTCAGAGGTGAAAATAAGCATGGCTGTAGTTATCATGGCTGTTTTGCAGTTGTGTGTTTTGTACAGTAGGAAACACTGAACTTGGAAGCGTGTAAATCCTGTGCCACTCCCAAGTTAATTCATGCCTGTGTGGCACATTGAATTAGTAAGCTGTTTATATTATAGAACTGAATGATCTGTTTAACAGTCAATTTTGTTCTCATTTGAGTTGTACAGGTTTCTGGACCAGCTCCCAAGGGTAGTGAGAAGCCATTAATGGAAAAGAATTAGCAAAGAGTCTGTTCTTCCCACTCACTGAAGGAACAAAATCGAGGGGAGCCAGGGAACCAAACTAACATGAATGTAATTCCCAATTTCAATCTTCTTTGTATTATGGGTCATTACCTGTTAATTGACTAAATGGCAGTTCTCTCTGAATGAAAAGTTTTGTTTAGTTTTTATAATGAAGACAGATGATCTAATTAGTATCATTTCTGTTTTGGAAATAATGAAAGCATTGCATTTGTGAGCTGCTGCTTCCAGCCTGCATAATATGAAGAAATAACTCTGTCTTAGCACGCACACATGCACAGACACACGCACACACACATATACCATAGCTACTTTCATATATTCAGTAACATGGATATAGCCTAGAAGCAGTAATGACAGATTCTTTGTTCATTCTCTCCTTTCTCTAGAGCAGTCATTTTCTGACTTTCTGCCTTCTGGTAATGGTTTCCCTCTACTGATATTCCTCTGAGAAATCTCTGAGCTAGTACCATGGAAATCATGTGCTTTTGAGAAGATGTTGTAGGCTTCAAGGTCACCTATCCATTTTGGATGGATTGGGTATCCTTTTCCCTGCATCTGCAGTTGCAAGTGAGAAACGATTTTGGTGAGGAAGCCGTTAGTTTCAAAGCCACTGCTCTAAATTTCATAATTGTGTTATATTACAGTGAAATGAAAGCACACTACAGACTGAAGCAAAGAATCTGTCTATTTACGCCCCTAGCTTAGATTGCTAAAAGCCATCTCAGTGGTGTTTTCAAGGAGCAGTTTTTGTTTGTTTTTAAGATGCTTGCTTTGCTTGCTTTCACATATAAAAAGGGGTCTCCTAAGCAGCTTACAATAAAAGCAATTAAAATGTGTTAAATCTAGATAAAATAAAATAAAACCGAGAGTAGAATAAAAGGTCATAGTTTAATCAGCAAGGAGGAGAGATATCTGAAACTGAAGCAAAATGAAAAAGGTCTTGACAGAGAGAGAGAGAGAGAAAGAAAGCAATTGAATCTCTTTTAAAGAAGGAGTTTGGATGCCTCAAGAGAACAGGCCGTGGGCTTTGTAACAGTTTATCTGTGTATGGGTTGTTGTTGGTTTTTTTAATTTAATCAGGTCACTAGTTTTGTAGATGGTGGGAATGTTGTGGATGCCATATATCAGGATTTCAGGAAATAATATTTTGATTGGCAAAACAATAAAGACTAGACAGAAACACTATCAGATGGATCCACAATTGGTTGAAAGATCATGCTCAAAGGGTTGTCATCAGTGGTTGCAATTCAGACTGGAAGGAGGTCTCCAGTGGAGTGACTCAGGGTTCTATCCAAGGTTCATTATCGTTTATTATTTTTAATCAAAGGCTTAGATCAGGCTTGCACAACATGCGGCCTGCCAAAGGATTTCAGGCGGCCCTCAAGGATGTGAAACGACTTCAAGGCTCCTCTGCTGCTCAGCCTTCTCCTGATGAGAGGGCCATATGGAGGAGGAGGAAGGGCAAATACTCACTCTGCAAGGCTCCTCTGCTGCTCGGCTTTCTCCCAAAGAGAAGGCCAAGCAGTGGAGAAGGAGGAGGATAGGTAAATAAGTGCCCTACAAGGCTCCCCCACTGCTTGGCTTTCTCCTGAGGAGAAGACTGGGTAGAGGATGAGGATGAGTGAACACTTGCATCGCTCCTCCACTGCTCAGCTTTCCCCCCAAGGAGAAGGCTCAGTGGAGGAAGAAGATGAGGATGGGCAAAGCTCACCCTTCAGGGCTCCTCCACTGCCTGGCTTTCTCCTGAGGAGGAGGACAGGAGGTGGAGAAAGAAGAAGACAGGCAAATGCTTGCCCTGCAGGGCTCCTCCGCCACCCAGCTTTCTCCTGAGGAAAGGGACAGGCAGAGGAGGAGGAGGTTGGAATTAATATTAATAATATTAATTATTATTAATTAATGTTATTAACTAATTTATTAATTGATGTTTAATTAAAACTTATCTGCAGCCTGAAGAAGTTTAACCTATTTTAATTTTGGCCCCTTCCTGTTGCCAAGTTGTGCAGGTCTGGCTTACATGATGAGGTTCACAGATGATACAAAATTGGGAGGATTGGTTAACAGATTGGAAGATAGGAACAGAATTCAAATAAACCTTGATAAACTAAAAAATTAAATTGAAAACTAAAAACTAACTTTCAGTGAGGGGAAATTGCAAAATTCTACATTTAGGCCTCAAGTATAGGATAGGGGATACATGGCTCAGCTGTACTACATACAAAAAGGGCCTTGGGATTATTGTTTGTCATAAATTGAACATGAGTCAACAGTGTAATGTTGCAGCAAAGAAGGTGAATGCTATTTTAGCATGCATTAATAGAAGCATAGTTTCCAAGTCAGGGGAAGTAATAGTCCCATCATATTTTGAACTGATCAGGCCCCACCTGGAGTATTCCCTCTACTGCATTTGGTTCTCGGTACCTCATTTTAAAAATGATGAGGACATGTTTGAGTGGGTTCAGAGAAGGGCAACAAGGATGATAACAGGTATGCAGAGCAAAACATGAGGAAAGGTTGAAAGAGTTCAGCTTGATGAAGAGATGAAGAGAAGACTGAGGGGTGGGGGCAGGCCTGTTCTTTGCAGCTCTAGAGGGTAGGACCAGGTCTAACTGAAGTTACATTATAGTAGATTTTTGATTGATCATTAGAAGGAACCTCTTTACAATAAGAGTAGTTTGGCAATGCAACCAATTGCCTAGAGCAGGGCCCCCCGAGGCCTTTAGACTGGCCCCCGCCGCCACGTGCTGCTGCTGCACGTCACGGTCACCATTTTGTTTTCCAGAATGGCGGCCGCAACTCGTTTGCACATGCGCAATACTCCGGAAGTACTGTGCATGTGCGAGCAAGCAAGCAAGCACCGCCATTCCCCCACACACACCATCAACCCACGGAAGACCAGGAGATCCCCGGGCCAGCCCCAGGTAAAAGGAACTTGCTTGACCCCTGGCCTAGAGAGGTGGTGGGGTCGCCTTCTCAGGATGTCTTCAAAAAGAGGCTGGACAGCTACCTGATGGGGATGATTTAGCTGGAGATCCTGCATTGAGCCCAGGGTTGGAATCAATGTTCCATGAGGCCCCTTCCAACTCTGTGATTCTGTGGCATAACATGATTTATTTTATGTTTTTACTTTGCCTCCAAAAGAGTTTGGAGGAAAGTAAGCACTTTTAATTGGCTGTTGCTCAGTTCTCACCAAAGCTTGGAACTGATGATGTCAGATACTCCAATTACCCAGAGAAAAACAAAAACAGAAAGTGATTGGAAAAGCAGCTGTTATAATGGAATAAAGCTCTCTTTATTTTTCATAATCACTACAATAACTGGAGTTTCATTAAAATGTTAACAAATATAATAAAGCTAATGAAGCTGTTTTTATAAGAAAATGAGGATAATCAGAGAAATAAATTATATATCGTAAAGAAATGATGATGTTTATCCTTTTTTATTAATACCAATTTCGCATGTTTTTGCAAACATACATTTAAATGTAGAAAAATCATGAATATCTCATGACACCAAAGTAAGAGTTTGTCAAATCCAGGGGGAAATTATTTCACAGATTACCTGTGCCACAGCTTTCAGCTCCTGGTAACTTAGGAAAAGATTAATGTCGGAGGCTGAAACTTTATGGAACACCTAAATTAGATCCACAGTCTTAGTGATTGCTGTCTTGTGGAGTAAAGCTGCATGTAAAGTCTGTGGGGACTTATGTGCACCAAATGGCACACAGAATTTTGGCTATTGCTCTGTGTGTGTGTGTGTGTGTGTGTGTGTGTGTGTGTGTGTGTGTGTGTGTTTGATGATGTTGTTGTTGCTGTTGTTGTTTTGGCCAACAATTCCTACCATAACCTATGGCAAGGGAATATGGGAGCTATAGTCCAGAAAAATTTGGAGTGCTATAGTTCCCTCCCCCCATTTTAAAAGTATAGTGTGCATAAGGAGACCATTGTGTGTGAAAAACTAGCAAGAGATGTTAATGCATCATTAATACCGTTGAAGAGGTAAGCTTTTCCCCGTCATGGCAGCTTTCACCTATAAGAGATAAGAACAAGCATATGATCACATTTAAAAAAAAATGGTTAAAATAGTTTTATTCAAAAAGTAGCACATAAGCATAGACAAACAGCATAGATATAGACATAGACATAGAGCTAATTCAACCTATCATGTAAATGCCATGATTGGAATAAAAATGTGATCTATGTTTGCCTACATTTTTAATTCACATTTTTATTCCAGTCACGGCATTTACAAGATGGGGTGAATCTTCTCCATAGACTATAGTCTTACCCTGTTTTCATGTCTGCACAGGGGTTACATCTGAGCATCTGCACTCACAAAGAGAAGTACAAATCGGCAGCTTGTTTTCCTGAGATATATAGAATGGCTACCTATTTCCCTATGGTATAGCATCACCTATTTCCCTGTGATATAGCATGGCAATATCTCAGTCATGTTACAGTAGCAGCTGTTGGCTTCCACTCTTAATCCACTGTAAGTTTTGGCCTCAACTTTAAGAAACTGTGTGAAATGTTCCATTTATTCTGGGGATGGTTCAGCAATTTGGATATCTCCATTAATGGCCAGATTAAAATATAGAGCGGATAACCTGCTCCACTGACAAGGAAGCCACTAGCTGCTGTTACAAAGTTAGTTATTCTGCGGGAGTCCCACTCTTCTCTCATTTAGTACTGGGAGGCTTCCCCAGTCAGACTCTACCTGGCCACTCTGTGTGAGAGAAAATCATGGTGCAAAAGACCAGAAGAGTTCAGCTGCTGAGCAATTTGGCTGAGCTGTGTCTTGCTCCCAACTTGGAGGAGATGGACATCCCTTACTCCATTAAGCCTGGTTGTAGAATTCAAAGACATAGCTGTGTTAATCTGGATCAGTATGCAAAAAGATTTTGTATCACCTTTCAGACTAACTGAGAGAAAGAAAGAAGTTGGTATAAGATTTCATCAATGTACATCTATTTCTTCAGATGAGGAAATCTAGGAAAACTTATGTTTATACCTGGGCACTCAGTTGTGATGCCAGGAGGCTGTTTGCAGGTGTGTCTTGCTATGCTACCTGCTGCCACCACATGTCACTCCCTCTGAGTCCCAAAAAGGAGGATCCCAGCCCCATTCAAATGACTGGTTGGCTCAGTCTGACCTCAGAGGGAGTGATGTGCAGTGGCAGACAGCACAGCAGGATTCAGTGGCAACAGCCACCCACTGTCAACGCCAGAGGGCTCCCGAACTGGTGCAAAAGGTAACTTTTTTAAAAAAATGGTGTCAGGGGAGATTATACGGTGGGTTTGTTGCTGAACTGTCTGGTCATTGTCCATTAGTTCACACCAGAACCCTGCATCATCCAGACTATGTGTCATGCAGACAACCCCTGAGCTTATTCCCACTACAAAGTAACCTGGTGTGGAAATCGGGTTATTTTGTGATCGAATCTCTCAGGGGCCGTTTACTCCTCTTTTAACGACCTTTGTCATTCACACTTGAGGAGGATGGTGGCCCTGGAGAGGAAGAGGACTTTGCCAAACCTTGAAGGCACACAACAACAAATAGAGGAGGGGCTGGCTGAAAGAAGCTGGCAAGAACCGGCACAACCCTCGGGGCACCGGGGCTTGAAAGAGAAACCGGCAAGAACCGGCACAGCCCCCGGAGCATCAGGGCTGCTGAAAGAAGCCAGCAAGAGCTGGTGCAGTCCCCTGATGCAAATCCAACCCGTAGTTCCCATTTGTTGGACACAGATCGGATTCGGATTTGGGTCTTTTCAAAAGAACCGCTCAAAAACTAGTGTCAGAAAAGAGTGGTTCTTTTGTGTTTGCTTCAGCACGATTTAAACCAAGCACATGAGGATCAGAACCAGTTTTAAGTGGGAACAATGGTCATATAACCCAATCAGCAATTTGAGTTAAATCCTAGTGGGAACGAGGCCCCTAACACTTTATTTGGCCTGTGCAGACAACCCCCAACATTTATTTATTTTTTCTGAGATCAGCTATTGCCTAGGGCAGAGGTGGGGAAATGTTTGGGGCTATAGGTGTTTTTGGCTACAGCTGCCGAATCCCTTACCGTGGGCAAGTGTGGGGCTGAAGTGCAAAATATCTAAAGGATCTCAAGTTTTCTTCACCCTGGCCTGGAGCTTCTATAACCACACTGGTAGAAAATCTGAGATCTGGGATGACCTCTGTATGTGTTCTTCTCATCCCTCATACCTTCCAAGTGTTTTGGTAAAAAACATCAACATTCTTAAGAACTTGTGGTGCAAATATATAAACAGCATGCCAATACATCCTGAACCACTATTGATTTTTTTCCAAAATAAAATAAAATAAAATACAGATGTAATCATGAATGGAAAATATCAGGAATGTTTACATTCTGGTTCATCATTTTTGCAATGATTTCCATCTTAAGGAGCCAGATCCCAAGATAGAGAGCTGCTGCTATTATGTAATAGAATGCTCTAAAATATTTCTGTGTAGAGTAGACCACAGCTCCAGACAGAACAGTGAATCCACTAGCCCCATCCTGACTAAGGACTAGATCAGGGGTAGGCAACCTTTTTGAGCCAGGGGCCAGGTTGCTGTCCCTCAGACAATTGGGGGGCCGAAGCACCAAAAATAAATAAAAATAAAAAATTACCAAAAAAATTTAAAAATTAAAAAAATATGCATGCACATTCTCTCAGCCCCAGAAAAGCCATGGCTAAACCCCTGTGGAGATTTTGCCAAGGAAACCCCAAGAACAAGTAATAACAACAATAATCAATATCATAATGGGGGGCGGCAGTGGTGTGGGGGGCGGCGGCGGCACAGTGGCAGGACCGACCTGGGGCGGTCCAAAGGCCTCAAGGGGCCGCATCCGGCCCCCGGGCCTTAGGTTGCCTACCCCTGGACTAGATGATGGGTAAACTCCAGCTCAGCATGTATTGTGCTAAAGATATTATTTGATACTACCCACACCAGCTAAGATCACAGTGTTTGGGAGCCAAAGGTTCAAGTATGATGTTCTGTGTTACTCCACATTCCCTACCTACTTCACCTTTCACACTCTGAAACTTAATTATCTGATCCTCTGTGGAACTTTATGAGTCCAGCTGCTCTCTTGCGGAGTTCTGGCTTGTCTCTGTGTGTGCTGGTCCATAAAACAAGATGGAGAACCTTTGGCCACAACTCCCATAACTCCTTACCAATAGACATGCTGGCTGGGAATTTATTGGAGAAGAAGTCCAAAGTGTCTGGAGGGCATTCTCCAGCTTCTGCCCTGATATGTGACTTTGGGTGACTGTCTTCTCGATCTTGTAAAACACAGAAAGCAGCAACAGGTAGTGGAAAATTTTCAAGTGTCCAGTCAGGTTTAAGAAGCCCCTTGCTCTGCTTTTATACATTGTGGCAAAGTACAGGGATGGTCATGATGAAGTGCTATATATGTTCCCTTCTGTACATTTATGCAGAAGAGAGGGTCGAGACTAGTAATTATCTCAGTTTAACTGAAAGCCTGCCATGGCTGAAATGGGAGGACTCAAACTTTCCTCAGGTATGAGCTTTGGAAATTTTTCCCAACTCTTCCAATCACTTTATTTTCCCTCCTCATATAACCAAAAGGGCATTTAGTTGACAGTTATTGCACATTTTGGAGTCCACTCATTTCAGCTTTTCTTTAGTAAGAAATGACACATTATACCACTTCTACTCCAAAAATTGTCACTAATGGATATAATAAGGGCCCTGAAGTGCACGCTAATGAAGCCATTATCCTGTCCGATAATTCATGGATTGGAACTGTCCTTGGCAGATGCAGAACAGCATAGGGTTTCAGTGACATCTTTATCATTTATTCTCACATTACCACTTAAAAGTATCAAAGGAAATCTAAACCACAAACTTGTGTTAAATATAACAGTGAAAGGTGCACTTTAGACAGCAACAGCTGAGAAATGCAGCTTTGCATTCTACTTAAAAACTGGGTTGTGAAAAGGTCTGAAAAATGATATGGCCATCACCAGTGCTTCAGACTCCGAGCCAGAAAGAAAGAAGAAGAAGAAATTGGCTCCATTTACAAAGGGGTTTGGGAGCTTAGAAAGCTTAAATTATTGCCATGGCTTCACATCTATGTTTAATTTTTTGTGTGAGAAGTAAAGCCACACATGCTTTCAAGAGTGCAAATTAGAGCAGAATGTTGACTCAATTTAGAAGAATGCCCATCTGACCATTTTTATTTGAAGGCCTGCTTTGATGCATCATTTCAGGTAATGGCTCAGATCAGAGGGCTTGGGGCTGAAGCACCAAATGCCATGCCCAGAGGGGCAGAACCCCTTCTGGAAAATGTCAATGTTTGATCTCATTGCACTGAAATCCTTCTGTAGCAACCTCCTGTTAAGAATTGCTCTCCTTCCTATCACTTGCCTGGACCAGCTGAAGTTATTCAGGAACATGTTTCTTTCTGACTGTGTAAAGCAGCTCAAGTATGGAACAGATTAGGAAGGTTGTAGCCTCACCATAAGCATTCATGTAAACAAGGTTGGAGGAACTGTTTCAGAATATTTGTATCTCCACATGAAATAACATTGATCTTCCCTAACTAGGTGATGGACAATCCTGAGAATCTGTTTCTCTAACTCTTAAGTGGCTCCTTGGCTTTTTATTTCTGAAATCCAAACTTCCATTTTGCATGATTAAGTTTCTCTAGTCTCTGTAACTCTGAGTAGCTGTAGTAAGAAGTGACCAAAAATCCATCTTCATACTGATAACCTGCTATAGCTGTGTTGTAAGTATAAACATTCTTCTTCGGTATAGTAATTGTTGGTTTGTTAGTTTGATCATGTTTTCTTGGGCTCTTAAATAATATGAAATGACATTCTGTATTAGGGCACTAGGCGTGTCCAGAGGTTGTGAATGTGGAATGACACTTGTCTTTAGACAAACACAAACATAGAAATACTGGGGGGAAGCACAGCATATAAATCTGTCTCGCTGAGCATTTTGCTGCCTTCATGTGTTGCACTGGATAATGCCCTGCTGAAAAAGGCTCCCGGATGGGTATGCTTCAGCCTCCATTCCAGCCTGCAATGACATCTGGCTGTTATGCTCCTGTCTCACCCCACCAGTTCCCTTTCACGCAGGGCCAAGGCTGTTCATGCTGTCATTGCCTGTCATGCTACTTATGCTGATGATACCATGCAGTTTTAATTAATTCTAAGGCTGTCTGAGCTTAGAATCAATTAGTCAGAAATGAAAACTAGGAAGGCAAGAAATAGAACAGAAGGAGGGAGGGAAGGAGAAGGAGGAGAAGGCGAGCCTAAGATTATTTTTTTCCTTCCTGAGACATTTATTTTTAAAATGTATCCTGTTCTCCCAAATAGAGAGAAATTTTCCCACTTCCAATCTTGCCTGACTCAAAGGACAAAATGGCACCCCTTTCCCATTCTCTGTAGAACAGACTGGGAATTGAGTTGCACTTCAGCCAGAGTGGTGGGACAGTGCCGTTCACCATACCTGCCAGTTGGTAGCCAGTGCACTGGATAGAATATGTGGCATACACATATGTATGTATGTATGTATGTAAACATCTGTCCAGCAACCTTTTACTACATATCCCTCCTCCCTCCCCCCCCCCCATATCTGTTGCTAGAGATGGCTGCCTAAATCTGCCCAATGGCAGGTCTGGCTTCAGTTATGTAGAGAGTCAATTCCCACCACACAGTCGATCCTGACTTTTACAGTTGACACTTTCTATGAGGCAGACTTTTATGTCCTGAGGCTCAAAAGGGGAGGAAAGAAGGAGAAATTTTCCTCAGCTTATACTGAGTCTCTTAATGCTGAGATTTGTAGCTGCATCTACATCAGGGGTAGGCAACCTTTTTGAGCCAGGGGCCGGGTTGCTGTCCCTCAGACAATTGAGGGGGGGGCGCGAAGCACCAAAAATAAATAAATACATAAATAAATAATTTAAAATATATATGCATGCACACTCTCTCAGCCCCAGAAAAACCATGGCAAAGCCCCTGTGGAGATTTTGCCAAGAAAACCCCAAGAACAAGTAATAACAACAATAATCAATATCATCACGGCGGGCGGCAGGGGGCAGCGGCGGTGGGAGCGGCAGGACCAGCCTAGGGGGGCCACATCCAGCCCCCGGCCTTAGGTTGCCTACCCCTGATCTATGTGAATGCAGTTTGACAAGGTTTTAATTATCAAGCTATGGACTCCTAGGATTTGTAGTTTGTTGTGGCACCAGAGCGCTCTGGCAGAGAAGGCTAAATATCTCACAGAACAACAAATCACAGAATTCTGTAGCATTGAGGCATGACAGTTAAAGCAGTGTCAAACTGCATTATTTCTGCAGTGCAGATGTACCCCCTATCAGTCTGCTGCTCGCTAACGGCCTAAACAAATTGGTTAATGTTACTGGCATATTAGATACAATTTTTCAGATCTTACTGAATTCTGCTTGGCAAGCTTTCCTACATGTGAAATTGGCACTTTGTTCTATGTTCCTTTCTGTTCACTGTCAAATATGTCTATGTCAATGTTAGGTGATTTTTCTAATGGGTTTTAAAGGAAACTGTCGTATTCAGAGAGTAGATTGATTTTTCATTTGTTTACCAGAATGTACTCAAAAAACATATTCTCAAAACTAGATGTTTGATAAAATGATTCATGGTATATTAATTTAAAAAATACATGATGCCAAATCATTCCAAGACTGGATTCTATATGCCTCTTCTGTAAGATATTCTCCTTCAAATTTCTTTTCATAAAAGAGAGAAGTTTGTGTGCACCTTTTCCATTATTCTCCAAAGTTTATCTAATTTAAGCATAAGGTTAGCTAAGCCATGGTATTCCCCAGAATATAATGAAAGTGTACTGCAGGGAAAAAAATGCTTACAGGAAATTTTAGAAGATATGGGTCAATCTAAAGCTCTTGTTAGTGTTTTTTACAATGGTCTCAGTCCAAAAAAAAAGTTATGTTTTTATACATATTCTTGTCACTGCAGGAGATTTTATATATTTTATTTTTGGATGTAATATACATGTTTGTCAAGATCTCTGTCAAGGTCTGACAGTATATATATCAGGGTTTCTTATATTTACAAGATATGAATAAATATACACTTCCAATTACAATCCTTGTGGCATTTTCCAACTGACGTATGTACTGTAAGAACATAAGAGGTGTCAGATCAGATCAAAGGCCTATCTAGTCCAAAGTTCTTTATTCAAGGGGAGCCCACCAGCAAAGCATTTGTGCAGTTGTACCATCCATCTAATGCTCCCCAGCAAGTGATATACACGGGCACATTGTCTCCAGATTTTTGTGAATCTATCCAATCCCCTTCTAAAGCCATCTAAGCCATCACTACATCTGCTGACAGACAGATCCACAGTTTTAGTATGCACTGGGTGAAGTAAATTATCTGCCCTGAACCCTTGAGCTTCAGTGGATGACCCCAGATTCTAGACTTATGAGAGGAAGAAGAGCTTCTCCTGTTCTGCTTTCTCCACTCAGTGCATAATTGTATACAGCTTTATCCGATCCCTTCCTGTGGGCTTTTTTCTAAGCTAAACAGCCCTGAACATTGGGGTAGTATTCAGAGATATAGCTGTATTAGTCTGGAATATCAGCATGCCAAGGGATCTTGTAACACCTTTCAGTCTAACTGAGCAAAGTAGTACTACTACTAAGGAAGTAGAAGAAGACTGCCTCCAGACTGTAGTAATAATCTAGTTTGACACCACTTTAACTGGCATAGGTCAGTGCTGTGAAATTCTGGGAATTGTAGTTTTGTGAGATATATAACCTCCTCTCTTAGAGAGCTCTGGTGCCACAACAAACTTGAATTCCCAGAATACCATAGCATTGACCCAGGACAGTTAAAATGGGTCAAATTGGATTATTTCTGCAGTGCAGATGCAGCCCATGGCTACAAAAGCTCGTGCTACAATGCCTTTGGCTCACTTAGGGGCAAAGCAGACCACCCCAAAGGAGTGGCTTCTGGCCACCCCTTTGAGTGCCAGATTGGGGCTGTGGCAACTGCACACCGCAGCCCCAATCTGGCATTTTTCCAGCCCAAAAAGAAGTGGCAAAATGCCGCTCCTTTTGGGGATGGAAAAAAGCCGCCCCTTTGCTGCCGCAGCTCTTCTATATTCCTGCGGCATGTAATCGCTGTGCCACATGAATGTCCCAACGCTGCCTGCCATCTGGCGTGACACCAGCTTGGGGGCAGAGTCAGGGCATGTGGCGTTCAGTCACTCTGCCCCCAAGCCACTGGTACGCTGGCTCTTTGTGCCAGCCTGTTCAGCCCCTATGGACCTTTGCAGACTGCCAGAAATAGTGCACATTAAATTGAGGCACTGCCCTGGCTCAGTGCTAGTGAATCATGGGAACTGTATTTTATTGTGGCACCAGAGCTCTCTGACAGAGAAGGCTCAATGTCTCAGAAAAAAATACAATTCCCGTGACTCCCTAGCACTAAGCCAGGGCAGTGCCTCAATTTAATGTGCACTATTTCTGGCAGTCTGCAAAGGCCTTATGTCTCCAAGATGTTAAAAGATCTCTTTGCAGCTCTGAACTTTGTAACCTTTTTTGTTTGATTGATTCATATTCTGCCTTTCTCCCAAAGATGGAATTCATAACAAGATTTTAAAAGAGATACAAACAACAACAATGTTATATTAGAAAATCAGTTAAATGAAAAGCAATTTTAAAAGGCACCAATTAGATGCAGCAGTGACCAGTTCTGTGCCTTTTCCTCAGCATCAAGGCTAATTCCACAACCTAGCACCAAGCCACCATGAAACCTGTTGGCAAACTCTTAATTTCCAACACCCCCTGATGTCAATTATCATCCTGGTCAGTGATGAGGCATGAGGAGAATGAGTCTGAAGGTTCCTTATCCCTGCACTGTCACCTGTAATGTCAGAGTAAAACGGGTCAGAATCAATGGTGATGATGTGTCAAAATAACATTATGATCTTTTTATCCCATCCTTACTTCAGGGAACTGAAGTGAGGCACGTATGGTTATTATCTACCCTAAAGTCACCATGAATTCAATCTGAGCAAAAATTTTGAACATCCATAGCCAGATAATGGAAACTGTGCTGCATAGAAAAGGGGTGGTATTTTTCTGTGAAAAGAAATGCATGTTAAAATAAATGTTTTTCTTAATTTTTTTATTGTATTCCTACCCTTCCTTTCAACCAACACAGGATTCAAGGTGGCTTACAACCACTTAAAACAAAGTAAACTAAACTAAATTAAAATTAAAACAAAATTAAAAACACTTCATTAAATGTCCCATCTGCTGGACCAAGTTAAAAACCAAAGGCTTGCCTAAATATAAAAGGTCTTCATCTGCCAATGGAAAGACAACAGAGAAGGGCCCAGCCAAAATTGTCATGGAAGGGAGTTCCATAACTTGAGAGCAGCCACCAAGAAGTCTCTCTCCTATGTCCTCACCAAACATGCTTGTGATGATGGTGGGAGCAAAAGAAAGCAATTCCCTGAAGACATTAAAATTCAGAGAGGCTTATAAGGGAGATAACGGTCTTTCAAATAACCTGGAGCCAAGCTGTATAGAGTTTCAAAGGTCATAAACAGCACTTCTGAATAGTTTTTGTGGGTTTTTTGGGCTGTGTGGCCATGTTCTAGAAGAGTTTCTTTCTGACGTTTCACCAGCATCTGTGGCTGGCATCTTCAGAGAAAACTGAATTGGAGGAGCATGGGTCTATATATACTGTGAGACCCTGGGTAGGGAGGAGTGGTTCCAGGTGAACTGTGTGTTTTGTGTTGAATAGGTATTGTTCTGTTGTTAATGGCATAACTTCAGGGTATGCAATCAAGGGTATTGTCTGCTATTCCCATGTAAACTGGGACCCATGCTCCTCCAATTCAGTTTTCTCTGAAGATGCCAGCCACAGATGCTGGCGAAACGTCAGAAACAAACTCTTCTAGAATGTGGCCACACAGCCCGAAAAACCCACAAAAACTATGGATGCTGGCCATGAAAGCCTACGAGCACTTTTGAATTTTGCCTGGAAATGTACTGGTAAGCAATGCAGCTGTTTCAAAAAGGGAATTACAGTTGTCCCTCCCTATTTGCAGATTTCAAGTCTGCAGTCTCGCTCTTTGCGGGGAGGGACATGGGCTTTTACTGTAAATGACCATGTGTGCACCACTAGTTTAAATGAAGCTTGAATATTTGCAAGCCACCATTTTTGTGGAAGGGGGATGCAGAATAAATCCCCCACAAATTGGGAGAGGCAACTGTATATGCTTCGTTTTACTGGCCCCCGTTAGCATTTTGGACCTGCTGAAGTTTCTGAACAATTTCCAAAGACAGCCTCACAGAGGGTGTGTTATAGTAGTCCAAATGGGATGTAATCAAGGCATGTCTCACCATAGCCAGATCTGACATCTCAAGAAATGGGTGCAGGTGACATACTAGTTTCAGTTGTACAAATGCCTTGCTGGCCAGTTCTGAAACCTAGGCCTCTGGTCTCAGCTGAATCCAGAACACACAAGCTGCAAGAGTGAGGTGTCAGGTGAGTATAACCCCATCCAGCCAAGGCAAAGTCCTTATTTCCTGATCTGCCTTTCCGAATGTCCAGGAGCACCTCTGCCTTGTCTGGATTAAGCTGCAGTTTGCTTGTCCTCGTCTACTTCATTACCAACCACAGACTAGCTGAACACAGAGGCAGTTTTCTTGGAAGTGGAATTTAGAAAGAATTGTCATCAGAAAATTTGAAGAGGGGGCACTTCAGTAGGATCTCATGCAGACTTTCCTGTATTTTAGTCACCTAATTTACCATATTTCCTATAATCCAAAACAGTATTTATAAAGCCCCTGATCCCATGACCCTCACTGCTTGATCCCCAGACCCTCATGTACCACATCGCTGTTGACATTTCTAATTGCCTGCATTGATTTAATCTTCACTCTCTGTGGATTATCAGCAATGCATTCTCCAAATATGAGTTGTGCACACTGTCATCGTCCAACAAGAGGAACCTTGCTGGAAACATTGTGTGCTCAGTATAAGAATGCATTTATACAGTCCTCAGTCCAGAAAATTATCTGCATGATGTTCATTGCTGCTAGAATATATTTAACCAATAACCAAATTGTCATTTCTACTGCTTCGCATTTCATCTTAGTAGAATGCAGGCCCCCTCTGGGCACTTGAGACAAATTTAATTTAGGAGAATATTTTGGGAATTACTTCTGTCTGATCAAGAAGCAGACACTTAAGAATTCCCCATAAATCTCTTTTCCTTTCACAGCATGCCTTGGCTTTATCCTCAGTTCAAAGTCATCCGCAGTGCTGGTGCTAGTAACAGATAAAATGTCTGAAGGCCTAGGTTGGGATTTGCCATTACCAATTTATTAATGTCAGCTGAATAACACACAGGATTTGAAAGTCTGCCCAGTTAATTAAAACTTGGGGCAATTGTTTTAATAAGTGTGGCAGGGTTTGTCTGAACTTTGAGGTTCACATCATGGCATGATCCAGCACATATTTACAAAACAAAATGCTTTATTTTGTCCTAGATTTTTTTTTTGTTCTTATCCACATTTTCTTACTGCTAACAGCTACAATCCAGTATCTCTTGGAACAGTTCTTTCTGCAACTACATAACCCATTTGAAATTCAAAATCTCACATATCTCTTCAACTTTATATCTCCATTTGACTCATTTTCACCTTTTGTGGACAACAAAATGGCTAGTCCTTTATCCAAGAACTAGTTAATACTGTCTTCTTGCCCTTCCTATGCCCCTCAGAAATAAAGCCTGTTCCAGATTTAGATCTGTCACTTTGCAGCTCTCATCTGCTTTATACAATACTAGGTATTAAACACAAAAGAAGAATTTAATGTTCGTCCACTAGGCATTCATTTATCCTTAATGATTTGAAGTAGTCTAAGGAGTTTATCACATAGAATGGATCCCATGCAGAAACTGGATTTTAACTGGCATCAGAAGGGCTGCCCATACCCAGAAAAATCCAGAGGAGTGAAGACAAGCAATCACCCAAAGGAAAGGTATTTTTACCATACATCAAAGGAGTCACAGACAAAATAGGGGAAATGGTGAGGAAACACAACCTCCAAATGGTTTACAAACTTACCAAGAAAATCCAACAAAAACTGCACTCAGTGAAGGACAGGAGAGACCCTCTCACAGCCACAGGAGTATACCACATACCATGCAACTGCGGACAAGTCTACATAGGGACCACCAAACGCAGTGTCTAAACACAAATCAAGGAACATGAAAGACACTGCACACTGGGCCAGCCAGAAAAATCAGCAGTAGCAGAACACATTATAAACCATCCTGGGCATAAAATGCTGTTTGAAAACACTGAAATTTTGGACCATGCCAACAACTATCAGGTCAGAATGCACAGGGAAGCCATCGAACTCAACAAACACTTGGACAACTTCAACAGGAAAGAGAAACCCTTAAAGTAAACAAAGTTTGGCTGCCAGTCCTACAAAATAGAAAAATCAGCACTCAGCAAATGCAAATGAGAAATCACCCAGGGTCAGGGGCTTTCCCAGCAGACAATGATCACCAGTTAGCAGACAATAATCCTCGTTTTCATATCCTCCCAACCTGAGGCCCTGCCATCAACAACAGAACAATACACAGTTTACATGGGAACCACTCCTCCCTACCCAGGGTCTCTTCTAGAACATGGCCACACAGCCTAAAAAACCCACAAAAACTCCTAACAGATAAGATTTCCTTGGTACATGCAGGACAATAAAAGGTTTCTAAATAACAAGCAGTTTTATTTCTTATTGGTTTTCTCATGTAGAAGAAAAAAATGTAGCCAGGAACCTACCCTTAATTGTACTGTCTCTGCCACAGAACCATGTTCCTTTGAAAGAGGAATTGCAACTCAAGCAGATACCTCTCATAACCTGAACCCATGATCTTCCTGTGTAATAGGCTTTCAGTGGAACCATCATGTTTGTAAAATATAACAGACAGCTTCAGTGAGGAATTTGGTTAAATTTCTCACTCTTTTCCTTTTAAGACTAATTTTAAGCTCAGCTATATATTTTTATGACAGCTAGATATCACATGAATACAAACAGGCTTGCATCCTGTTAGTGATTTTTTTTGTCTGTTGTTAACTGCCCTTAAGTCGATCTCAACCCATGGCGACCCTATGGATGAGACATCTCCAAGACCCTCTGTCCTCCACTGCTCTGTTTAAATTCTGCAAACCCATACCCATTACCTTCATAATAAAGTCCATCCATCTGGCATGTGGCCTTCCTCTCTTCCTATTTCTCTCCACCTTCCCCATGATTGTTGTCTTTTCTAATGAGTCTTCTCTTCTCATGATGTGTCTGAAGTATGACAGCCTCAGTTTGGTCATCTTGGCTTCCTGGGAGGTTTCCAGCTTGATCTGCTCTAGGACCCATTTGTTTGTCTTTCCGGCTGTCTGTGGGATCCTCAACATTCTTCTCCAACACCACATCTCAAATGCATTGGTTTTCTTCCTATTATCCTTCTTAACTTTCCAGCTCTTACATCCGTATATGGTAATAGGGAATACAATGGCTTGTATGATTCTAACTGAGTTGTATATCTTTCCATTTTAGAATCTTTTCTAGTTCTTTCATGGCCACCCTCCCCATTCTTAATTCTGATTTCCTGACTGCAGTCACCATTTCTATCCATGTTTGATCCCAGGTATGAGAATTCTTTTACTATTTCTATTTCTTCATTGTCTAGGTTGAACTTGAGAAGGTCCTCAGTGGTCATTATTTTTGTTTTCTTTATGTTCAACATTAACCCTGCCTTTGCACTTTATTCTTTGTTCTTCCTTATTGGTGTTCCAGGTCTGTGAGGTTTTCTGCTAGTATTAGGGTGTCATCTGCATATATTAGGTTGTTAATATTCCCTCCTCCTATTTTCACTCTTCCTTCTTCTGTGTCCAAACCTACTTTTCTTATATGTTCTGGATACAAGTGGTAATGGACTGAATGAGGAAAAACAGATTGAAACTGAATCCAGACAAAACGGAGGTACTAATGGTAACGGCCCTGAACCCAAGTATTGGGATACAATCTCCAGTCCTAGATGGGGTCACACCCTCCTCAAAGGACTGTGTTCGCAGTCTGGGGGTGCTCCTAGATCCATCGCTTCAGATGACAAATCAGATTAATGTGGTGGTCAGGAGCGCCTGCTATCAGCTTCAGCTGATACGCCAACTGCGCCCTTTCCTGGAGGTTAGGGCCTTGAAATCATGGTACATGCACTGGTAACCTCTTGTCTCGATTTCTGCAATGCACTCCACATGGGGCTACCCTTGTACCTAGTTTGGAAACTTCAACTTATACAGAACATGGCAGCCAGGCTGGCCTCAGGTAAAACCAGGAGAGATCATATAACGCCTATCCTAAGATCATTAGTTTCCGGGCACAGTACAAGGTGTTGGTTTTTACCTTTAAAGCCCTAAATGGCTTGAGTCCAACCTATCTTTGGGACCGCCTCCTTCCGTATGATCCACCTCATGTACTAAGGTCCTCTGGGAAGAATTTATTGCAACATATAAAAATTAAATTATTTGCAACTGCCCAGAGGACCTTCTCGGCTATCGCTCCCAGATTTTGGAATGGCCTGCCAGATGAGATCCGTCACTTGACAACCTTGAACAGCTTTTAAAAAGCTGTTAAGACGGATCTCTTCTGGCAGGCCTTTCCTGAGTAGATAACCAGCCACCGAAAATAGTTAAGCCTATCCCTGATTTTCATTATAGCCATTTTAAATTATTTGTTATTTGTGATTTTTAAGTATGTTTTTATATTTTATCTGTTTAATTGCATTTTAAGGGGAGTGGGCTATTGGGGGAATGGATTGTTTGTTTTATCTTGTAAGCCGCCTCGGTTGTTTTTGCAGAGAGGCGGGATATAAATTATTATTATTATTATTATTATTATTATTATTATTATTATTAGGCGAAAGTATGCAACCTTGTCGAGCTCCTTTGCCAATTGAGAACCATTCTGTTTCTCCATGTTCTGTTCTGACAGTGGCCTCTTTCCCTGAGTACAGATTCCTCATCAGGACTATCAGATATGTTGGCACTCCAGTGGCTTTAAAGACATTGCATAGCTTTTCATGATCTAGATAACACTTTTCTATAGTCTATAAATCACATGCTGATTTTCTTTTGGAATTCCCTGGTGCACTCCATTAGCCATTGTATGTTTGCAATGTAGTCCCTAGTGCCTCTTCCCTTCCTGATCCCCGCTTGGATCACTGGGATTTCTCTCTCCATTATGGTTAGAATCTATATTGTACAATATTGAGCATAATTTTGCTTACATGGAAGATCAGTGCTATGGTCCTATAGTTGCTGCAGTCTCTTGTGTCTCTCTTTTTGTGGATGGGGATGTATATTGACTGCTTCCATTACTATGCAATAAGTTCAGCGTACACAATCATAACCCACTCTTTTGATTGTTGCCAAGGTTGGAATTCTGTCTGACCATACAACAACTCCAATCCCTCCTCATCCACCTTTTCAATGTGACTCATATGCCCCCCACCACCACCAAGATGGTCATTTCTGTGTTGGTGAAAAGTGGAAGGAGCAATAGAGAAACTTTCAACTTTTGGAGGGGGCATAGTTGGATGCATAGTAGTGTTAAGACCTTCAGTGATTTTATGAGGACCCCAGGATGTTCCCAGGCAATGCCTGTGGCAGTGTGTCTAGCTAAAAGAAAAGAACTAGGTGCATCTCTGTTGTCCCCTGCTATCCACCAACATAGAAATGGCTATCTTGAGAGCCATCTTGCTACATTCAGGGGAAGCTGCACCAGGAGATGAATCATGGCTGCAAGCCAGAATATGTTTCCCAAGCCAGGAGCTCAGCCGTTACAAACTAAACAAGCATAAACATTTATATGAAGGGGGGGGGGATAATGTAGATTTATGAAACTGTTAAGATTTGAAAAAGGAAGCAAATTAGTAATTATCTTCGTAAAGTATTTGGAAAAATAAAGCTACTTTACCAAAACATCATTTAAATTATTTGGATGTCCAGTGTCCTAATATCCAAAAGGCTATTGGCAGAGGCTGGACTTGAAACTAGCAGTGCCATTTATTAGATTCGCATAAATAGGTCAGTCGCACTGGACTGGAGAATAAAGATGTTCACGATGGAATGCAGCCATATTAATCCTTATAATGAGTCCCACACTGCACTGGATTAAACAGCTGAAGGTTGAATGACCCTGCTGCCTCTTCTGTCAGTCTTTTCATAGATCTGCATTAAGAGAATAGTGATATCTAGGTACTTAAGTATTCAGTGAAATGGCTAATTCGCATAACTGTGTGTTAGAGTTGCTAGGTGAAATAAGGGAGAGGGCTCCTTTAATGCCTGTGTAGAAGAGTGCCTTAATACCCTAAAGTCACCAGATCTCATCTGATCTTGATCTTACTCAGTCCTGCCAAAGAATACCAGGTGCTATATGCTATATTTTAGGGGAAAGAACAGATAAAACCACTAGAGTCTTCCTTGCCTTAGCATGCAGCTGTACTGTAGAAATAATGCAGTTTGACACTACCTTAACTGCCATGGCTCTGTCCTACATAACTGAGGAATTTGTAGTTTTGTGAGGCACCAGCACTCTTTAGCAGAGAAGGCTAAAGACCTTGTAAAACTACAGACCCTAGAATTTCATAGGATGAGCTACATCACTTAAAGTGGTGTCAAGCTGCATTATTTCTTCAGTGTAGATGTACCCTAAGAAACCTCTGTGAAATTCATGGGATTTCCATAAGTCAACAGGTGACTAAAAAGTACACAGAGAAGAGGGTATTTCAGCACATATCCTGCACTGGCTACCCTAGTAGTAGCCCTACTGTGTATGGAGCCCTATTTTGTATGGAGAGAGTGACGTGAACTTGTATGTTTACCATTCTTAAAGAGAGATAATGTTTTTATCAAAGCACTGGCACATGAAACTGTGTTTCCACCACAGCCCTTTTGTTGTTATTGTTTGCTGCCTTCGGATCAAATTCAGCTCATGGCACCCCTGTGAATGAAACGTCTCCAAGACTTCCTATCCTCTACCTCTCTGCTCAGGTCCTGTAGGCACAGACCACTGGTTTCCCTGATTGAGTCTCAACATCTGGCTTGCTGTATTCCTCTCTTTCTGGTGCCTTCCACTTTACCTAGCACCATTGACTTTTTAGTGAGTTTTTCCTTCTCATGGCATGTCCAAAGTATGACAACTTCAATCTAGTCATCCTGGCTTCCAGGGAGAGTTTGGACTTTATCTGTTCTATTACCTTTTTTTTTTTTTTTTTTTTTTTTTTTTTTTTTTTGTCTTTTTGGCCATCCACATGCTATCCTCAGCACTCTTCTCCAGCACCACATCTCAGATGAGTTGATTTTCTTTCTATCTGCTTTCTTTACTGTCCAGCTTTCACATCCATACACAGTGACAGGTAACAGTCCTTACTTTTGTATTCAATGTTATATCTCTGCATTTTAGTTTCTTGTCTATTTGCCCTTCCCATTCCTAGTCTTCTTCTGATTTCTAGACCACAGTCTCCACTCTGATCAATGTTTGACCCAAAATATGGGAATACAGTTGGTCCTCTGTATCAACGGATTCTTTATCCACAGTTTCAAGCATCCACAGTTAGAAAATAGTCCAAAAAGTATAAATTCCCAATAGCAAATCTTGATTTTGCCATTTTATATAAGGAACACCATTTTACTACGCCATTGTATTTAATGGAATTTGAATATCGACGGATTTTGGTAACCATGGGGGTCCTGGACCCAAACCCCAGTGGATAACAAGGGCCCACTGTACTTTGACTATTTCTGTTCTTCCATTATCTAGGATGAATCCATGTTGTTCTTCCATGGTCATTATTTTTGCTTTCTTAATATTCTTTATTAATTCTTTCTTACAAAATTAACCCTACCTTAGCATTTTCTTCTTTAATTTTCTTTAGTAGTTGTTCCAGGTCTTTGTTGTTTTCTACTAGTAATATGATGCCATATGCATGTCTTAGGTTGTTGGTGTTTTTTTCTCCGATCTTCACTCCTCTTTCCTTTGAGTCTAAGCCTGCTCTTTGTATGATATTTTCTGCATTTGTGTTGAACAAATGCAGTAATAGAATGCATCCTTGCTTGACTCTTTTACCGATTGAGAACCATTCTATTTCTCAGTATTCAGTTCTGACTGCAGCCTTTTGTCTTGAGTACAGGTTTAGCATCAAGACAATCAGGTGATGTGGCATTTCACTAAGAGCAAGCCATAGCTTTTCATGATCTATGCAGTTAAATGCTTTGCTGTAGTCAAGAAAGCACATGCTGATTTTCTTCGGGAATTCCCTAGTGCACTCCATTATCCAATATATGTTTGCTATGTGATCCCTAGTGCCTCTTCCTTTCCTGAAGGCTGCTTGCACCTCTGGGATCTCTCACTCTGCATAGGAGGAAGGAGCCTATTCTTCATAATTTTGAGTCTTATTTTACTTACATGAGAAATGAGTGCGATCATCCTGTAATTACTCCAATCTTCTGTGTCTCCTTTTTTGTGGATAGGGATATATATTGATCTCTTCCAGTCTGTGGATATAGTATATCTTGATTTCAGTAAGGCCTTTGACAAGGTT
>CM034701.1:233548675-233583028 GCA_020142125.1 Phrynosoma platyrhinos | reverse complement strand
TTGAGACTCACAAAAGACTTTGGAAGGTAAGTAGACCAAGGGGGGTTGCAGCCAGACTGCGAGAAATAGTGCAAATTGAGTCCACTTTTAGGGTTAGGGTTAGGGAATCATGGGAACTGTATTTTATTGTGGCACCAGAGCTCAATATCTCAGAAAGGCTCAATGTCTCAGAAAAAAAACAATTCCCATGATTCCCTAGCACTAACCCTAACCCTAAAAGTGGACTCAATTTGCACTATTTCTGACAGTCTGCAATCCTCCCAAGTCTGTGAAAGCTTATGCTACATGTCTTTTGCTCAGTGAAGGCCTAAGCAGACTGCCAGAAATAGTGCACATTAAATTGAGGCACTGCCCTGGCTCAGTGCTAGGGAATCAGGAGAATTGTATTTTTTTCTGAGACATTGAGCCTTCTCTGTCAGAGAGCTCTGGTGCCACAATAAATTACAGTTCCCATGATTCCCTAACACTGAGCCAGGGCAGTGCCTCAATTTAATGTGCACTATTTCTGGCAGTCTGCTTAGGCCCTGAGTCTCAAAGGTGCTACAAGATCCCTTCATATACTTGATATTCTGGACTCACATGGCTATGTCTCTGAATTAAAGAAGCTATCATATTAAAATCTGATTTTTAAAAATTAAAACTTTAAACTTTAAAATTATATGATATAACATATAACATAGAGTTAAAAATACAACACACATACCCAGTAAAAAAGACCAATTAATCATCAAATGTGTATTTAACTAAAAAGGTCTTCGTTTCTTGGTGAAAGTAAAGCAGATAAGGGGCCACTCTAGCTTTCTGTGGAAGGGAATTCTACAGCCTTTATACACTATTGATTGTGGTAACCTCCTGGAGTGGCACAGTTGGTTGGGTTTGAGAGGCACTGCGTTGCAGTGGTTCCATTCCCACTCTGGGGTCATTATTAGACAGTAGCACTAGGAGCCTTCTGCTTAGCTCCATGGTCAGTGGGAGCTCATGCCTATTAGATATGGTATGTAGAACCCATTAGTCATAATAGACAAAGCAAAGCAGATCTAATTTTCTATTTGTACCCATCCTCCAATGTTGTCTTGAGAGCTAATCAGCTACGGATACTAAGGGCCTGAACAGACTGCCAGAAATAATCCAGTTTGAGACTACTTTAACTGTCATGGATCAGTGCTAGGGAATCATGTGAATTGTAGTTTTTCTGAGACATTGAGCTTTCTCTGTCAGAGAGCTCTGGTGCCACAATAAATTACAGTTCCCATGATTCCCTAGCACTGAGCCAGGACAGTTAAAGTGAATTCAAGCTGGAGTATTTCTAGCAGTCTATTCAGGCCCTAAATAATTTCTGTGAGATTAAAGTTTCCACTGGAACCCTGCTAATAAAGACTAAGGGGCTCTACAGATGGCACAAAGTGCCATCCTGGAGCCAGGAGAGGGGAAGGGAGGGGCAACTGGATGCCAAATACCCCAACCCCTTCCCGAGAATGTCATCGGAGCGCCCACCATTGCACACAGCAAACACGCCGATGATGTCTTCCCGGCCCAGCCTCTGCACAGGATAAGATGGAAGAGCTGTATAATGGCTCTTCCGGTGCCCCTTCTGCCCGCTCTGGAAGGAGTGCTATTTGAGGATTAGGGCTGAGGTGTGGGGCAGCCTCAGTCCCAATCCTGTGTTTCTCAGCGCGGCCCATGGCCGCCCATCTGCAAAGGCCCCTACTCCTATCTATTGACAACTTGTGGTCAAAAGAAAAAAATGTCCCTGTGCATTTGCCTCATATTTTTGAAGTATACAATTTTTCTTCACCTGCACTCCATTCCCAGTGAAAACACAAAGGAAATACAGTATCAAGCATCTCTTGAATTATCCTGTTGTTTGCCAACTTATTAGGTGAAAGTCTGTTAGCACAGTTAGGAAAACCTATTGGCTTTGTTTGAAAATACAGATAACAGGTCAAGGAGAGGATGAATACTTGTAAATATAACTTGGAAAGAGCCAGTGTAAAAATTAGTTCTCATTTTGCAACCTAGCACAAGTCAACAAGCTCTAGTTTAAATGATTTCTATCCATCTGAAGGTTGTTTAATTAGTTGAAAATGTGTTGGGTTTTTTTTTTTATGCTTGGTTCAGTTTAAGGTGGACACCAAAAATCTTGATGTAAACACAGTACTGAAATATCTAGCCAATATTCCAGGGGGGTAGGGAATAGGAAACCTTCACTTCACTTCAGCTTTTAAAGAATTGATGCAGCACATTAAAGGGGACTGTTCATCTATCCAAAAACTAGTTTGGAGTTCTGTGAGGAAGCAAGATGGCAAGCTGCATGATATTGATAGCACAAAGAGAGTTTCTGTGCAGGTCTCTTCTCCTGAAAAATTTTCTTGCCACATTGTCCCTGCCCTGCACAGCACAGGCTGGAAGTATCCAATATAAGAAATATGAAGAAATTGATAATACATCAGAAAAGAAGATTTCTGATATCACAATCAGTGTGTCCTATATTGAATATTCAGTAGCCAATTGCCCTTATGCCCACACAAGTTGCCTTGGACATGCTGATATATGATCACAGTCACTTGGGAACATTGGTCATAGGAAGAGCACCACAGAATGGATACATCCAGGTGGAAGCTGCAACAGATGGGCAGATGCCACAGAAAGGGAGCACCTTCTGCTTGCTAAACACAAGTGAAGGATGTCACCTCAAGAAGGCTTGATCTGGTCTGGAACCCATTTATTTGTCTTTTTAGCAGTCCACAGTATCCACAGAAGTCATCTCCAACACCACATCTCAAATGAGTTGAATTTCTTCCCATCAGTTTTCTTCGCTATCCAGCTTTAACATTCATACATTCTGATGGAAAATACAATGGCATGGATAATCCTAACTTTAGTATTCATTGAAATATCTTTGCAGTTCAGGATATTTCTGTTTGTTCATCTACATTAAAGTTATGTAAATCAACTCTGGTCATTATTTTTGTTTTTGTAATGTTCAACATTAAACCTACCTTAGCACTTTCATCTGTGATTTTCTTCAATAATGGCTCCAGGTTTTTGCTATTTTCTGTTAGGAGTATGGTGCCATCTGCATATCTTAAATTGTGGATGTTTTCTTCCTCCAATTTTCACACCTCCTTCCTCTGAGTCAAATCTTTCTTTGTGTATTACATTTTCAGCATAGAAATTGAAGAGATATGCTGATATATTGCAGCCTTGCCTGATCCCCTTTCTGAGTGGAAACTATTCTGTTTCTCCATACAGTAGCCTCTTGTCCTGAGTACAGGTTGTGCATTAGGACAATCTGTAGTACAAGAAAAATAAATAGTTTCTTTTATTCAACAACACAGAAACATATCTGGGATTATTTTCTCATCATATCTGGGATTATTTTATCTGAGACTCTTTTGCTTTTTGAGGAAATAGATTCTGAGAGTCTGTGTTGTGCTACTATACAGCACATGAGAGAGAGAGAAGCTAATGCCTGCGGGTGGGTACTTAAGAAAAGTTATGCTCTAGCAATTTAAACAATCAGATCAATTTGCCTTTCCCATCAGTAAATGGAATGAGTAGAATTCATAATGTACCATAAAAGAGAGAATATTTAGTGACGAGAGAGAGAAATTATTGCAATGCTTAAGAGAAAACTCTAGATGATGTCTTTTGGTTCCTGACCATACACTTTAAATAATTTGCAAGTATACGAACTGGTTCATGCATCAAGAAAGCCTGTAAATGAACTTGCCAGCCATAAATAATTGATGTATGTCTGACTGTGGGTTATGAAAGCAGATGAAGCACTAAAGGAAAATGAAGACATTGCAGGAGTTTGAGCAGGATGTAAACAGTTGTTACTATCTAAAGCTAAACTTGCAATCCAAAACTACAGCAGATATCAATGCAGACAAAGAGATAGATGAATAGTAACTTCTCTTTGTAGGAAGATATGACTATCTGTAATATATCTGCAGGGCATGGCAGAAAGGTTTACCATTACTTTTGTTTTCTAGACTGCATATGAAGTAAAAGTACTTTACCAATTGGCAGGATATTACAAAGGACTGATTTATTGGTTGTCTGTGGACAAAGGGATAAAAGGGTCTTTATGTGCTTAACAGAGCCTGCCAAGTCTCTATACAATAGCTATGTCTTGGTTAACAAAGTAATGTTCTTGGACATAACTTTTTTTTAATAGAAAACTTGGTAATAGGGATGATTTTCTACACCATAAAAAAGAAGAGTAGTTTGACATATTTCAGTAAGCATTTTATTCAAAACTAATAGTTTGCACATATGAAAAAACCAACCATAACAGGTAAGCTTTGCATAAGTAAAGAAAAACATTTTGAATCTTCTAGAGACCACTAGAAATTTCTTCCAACATGCATTCAGCAATGACTTTTTTGTTTCATCAGCCTCCACTTTTCTTGTGATTTTTATTCTGGTGGCAGATTTACAGATCTGTGGGGTTTTTAACATGTTAGGGTTGAGGGGGCTGGTGAGACTAGCTTACCGATTTTCTCATTTTCTTTCTATTTTGCTGTTGAGGCATGCTAAGTGAAGGATTCTGGAGGCAGATTGCATTTTTTCTTGCCTGTTGTAAGCAGGCGCACATGGCTACAGCAGAGTCAGCTAGAATAGAATCCCACTCCTTCCCAGCTCCAGTTTTATTACTTTGGGCCTTTGCAGACTGCCAGAAATAGTGCAAATTGAGTCCACTTTAAGGGTTAGGGTTAGTGCTAGGGAATCATGGAAATTGTTGTTGTTTTTCTGAGACATTGAGCCTTCTCTGTCAGAGAGCTCTGGTGCCACAATAAAATACAGTCCCCATGATTCCCTAACCCTTAAAGTGGACTCAATTTGCACTATTTCCAGCAGTCTGCAAAGGCCCTTTGTTTACTGCAGACCCACTGTGGCAGCCCAACACTGAAACTCTGTTTCTCTGGTCTTCTTTATACTATCCTCCTTATGCTAGTGCTTCTGAAAACTTCCACCTAGAAAGAGGACAAAGAGGGAAAAGGGTATAAAAAGATTGTAAAAAGAAGCATTGCTTGTAGAAGACTGTCTGTATGTTTTGTAGTTCAATTTAGATACAACAGGGAAAAGCCCAACAGATGTTGGGTATAGCAGAGAGAATAGAACTGTTTGTCTCAAGACTCTTTGAAGCTGTAGGTAGGAGAAAAGCAGCATATAATAATCTAGAATTAAACATAGCTAAATTATCCTTTATTTCTAGTTTTGCACTAAGTACGGAACAAGGAGTACTCTAGATAGAGAGGTGCTACTGTAAAACTACAGGACTAACAAAAAAGACATTCCATGACTTAAATTGGAAAAGGTGGCACAACTTTGTTACAGAAGAGAAGCAGCCAGATTCATTTTTTTAGGCTTCTCTCCATCTGCTCCCCTCGGGTGTCTCCCTCATCCTCCCTCCCACCCTGTTTTCTAATCTTTGTGCCACTTTAATTATGATAATCAGAAGACCATGACAGGTGATCTCTTTGTTATGACAGGTGTGTTGGGTCCTTGGATTTGGAATGCATAGTTAATGTCTGTACTCCTGCTGCTGCTGCTCTCAGCCAAGGAACACTGTTGAAAGAGACAGAGAAGGTTGCAATCTCTGGAGGTCTTTTTTCCCCTCACCTGGATGACACTCAAAATCAGAAGGATGAACATGTTTTTCCCCTTACCTTCCAAACTCTGCCACTTGAGGTACTCTGAAGTGGAGCTTTCAAACCCTGTTCTCATGTTAGCCTGAGATGTTGAATGCTTTCATATTGCTCAAAGGCTCCTGCAGTTGTTGAGATGTGATGACAGCTTAGCTGCCTTCAGGATCAGAGGGCCAACCACCTCTTGGGTCCCTTGTACCTTCAGGGTCAGTTGGCAAGGAGAACACCAGATTGGAACGGTTGTTTTTTCCATCCTCTGTTCCAGATTGTGTCCTTGGTACATGAAATTTGTAAGTGAACTATGACTTTCGAATCAGCCAGGAAAATATTTCCTCAAAGCCAACAAAAAGTCAATAAATGAGGAAACTGACTCCTGATTTTAGATGGTGTATTCATCATTTGTGTTTCAGGTGGCTTTTTTGTGTGGGTCAAGGTGGACAACAACTTCTGATGTTGTTAGATGTCAACTCCCATGATACCAAGCCAGCATAGCCAGTGATGAGTGATATTGGGAGCTACAGTTCAACAAATGGAGAGCTACTAATCTGATTTAGACCTAATGATGTAAAGCCTCCCCTTTTAATGTTTAGGATGTGAGTTCAAGTTGCCACTCAAGTGCATCTACACTGTAGAAGTAATGGAATTTGATACCACTTCAACTGTCATGGATCTATCCCACAGAATCTTGGGATTTTTAGTTTGTGCACTCTTTGGCAGAGAAGACTAAAGACCTTCTTACACAAATTCCAGGATTCCATATGGAGCTACATCACTTAAAGTAGTGCCAAACATCATTATTTCTACAGTGTAGATGCACCTTCAAAGTGATTATGCACATGCTTGAACAAACAGGGGAGTTGAAAATTACTTTTAAAAAGTAAATGTCACCAGAAGCACTATCATATAATTATGCTTCATGCAACCACAGTACCATTCACCCAAACCTCCTCAATTCTTTGCCAAACACAGAAAGCAAAACCATTTCTGCCAGTTTTAATGTAATTCATAGGCAGATCAATGGACCCTTTTCCTTGAACTGCTGACCAGTGGAAAGGAAAGGAAAGGCAATAGCTATTTCTTGTCTTTTAGAAAGAACATGTTTTAGAGTGAAGGAAGACTACACCTGAGAACTGAGTTGATCTAAGCAGTTGATTAGCTGTATTCACTAGTAATTATAGTAAATTGGAGTTATATTGCACTGCAAAATAGAAAACTTCATAATGGAGGAACCTGGGCCTCTGAGCAGACTAGGCATGTTGTGACATTGCACAATCTCCCTAGGCTTTTCCTGATTTTATATCACAAAGCTAAGTGCTTTCTCTTGACAAGGAGGTCAAAGTACTGAGGGGATACCCTATTTACTTAACAGGTTGGCTGCTAAAGGGTAGTCTGGTGAGGGCTGAAAGAAGTAGAGTTGCTTTGAGAATAACTTTCAATCTTTTGAGAGATCTTGCAGCACCTTTGAGACTAACTGAAAGAAGTTGGCAGCACTGTCAGGCTGCCACTAAAGACTGAAAGTTTTAAATAAATAAAAAAATATCATCTGGTAGAATCAAATGACAGCTGCACCTGGAAAGCTGTGCATGAGGCTGCAAGACATCTAATGAATGAAAGAAGATTATTTAAGACAGTGGGAGAAACTCAGGGACACATTAATGCTTAGCATATTAAAACTGAATTTCTGTAATCCTTTATATTGCATACTTATTCTGTTTTCTCCAAATTCTACACTCCTTTTGGTTTGACAGGAAAATCTATATTGTTAATGTTTTACATAGAAACAGATTTACGTGAGAGAAGGATATCAGATCCTTGATTCTGAAGGAGAATATTCCACAACATTGGTCCATACCCATCTTACTCTATATTAAGCAGTAGATTTCAAAGGGAATGAAAGGAACAGAGGAGAGTACCTTATCAAAACAAAAGAAAACAGTGGAATGATACTGTGGCTAATAAAATAGATAGTTCATTATCAAAGAATAACAAAAGCAACCAGAAAGTACCCATACCCGTCTTCCCTCGACAAGAGTTAGTTCGGTATGTAAGCTTACTTAGGCTGGAAAATTTTTGTGCAGTAATGTGTGAAATGTTCTTACATCTATTATTGTGTTGTCTTGAAGTTAAGCATCTGCTGGATCTAAAATAGAACTATCTTGCAGCTGACTCATAAGCCATATTCCCTAAGGGGACTGAATAATATACAAAGAATCGGTTGCACAATATATTCACTCTGGTGATTGCTTCTCATTGTATTTGCTTATTTTAATTGGTGCATTATATAATTCCATTATTGTGAAAAGAATTACTGAACTATATAATGGTCATTAGTATTTGATATAATGCTCATAAGTACACATTAGTATATAATATAATGGTCATTAGTATATGGAGAAACAGAATGGTTTCCAGTAGTTAAGGTGGGGGGTGGGGTCAGGCAAAGCTGCATTTTATCATGCTGTCCATTTAACTTGTAGGCTGAACATATACCTGAAGCAGGATTAGACTTGGAGGAAGGAGGCATGAAAAATGGAGGAAAGAACATCACCATTTTAATGTATATACAGATGGCATCATATATCATAGAAAATAGCAAAGACTTGGAATGATTCCTTAAGAAAGTCCAGGAAGAAAGTGCAAAGACAGGTTTAGTGTTGAACATAAAGAAAACAAAAATAATGACCATAGATGACTTAGAGCCTTTACAGAATGCCAGGAATAATGCAACTTGAGTCCACTTTAAGTGCCCTGGCTCCGTGCTAGGAAATCATGAGAATTGCAGTTTTTTCTGAGATATTGAGCCTTATCTGTCAGAGAGCTCTGGTGCCACAATAAACTACAGTTCCCATGATTCACTAGCACTGAGCCAGGGCAGTTAAAGTGGGCTAAAATTGCATTATTTCTGGCAGTCTGTAAAGGCCCTTACTTAATTTTGAAGCAGATGATGAAGACATTGAAATAGGTCAAGATTTCAATGTCTTGGCTCAATCATCAGAACTGAGACTGAAGTCGAGAAATCAGAAAAAAGATCTGAATGTGGAAGGACAGCTATGAAAGAACTAGTTAAAACTCTGAAGTGTAAAACTATATCATTGAATACTAAAATTAGGATTGTTCATGCCATTGTATTTCCCATTTCTATATATGGTTGTGAAAGCTGGGCAGTGAAGAAAGCTGATAAGATGAAAATCAGTTCATTTGAAACGTGCTGGAGAAGAGTTCTACAGATACTGTGGGCTGCTAAAAAGACAAAATAAAAAGGTCCTAGAGCAAATCAAGCCTGAACTCTCCTAGAAATGAAGATGACTAAACTGAGCTTGTCATACTTTTTCCACCATAACATTTTGAACATTGGATACATTGAAAAAATCCACTTTGTACAGCACTTAGACCTTAGGCTCTGCCCCATTGCGAACAATGCTAATTTTAGTTGTAGTGATGAAGTTCAAATGGAATGGCTCTTGTTTTCATATTTGCTATTCTGAATGTAAAGGGAACTTAAGACTGTTCGCTGATTTGGAAGCCAGAAATATTGCATATGTGACAATGCAATGTAGTCTCCCTCTGCTTCAGCAAGCCTTGCATTTTTAGGTGCACAAGTCTAGAGAATTCAGTGTATTCCCAAATGTTATATTTTTAGAGGATGGAAACACACTCTGATACCCACTTCTAAGGAACTAGTTAGGAAATTAGCTTGTGCTAAATGTCTACCTTTATTCAGACAGCAAAGGCCACTAGTCTATGAATAAATTATTTCACTGTCACTATTTTTGTCAGGGCTCTTAAACACAGGATGTATTCAAGCTGGTCATTTCAAGTGTTCCTCTTATCGGCATTGTGCTTTCAGCTTGGCATTCATTACCCTCTTATCTCACTGCTGTTTCTCTCTGTAGAGGGCTAAATGGATTGATTGCTTTCACTGCTGTATTGGTCAGGATATTCAATGAATTCTCTCCAGCTACAGAGCTCATTCATCATCTCACCCCACCACCACAACACACACCTTAAACATTTTGTTCCCCTTGTATGTGCTGGCAAAGTGTCACACTAATCAAACATTATTTATTTCTTTGGCTTTACATCTTCAAAGAGCTTGTAGAACTTTCTTTTTAATTAACACTATAATATAAAAGCTCTGGTGGATTGGAGGGCATTTTTTTTATTTCTGCAGTGTGTTCTTTCTCAAAGGAACTTGTATTTTAAAGTTGGACCTATAACAGATGGAAAGGGTAAAAGTCGTACCTTCAGCCAAGTGAAAGATAAAGAGGCATTGGGTGGGAGGTGAACATATAAGCAGTCTTCCAGTATTCCAAAGCTGGCATCAACCTTACAAAGAAGAGCCGTTGGCAGCTGTCATAGCTGTGAGTGGTACAGCAAAAAGTGAGAGGAAGCAGAATCAAGTTGTGCTCTTTGTTGTGCTCCTTGGGTCAGGGAAGTCATTACACAGGAAGCAAAATATTTCTATATTTTCGTTCAGGGATTAGCTCCGTGATGAGACACATACACTCTACTTATTAGATCTAATTTGTATACCACATGAGAACATTATCTACAACGTAACCTGTTTAGACAGCATTAGGGCTGGATTCCAACTACCACTTTGAAGGAACTGACCAGATTTACGCCTGGGAAACAAATGAAAAGTGTTTGGGTTTTTGTTTTTTTGTTTTTTTGGTTTTGTTTTGTTTTTGCAGTTCAGATATTGTATGAGCAGCAGTCTGATCTTTTGATAAGTTTTAACAGAATGCTAAAGTAAACACTCTAGAGTGGCAAGAAAGTGATACTGATTCCAAAAGTATTTCTTTTTAAGGAGGAAGACATGCATGCGGTCTTTCTTTGTATAACGCAAGAGTATTCCTTGCATAATGCTGCAGTTTAGTACAAAATCTCTCTCTCTCTCTCTCTCTCTCTCTCTCTCTCTCCTTGTGGTACAATCAAAACCTAAAGGCTAGTCATTACTATAATGCTTAGTTCAAAGGTGAGGTTGAGAAACATGAGAACACATGTATTTAAAAAGAGGCAACTCTTCCAGCAGCAGACCCAGGTTCCAGATGGGTTGATTTCCCATAGCATATGGTAGCCTGGAAGGACAGAAGCTGTCTCAGCAAACAACACCACAAACATTGGCTGGTGTTAGATTGCAAACCATCTGTAAAAACCGAGGTGGAGTACAGGATAAAACATCCTTCCAGTATCAAACAAACATTGGCTGTACTAATTGTATATTTACCAGTATATTTACCAAGGTATGTGTAGAATAATTGGCATGGGAAAGGTTGTGATGCTCAAGTGGATTAGACTGTAATCTTTCATTTATGAGTTTAAGTCTCATGCATATCAGTGGAACTCAGTCATCCATTTTTCTATGTCTTGTGGGGACATAGCAACAGGCAAAGAGCAACCTTCTTTCTTTCTTTCATTGCACAGTCTTAAGAGTGGAGATGTTAAGCAAACCTGGCAGAACTGGATGTACATCCCGTAAGTATTTGAGAAGCCAGGAATAAGTATCTCTGCATCCAGGTGCGAAACAAAGACAAGCATTTATTTGGCCATGGAATTCAGATTACATTGCTGTCATAAGTGTTTTCTGCCTGTCCTTGCCAAGGATTCTTCTCTGTGTAAGCCACCAGGGAGCAAGAAGAGACACTGGTGTGTAAATTAGTGCACAGAACATGTAGTTTGTAGCAACATAAGTGTGCCAGGGATATGTCACCAGTAGCTCAGTGATAAGCCTCATGATTGCACGCAGAAGGCCCCAGTTCAATCGCTGGCATCCCCATGTGAAAACCTGTCCAGAATCCCGGAAAACTACTGCCAGTTAGTATTGACAGTACTGAGCAAGATGAAACATTGGTTTGACATAGCCAGGCAGCTTCATCGTTGTATCTGTTGTGGAAAGGAACTCTGCTGGGAATACAGGTTGAGTCTCCCTTTTGTGGAAATCTGAAATCTGAAATACTCCAAAATTGTGCATATGGGTGATATAGTGATACCTCTGCTTTCAGTGGTTCATTGTACAAAAACTTTGTTTCATGCACAACATTCTTTTTAAAATACGTATATTATCGTTGTTGTTGTTGTTGTTGTGTGCCTTCAAGTCATTTCCAAGTTATAGTGACCCTAAGGTGAACCTATCATGGGGTTTTCTTGGCAAGGTTTGTTCAGAGGAGGCTTGCCATTGCCATTGCCTTCCCTCAAGGTTGAAAGCATGTGACTTGTCCAAGGTCACTCAGTGGGTTTCACAGCCAAGCTTGGAATTGAACCCTGGTCTCCAGAATTGTAGGGCATGTTCATAAGGTGTATATGAAGCATAAATGAATGTCATGTTTAAACTTGGGTCCCATCTATAAAATATTTCATTATGTATATGCAAATATTCCAAAACCCAAAACACGTCTAGTCCCAATCATTTTGGATAAGGGAGACTCAACCTGTACTACTACTGCTACACAAAAACAGCTTAATTGCTGGTTGTGCAACAGTTGTGTGCATGGAAGACTGCTTCTGAATGACTGATCATCATCAGGAGAGGAGTGGTATTATATTACTTATTTTAAGAGTAACTTGTTTCCAGTTTCATGTAAGACATTGTTTACTATTGCTATTATAACCACAAGGTAGGTTCAGTAATGGCCTCTCAGTTGTGTTTCATTTTATTCACCGTGTGTTTTCCACCATTTATACTTTAGTCATCAACCCATTCATTTCATGGTCTTCACTTCCTCAGAAAGCATGTGAATTGACTTTATAGTAATAGCAATAGCAATAGCAATAGCAGCTTCATTTATATGCCACTTCATACCACACTATGCAGTCTCTAAGTGGTTTACAATTGTAAACTAGTTGCCCCCAACAAGCTGGGTACTCATTTTAGCAGCCTCGGAAGGATGCAAGCCTGAGTCAAGCTCTGGCTGATATTGAACTTGCAGCCTTGTGGTTTGTGAGTGACAGCAGTACAGGTATTTAACCACTATAGTTTGACTGAGGAATTTGGGCATAATTGTTTTAATGGCTCCATTGCCCATTCCAGGCAGTGGCTATGGCATAAATTCAACTGTTAGCCTCAACTTGAGAAGACTACTTGCTGGAGCAATAGAAATAAGTCAATGCTTTTGTAAGTTTCATTGATTCAATGAGTCAAACATAGTTGTGACTAACAGAAAAACTGTCAGCTTATTGGTCATTGGAGGAGGAGAACCATACAAATTTGTCCTCCATTGTTGTAGAAGATATAGACAGCCTCCAACTTTATCAGATAATAGTCTGCCCATAATACAGAGTCATCATTGTCTCTCCCATCCACATATCATTTCTCCCTAAATTACCTATTTATTTATTTAACACTCACTTTCCCATATGGGACCCATGGCAGCCAGCAACATATGTTAAAACAAACTACAGATGAAACAATTTGTAGCACAAAAATGGTGGGGAAAATAATTGCAGAATGCTGTGTCCAAAGCACACACATTGAAAATCATGGTTGTCAGGGAGGCCATGAAATCCCAAGCTGTCCCAGTCAATGTGAATGCTAAACTCACCATAAAATCTGGCCTCTTCAGTTAAAGCTGTTTAGGCTGAAACAGAACCTGGCCCATTTTGCTGGAGAGCAACTTTCAGTCAGAGAAAACAACACTGGACTAGATGGGACAGTGACTTGTACCTTAGTGCATTATATTAAAGCAGCTTAGTAAAAACTATATGTACTGTTTCAAGCCAAGATCTGTCTAAACCTGTCTCAATTAATGGTTCAACTGACCAGATGTCCCTTAGAAGTTTATACAACATACTGTTATTTGATAGTCAGTGAGATACTAGCATTTACACGTGAAGATTGTGTTTAGCAGTTGCAGCTAACGGCCATTAATAAGACTGTTGTTTCTGGCAAGTATCTTTCTATCCTTTTTGACTGGAGGTTGGGGATGCTGAAGAAGTCTGCTCTTAAGCCTTCATCCATTTATGCTACATATTTCCTCTTTGCTCTTCTCTAATATTTCTGGCATTTTGGAAGTCTTTGTCTTTCTGCTTCTCTTCTCTGGTTCTTTCTCCCAGGAGTAAATGCTGAATCCAAAAATAAGACTTTGGCTTTTTTCAGAAATGTCATTTGTTCTGTGTGATAGTCCTTGATTTCTAGGTGACTTTTGCTCACATCCTGCAGTTAAAAATACAAGGCAGTTCTCTGTTTCAGTGATCCCATTGTGCTGTACAACCAAACTGAAATTTTCTCAATTGCATGAAAATAAGGAGAGTTGCTAAAACGATTCAGACACTGCATTTCACCCTGTGATAGAATGTTGAACACATCTTTGTCTTAAAATGTGAAATGCCCCAGAACAAATTATGGGCATCTGGAATTGAGGGGGGGATAAATGGACAGAAAGCTCAATCTCAAGGATCTGCTTATCATCAAGAAAAGAAAAAGAAAAGAAAATGATTAATGAAGAGGATCAGTTGGGTTTGAAATTTCTAAAAAAAAAATTCACTGCTAGCTTGCAAAATAGTCTCCTGTTTCTTTTTTAAAAAAGATGTTGGCTCTTGAGATTGGAAAATGTTTTTTTTTTCTAAATCTAATTGCCTTTACAGTCATGCTGTAAATATATTTAACACATGTGGCACTTTGCAGTTCACAACTTGTAGCAAAATACTCAAAGACAAGGAGGTAGCCTTGTTAAGTCTAGTGGCAAAAACAAGGAAGACTCACAAATTTTATAAGATGAGGTAGGGAAGGAGAATGCCTGGGACTTTTGTATTTCCATATTCCTGCATTCCCACCTCCTAGCATGTGTAGAAATATTTTCCGACTGAAGCTTCTCTCCATGTATAGGCACTAGTCCAAAAAAAGGCCAATAAAATGTGTTAAGTCTTGAAGGTACCACGTTACTTCTTGCTGTTTCCTCTCTGTACCAGGGACCCTTGTTGTTAATTGGCATCCAATTGACTTCAACTTATGGTGACTCTATGAATGAGAGACCTCCAAGTTACCCTGTTATCAACAGTCCTGCTCTGGTCTGGCAGATTCAGGTTCATGGCTTCCATGATTGAGTCCATCCACCTGTAACATAGGGCCTAAGCAGACGGCTAATTGAGCCGTCTTCGGCGCAGGGAAGGGGAGGGGCAGCCGCACACTCGGCGCCCCCTCCCCCTCCCGAGGTCGTCCTTGGAGCACCAGCCCTCTGCATGGCCGGCGCTCTGAGAAGGACCTCCCACCGCAGCGTCCGGACATATGTCCGGACGTCCAGTGACATATGAAAGGAGTGCTATTTTAGCGCTCCTTTCCAGGGGCGATGATGGTGCGCCGCGGGATCGAGGCGTGGGGATGCCTCAGTCCCACGGCGCACCTTCCCAGGTCGGCCCACGGCCGCCCGGCTGCTTAGGCCCATAGTCTTCCTCTTTTTCTACTACCTTGCCAAGCATTATTGTCCTTTCTAGTGAGTGCTTCTTTCATGCTTTCATGAGACCATGGGAATTAGCGGGTGCTTTTGTCTAAAAAGTCTACATTAAAAAAAACAACACAAGTCTATAGAAATATTGAGACAATTAAACTTGTAGCATCATCAGTGATAAATGCAGCATATGAATACTTCAACAATTTGTGAGATTTCTCTGGAGACCATCCATTGCTAAAAATCATAAACTGGTAGATAACAGGATTCTGTTATAAAACAAATTATTTCCTGTTTCTATATGAAAAATTGTCCCCTTTGCCTTCAAATCAGACCTGCATTTCCTCTGAAACATTGACTTGAGAGAAAATCAGCAGCACTGTTTTTGTTTGTTTGTTTTCTCAACAGCTGTCCAGGAGAAATACTTTATACTGCAGATTTCATCACAACAAAGAGACATAGTGGCTTTAAATCTCATAGTTATGTACATCTTGGAGAATTTTTTGTTTTATATGAGAAAATGTTCTCAGACTATGACAGAATGTCAAACTTCTGCTTCATAATCCTTTATTTATCTTTTTATTATACTATCAGTAAGATGGGAAAGACTTACTTTAGGAACGGTATTTGGGTACTGCTCTAATTTAAATGACAGATCCATGCAGCCTTTTGCTACAGCTCCTGTCAACTGTTTGAATGTTGCCAGGGCTTACAAGTAACAAAAATTAATATGGTGTTGTTTATGTGTATGCACCCATACACACACACATTTTGTTTCTGTTGGCCATGTAAAGCTACATAAGGCTTGTCATGATTGTGGTCTAATTGAAATTGAAATCTAATTGAAAATCCCTTCCTTCCTGTTTGTGCAGGCTGTTGCTGCAGCAAGAGGAAGAAGAGACAAAATGAATGCCTTCTGATGTAGCAGCCATAAAAGACATTTCACTGTTGCCTACTAGATCCATGCTTCATGGCTTCTCTGGTTAAGTGTGCGTGTGTGCCTTCAGTTTGCCTGTCGACTTATGGCAATGCCATGAATTTCATAGGATTTTCTTAGGCAAGGAAAACTCAAGAGGTAGTTTCCCAGCTCCTTCCTCTGAAATGTAGCCAAAAGCACTTAGTATTCACTGGCAGTCTCCCATTTAAGTACTAACCAGAGCTGACCGTACTTAGCTTCCAAGATCAGATAGGATCTGGTGCTCTTAAGGTATTTAAGAGTGTTTATCCCTAAAACAATTAAAACAAAAACTTGCACGCATTCAAACTAGACAATGAGGAAATAGAAATAGTGAAAGAGTTCTCATATCTGGGATCAAACATTGATCGGAATGGGGACTGCAGTCAGGAAATCAGAAGAAGACTAAGAAGGGGGGGAGGTAGCTATCAAAGAACTAGAAAAGATCCTAAAATGCAGACAGACAACTCAGCACAAAAGTCAGAATCATACAAGCTATTGTATTCCTTATTACCATGTATGGATGTGAAAGATGGGCATTCAAGAAAGAAGATAGGAGGAAAATCAACTCATTTGAGGTGTGGTGCTAGAGAGGAATGCTGAGGATCCCATGGACAGCCGAAAGGACAAACAAATGGGTCCTAGAGCAGATCAAGCCAGAGATATCCCTAGAAGCCAAGATGACAAGAGACTGTCATACTTTGGACACATCATGAGTAGGCATGAATCATTGGAAAAGACAATAATGTTAAGAATGGTGGAGGGAAATAGAAAGAGAGGAAGGCCACATGTTAGACTTTATTAAAGAGACCACCAATATGAGTTTGCAGGAGCTGGGCAGAGCAGTAGAGGACAGGGGGACCTGGAGATGTCTCATCCATAGGGTTGCCATGGGTCAAGATTGACACGAAGGCAGTTAACAACAACAACTAGATAAATTTACAGAGGGCATTTCATCCATGCACCTCAACTGTCATTTGTGCACCTCTTTTGAAATATGAATTTGCCCTTTTCTTAGATTTCCTTGTTTCTCCTTGGCTTTTGAGAGACTGCAACCAGAGAGAAGACTTGGATGAGCTTCTCAGGGTAGCGTTCAAGAACATATGACCTTCCAAATACTGGGATGTGGTGGCTTACTGCAATTCCCATAAGCCCTAGCCAGCAATCTTGAGTGCCAGTGGGAGCTAGAGTTCATACATTGTTGGACTCCTGCTCCCATTGGCATTCAACATTCCTTGTCCATGTATGAAAAGCACCCCTTTCAGAAATCGGACCAATGTCCATAGGCCAACCAATAACATGGGATCCATATGTGTGTGTTTATTTTTTCTCTTTTTCTTAATTTCCTCTACTTTCTCCTTACTTAAAAAATACATGTGTTTGTTTTACTATTTAAATATTGCTAAAATAATAAATAATAGAATCACCAGTAAGGAGGACCAAAAGTCAGAACAAGGTAGCATGCACACCTATCTTAAGATCACTGGAGAAATAGAAGAGATTTTTTTAAAAAAAATTAAAAATTAAATTTGAAATTTTAATATATTTTTTAAATGAGGCCTTTCCTTTCTCCTCCTACTAAGTCTCACCCCATTCACACCATCTCTTCAGCATATTAATGGGACAAAGATGATTCTGCCCAAAGGCAGATGTTTGAGGGGCAATGGTGTCACCCCCTCTTAGGATGCCGGTTCAAGAACCACCACTTTGAATAGCCTCTTAAAAGAGGCTAATACAACTATTCCCTTTGAAGGCTCCATATCACTCTCTGTTGAAATTAGAACTGCATTTTATAACAATTTTAATGCACAGATGGGGTTTTATTTGTCTTTGTTGTTTAAAAGTCATGTGTGTGTGTGTGTGTGTGTTGCTTGCCTTCAAGTTGTTTCCAACTTATGGCGAGGTGACCCTATCATGTTTCCTTAGAGGGGGTTTGCTATTGCCGTGCTCTGAGGCTGAGAGAATGTGACGTGCCCAAAGTCATCCAATGGGTTTTCACATCTCAGTGGGATTCAAACCCTGCTCTCTCCAGAGTCATAGTCCAACACTCAAACCACTGCATTATACTGGGTCTTAAAAGCAACTTACTTGCCCCCAAATTTAAAGTAGCTTATCTTATCTGATTCCTGCTTTTCTGCATCCTGTAACCAGTTCTAGGATGTTATTTGTAGTTAATTATTATATTGCTTGTGAGTTGACTGGTGAATGTGCATGATCACCTGTGACTGTGCATTCACATGAACATATGAGAGAATGTGCTCACATGGAGAGCATTCCCAGAGGTTTCAAAAATTGTCCAACATGGATAATCCCCAGATCATTTTGGATAATGTGAATTTTGTGAATTGACCCCTCAAAAAGGAAAGCACACTTGAAGTTCAAAATGATCCCTCTTTTAATTTACCCACAGGCAATAGCATTGGATGAAACAAACCCTTCACTTTTATCGTCACCAGAAATCTATGCTGTAGTTTTTGACATGCACAATACTTCATCTTGGAAGGCCTAAGAGACACAAACTCTTCTGCTGAGCACATGAAAGCTAGTCGGACTGTTTGGATGTGAACCACCTCTTCTTCTAAGAGAGGGAAGGGAGGGGCTACGCCTGTCATTGTTTCATGAAGCCAGTACTTTGATTGATCTGTTCAAATATTAACGGGCCTAGTGGGGTAGCCCAAAATGTCCACCAGGCCTCTCAATATATAAATATTCATAAGCTAACATCTGCCACAACTGGATATTTGCAATTCTCTCTCTCGCATTTTTTTTAAATGGGAAGAAGCCATCTCTTTGAGGAAGTTCCAAAGGAGCAAAAGGGATTGTTGTTTTTACTCTGTATACCTTTCATTTAAGACACCCTGTCAATATTCAGTTTGAACATATTTTTTTCTTGCATGGGCAACAGATTAACTGTTGCATCTCCCATCTGTAACAAGTAGTGGCCTCTCAACTTTTTCACTTTGTTTTAAATCATTGTTTTTTTATACTATTTCGAAGTATGGATTGGATAAGGGAACAACCCCCTTTGCAGTAAAGGTGCAAAGGATATCCTAACATAAGATCATCACCATACAACTCTCTCTCTCAAGATCATCATACACCCTAATCTTTTCCTCTCTGTTGCTCTCTTAATTTTTAATACCTTAATATCTGAATAAGTGAATCCATTCTTTCTCCCATGTACACACCATTCCTTAATATGAAAAAGAGTATGTATATATTTGTCTATCTGTATGTACAATCATGAGAGTGATCCTAATTTAAGATCATCACCATATTGCTCTCTTTCTTTCTGTCTCCTCCTCCCTCCTTTTCCTTCCCTCTGGATCAGGGTTTATCAACCAGGCTTCCCTGCAATCCTAGGGTCCACAAAACTTACCAGGGGTTCTGTGAGAAATTGTGATTGTGGTGGTGGTGATGATGATGATAAAACATATTTTTATGCTGTAAATATAATAGCTTTAATGCAGGAGTTCCCTGAGACCTCAAAATTATTCAAGGGTTACTTCAAGGTAAAACATTTGAGAAAGGATGTTGTAGATCACAATATCTGATTTCTCCCTTATCTCTTTTTAAAAGGTAAGGAAACTGTGTGAGGTATTGTTGTTGTGTGAGAGAGTTCTGGGTCTCCATGCCTCCAGCATACGGCAAAAAAATAGCCCTCAAAGGGTGAAAGGGGAAGTTTCACATTTTGGACTTGAAGAGAAAGAACTAGAGCTACTTAGTGAGATGTCTGCCACTAAAACAGAGAGTCCTTGCCTCAGAAATAATTGAACGGTGGATTTGAAAGCCTCTTATCATTTTCTCTTCATAGAACAGTGCTTTGGGATGTTGTTTTTCTCTAATAATTCCTAGTAAGTAGAAAACAGAAAACACCTGAAAGAATAGACACCTGTTTTTTATTTATTTCCTGCATTGATGTTCTTCCATTTCTTTAACCATGGACCTCAAAGACATGCATGTGGAGTTGCATGATTGTCTCCCATCCACACACTGACCTGATCCCATTGGAGTTTTGAGCCTTTGTGTAGTGGTTATCCACCTTCCTCTACTGATCACTGCTAGTCCTTCTGGTTATGTCTTGTCCAGCCCAAATGACAGCTGTCATATATATGTCTAATATGTGGACATTCTGTTACATCAGAGGTTCTCAAGTCTTTGTCTTCCAGATGTTTTAGACTTCGGCTCACAGAATCTCTCACCATGTTATCAGTATTATTTAGGTTGGGAGTTATTATTTTATTTAGGAGTCCCTATTATCCCTGTTGCTTACTTTGGGTGTTAATGAGAGTCCCAAACATCTGGAGGTGGAGAAGCTCTGCTTTATATACTTTTTTCATCTGTCTATTGCACTATATAAAGTATCTCTAGGCATGTAAGGAACATTGCTCTAGCAAAATTCTCTCATCAAACTCCTAACAGACGTGTCTTGTTTTCACTTGCTGTCAAACAAGTTTTCATCTTCCAGAACACTCTTAACACTTCTAGTACCAACTTGATTAATGCCTGTCTAAAATATTATCAATAGGGAAAGAATGAAACATCCAGTCTTAAACTTATAAAGGTGGCAGCTGATGGCTTTCTTATCAGGAAACAGTGAATCCGTTCTAGGTTTTAGTCCAAACTTTAAATGAGGTCTTTCAGCTTTGAGCCCTGTGCCCAAAATAGGTTTGGCACCTTCGCTATCTTTTTAAAAGTTCAAAAACTCAAAGCAGGGTTATTTCACTCCACCCAGATACAAGAGCCACCAGCTGCCACTGGCTTATGAGGAGAGATGTCAGATTTTGGGATTTTCTTGGATCCTTCTGATTCTACTAGGGATGTAGTGGTAGTTACTTAGTTTTCAGCACCAATAGGCTGTAACGGTTAGAGTATTGGACTAGGGCTGGAGAGATCTAGGTTCTAGCACCAATGAGCTATGAAACTCACTGGGTATCTTGGTCCCGCTTACTTTGTCAGTTTGATCTATCTCAGGGATAAAGTGTTTTGTTTTGGGATAAAGTGGGGAAGAGGAGAACCATGTATGCTGCCTTCTGCTCCTCAGAGGAATAATGGGATATAAATAGAACTAAAAAATAAACAAAGGTGGGGAGGAAATACATTCCACTTTTTTTTTCTTAATAGTTTACTTGTCCCAAAGCTGTGGCACAGAACTGAAAGCAAACCCAGAGTCCCTGATATTGTTTAACAAGAAATGTTATCTGTATTTCTGCATTTACTTCTGTCTGATTCCTTATCTGATCTATTTTCTTGTGTTGCTATTTTCTTATCTTATTTATTTATTTAACCAATTGGGAGGGATGCAAACTGCAATGTGTGTCTGTCTGTCTGTCTGTCTCTCTCTCTCTCTCTCTCTCTCTGTGTGTGTGTGTGTGTGTGAAATCCAGTTGCCGGTCCCAGGTAGAGGAGAATCTATTGAATCAATGTGAACTTGGTAAGCCAACATTTTCCATTGATTCTCTAGTTGGGAGTAGCAGTTGGATTTAGGCCTTAAAACTTCCCCTTGGATGCACTTGGAATATACCATACAGATTCCTCCTATTTGACATGGAAGGAAATATACCAGTTCCCTCCTATTGCAAAGACCTAAAGCTCCCTTCAGGCCCTTCACCCCACCATGGTCCCAGTCTAGTTTTCATCCCTGTCCCCCATGCTGCTTACACAGAGTCTTGGTTAAATAGGAAAGAAGTATGCACTGCCCCTGTGTGGCAAACATGACAGGTAGCTGTGCCCTAAATACTACCCCTTTTCTGTAGTTTACATTCCTATCAGCTAAAACAGCTCCTTGGATATAAGGTGGATACCTAGTGCAATGAGACAAAATTCACTCAAGTTTTATTCTGAAACTATTCTATGTAAGAGTCTAGGAAGGAAAAGGATTTTTTGTTGTCTTTCAAATCCTGGTATAGCTGGCCCTCCATATCCATGGATTCAGTATCCATGGATTCAATCATCCACAGATTACAAATATTCTAAATATATATACATTTCAAAAACCTTGATTGAGCCATTTTAAATAAAGGCCAATTTACCATGTCATTGTATATAATGGGACTTGAGCATCCATGGATTTTGATATCCATAGGGATTCCTGGAACCAAACCCCAGCGGATACCAAGGGGCCGACTGTGTCTTCATTCCCATTGCTTTAAAAACACAGAGAGAGAGAGAGAGAGAGAAAGTAAGTTGAGTTGTAACAGAGCAGGCACAGGCCCTTTCACACTATGCAATTATAGCAATTTTATACCACTTTAAATGTCATGGCAACCTCCTGTGGAACATCTGCCATTTGGTCAGAGGCACCAGAGCAGCTCCCTTGTTGAGAATTCCTCCCTACACTGCCAATCCCAGAATTCCACAAGATATTAACCATAGCAATTAAAGTGGAGTCATAGCACTATAATTTTGTCATGTGAAAGGGTTCTAGAGAAGTGGCTTCTTTCATTTTGAATGGTAGCTGCCCTTCTGGGTACCGAGCAGAGTATTCCTTAGTCCTACAGTTTGGTTTTTTTGCAAACTGACTGAACTCTGCCAAAACTGGATCATGTAGTCATTTTAAGTTCTTTTTATAAAGCTTGAACACAAATGAGATATTGTTAAGGGGTATTCCTGATAAAGGTTTTGGATCTGGATACAGATTCACCTGTCTAGTTCATTAGCATTCCAAAGTGATCCAAAGTTAACTCAGCCTGTAGCTTGTTTCCTTGCTCTTCTTATGAGATTCAGCTCTTGTTTAGCACTCAGTGATGTAAAATTGTTTTGTTTTCTTGTATAATCTCTCTCTGTCTGTTCAAGATTCTTTTCCAGCCTTTAGCAATTTAATGTCATGGGGAATGTACCATATGATCTTGATTGTGCTCTGCTGTGGTATATTGTCACCTTAAAAACAGGGAAGGAGAAACAACAAGCACACAAGTGGGAGTTGTGAAATGAAGCTCTAACACTTCTAATTTGCAAGTGGGGTGAGGAGAGAAGGGGTGAGGTTCTATATTTAGCTGACTTGAAAGCAGCAGCACTAGCAACAACAAATTGCCTAAAACTATCAGGAAAACGATGTTTCCCCCATAATCTTGTTTTGATAGTATTTCATCTAGACTTTGGCACAACAATGTTTGAACATATTGCAATAGCAAGAAGCCAGACTTGCTCTCAGTTACACCTATTGCTTACCTTTTGTAGTTTGAAATCTCACTGCCACTGTTTGTCCCAGTCCTTTGTAGTAATCTCTCTGATTAACACATTGTCCGCTGGGAAAACTGGAACTAGTTTTGCTCAACTGCTAATGAGAATTACAGTACATTTTGTTGTGGTTTCTGTGTGCCTTCAAGTCGTTTCCAACTTATGGCAACCCTAAGTGAACCTATTATCGGGTTTTCTTGGCAAGATTTGTTCAGAGAAGGGTTGCCATTGCCTTCCTCTGATGCTGTGAAATGCCCAAGGTCACCCAGTGGGTTTCCATGTCTGAGCGGGGAATTGAAACTTGGTCTCCAGGGTTGTAGTCAAACCACTATGCCTTTTGGGTTCTCTTTTACAGTATATTGCTGGGTGTAAAAATGCCCCATGTCAGGAGGAGTTGTACCCAAACACTGAAAAAGCACAAAGTAATATAAATAAAAATAAAATCCCCTAATTATTTAAAAAAAAAACTCTTCCATTTAAAGCAAAACATTATGAATGAAGCTATACAGCCAAAAGCAAGGAAATCTAGACCATAGATCAAGAGCATATGCACAGTCTCAAAATGTGGACACATTAAGATAGACATTTCTTGTACTTTAATTTCCCTCAACATTAATCACTAGAACAATCAATCAGTCATCTTATATATATCCTGCCTGTTCTCCAGAAGTGGGACACAAGATAGCTTACACCAGGGGTAGGCAACCTTTCCCCTTTAAGGGCTGAGGGACTTCAGCTCCCAGAAGCCTCAGCCATGTTTGCCAATAGTCCCATGTTGGCCAATAGCTCCTGGGATTCTGGGAGCTAAAGTCCCTCAGCCCTTAAAGGGGAAAGGTTGCCTACCCCTGGCTTACACAATAAGAAGAGATATAAATAAAACTACATATCGTACATCTAACAACATATGATTAAAAGAATGTTAAACCATTTATAGAATGAAAACCATCTAAAACACTAATTTAAAAGCATAGATTAAAAAACAGTACAGCATTAGGTAAAGAAGTTCCCAAATAATGGCTGGAACAGAAAGCTCTTTATGTGAAGAAACAAAGGATAGCAAAGGTGGGAGCCAGCCCTGCCATTGTAGAAAGGGAGTTTCAAAGTCCAGAAGCAGCCCCAACAAAGGCTCTTCTGTATTCCCACCAAACATGCCTGTGAAGGTGATGGAATTGAAGGAAGTGTCTCCCTCAAAGGCAGTCCCTCTTATAGCTTGGTCAGGCTCATATGAGAAGATGCAATCGTTTAGATAGCTTGGATCCGAGCCATATAGGGCTTTATAGGTTATAACCAACACTTTGAGTTGTGCCCAGAAAGAGACCAGCAGCCAGTGGAGCTGTTGTAACAAAGGGATCAGACCCTCTCCCTAACAGTCTGCTGCAACTCTTTGAACCAGCTGGAATTTATGAAAATTCTTCAAAGAAAATCTCATGTGGAGTGCACTGGTGCCACTGTGTGCCTTCAAGTCATTTCCAGCTTAATGGCAAACCTAAGGCAAACCTATCACAGGGCCTTTTTTTTCTTTTTTGGCAAGATCTGTTCAGAGAGAGTTTACCTTTGCCTTCCTCTCAAGCTGAGAGAATGTGATTTGCCCAAGTTTACCCAGTGGGTTTCCATGGGTGAGCATGGATTTGAACCCTGGTCTCCAGAGTGATAGTTAAATGTTCAGACCATTACACCATTCCAGTTCTCATAGAACACATTAAAGTAATAATCCAAATGGGATGTAACAAAGGCATGTGCCACTGTGGCCAAATCAGAGTTCCAAACAACAACCACATTTGATGTACTAGTATAATTGTAAAAAGGAACTTCTAACCAGTGCCAAAAATCTGAGCATCCCAATTCAAGACTGAGTCCAGGAGTAACACTTCCTCCTCTTCAGAAAAAGTGTTACTCCATCCAGCACAAATTGAATCCTTATTTTCCTGATCTGCCTTCTGACTGACTAACAGCAGCCCTATCTTATGTGGATTGAGCTTCAATTTGTTCACCTTCATTCAGTCGATTACTGTGGACAAGCATCAGTTTAGAGCTAACACAACTTCCTCAGACTCAGGTGGAAAGGAGAAATAGAACTGAATGTTATAAGCATACTGATGGCAGTGAAACCCAAAACCCTGGACAGCCTCCTCCAGTTTCACATATATGTTGAATAGCATGGGGGACAAACTAGAACTTGTTGGACCTCATAGGCTAGTGGCCAAAGAATCAAACAGGAGCCAGCCAGCACCACCTTCTGGGTCCACCACTCCAAATAGGAATAGATCCACTGTAAAACAGTGCCCCCAAGTCCCATCCCAGCAAGACGCCCAGATAAATACCATGGTCAATGGTATTGAAAGCTGCTAAGTTTCTAGAAAAACCAACAGGGACACACTCTCCTACTTCTCGGAGTAGGTTATGAGGCAGCAAAAGACATTTCCATTCCATAATATATAACAAAAGGAGTCTCCTCAGAGAAGGTTCTTATTCCAAATAAACTGGCTTTTGTCAAGCAGAGTTTTTGCTTTCAAATTTCAATACTAAAAGACCAGCTGCTTTCACAACTCTATTGTGATTTATGGCTTGGGCCACAATTTACAGCTTTTGATCTCCCATTACATCCAGATCCCACTCCCACAACTATGTAACTATGGTTAAATATCTGTTACTTGAATGCTGTACTCTGTCAGTGTATCCGAAGAAGTGGATTGCTACCTACGAAAGCTCAGGCTGAAACAAGTTAGCCTTAAAGATACTACTACATTCCTTCTTACCCTGCATTTTCCTTTCTATGTAAAAAATTGACTCTGAGATAGTAAAAAAATTCCACTTTACCAACTATCAATTGACTAAAGTTCAAAATAAAAGAAAATGAGTGTTGACAAGGAACAAGCATGTTCAAAACTGGCATGTTACCTAAATTGTACAATAACACATAGCCTCTGTAAGCACATATCCATGCGTGCGCACACACATGTATTTAATGGTACAGTGTCAGTAGGTACATATTGTGGGCCTATAATACCATATACTGTACCCATTAAAGGCGCTAATAGAGAGTCAGCATACTTCTCTATGAGCAAGAAGTAAAAACTCCCTTGTGTGGTTGCATTGTGACCTCACATCCCTATTTTCCTTCAGTTGTCCTTTCCCCCACTATCCTCTCTCCCCAAAAAACTCATATAGTGCCAGCTCAGGATTTTCACCTAAGCCAGCACAGGCTTTGTGGGGACCATTTGGGCCTTCTTGCCAGCAATAAACTAGATTCAGGATTAATCCTGCTGGAGTCCTCCAAATTTAATATTTGCTAAGGTATTACAGCCTTACTTCTGGAATAGTATGATAGTCCTTGCCCTTGACTTTACGTCAGTTTTACAAGTTAAGTTTGACAGTGGAGCTTTGATGTCTCCCTGTAGCTTATACTGTAGCAATAAAGTCTTGTGTTGTATTCCAATTAATAATGCTGTACATTCACTTTACAGCTGAGAAGGTGCCACTGAATACTGTAGGAATAAAATCATAAACTACAGGCACAAAGAGGTGAACATGTGAATCATATTGTCTGGAGAACACATAAAACATTTGCCTGAGTTGTCTGGGAAGCAGCACTTCAGGAGGCATGCAATGTTTGAATGGCCCAAAGAATTAAAAAGCCAGCCTGCAAATAGTAGCTTGAACTGGAAATTGCCTCTTTTCTCTTTTCCATGCAGACATTTTAAAATCCCATTGTACTTCGCAAACAGAATTGCCATTTTCTTTGGTGTCCACTGTGTTCCACATCTGAAGAGAAAGTGCTTACATCCACGTCTATATACATGAGCTTCAGCTGGGTGCATAATGACAGCTGCAATAACACTACTTTGAAAGCAGTTATAAAAGCGAGCTCTAAATATGATTTTGCTTGCAGGAAGTAGGATGTTTCAGGAATCCCGAAGAGATTTTGTAAAGCGGCAAGGCAGGCAGCTGTGAAGAGATTTCAAAGGTGTTCTGCCTCAGGATGGGAAACAACTTTTGAATTAGTCTTGCTATGGGCTGCTTTGTGACAGGACATTGTTCTCACAGATTCTGAAAGTCAAACGAGAAATAATAGCAAGAAAGTTGAATTGCTAACAAAATAGTATGCCAATATGCCATTATTTAAAATGGTACCAATATATTGAAACAGTGTTCTTTCCCTCTAGTAAAAGATTATTTTTATGGGTGACATCCTAAAAATGTAAAGTCACATATGGCTCACAGCTTCTCTGGAAACTGTGTCCATAAAGTCCTCACCCAGGGAAGAAAAGAGGAGCATTTGAAGACTTAAGAATTGTCCCAAAAGAGGTTCCTGTCTAGCAAAGAGGGGATGTTTTCCTCCTAAACAGGATGAGCTTGATTTCTTTGAAAGCACAAATCTGACTAGGAAGCAACCACCTCCACACTAGGGGTGCAGGAGATATTTCTCAGATCCTTTTATTTTCTTTTGTACAAGCTTACCAAGTTTGGACCTGGTAAATATTAAGTGAATCAGAAGGCAATGGCGGCTGGTGGATTCCATATCAGTGGGGTGGTGAATCTGTTCTGGGCTTTAGTTTAAACTTTAAAGGAACTATCCATGATGCTAAACTTTGTCCTGTAAACTTTATACTGAAAGCCCAAGATAAGTCACTGCCTCACTGAGGTGGAAGCTTCTTGGGTGAGATTGTAATGGTGGGTAGATGAATGAACAATTGCATGGATGGATGTGAGGTGAGGAGTGTTGGTGGTTAGACAGATGGGTGGGGTTTAGGGCATAAGTGAATCCATTCTTATACTCCCATATATACCTCATTCCCAAATATAGAAAATGTGTGTGTGTGTGTGTGTGTACAAGCATGAGGGTGAGCCTAACTTACGAGCTTATTGCACCATGCTCTTAAAACGGAACTAGGTCACTTTAACTGCTCTAACTGATCCCTGTTGCATTTCAGGGTTTGTAGTTCAGTGAGGCTTAAAGGCTCTCTGGCTGAATATTCTAAATGCCTCTTCCTAAACTACAAGTTCCAGAATGCAACAGGAGGCAGCCAGAACAATTAAAATGAACTAGCCCCGTTTTAAGAGTGTAGAGCAGGGGCAGGCAACCTTTCTGAGACCTGGGCTGGTCTCCCGTAGCCCAGGTCTCGGCTGGGCCGAGGGGGGGGAATGGCGGCGTGCGTGCACCCTCTGCTGCCATGCGTGACCCCCCCCGCGCACACAGCCGCCGCTGTAATGCGCGCGGCCACGGCCGCCATTTTGGAAGTCCAAATCGCAGCCGCGATGTGTTTGCGCATGCACAAGAGTACTGCGCATGCACAAACGCGTCGCAGCCACCATTTTGATTTCCAAAATGGCGAGCGTGGTGAGCGTGGCCGCAGAGCGACAAAAACACGTGGCGGTGGCGGCGGTGGCAACCTTCGGCCTGGGCCAGTAAGTCCGGGGACCAGGGCCTTAACCGGCCCCCAGGCCGTAGGTTGCCGGTCCCTGGTGTAGAGCGATAGTCTCTTCAAAATCATCACCATCCTACTACTACTATTGCCCCATCCCCAGACCATCATACTCCCTAAATTCTCTCTCTCTTTTTGTAGGAGAGGGAAACATCTGAAGTAATGATGGTGTTGTGTGTGAGAGGGTGCTGGGCCTCCACACCTCTAGGCTACAGGATGAAAAACAGCACTTAGGGTCAAAACAGACTGGCCTGAAGACCCAGGTTCCCGGCAGCTTAGGGGCATGGTGCATGCATAATTCATGGCCCCAGGACACCAGGAAGACAGCATCAAGCTGCTGGAGCAACCACACGGTGGCAGCTTTTCGGCGTCATGGCTTTTACACAGTACATGCCACTAGAGCTTGAAAAAACCACCACCACTGCAAAGGCACCCTTTCATGGCACAGAAAGGAGTGGCTTTCTGCCTCTTCTTTTTGTGCAAGGAAACAGCTGGGTCGCGGTGTGTGGTGTGTGATTGCCACGGTCCCAATCCAACGCTCCAAGGGGTGGCATCAAGTCTCTCTTTCAGGGCAGTCTACTTTGCCCCTCAAAAGGATGAGGGATAAGTTACCTACTTTGATCTTGTAGAGTGAGAACCAGACTTGCTTAGCAAGGTGTCTACCACTAAAACAGGGAATCCTTGGCTCATAAATAATCAAATAGTGGCTTTGAAAGCATCTTACCATTTCCTATTCTTACTATAGAAAAATGCTCCCAGATGTTTTTCTCTACACATGCTAACAGCAAACTAGAAACTGCAACAGAGAACACCTGAACAAGTAGGTTTTACTTCTTAATGTATTTATTTTCTCTGTATCCAGCTGTTTCTTCTACCATGGACCTCAAAGTGGCGTACATGGAGGTCAGGTCTGTTTTACTTATATATATAATGTATAGCTAGCTCTTGACAGGCAGATCATAACAGAAAGTGGCATTTCATTACCTTCCAATTAGTTGAGGGGGGGGGCTCTTTCTAATGCTTTACTTTAAAACTGTGTTTTAGTACAATTTATTTTATATTTAAAAAGGCTTAGTGCTTTAAAAGAAAGCTTTACCAAGGGGATTTTGTGTTTTATATATTCAGAAAGTATGTGTGTTCAAGGCAGCAGATTTGGTGCTTTGGTTGGCTTCACCTGAATCAGTCAACATTTAACTGTTGCTGTCATTTGGAGGATGTCCCATTGACTACATGCTCAGTTTTGCAAGTAAGCTCCACTTGTTCAAAGCTTTTGCAGCTCAAGAACATTTAGCTAATGCATTTTGCTACATGAAGGATCAAAAAGGTCTAAAAATGATCTGCTGGTTTTCTGCTAAAAGCAATTAGGGTAAATTTAAATTCCTCCCAGATCTTCCAATAATAAATATTTTAGCTTTCCCTTGAGCCTCTGTTAGATTTCTCAAGACCTATTCTCTGGCAATAAAAATAATCAGGCTTAGATTTCTGATTAAAAATGGACAGTGTGGCTGTGTGCTCCCCATCCCCCTTCTTTCTGAACATCTGATGATAAAAATTAAGATTTCAATAGAAAAATTAAATGCAGTAGTATGGTTTAATTCTTCAAGACATTAGTGAGCTGAATTTGTTGTATATCTCCTGTGTAAACCCATAACCATGTATTATTAGGAGATAATGTTTTCTTTCCCCTGAAGTCTATCCATGTACACTGGATACATTCAGAACCATTCATAAAAATGGAGATATATTATGAATCAATACTGCTTAGGCTGGAGTGGTCAGATCGTGATTTCTCCACATGTTGGCCTGCAGCTTTTATGGTCCTTTACGGAACTGACTAGGTGTTGCAATAGGCTTTTCCTATTATTTGGGCAACAGAACTGGAGGATAGTCTCCTTTCCAGGTAACCAAAGATTTTATGATGTTTAGGGTTAAGTAGCATTCATTGAGGTCAGCAATAGGAGGGAGTCACAGGTCATGAGAGACAACTGCCCAGTGAGATGACCTATTGACATGGAATGTGAGAAGCTTCGAGAGCTTTGAGAGTAAGAAGTATAAAAGCCTCAGGGAGCCACAAGACAAGGGGTCAAATGAAGAAGAAGAACAAAAGGGATACTTTGGAACTGGGGTCTTTGTCCCACCTCGAGAAGAGCTCCTGTCTCCTAGCGACCCTCATGAACATGCAGGATTGCAAACCCCATCTGATTGTGAGTAGAATAAGGAAATACATCAGGGAAATTATGTAAGACAAGATTATTGTACACTTCTTATCCCATCTTTTCCCCAGCAGGATACATGCACGTTTAACTGTCAAAGACAGGTCTTTCCACATTCTCCCGTGGCCAGGCATATGCATCCCGTATGCAGTCCGGGCTTATCCTGCAACTTTTCAAGGATGGAAAAATTCCATCTTTGAAAAGCCATGGGATAAGCCCACATTGCATACGGGATACATCCGCCTGGCAATGGGAGAATGCAGTAAGACCCAACTTTGACAGTTAAATGCGTGTGTATCCCATCAAGGAAAAGATGGGATAAGAAGCATGCAGTAATCTCCTATTTTGATGACCGTGGCTGAATATGATCTAGATCAGGGGTAGGCAACCTTTCCCCTCTAAGGGCCGAGGGACTTCAGCTCCCAGAATCCCAGGAGATATTGGCCAACATGCCTGAGGCTTCTGGGAGCTGAAGTCCCTCGGCCCTTAAAGGGGAAAGGTTGCCTACCCCTGATCTAGACTATTCTGTAACTTGTAATTCCTAAGAGTGCCTGAAGGGAAAATGCCCTTCATGAAGAGCAAGTTTTTTTCTTTTGCTGATGTATTTAGAATAAATACATTATTTATTTAGAATTAAGCCTTTCCTTTAGCCTTTCCTTTAAAGTACTTCTCCTCTTTTCACATGTTTTTGCTCAGTCTGTGATTTCCCCCAACAGAGGCAGAGCTGGGAAGTGCAGTGCAAGTGAATCCCAGCAACGTCCCATTGAATTGGGAGATTCAAACAAATGGGTGGTGGCAGCTAATATAGATGTCCCCACGGGGTACCACTCCTTCTCAGCAGATGAGAAATTGGATTGAAGAAGAGAAATAACACTAGGACTGATGGAAGTTACATTCCCCTTGAGGAGTATAAGTTATTTATACCTGGCTTATGAACATGTTCCAAGAAAATGCAGTAAGATTATTTATCTAGGGCTTCCACTTATGTGAGGTCTTCTGATCAGTATGATGTAACTGCTTAATATGTAATTGACTTTAGATTTAGGTCCAAAACCTACTGCAGAAATAATCCAGTTTGGGACTGCGTTAACTGTCCTGGCTCAGTGCTAGGGAACCCTGGGAATTGTAGCTTATTGTGGCACCAGAGCTCTCTGACAGAAAAGGCTAAATGTCAGACAAAACCAGAATTCCCTAGCACTGAGCCAGGGCAGTTAAAGCGGTCTCAAACTGGGTTATTTCTGCAGTAGGTTTTGGACCTTAAGAGATTGTCACTTCAGAATACAGGTTGCATATCCCTTATCCAAAATGCTTGGGAACAGAAGTGTTTTGGATTTTGGATTATTATCTCATTTTATTTTATTATTTTATTATGTATTCATTTATTGGATTTTGGAATATTTGCATATACATAATGAGATATCTTGGAAGTGGGACCCAAGTCTAAACATGAAATTCATTTATGTTTCATATGTACTTTATACACATAGCCTAAACATAATTTTATACACTATTTTAATCTTTTTGTGAATGAAACAAAGTTTGTATACATTGAAGCATCCGAGAAAGCAAAGGTGTCACTGTCTCAGCCACCCAGGTGGGGGATGTCTCAAGGCAGTGGTACATAGCTCTGAGTTTTATTTTATTTTTAAAACTTTTGAATATTTTAAATAGTAAACCTCCTTGAATCTTTCTTAGAAAAGGGGCCTAAAACAATTGGAATAGGACTAATAATGGCAGTTCTGGTGATGCTGGTAGTGTTGATGGTGGTGAGGAGAATAATAATAATAATAGTGATGACGTAGGGGTAGGAGGTAGAGACCCCAATGTTTAATTAAGCCTGTTATTATATAAATGTCCCAGTTTTTCAGAAACAGAAAATGCTGTTTCTTCCTCTTTAAATTTTGTAGTATATTTTTGGTCTGTGACAGCAATAAACAATGTTATTGTTGTAGCTTTGTACAGTGTATAGGAATCCGATCTGTTCCAGATCTAGTCCAGAGTCTGGATTCATTTCAAGCATCCAAGAAATAAATCTGTTTAGATTATATCTAAAATAGGACTGAGCAGTTATGTCTATCCCTAATAAGAAACATAAGTCACTGGCACTGTCAATATGTTAAATTATGGTAAATGTTCCAATGCAATTTTGAAGAAGTTTGTTGAGATTTAATGTTTGTTTAATTATATGGACAGACAGAACATTTTGTTCTGAGCTGGAGGGGGGATTCTGTAAATACTTTTGCACATTGCAAAATTAAGCCTCTTGGCAAGGGTGACATTGTCCACAGTCAGTTGTTGTATTCAGGAGGGAAATAAAGAGAAGGTTTTCCCCATGCCAAGGCACCCTTACGTTTACCTTGGAATTTGTATATCTTTTTCTCTCTGTCTAACCTTCAGTGGGATGCATTCCTTGATGCACATCTCAAAGTGAAGACATGTCTACCCAGTTATCTCAGTAACAGATGTCCCCTTGTCTCCCATCTTGTGGAACACTAGTGAATCTGAGAAACAAGAGTTGCAAAGCCATTGAAGGGATCTCTCACCAATGTGTGAGAGCTGAACCAAGAACAAATGCCACATCAGTAGCAGGGCTGCTATTAGACTCTCAGCTAAAGTGCTCCCTTAAAAAAGCAAAGAAGCAGGCAAATATATACATTTAAGAGAGTGGATTATTTTTTAAAAAAAATCTTTTTAAAGAGGCTAACAAACTTAAGACAATATCTGGAATTTTGAGAAGATATGTATATATTTGGCACAGTGGGCTTGGTTTCCTTGTTATTATCTCCAAATTTCAGAATTCATGTAATTTTCTAGTAGTTGCTGCCTCACTACCCCAGTACATAGCCCTAGTCTACATGCCACAGGCTGGTGGATGGCTTATTTAGGGATTCTGTGTTCAACCTGGTATAGTGAGTTTGCACTCCTAATAGAACCAGGTTTGCAGAACAAGAATGCTTTTAGATCTGCTCTTGACTTGGGATGTGCAGGAAACATCTATGACAGGAAGTATCATCCATCTGCTTCAGCTGATGCACCAGATTCTCTGTGTGTTCTCACCCCAAACAAGCAGTCTGGCCACAATCATCCATGAATTGTCAACCTCCCATTTCAGTAACAGTAATAACCTAAAGGGACCAGATTCTATCTAATCTTGGAAGCTAAGCTGGGTCAGCTCTGGGAGACTGCCAACAAATACCAGGTGCTGTAGGCTATATTTCAGAGGAGGGAACTGACAAAACCACCTCCAAGTATACTTTTTCTAAGAAAACCCTATGAAATTTATGGGATCACCATGACAGGTGACTTGAATGCACCTACACACATAGTATATTCTACATGGATCTCCCTTTGGACATTTAACAGAAACTGCCATTTTAGTCTCTTGTTAGTTGTCTGGCACTAACTATATGGGCAGGGACCATTCCCGCACTGGTGATGTGGGGGTGGGGTTTCTGGTCTGGGGGCAGAGCTTCTGGCCCTGGACTACTGGTGGGGTTTCCCAGTGGGGGTGCATTGGAGCACCCATAAGGGCTGGAGCAGCAC
>CM034701.1:233504687-233548504 GCA_020142125.1 Phrynosoma platyrhinos | reverse complement strand
GTGGGACATATCCCCCCCAGTACTTGAGTGACTGTATTAGTTCTTAAATTCTTTCTTAGAACAAATCAAAATATCCCCATAGCTAAGGTCTACACACCTTACAACTGAAATACCTGGCTTAATCTCCCTTCCCTTATTGTACGTTAAGGTAATCTTCAGAGGCCCTTCTCTGGGTGTGAATTTTCTCCTCTGAAATTCCATACCCCAAACATTTCTACTGAAATTTCTACTGAAATCTACCTTGCAGACTAAGAGAATAAGAAAGAGGGATAAAAATGAACATTTCAGGCCTGTGTCTGATGCACAAATGATGTTGTGTCACTGACACAAAAATGATGTTGTAATGGATTCTGGGACAGATTCATCAACATTGGTGGGGGGGCTGGTAGTTACCTTTTGTAATTCTGAAATTGGTTTTCTATTTTTCCTAATAATTTTACATAACAGCTTCGTGTAGTTATACCCAGTAGGATTCTCTGGCTGATATATTCCAAATGCTCATTATGTACTAGATCCCGTAGTGGTTTTATTAAGCAAGTGTCTCCTTTCAGCATTAACATTAAGTATAATTTGTACAAATGGTGTGGTGGCCTAAGGGTGGGAGGCTGTGAGCATGCTGACAGAGCTGGTGTGCATTATCACCCTCCCTGCAATGCTTGAAGTGAATTCACAGGACAATTTTGGGTGGCCTCAGATATTTGAAATGCTGTCATGTAGAGTGGCATCGCCTCCTGCGAAGAACATCATGACTAAGGTAATATGTTCATGTCCACTTACAGCTGGTGGTTTGCTTTGGTAAGATGGCACCTTAAATTTACACCAGTATTTGTGGAGGAATACAGAGGTTGCTTCCTCCATGCTGCATCCAAAGGGCAGTTTCTATGAGGGCATTCCTGCCCATGCAACAGACTCTTTGGCTAAAAATAAAATGACACATTTAACAACAAACGTGAAGCTGAAGTGGCATGGACAGGAGTGAGAGAAGCATTTTCAGAAAAGTGTTTCCTCCACCCTTCCTCTGTCTGCCTCTTAAAACTCTGCAGGTCCTCTTCGTAATTGTGGTTCCTCATTTGAAAAAGAATGACAGAACCTGAGCAGAGCAGGAACAGTATTAAGCACTTAACTGTTACTGATCCCCTACAAATATTTTCTTCCCTTCCCTTTGCACTGGTGATCCTTCAGCATTGTTGTACCAGAAGAAATGGCAGCTAGCAGATTAAGTTGCTGCTGCAGCCCCCATTGTGCCCCCCAGATTCTCTTCAGAGGGTCAGAAGACCCTATGAAGTAGATTTCATAGGGTGCATAAGGGAGGCTGTAAGAAGAAAAGGGGGATGACTGTAGGGGGGGAGTGGGGAAGGACAACTAAACAGAGGCCTGCTCGTGCAACATGGAATTTAACTCAATGGTAGCCAAGACTGGGTTGGGAATACAGTGGTCCTTTGGTATCCCCTAGGATTTGTTTCCAGGACAACCCCATAGATACCAAAATCTGTCAGTGCTCAAGTCCCATTATATACAATGGCATAGTAAAATGGTGTCCCTTAATAAAATGACAAAATCAAGATTTACTTTTTGGAATTTATATCTTTTTGAATGGTTGAATTCATGGTTAATGAATCCATGGATATAGAGGGCCAATTGTATTATTTTGCTACCATATATAAAGTTACAACTTAGCTAAAAATGACTCTGCCATGGACTTAGACCATAGCCTCTTGGCCATAGAGACTATGATTAATTTTTTATGCATGTATTTGATTTACAAATGCAGAAATAAAGACCTGAAGGAATTTTCAGTTTGGAATTGTTTTTGGGGGTGTTTTTTTATTTGATTTTCATTTTGATCTCTAATTTCATCCCAGGAAAACATGATTAAATTTAGATTATGCCAAAAGTTTGCCCATTGTATTTCCTGACTTTTGTTCTTCACTCTGCTAGCTGAACTCCTATTTAGTAATTTGTATTTAAATATTGATAGTTTTAAATTTTCAGTAGCAACGGAGTGGTTTAGGACCCAAAGTTTAGGACCTGAACTGGCTTTCAGTTCCTTATTTTTAGTAGTGTGGCTAATTTTGCTCATCACATTTAAGAAGGTTATCGATGGAGCTGACTCTGTCTAAAGAGATTTGAATGCATGGTGTGTAAGGAAAGGAGAGAATAATGTTATTCAGCTTTGAGAAAAGCAGAGGAAACAAGAATTCGAATGCACTTTATAGATTACCATCATAAACACTGAGAGCTAATAGATGCTAGGACACTGACAAAATAAAAAAAAGTTAGTGCTAGAATCCTTTTGAGGCCTTCTGTCTTTGCAAGTGGACTTACATCTGAGGGAATTAAAATTGTGTAATTTTGTTGAGAGCTGCTGTTACGTTACTACGTAGCAGAAGCAGCAAAGTACTCAATGCACATTGATGTCCAATGCACATTAGTTTACAATGTGCAACAGCCCTGATGCCACTGTCCTGTTACTCATCTTCTCAATTCAGTAAAGGGGTTTTCTAGGGCCTCTGCTCAATAGTTAGGTATAGAATTCCAGTGAAGATGTTTTAGCAAAAACAATTACTAAGGAAAATTGTGTGCTTCCTTTCATGGCCAGTTAATATGAAGTGATTTAAGCATTTGTTGGTAGAAAAGCGCACACATACAGAAGGAATTTTGACAGTGCCTTTTTGCCCAAAAGTGACATTATAAAGCATATTTCTGTACATAAGTGGCTGAAACAATTAATTCTCCTTGTTCTTTGTGTTGTTTGTAGCATCTGAATATATACTTGTACTTCTTTATTCCTCCCTACAATTTTATTTATTTAGATATTCATCTGATTGGTACGCCACCCTTCTCCCAGTAATGGGAGTCAGGGAGACTAACAATAAAACAAATGAAGCAATGTTAAAGTGAAACCATTTAAGAGACAAACCCAGAAAAACTTTTAAGCGGTGCTAGCTTTTGAGTTCAAAAAGAATGCTTTCATTTTTGTGCAGATGTTCAATGGAAGCCAGAGTTGGGCACCACTTCCTCAGAGGTCAGGAAGATAAAACATACAAGAGGCTGAAACTATAAAAAGGGAAACTTTTTATATTTCTTTAAAGCCAGATGTTGATTTCTGTTCCAGGAGATTTTAATAAATGCATCTGAGGAAGTAGACTGAAGTCTACAAAAGCTCATGCTGCCAATTTCTTTCTTTCAGTTAGTCTCAAAGGTGCTACAAGATCTCTCTACAATCTTAATAAATAATTGTAAGTTTTAGACATCTATGTGTAGTATCATTTCACATATTTTAAAAAATGTCGGAAGTTCTTCCCTTTTTTTGCAACTCATCTGTTTCTTTAAAAAAAACTATTCTTCATTTGTTGGTTTTGGAAACTTCTCAGTTTTATCAACTCCCATTAGCTCCATCTGCCAGCAAATTCAGTCTCTCAGCGCATGTAGGTGAAGCTCACTGCCCAGTGAAAACATTTGTCATATTTGCTGGGTCTTTGTATAGACCACAAATTTATATAGTTCTTGATGAAGCAAAGTATAGACTCACTAATTCAGCTACAAAAAATGACTGCAGGCTTCAAAAGATTTCAAATTTCCAAACATTTCATCTTCTTTAAAGTTTGTGTGGGTTTACATCATGTTACTAAATTTTATCTCAAACTGATACTTTCAAAATATCTCCTGATATAGCACCCAAAGGACACCATGCTTGATTTTCCTCTGTTATAGATCTGACAGGCCTGCTGTTATTTCCATACCATCTTTAATGATCTGTTTGCTCTCCAGAGAACACTGACCCATTTGCGAAATAATTACCCTTTCAGACACTGTTGTGATTGCGTTAAATAGACATGAATATGCAAGGTGGCACTTTGCTATTAAGACCTGAAAAATCTAAGTTGCTCGTGTTGGATTGGGCTTGGTTTGGTTATCATTGAACATAATAAGTATATAATGTAAGTGTTTATAAACTTGAGTTGCTTTTGTTTTCATAATGGCTGCGGTTTTTCAACAAAGGATATTTGTTTTGTAAGCCCTCAATTTGGGAGTGACCACCATGATCAGAAATGAGGTATGGATCTTTTGGTCCGATTTTCTGTTTCTGTTACCTTGTGAGTGACAGGCACACTTTAAGACCACCTTTAAATCTAGTTTAGTGCAATTGGATTGAGCTGAAGGAGAATAGTATCATGCCCAAGAATGGATCTGTACAAGTGTTCAGCGGCAGTCCAGGACAATTTGCTGCTCAAAACATAATCACATTATTTTGACATCCCAGACAGAAAATTGCACATGTGCTTCTCCACCTTCCTAGCAGTAGAATCATAAGATTGTAAATAACTAAAATCTAGCTGCTCTTTTCATGATATTCAAAATTTGCTGCCTGAGACATAACTACTTCATTATGTCTAAGTGTAGTGACAGCTCTGTAAATTTAAAGAAAATGTTGTTGTTATTGTTGTTGTTGTGTGTCTTCAAACCATTTCCAACTTAGAGTGACCCTAAAGTGGACCTCTCACTGGGGTTTTATGTCAAGATTCATACAGAGGAGGTATGCCATTGCCTTCCTCTGAGGCTAAGAGAGTGTGACTTGCCCAAAGTCACCCACTGGATTTTTATGACTCTGGAGACCAGGTGGAGAGACCTGAATCCTGGTCTCCAGAGTCATAAACCAACTCTCAAACCCCTACACCATGCTGGCTCTGAAGATCTTGACCTATTGCAAATGCAGAACGGTAGATGAAATACATTTAAAAAGCAAAAAACAAACAAAAAGCACTCTAAAATAATTGTTCTAAAACTGGACATTTACCAAAAGTATGTTCCATCTACCTTGCTAGCCTTTCTGAGACATTAGTTTAGGGACTTATTCACCATAGAATTTCTTACCATTTTCACAGTTTTATAGGGATTGGGGCTGATTTGCTCTCTCGGTGTAAAAGAAGTGAGAGCTAGGATATATACACGGTAAGTCAATTATTATGAGAAGTAAATGTTCCTAGGGGTGAATTTGTATTCTCTTGTGTTAAAACAAATTGATACTATAAAGTAGTTCTAAGAACTTAAATCAAAGATAATAATGAAGGTTCAAGTCTTGAGAAATGGAAGAATGAGCATGATGCTCATTTCCTCCTTTGTGCTTTGTTTTTAATGAAAGAAAGTGTTGCTTTCTGCTTTGAGATCTTTCAAGTTATCATGGTTAGACCTTCATCATGATGTTAAATTTCTTGTTTAAAGCTTTTTCTTTTTCTTTTTTAATTTCTTTTATTTTATTTGGGCCAAACGTTAACTCAAGGCTTTCTAGAGAATGTTCACAAGCTTTGCTTTTCCACCCCACCCACCCCTTTCGAACATGTCAAGTCCATACTGCACCATAAATGTCATTTTTTTTTATTCAGTATTAATTCCAGTACATTTAAAATCCATTTGTGTTTGAAGATGATAAAGCAGTTGTTCTTGCAGTCTGTTACAAATTTTTATATATAGAGATATATATTAACTATTCTGTGGTAATGTATTCCTTGTATGTCTAATTTATTGATGCAAGAAAACCTTTTTTTCTCTTTGAAATGTAGGATTTTTAGTTATTTCTAAAGCTACTGTTTCTTGCTTTTATAAGCATATATATTTATCTGTATAATGTGTATTATGTTTGTGATCTCTTTGAATGTCAACGTTGAGCCAGTCTTGCCAAGACTATCAAGCATTTTCTATTTTCTCTACTTTCCTTGGTTTAATTTTTTTTATTATTATTTTAAAGAATAGAATAAAAAAAAACCTCTTAATGGGAATCCTGGCACTGTCTGTCTTCTCTGTTCTGCAGAAATGTTGAAGGAGTTGAACCAGCAACGCAGAGCGAAAGAGTTTACAGACCTGAAAATTATTGTTGAAGGCAAAGAGTTTGAAGTCCACCAAAATGTTCTAGCTTCCTGCAGCTTGTATTTCAAGGACCTGATTAAAAGGTTTGCCTTCCTTCCAGCTGTGATCTGGTCTGTTCTTTTGTAGGGCGCATTTGTGTCGCTTTTTTTTTTCCTCCCCTCTCTTTCAGGTTTATGAAGATTTGACTCTCCTGTCACAGAGCCAGTAGCCATTCTTTCCACTTAATCTAAATGTGTTGTTTTTGAACAAAAGTTTCAGATCCATTTGTTACACATAACTTGAGCTGATTTCTTGAGCTGATAACTTGATTCCTGATTTCGCTAGTTGCATATTTTGACTGACGTGAAATTTCCTCTCATGGAGCATTTTAAAGTCAAACTCATGTAAATTGTAAAGCAGTACCAAAAAAATCACAAAACGCAACTGTTAAATCAGCAGTTTAAAGGGATGTGATGAGGTCTTTCTTTAAGTCTGAAATAACCCACATGCATATCCCTGAAAGATGCTGAGCTCATAGTGATGAGGACTGAGTGGAATAGCATACAGGTAATCCTTTTGTCTTTGAGCTTTTGAACACCTGATGCTTTGGCTCTTGGAAGCCAAAGAATGACTAAAACGAAAACACACGTTGGAGTATTTGTATGCAGACTTTTGTATGCAACAGCACACTTTTAAAGCAGGGAACAGGGAAGAAGGAAGAAAAGTTTACAGTTTTAAAAATTCCTGAATTCTCTCTGCTTGGAAAAGGACTTTTCTCCCCAAACAAATAGGAATTTAGTTTAAGTGCTTAGTGGTGGGTGTGTGGATGGGATGCTTTTTTAAAATATATATAGAATGTGTTTGCATCTTTACAGTTTTCTCTCTTTGTTTCTAGCCAGTTAAATCTAAACATTGCATGGTTCTCTTTTACTTTCCATTCTATACATTATTTTAAATGTACTTGCTTCACAGATTCACACAGAAACAAATTCGTATTTTACACTGTTAGTAAGCCAGCATAGCAGCAGAGGGGAAACCCACTAAGAATAATGTTCATATTTCTCTCAATCATCAGAAAATTAATGGGACTGCTGGTTTTTGCCTTGCAGTATTTTTCCTGAACAAATCTCTGAGCCCGGACTGTGCAGACACATACAGATACAAGAAGTGGGTCGGGGGAGAATTACAAACCGCTGAACTTGCTTTCAAATTGTGCATTTAAATGTTGCCAACTAACAAAAAAACGCCTGTGTTTTATTCCAGGGTGGCATGTTTGCTGGTATCTCCTTTTCCGTGGGTTATGTCCTCTTGCTTAAAGCTTGAGTTTTTTTCCTAATTGTGGAGCTCTTACGCTACTGTCATATAATTGCACTGACTGCCTTCTCAATTATTCATAAAAGGTTGGCCTGATAGCATGTTTTCCCCCCTTCATAAATCTAATGATAGCTAGCTTAAGCGGCTTTCTCCATCTCTGCGCTCCTGTCTGCTCATTATCACTTACTAGTTAAGGCCTACATTATATGCCTCTTGCAGAGATGAGATATGTATTCTACAGGGAAAGGCAAATCTTAGACTCCGTTTATAGAAACCCAGTAATTGACTGACCATGCAGTGTCATTGAATGGAGCTGTGAAGCCTCTCACTAGCTAGTGAAGTCATCAGATATTGTCTGCTCCTTGAGAAAGAGAAAAAAGAAGTCTGAGATAGTTATTATTTATCCTAGAGAGTTGTCAGATGAAGATGAACTGCAGACTGACTATAGCATTAATAAAGCCATCATGGTTGAGTTTAAGTCCAATAAGTGAGAAGCTCTAATTGACTTGTCTTTTGTTATGAAATGATTATTTTAAACTGCTGTAAGCCACCTTGACTGTGTTAACAGAAAGTTAGCGTATACCCATTTTAAATAAATAATACAAGGGTTTTTTTTAAAAAAAAATGTTGACAGATTTTTTTGTGTGTGTCAAAGTGAGGAAAGGCTTAAGACAAAGATCTTAGCTGAAAGTGCCATGGCTTGAAAATGGGACCATTCATTTGCAAAGCTTTGACTGTTTCAGTGAACTATGACCTTGCCCAAGTTCTGAGAGTGAACACATATAGTTTCAGAGACTTATTTTCACTATTATTTAGAAACTATGATATGCAAATATGTCCTGTATTTACGTCAGACTAGCAGCCCAAAGCCACAAACAGACCAGAAGTAAAGTGATAACCAACATAGTCACTTGTAACAATAAGAAATAAACTATAGATTTTCCTGGACAGCCTGAATATTCTGTGAATTAGAGAGCTTTTTGTAGGGGTTTCTTGCATTTATGAGCTACCAAAGGACACCATACATACAAATACTTATGACTGAATTGCAACATTTAAAAAAAAATTACAAAGCAGCTTCAGCAGAGGATTATTGCAGAATAGAAAAATATAGAGTAGGGTACTTAAATTGCCTCTCTTCTTATTTATATGTTCCAGATTGAAGTTCCCCTTCTTCCCAGCAGGTTATATTGTTGTTGTTGTTCTTGTTGTTCTGTGCCTTCAAAGTAGTTTCTGACCTATGGAGACCCTAAGGCAAACCTATTATGCAGTTTGCTCGGCAGTATTTATTCAGAGGTTTACCATTGCCTTCCCCTGAAACTGAGAGTGTGTTACTTGCCCAAGGTCACCCAGTGGGTTTCATGGCCAAGCTGGGAATCAAACCTTGGATGTAGTCAAACCTCTGTGCCATTCCTGATTCCCACCCTGCAGGTTTACTAGAGAAAAAAATGGAACCTTATGGGGGGAAAAGATTATTTTGAGAGGACAAACGGCGAGTGGAAATAAAACAACAAAGAATTCACCACCACGACTTCAATAGTTGATCTGAGATCAGTAAATAAAAAAAATATTTTGGAACCTTAAAGGCTAACTTTATTTGGAATAAGCCCTAATGAATTCCAGCCTATTCTGTCAGATGCACAGAGTGGGTTGGAGTCCATGAAGACCTATGCCAAATAAAAATTGTTAAACTTTGAAAATATCACAAGACTTTTTGTTGTTGCTGATGCTGCAACAGATGTAACACAGCTACCCCACCCTTGTAAAATGCCAGTAAAGACAGCCTCTTGAATACATGTCTATAGAATCATAGAATCATAGATTTGGAACAGATCCCAAGGGCCATCCAGTCCAACCCCCTTCTACCATGCAAGAATTCACAATCAAAGCACCCCTGATAGATGGCCAGCCAGCCTCTGTTTAAAGATCTCCAAAGAAGGAGACTCCACCACATGCTGAGGGAGTGAGTTTAATTCATTGTAAAGCTGCTATAATGAACTAAAAGATGTTTTTTAAGAGCATGTTGTGCAGATGGGGATTTCATTAGCCCTTTCCCTTCAAGAATGCAGGAAAATACTGGGTGGCATTCCATACTGGCCTTTCAACAACCATTACTCAATTTAATCCCCCCCCCACCGCAATCACATCCATCTTAATTCCTCAGTCACATACTTGAGAATTCATGTTTATTGAAATACCATGTAATTCCACCCTAGTGCCAAACTATTTTTTAATAACAAGAACAGTGCTCAAAGTGCCACTTAATTTTTTTTCCAGATAAGACCTATAATTTTTCCTCTTCTTTTCAAGTCATCATAATTGAGTCTGACCTAACTATCCCGTTTCCCTTTGCAAGGTAATAATAGCACTGGAGACACATTTGACTTGGGTTTTTATTAATGTAATCATTCCAAATTTGTCATTTTGAGATGATCGTTCATTTGGTGAATAGTTCCTACTTCAAGCAAGATGAAAATTTTAGCCTGGGATAGAAAAGAAAAGTAGCTGGCAAAATGTGAAATTGGATCAGAATGTCCCACACTTTGGCAGAGTTATGTTGCATGTGGTAGGCATATCTCTTTTGATAATTAATTATAAACTGCCTTAGGTCCCAATATGGGGAGACTAACTGTGCATCTACACTGTTGAAATAATGCAATTTGACACCACTTTAATTCCATCCTACTGAATCCTGGGATTTGTGGTTTTGTGAGTGAAAGACCTAGTAAAACTACGAATCTCAGGATGCAGCCACAGGACTTACAAACTGCATTATTTCTATAGTCTAGATCAGGGATAGGCAACCTTTCCCCTTTAAGGGCCGAGGGACTTCAGCTCCCAGAATCCCAGGAGCAATTGGCCAACATGGGACTATTGGCCAACATGGCTGAGGCTTCTGGGAGCTGAAGTCCTTCGGCCCTTAAAGGGGAAAGGTTGCCTACCCCTGGTCTAGATGCACCCTGACAGCATATTAATTAAATATAGAAATAAATAGTTAGGCCAACAAGGTACATAGAGAGTGGAAGAGTACTTCTAGATCTGGAGAGCACTTCTTTTGCACACAATGGATTTGGAGAACTTCCTTCTCAAAATGTGTGTTTAAGGCACCAGATATTGATGGTATACTAGGGTTTGTTTTTCCTTCTTGGCTGTCCTTAAACTCTGAAGGGCTTTCCTCTCATCTCTTGGGCAAATTTATTCATTTGGGGCATCCAGCTTGGGGTCTTGGGTGTCTAAAAGTTTCACAGTGCGGCATCTTTGTTTCTCAGCTACCTGTTACTGCTGTTTGTGTTTATATTGGTATATTATCCCAGTATTTAACTAAATGGAAGCATACTTATTCTTCTCCAGTTCCCCAAATTTTGTACCATTTAAGCCTTAAAAATAAAGTTCTGATGGACTCAAAAGCTCACCATGTTTTTTACATTTTAGAAACCAAAGAAATATATTGTTCTAGCCCAGAGGTAGGCAACCTTTTTGAGCTGGGGGCCGGGTTGCTGTCCCTCAGACAATTGAGGGGCCGAAGCACCAAAAATAAATAAATAAAAATAAATATTTTTTTTAAAAAAAATTAAAAAATTAAAAATGCATGCACTCTCTCTCAGCCCCAGAAAAGCCATGTCAAAACCCCTGTGGAGATTTTGCCAAGAAAACCCCAAGAACAAGTAACAACAACAACAACAATCAATATCATCATGGCGGGCGGCAGCAGTGGCAGGACTGGCCTTGGGCCGGTCCAAAGGCCTCAGGGGGCCGCATCCGGCCCCCGGGCCTTAGGTTGCCTGCCCCTGTTTTGTATCCAAAAATACTGCCTTTTTGCCCTGGAAGAACTGTAAAACCTGTTGCTCACTTACATATCATTCAGTTGAGGTTAGAGAAGAAGCTTTGGAATGAGTTGCTTCCCCAAAAAATCAATTTATTCTTTGCTGTTCTAACTGTCTTCCTAATGAAATCCTCCGTAGAAATAAATGTTCATTTTCATGTACACATTCATGTAGTGTTGTATATATCACAGGAATATGAATGAACCTGTGGCCAAATTGTTTGTGTAGATGAGTGCTATATTTCTTAACTAGTTCATTTGTGAAATCATGTGGAGCCAGTTATTTGGTTACTTTTATAGCAAGTTTTAATACGTAGAAGAGCAAAGACAGAAATAGTTTGCGTGTTTTCAGAACCCAGTTCTAGTTTGTACTCCATTTTCAGATCTGGAGGAAGTATCAAAAATCAACCAGGCAATAAATCTGCTAGGCATTTAGAACTGGGCTACTTATCATAGGGCTTTCTTTTAACTCAAAAGTCAAGTCAGACCAAGTATTCATAGCATGCCACCTTTAGGCCTTAAAGAGATAAACAGGCATTGTGAAGGTCCTTCTACTGACTCCCTCATTCAAGAAAGAAAAACAGAATTAGATTATTTTTCTGAACCAAGACACATTCTGCAGCCATAAGAATATTGTCAACTGCTTCTGTTAAATCAGTTATAAAATCTAGAAGCTGGTTGAATGATTTGAAGGAAAGAACAAAATGTACTATTCCTTTTTATGGTGTGCAAGAGTGGGAAAAATGCTTGAGATGCCTTTTCTTTTACCTAAGTCAATGAAATACTAATATGGAAAATAGTTCCACACTTTCACTGATGGCTTCCTTTAGGAGGGGACGACATATAGTCTGTTTTGTTAAACAGTGGCATGTATCCCACCTTAACATTTTAGCTGGCTGTTAGGTTTGATGTTTTGTAGCTGCCAGACTTCTGGAAAACATCTTTTCACAGAGTACAAATTTGTGGGATTCTGTATGAAATGTATTGAAAGTTCCAAAAGTGTTTAACTCTTTCCATGTTAGGCAAAAAGACAATATGGGAGGGTGTGTTTCAGATGCCACAATAATGTAGTTTAGCAGAGTGAAGACAGTAACAGTTTTTAGCTTGCTAAAGCTAACTTGAATCAAAATTGTTTAGTATTGCTTTTAATTGAAAATCATGATCCTATTCCAAAGTTGCCACAAACACATGAAATTAGTCCACTGGTGGAATCTTTTCCCCCCACTAAAGCAGACAGAAGAGTACTTGGATGGACAGGTGCCCTTTGGGCCTGCAAGAGCTTCTTTGTATAATAGCCATGGCTGAATCTGGACAGAACTCTTGTGTATCTGTCTATGTGTGTATTTATATCTTGATTCACAGATTGATGTTGCTTTTAAATCCAACAAAATTATCAGTTAGAAGTTCTGGCAATAAAAATGCTAAATTTAATGTCGTTACAATAGCACCATTTCCTGAGATGGTGTCATATTTGTTTTAATTGGCTATGTTATAAATCCACTCAGTTAAAAACAAATCAGTTAATGGAGTATAATAACTTTTTAATTGGTTGACATCCCTAGATTTGTCAGATTTATGTGAAGATATCAACTGTGAAAGGCAATATTTATAGATAGGATAATGTTAATCAACTGAACAGCCAAAATCTTGACAAGTCAAAGTAAACAGGACCCTTCTTTTTTTAAATAAAAAAAACCTATCTATATCATCTTGGTTAGACCTCCATTTTTGCACTACTATAGCTGCAAGTGCAAAATTAATACTGCTCACCCTCCTTAGGATTGTCACTGTTTCCTTCAGTGTTTTCGCTTGTTCAAAATGGAACTTCAAATCTTATCCAAGAAATGACAGGCTAATCACTGCTCCAGCCTTGGCTCTTACTAGACAGCAATGAACCAGACAGTTGTCACACAGTGGCTTGCAAGATTATTTGTGTGACCTAGCCATGGTTACTCACATCTCACAAGCCACTCTGATCCTGGCTTTTGAGGGAACTTGATAAGTAAGGGCAAAGACAAATTGTGATCTAAATGAGGGGCGCTTAAATCGAAATGGTTAAGGACCAAAAGCAGCAAAAGTGAGAAACTTGAACAAAATGTTCAGACTGTTGCTTCAAATCACTCAGAATATTGTCAGGAGTGTACCTTGCTTGAAAAAGAAACTTATTCCTTTGGCTCCAGGATTTTAGTAATTGCAGGTATTAGAAATGGCTTCTACATGTGCACACACCCTCTCCAACCAGATATACTCGACTATAAGTCGACCTCATGTATAATTCAAAGGCAGATTTTGGCGCCACAATTCTAGCTTTTTATATGACCCATGGATAGGTAAAACATAGGGGCATGTAACAAAGGATGTAAAGGACAGAATAAGGGGGGAAATGCCAAAGAACTTAGAAAATTCCAACAGGCATAACTGTTTGTGCTCATCCTAAAGGTTTGGTGGATGAGGATGGAACTACAGTAAATGGTGGCTGTATGATGTGTGCAGGAGGCAACCAGGCACAGGTGGGGCTAAGAAAATGTACACTTGTGGAAAAGGATGAAAGGGCAAAGCAAAGAAAATAGCAACTATATTAGCAGTGATTGTAGCCTTTAACGTGATAACTTTGCCTGATTTTAACCCATAAAAGCTGACAAACATGCACAGATATCTCATTCAAATCCTGTAAAGCCCGCTTCCTCTGGGCACTCCTTTGAGGGAGCCACAGAGCTATCACTGCTGTCATTTTCCCACCCAGGCATTCAAAAGGGTCAGAAGTGGTGCCACAACAGAGAGAATAGAGGGAGTTGGTGCTTCTTTTAGGTGCTCTTAGGGTGCACTAAGCTCTCGTCTCTCATCACTCTACTCAGAGAAGGGGGTAGTTCCTATATATATATGAGTTAAAGTACAGTGCTTATATTGATCCATTGATAAGTCGACTCAAGTTTTCTGGGGTCATTTTTTTCAACTAAATTTTTTCAACTTGTACATGAGCAATGCAGTAATTGGACAAGGCAGAATATAATTTGAAAGTTTGTAAACCAGTGGTTTGGGCATTGGATTATGACTCTGGAGACCAAGGTTCAATGCCCAGTTCAGCCATGAAACCCATGACCTTGGGCAAGTCAGACTCTCTCACCCTCAAGTAAAGGCAATGGTAAACCTCCTTTGAACAAATCTTGCCAAGAAAACCCCATGATAGGGTTGCCTTAGGGTCACCATAAGTCAGAAACAATTTGAAGGCCTGCAGTAACAAACAACACACCTCCTTATATACTCTAAATTAAAACATTTTTTCTAGTCTTTCAGTTTCTCATCTCGATCAGTGTACATCTCTGTTGTACATTTTGTACTTTTCCCTTTTGCTCCTTCCTTTATCTCACTGTATCTTCATGATTATTCTCAGTTCACTGCCATCCTGTTCTGCAGAGCATTCCCTTCAAACATTTGCATTTTATCAATAAGAATGTGCTGTGTCTCTAGGCTTCAGATAGCTGAATTAAGAGCTCAGCATCACACCCGCAAAAATCTGGCAGGCAGCTCAGCAGCACTGCAGTGTTGTCCACACTGACGACCCCAAAAAAATCCACCTCACCTCTAGTTTTCCTGGGCCACAACAGCCCCTCAGCAACCCTTGAACATCACACATGAACAAACACAGAATTGAGATCGGACCTTGCTGGTCACACATTTCTTCCTTACAAACTCACTTCGCTTCTCTGGTTTTTGCCCTCCCAGCATGCATCAACCTATCAACCAATAGTTGTTGTTTGCCTTTCAGTCTAGACCACCTTGCACTCCAATTAGATGCTTCCCCATCCAATCCCCTCTCCCCCTTTGCCATCCCAATGAGTGAGGGAGGGAGGAAATTTTGAATGTATACACACACACATGATGAGGAAAGAAAAAATAAAACTATATTTTTTATTTATGGAAATGTCCAGCCATCAGATCAGCAGTGATGGGTTAGATCGGATTATCTCCTCCTTCTTCCTCCTCACCACCCAAATGTCATGTTCATTTCTACTGTTTTCCCCCATTCCAGTCCTTCCTCCACCCAATCAGCATTGTGTCATCTTTGTTTTTACTTAGTGAATGGAGCATGTAAGTTCCCTCTGCTCATGACCATTGGAAGATCAGTATGAGTTTGGTATTTTTGTTTGTCAGTGTAGACAAGCCCTAAATCAACAGGTAGATCCCCCCAAAATGACAAGATTCTAATGCTAGAGTTCTGTTATAAAAAATTTGGGTACTATAAGACTCAAGAGAGAAGAGTCTGGCTAATTTTATAGGACTTTCTATTATACTCTGTGCTAAGCAATTCTCGCAAGAAGTCAGGAGCATATAGTCCATGAAAACAGGTCGCTTGCCAAAAACCTCTTATTGAGCTTCATGGTGTGACAGCACTGTCAAATGAAGGTCCCACCATCCAAATCTGGCGCTTAATTCACACACCGACTGATGTTCAGATTCTTTAGCTGTATGGGCTGTGTTCCTTGCCCATTCAAAACATTGTCTGAGTAAAGCTTAAAAGTGAACTATTATTAAATCCAATAATTTAAACACTGGGACTGTTTTCTTTGAGTGCAGCATAGTTGTATTTTCATCACACTGTAAATCTCATATACTTTATGTTGTACTCCATCTCCTCCTTCACTACTACCACTCAGTAATGTGCATATATTTATGCTGACAGGGAAATTAAAAAAATCCACAAGGATCCAGCAAATAGTCTAGAAGCTGAAACTAAGCAGGTGAGGACTTGGATGGGAGCCCATCGGGAGCTTTGTGCTAGGCAAGTTATGAATATGGTAAATATTTAAGAGGGGAAGAAACAGTGCAAACATTTGAAAATAGTATGCAAGAAATAGGAATGTGCTATTTAGACAATATATGAAAGTGACAAAGAACCTGTAAAATCCAATCTCTTAGCAGAACAAATAGTTAACTCTACTTCCATGTCTGGAGATTTATGTAAATCAACAGTAAGAAATAATTCTATACATTTTGCCCCTAGTACCATCTGTGTTCTAGCCGCTTGTTTTATTATTGCACAGTAAATATGATTAAAAGAGATCTGGCCTCAACGAAGGAGTGGGGTAATGTTTTCTGTCAAAAAAAGAGAGAGAAAGAAAGGGAGATTTTCTCCTGATTTATTTTGTATTCCATCCTCTGCCATCCTTGGCCTTTGGGAACATTTTAGCTGTTTAATTTTTATGTAATTCCCTAGCCAACTGGGCCATTATGTAGCATAGTAGGTGTCAGCTTCTGGTAATGCTTTCATGTGTATTAGTGCCAGCACTGTTTTTTGGCCCACTTTATTTGTTCCTCCAGAAACAGGTCTTGAGGGAGCTCACTCTGTCCTTACAGTCTTTAGAGAAAGACTTTCAGGTCAAGGAACATTACCCTTCCTAGGACAACTGGCTCGTTTTTCTGCTTGTTTAGCTGTGCTTTTGAAACTTGTTTCTTCCCCACCACCACCACCACCCCGAAAAAGTCTCAGCAGGGAAGCAGATTTGTGATTCAGTACATGAGCTCAGCTCCTATGACATTCTGCTTGTCTACCAGGCAAAGCTTGTCCTGGCTGCCTTTTTTATGAAGCAATTAGATCATGCCCTACCTACCTACCCTTTGGATAGAAACATATCTGAAAGTTGGCGCTGTTGTTTTTGTTGGTTTAGTTCTGGCCACATCTCTTGTCAACACAGCATTTCCCATTAATCCTGTCTTGGTTTTACTGAGGTGGTAATGACAATAGTAGGTAATAGACTGGCAACGGATATTGAGTACATAGGTCTGCACCAACAAAAGATTAATCTTCTTGGATATGTGCATCTGTGAACTAGGGCTGCTGCCACACTGCACAATTAATGCAGTTTGGCACCACTTTAACTGTCATGGCTTCATCCTAAGGAATCATGGAATTTATAGTTTGTTGTGACACCAGAGAGGCTAAACTTCTCAAAAAACTACAAATCCAAGAAATCCACAGCATTGAGCCCTGGCAATTAAAATGGTGTCAGACTGCATTAATTCTGAGTGTAGATGCAGCCTTAGACCAAATGATTCACTCTCACAGTATGTTAAACTAAATCCTGATCTCTCAGAGCAAAAATAAATACATCTGCAGCATACACATACACACAGACACACACGCCCCTAGATAATTGCATTTTGTTTCCAAAATGTGTGAAGTTGTGTAACAAATTCATGAACATGTTTTTAAAGTTAGTACCAAACTGTTCTAAATAAAGTGAAGAGGAGAGGTAGCCCTTTTCCTACCAGATCATATAACAGGATAAATGCCTAGGGATTATTTTGAAAACAATGTCTGTAATATAATTCTAAATGAACACTAGTACTTTCTTTTTTTTAAAAAATCAGTTATAATTGGACATTCTTGCTTTATGGCATTCATATTACAATGATGTTATTATAGAAGTACTTTAATTTACTCAAGTGATCATTTTCCAGCTATAACCACTCCCCTATATTAAATGTGTAGTGTGGTACTATTGTATTGTGGAAATCTTTTACTTTGTATGTAGTCCATCTGTCCTTGTACGTGCTCTATGAACACATAAGGAATTATAAGTAAGACTTATAAACATGAGTTGCTGTTTCTGTATAGGAAACACTAACTTTTTATTAGCTGGGAATAAACTGTAGATGGACCCTGTTTCCCTGTGGTTGATCTCATGATAAATGCACAAGAGATTGGGCAGTTAAAAACTAATAATCTGGAGGCTGGACTACCAAATAATGAAAAATGTTAAATTCTCTTTGTTCTTTATGCTTACAGTTTTCAGTTCCTTAAGGATCAATGTTTTCCCCTAAACAAATAAATGAATTTAATTTACAATATATTAGACTTCAACAAAATTATTCTAATATTATTGCATTAGCAATCCGAGCCGAAGGTTCCACAAAGAGCTATGAGTCCCCCATGATCTGTACTTGCCAACCAAAACAATGCCACAATATATTTTTTGAAGTGCAGTTTTATCTTCACTTAAGATTTTCATCAGGTTTTCCAAATCTCCAATTTTCTCTTTCTGTTTGAGCCGCACACACATACACAAATATCCATATGCAATGTGAATCTGAGAAGATCAAATGATTTTCTTTATTCCATTGGTTTAGGTAGCTAAGCCTTGTTTTCTTCTTTTTAAGTGGACAGAGAACTAAACTTATATTTATTGCTCAGCTAGTTATATTTCTCACCACTATGTATCCACACTGCAGGAATAAAGCAGTTTGACACCACTTTAACTGCTGTTACTTCATCCTGAAGAATGGGATTTGTAGTCTGGTGGGGCACCATAGCTCTCTGACAGACCAGGCTGAATACATCACCAAACTACAAATCTCCGGATTCCACAGGATGGAGCCATGACAGTTAAAGTGGTGTCCAATTGCTTTATTCCTGTAGTGTGGATGCATCTTAGGGGAATGGACCAAGGAAACCAGCACATAACACGATAATTCTTGGGGAAGGGACAGATGTTTGCAATTTGAATTAAGAGATGTGGGCATAATCAGCAAATAGACCATGTGGCTGAGAAGCCATAGGGCCTTTACAGACTGCTAGAAATGGTGCAAATTGAGTACACTTTAAGGGTTACGGTTAGTGCTAGGGAATCATGGGAATTGTTTTTTTTCGAGACATTGAGCCTTCTCTGTCAGAGAGCTCTGGTGCCACAATAAAATACAGTTCCCATGATTTCCTAACCCTAACCCTTAAAGTAGACTCGATTTGCACTATTTCTGGCAGTCTGCAAAGATCCATAGAGTACCTAAAGCAAGAATGGAGACTGTTTGGCCCACAGATGCTCTGTATTTCAATTCCTGTTGACATTACTGGTTGGGGCTTTTAGAAATTGATGCCCAAAACATCTGGAGGGCCAACAGTTCCATGCTCTGGCCTGTAGTTTGTTGATGAAATGTATAACAGTAGCAATGGGATAAGAGTGATCATAGTTTGGAAGAGTTACTTCAGATAATGGGCATATTGGCTAGGGAATTCTGAGAGTTGTGGCCCAACACCCTCACCACATTTCCAGGCTTTGAGAGAAATTAGGCAGAGACCCTTGACTAGATCATAGAATCATAGAGTTGGAAGAGACCACAAGGGCCATCCAGAGGAACTCAAAATCAAAGCATCCCCAATAGATGGCTACCCAGCCTCTGTTTAAAGACCTCCAAAGAAAGAGACTCGACCACTCTCCAAGGGATTGTATTCCACTGTCAAACAGCTCTCACTGTCAAGAAGTTCCTCCTAATGTTGAGGTGGAATCTCTTTTCCTGTAGTTTGCATCCGTTGTTCTGAATCCTATTCTCTGGAGCAGCAGAAAACATGTTAGCACCCTCCTCAATATGACATCCCTTCAAATATTTAAAGAGAGCTATCATATCCCCTCTTAACCATCTCTTCTCCAGGCTAAATATACCCAGTTCCCTATGTCATTCCTCATAGGGCATGTTTTCCAGACCCTTCACCATTTTAGTCACCCTCCTCTGGACATGCTCCAGTTTTGCTCTAGCTGACAAAGAATGTTACAAGTTAGGACACTGACTTTGGAGTACAACTGAAATGCTTCAACAGCTTGGTAGAGACATGATATTATCAATTAAAAAGACAATATCTGAAAGAATGTTGATTGGTAAACCAGCTGTGGTCCTGAAATTCTGACTACAATGAATTTTAGTTGAGATATTTTAATAGTTTTTTGCCTAGTACCCTGTGGCAAGTTTGAATTTCCTTCAGACAGCTGGTCAGGAAAACTTTTGTCCCTTGGGAAGGAGCTGGCCATTTGACAGCCTGGAAGCAATAAAATTATATAAAATAAAAATATATTGATCACAAATGGCCAGCAAGCTAGTCAAAATGTTTATGAACTAGTGCCTTTTGTCCACTTATTTTCAAGATGGCTGCAGTTAGTTTTCTGAGACAATGCAATTTGTAGGTGGCACTTTTACCTTAGTTGTTGCAACAGAAAGCAAATAATGTTCTTCTGAAACTAATAAGACAATGATTCATAAGGATGAAACTGTGTCATCAATGGGAAAGGGAGAAATAAATGATTTCTTCCTTAATTTGCCCTGTATTCTTCATGAGGATATCGTGTACAGTTGGCTGAATAATAATAATCTAGCCAGCTCCAGGTTCTCAAATACAGCCTAATTTTAGCATCAGCACAGTTGTAGAAAAGTTTCACCTCCCTAAAATCCATTCAAACCCAGGTCTCCAAGATTATTGTTGTTCATAATTGGAGCTACCCGGGTTAACCTATGTTGCTTTGAAATGTGGTATGCAACGCCTGTGGATAGGTCTCTACAAGTAACTAGGTTTACGACTCACATTTAATACAAGGAAAGCCATTTTAGAACTTTCAGCCAACCCAGGATATTAGCCAATAATTTCCCCTGATATTAACACAAAACATAACTTTGAGGCATGGGTTTGTTGAGGTTACCTAGGTGTAAACATACTGCTATGTTCCACGTGTATAGCATACATTTTCCAGACTGGTGCAGTTTCACTGTGGATGGATGCCACTGGACCAACTGTTGTTAGTTGCAAGGCTTTTCCATAACACATTTCACATTATTCACATTATTCTTCTTTTTTCTAGCAGATGGCTTAGTTTTGAACATCCTGAGTTTGTTTTGACTTGCTAATATAACTCAAGCATGTAACTAGAGAGCAGACAGCTGTCTATAATATGTATAGGTAGCTTTCCATATGCAATGTGAATCTGAGGAACAATACAGCCAACCTTCAAAACACAATCAGATGGTTAATCAGCACAAATAAATATGGTTAGCAGGTTTAATGAGGCCTCTGTAGCCTAGCAGTTGGGAGAAATCCATTGGAAATTATGCTTAGAGACTGTGTAGGAATGCTGTCCATAGGCTGATGGCTAAATCAACTAATGCTTGTAAAGCTGTTCCAACCAGATGCTGATATTACAGCCTTAAACCACATCTTGAAGAGACATATGTCTGATGTTACTTTCCCATACATATAAAGGAAGTTTGATTAATGGAGTATCTTGGTAAGAAAATACATGTACATCTGTGTACAAAGAAACAGAAACCTACCTTTTATGTCTGCACAGGCCAGAAGATCCCTTCCTGCCCACCATTCAGGCATCATCCTGTTTGGACAATGCACAGCCCAAACCCCATGCTGGTGCAAGCAGTCTGGTCAACATTCGGCACCAAAACTAGGATATTACAAACCATATTTTCCAGGAAGAGCCAGAGTCCTCCATTTCCATGCTGGGGCAGCTATCTGCACAGGTGTTCCACTAAGCTTCCCAGTGCATCTGCTGCTGCCACAGATCTTCCAGGAAGACACAGAGCCCTCCATTTCCACACCAGGGCAGCTGTCCGCACAGGTATCCGGCTGAGCCACCCAGCACATCTGCTGCTACCATGGATCACTTGCGCTGAGGTCAGAATGAGGCCCCCAAGCATGGGATCATCACTGGGTCCCTTGTTCTCACCCAGAAGCAACCCAACATGGACGCAGATATGCTGGACAGCTCAGAGGATGCTTGTGGAGACAAGTGCCACCACTTGATAATGGGGAGAGGCCAGGGCAGCTCTGAAGCCAGGATACCCCAGGCTGCCCCAGAGTATCCTGGTCCATGCAGACAGGGCTATGGTTTCTAAAGTCTTCTAATGGTGAAGACTGTTTAAACATCCATAAGTATATAAATGTATACATGTCGTAGATCTTAAAAGCAATGAGATAAATTCAAGCAAATTGAGATACTTTTTTTTACATGTTATCCTTATCTCAATCTTTCTTTTCCCCCACCCCCAAAAAAATAAAAACATGTTATTTTATTTTAAAATAAGCTAATAGAAATGAAAAGGTGTGGCTGCTTTTGGTTTTATGGATTAGGACAAGAAGATTCTTTCTGTATATTTCCTAATTGTTACCATTATTTTAGCTAATTAAGCAGTCGGGGCATGTTGAAATGCATTTGTTTTAAAATTCATTGGGCCTCAGATTATTTTAAAAGTTGTATGCCTTAGCGTGGTTAAAACTCTGCTTTGCAGCAGGTGTCTAATATAGCATTGCTTATCTTTTCCTTCTTAGTAGAACCTCTAAAGTCTATCCATCACACACTGTAGGCGCCGTGCTTTCCATTTGTGAAAGAATTTCCTGACAGGCCCCATAAAATTAAGTTGTTAAAAAGCTCGCCTCCTAGCTTGTTTCAACACTGACCTAAACAAACCATGTTGCTGTTTAGCTCCTGATAAATCTTGAGTCCTGTTCTAAATCACTTCCTAATTTTAATGAGCTTATCTATCAGGCTTCCCCAGCTTCTCACTGCAGCCGTTCTCCAAGATTGCCAAGCTGATAAAGCAAAGACTGAAATTGTTTATTATTACACATTACTCTTTAGAAGCAAAACTTTCTTTTCCTGCGGGTTGTGGGAGGAAGTTATTGATTTCCTGCCACAGTGTGAAATGTTTGACCTTTATAATGTGAGCAGTGATTACAAGGCCAATAAATGACATCATTCTATTTAAACTTTTAGGGAAAAGAGAAAAAACTGATCAGTCGTTCACATTTAAGTTTCTGCTGATTTCTAAAGCCTGCCCAAGCAAACACATAGGAACATGTCAAATCATACAGTTACAAATGACAGATTTTGACAGACGCTGTATAGTTTTATTAGCATAATAGTTATTATGTCTTTTGTAGAGCGGTAAGAATAGAGTAAGTAGCATTTAATGGTTTGGGGAAATATGGGCTCAGTTGGATGTATAAGACCAAATAGTTTCAAGGTTTTCTAAGTAGTAAATTGACACATACGCAACATTTGGCGAAAATGTTAAGCCCAAGTGTCTCAGATTTATTTTCTGTTATTCTTTTGTTTTATAAGTTTATGTCCCACTTTTTTTGGCCCTAACTGAGTCTTCAAGGCAGCCCTTAATAGTTTTTTCCCCTCTTTTAAATATGATTGCTTTCCACAGCTGCAGCAGGAGAACACTTTGGTTGTCTTTTCAGGAGCAACAATGAAAGAGGCAGCAGCTGCAGTTTGGAAGGGAAAGAAAAATAGTGGATTGTAAGGGGAGTGTATAGCTGTGAAGGGCAACAGCTTTTAAAGGGGCAGAAACATGTTTAAAAACCATGAATTTCTAACAGGCCAGAGTAAGGGGTGAGTCTTGCCTAGGCACACATCCCCATATATGAAGACTTCCATATATGCATGTGCATGAGTAAGTGTTGAAAGGGGAGAGCTAGATAGCAGCTGTGAAAACAGCACTCTGAAACAGCAAATGGCATTTTGAATGTTACTTATGAGCAGCCTCACTTACTACTGGTGTACCAGCTGGTGGAAGGTACTAGATGAATACCTCTACATCATGTCCTTGTTTAGGGATGAGGAAACAGAAAAGTGGATTTGCCCCATATAGAAGAATAGCTGCAGCAGTGTATGCCCTCCCATTCAAAAATATGTTGGCTGGTACTCAGTATTGCAGCTATAGATTCATAACCTGGAGTTATGTAAGTGCTTGTTTTCAGGAAGACTAAGTAGTTTTGCTGTAAAACCCAAACCCAAGCCTACTTTAACAACCAGCAGCTGTACTAGATGAAAGAGGTCTGTTAAGCTGCCACTAGGGCTGCATGTTGCTCCTTGTACCTCACTGAGCAGACTTGCTTCACCCAATGCAGCTGCTGGCTCTTAAGATGAGGAGGTGCTCAGGCCAGGAGACATTACATATGTTACAAAATGCACTTATAACCAAATGTTGTTGTGTGCCTTCAAGTCAAGGGGAACCTATTATGGGGTTTCTTGGCCAGATTTAGATTTGTGCAGAAGGGATTTGCCTTTGTCTTCCTCCGAGGCTGAAAGAGCATGAGTTCCCTGAGGTCACCCAGTGAGTTTCCATGATCAAGCAGAGATTTGAACCCTAGTACCCAGTGTCCAGCACTCAAACTATTACACCACGTTGGCTCTCTGAAACACCTTAGAGCTAAACAAATGACACCAAGTGCCTTCCAAAAGCATCCACCCATCTTTGACTTCTCCACATTTTGTGGTGCTACAACCTGGGATTAAAATGGATTTAACTGGCATTGATTGAAGAGCTAACATGTTGTAGTGGTGTGAATGTTGGACTGTGACCCTGGAGACCAGGGTTTGAATCCATGCTCAGCCATGAAACTCCACTGGATGACCTTGGGCAAATCACATTTTCTCAGCTGCATAGCCTCAGCTTCCTATGCAAGCAGGTAGTTTCTCACTTCTGTTTCATTAAGATTGGATGGGTCAGGCACATTTTAGAGCCCTTTACTTCAGCCAGAACCTTTTGGTGCTCTCTCACCAGGACAGAAATTTATAACCCTCTCTCTTTCGGGGGTGGCTCCACCATTAGACTGAGCAAGGTGGCTTTTGAAAATTCCTTGCTTATCTCAAAGGAATCTGTCCAAGCCATAACCCCTTTGGTTGCTGATCTAAATTTGCACAAGCTGGTCCATTCTCCAGCACTTTTTCAGAATTCAGATCCCAATGATACCTCTAAACAGCAACCATGATCTATGTACATGAAGATCCCAGTTGCAGCCTACTGCCAATATTAGACTGCCAGCAGATGGGGAAAAAAGGATACAATTTTCTTTTGCATATCTGTCAGGTTGTGTAACATCAGTAATCTCTGCTGGGTATTATGCTCTCCATAAGAGGCTTTTGTGATTGATTAAACACCTTAGCTTTGTTTTGGTGTTTAATCAATTGCAGCAGCCGTTTATAACTTGGCATATTACAAAGGAGAAGAGATTATCACTGAATTATTCCGAGGAGCAATAACAGGGTGGAGTTGTCTCTAATATTGTTGTTTTCTATATTCTAATGGTGGCTCAAGCTCTTAACAGCTTTCTCGCTGCTGTTTGCTTCTGTTGTCTCCAGAGAAAGCTTAATAAGGTCAACCACAGAATAGTTTGCTGAATATCCTCTCAAATAAATATGAGGTAAAATAGTGAGGAGGCATTAACACTGAGAACTTGAATAAAGGTTGAGGTTGGCTCACATCGATTTTCTCCAGCCTGATTCCTTACACTACAGCTTCCATCACCCACAACGTGGTCAGTGGTGGATAGGATGATAGGGATTTCAAGAGCAACAACTGTGGAGAGCACCAGTTTGAGGAAACATATGTGAGGAAGCATATTTATGTTCTACCTTAGACTTCCTGTCATATGGGAAAATGATTAGTCTCTCCCATCCCTTATTTACTGCTATGTGAAGAATAAGAATGGTGCCTGCATCACAAAACATATTTGTTACTACTGCCTTTTTATATTGTGAAGTATATGATGAGAAGGCATGACTCATTGGAAAAGATAATAAAGCTAGGAGGGACATAGGAGTTTATCACACAGGTAGAAAGGTGCAGAAATCCCATGTAGAAATGGGATATTAAAATCCACAAAAAACACACAAAAGTGGGTTGATTTTCAGACGTATTGGCGTTCGTTAATAAGCATTAACATGACATTAACCTGCACAGAAAGTCGACAAAGCCCAGTCATTTTTACCTTCAGGATTTTCCGAAATTAAAAAGGATCAGGTTTTGTCTAGTTTCTGTTCAGGTTAATGTCATGTCAATGCTTATTTACTCTGACATCATGTAAAAATCAACCCGCTTTTGTGGATTTTGTCGACTTTCTGTTCGGGTTAACCCCCAATGTCATCTGAAAATCTACCCACTTTTGCAGGTTTTTTTCCAGCTTAAATTCAGTTTTTGCACAGGATCCATCCCATGTGATAAACTCCATAGAAAGAGAGAAAGATGATTAGATTCTATTAAGGAAGTCACAGGTATGAATTTGCAGGACCTAAACAGAGCAGTAGAGGATAGGGAGTCTTGGAGGTATCTCATCCTCAGGGTCACCATGAGTTGGAATCAACTCAAAGATGGTTAACAACAGCAACAATCCAGTATATGATAAAATGGACAAGAATATACTCACAGATAAAAATGGGAGGTAATGGGAGGCCAGCTGAATTGCAGATAATAATGGAACCACTATAAGTGACTCTTTACTCTTAAACTAAACAGTTTGGGACACTAAAGAGCTTATGTTTCATCTTACATAAGCAACTCACACATTTTAAACAGTCTGTGATAATGCCTGAGTTTTGTTGTATTTTATCTGAGAAATTGGTACTTTTATTATAAAGATGTTAGAATAGCTGGCTGCATTTAAAGACTGTGAACTAAGTAAAGAACATATTCATGCTTAACACTGGTTAACTTTTGTTCCACATAGCAAGGGGGGAAATGTTGGTAGCATCAAAACACTATTACCTAAAGCAGGGTAGAAAGGTATTGAGTCAGGTGATTAGAATACAAAAGCAGTTGAAACTGGAAGATGGGGAATAAATTTCCCTGATCCATTCAAATATCTGTATTTCTGTATACTTTGTATACAGAAAACTTTGTCGTCAACCTTAGACCTTGCTCAGCCATACTGTAACTGATCAATTAATTAACTGACCTTGATGCTACCTGGCAGGCTTCTCTTTAAGGCCAAGCTTTTTTTCCAAAGAGTTTACTGGGGACACTAAGTACTGGTGTTAATTTTGACACAGGTTTTTAGCTGCAGAGACTTGAAAAATTAACCCTTCTGTGAGAGGGTTTCGATGGTAGCTCTAACCATTTAAAAGGTGTTTGCTTTCCTATGCTAACAGATTTTCCTCCCCCTTTCTTGACATTACCAAATGTGTGGTGTTGGCTTCTTTTTTGTTTTGTTTTGTTTTGTCTTTCAGGTATAACCCAACTTTAGTGTTTTGCAGCTATACCATGTGCCAGCCATTAGGAAGGTGGCCCTTCTCACCCACCTCCCCATGTACTTTTTTTTTCAAAAAAATATATTATTATTTTTATCTGCTAGTTTCACAAGCACTAATGCACACTTCAAATGCAGGCGATATTTTGATCACCAAATTGTTTAGCACTTTATGCAGGCCACAGTCATGAAACTTCGAGAGGATGGCTGCTGGCTTCCTGTGGCAGAGCTGGTTGTTCCAACCCCCCCTTCCCTCCTCTGCTCTAACCATTTTGTCTGTCTATCTAGTCTTGTATTTCGTTTTCAAAGCAATGCCATGCAGGGGGTCTCCTTCTTTCCTTCCTTTTCTTTTCTTCTTTTTAGTGCCTAAAAGGGAACAATATATTTTTTGAAGAATAAATATGCACAAAGACAAATTATGAATTGTCTGCAACCTTGAGAACATTATGCAGAGAACCCTTTGTGCTCCATTCCCCTATGATTTCAATTTAGACAAAAGGTCCTTGTGCATCACTTTTAATACTTTTCAAGATACCATTTCATTGACTACATGAAGGCTGTAGTCATTAAAAAAAAAAAAGCAAATTACCTTTTCTCTTGAAAAGCAATAGGCTTATTTTCCCTTGCTTGGTTTTGCTATCTAAAGATGAGGATGAAGAGGCAAGGAATCTAGTCCTAAAAATGTATTGCTTCCCTTTGAAACTTAATCCTGTTCCATCTTTTCATTAATGTTGGCTCATCTTCTCCTTAATTTTTGTTTGTTTGGTTTGCAGTTTTGATTTTATGTTTTGTTTTTGTTTTTGCATGAATATGCAAATTAGGAATAAATTGTTTTGTGTCTGTGTGCAAGACTCTTCTCTTTCAGATCCAGTAATAAAGTCCTTTTTTTAAAGTTCTTCATTAAAAAAATACAGTATTTTCCATTTTTAAACAACAATAATAACAATTCTGTGCCAATGAACAGTAATGTCTAGCCATCAATAAGTGACAGCCATTAGGAGAAAGTTAATGTCCTGTAAGAATTTTATTGTCTGCTGTTACTAGGTCACCTCGGGACAGTAGCGGAAGTAGTGAGAAGCTGGAGTTGGAATTATCAAATCTCACAGCGGACGTCCTGGAATTACTCCTGGAATTTGTTTATACAGGTTCCTTAGTCATAGACTCCGCCAACGCCAAAACACTTCTGGAAGCTGCCAGCAAGTTCCAGTTTCATACGTTTTGCAAAGTCTGTGTGTCTTTTCTAGGTACGTATTTGTGCTATTTCTCTCTGTTCTACTTCTGAACTTCAAAATTGTCCATGCTGTAGCAGCTCTGCTATAAAATGTGTTGCTAAATAGCATTGCAACATAAGAGACCATCACCTCCTGCCCCATTGAGTATAGCCATAGTAAAGATGCTCTGTTGAAGTCATTAGGAGCCTTGCTTGCTGTATTGTTGCTTATGAAAAGAGGAAAAGCATGCCTCAAGTTCTTGCTGTTGTGCTAAAAGTTCAAGGGTATAGCTAACTCAGGATTGGGGGTGTCAAAATGACATTTCCCCCCCTCAATTAGAATTCTGTCTCCCCGTTACTTTCCTCCAGTCCTCAATTTCTAGCCGTTCATAGAGCAAGACACGGAAAATCATTCACATCTAGAATTGTTCCAATTGTTGTGTTTACATTCCATTGATACATTCCTTTCCCCTTTTCACTGGATGCCTAAACTGCCTTTTTAAATGTTCAGGTGACTGCAATGCTAGAAATTTGGGAACAGCATGAAAATTTCATGGGGGGGGGGATTCTTATGTGGGGAGCAAATGCCTTTGTTTTGCTCCCTGCCCCCCCTAGCTACACCCCAATAGGAAGTTTGTGGGCTATACCTGGTGAAATCTTATTATTCAGAATGGCTTTCTGAATGAAATTTCCAGTGGTCAAATTTGGGTTTTCAGAGCCCTGTATAACTTCTTGTCCCTTGTCCCTGTGGTTACCAGGTATAAAATAAAGAAATTACAAAATAAATTGTGTTTAATTTATATTTATACAAGTAAATGGGATTTTTTCATGGAGCAAAATTCATATTTATTCTGTGTGAGACTCTCTGCCCAGTCCCCAAATATTTTCTCTTTGCACTTTAATTTCACTATATTCTTGAAGGCTTGGTTCAGGCAGTGTTAGCAGGAGGATGAGAAGGCAGCTAGTTAATTGGGTCAAGGAGGATTTCCATAAGCAATCTGATGAGTTACCTCTCAAACAGAAGCATAATCTTCATCCTAAACTCTAGGGGCCTTTTGTAGCTCACTAAATGTGACACTGAAGGGCCCCTGGTTTCAATAATTTGTATTTTTAATTTGTATCCCACAGTTCTTGACTTTCTGCATAAAATATTATTCAATGTGTCATTATAAAATAATAAATTACAAAGTATTTCAGATCGGGAACAAAATGACATCATGACCCATGAGCATGCAATACACTGCATCTTGCCTGCCCTTCTTATTAGTTAACCTGAACTAACAGCCATGAGGTCTTCTTTGAAGATCTCTCTGCAGGTCTTGCTGCCTTGAGCACTATAGAGTAGTGTCCCAGATGCACTATAGAGTAACATCCAAGGACCCTGAAAATGTAGGTTCCCCACACTTTTCATACGGACAGCAGATGCTTGTGCTAGGGATGCATCCTAAGGGTCCATGATGAATTGGGATCCTGTCTGCACTGACACAGGGCAGCCCAGAATATCCTGGCCACAGACCTGCTCTAACCCTCCCCTGTTGCAAGGGCCCTCCATTCTGATGTCAGGCTGCTGATTGCATATATATCCTACTGAGCTTCCTGGTGTGTGTCCGTCTGGCACATCCACTGACACCATGGCTCACTTTGCTCTGAGGTCAGTACAGAGTGTCCAGCCTCAGTCCCATGGCTGGGTGCCTCATTCTGACCTCAGAGTGAGCAACTGGTGGCAGTGGCAGATGTGCCAGGCAGCAGAGCAGGGCAAGTTTCAAACAGTTAACCTGGTGTTGAAACAGAAGGCTCTGGGTCTTCCTGGAAGATACAGAGCAACTGGTAAGGTATATTCCTGTTCTGGTGCTGAACAGGGAGGACATCGTCCCATCTGTTTGCACCAGAAATGGGTTTTGAGGCATGCATCCTCCACTCTCGCTGATAAGAGTACAGGAGGAGACCATTTTATTTGGCCCATGCCACCCAGTTTCAAGACACAAGGTGCAAAGTCTTGACTGTCCAGCTCAGCAGGAATATGATACTTACTTTTGCTGCAAGTTGACCTTATGTGCTGGACATTTTTATATGATGCCATATAAGCTGGGTTGCTTCATTTATTGGATGTCACTTACACTTCCATTTCCTAATACATCTCCATCATATCAAAAGTGGACTTCTTCTGTTTCTAGTGGCAGAGAGTTCCTCATATTGTCCCTGTAACACACATGCAGACAAAAACAACCAAGGGGGAATAATTCAATTTCTCTTGCAAACACTGGTTCTGTTAGACCAAGGCCCTTGTGCTTCTTCCTGTTTCCCTGATGCGTGTCTTGTCCAGATTGCTCACATCTCTTCCAAAGCTGGATGTTGAATAGCTTTTGCTGTACTGGTGAAGATTTTCTTTAATAGCTGCCATTCAGTATGTTTTAAATTAATAGATTTTATGGCTTTTATAATGATCCACAGATATATCTATGCACATTATCTCTAAAGGTTCAACTACTATAACAAAATGCATTTATTTCCACTAAATCAATGTGAGATTTTCCTTTTCCAATACTTAATATTTGAATCCAGTGAACCGTGTTATGGATATGCAATTGGGAGAGTTGGCTGTAGGTTTCATTATAGATGTGGGACTAGAGGTTTGTATTCTCATTTAGAGGATTCATAAAGTATAATTGCTTATTTTTATTTATAGGCCTTACTGAATTGAGCTTCAGAGATAGTGAAGTGTTTGCTATATGGAAAGTTTAGAGGAAAGCATTTTAGTTGGCCTCATTTTTCATTCTTGCATCGCGTAAACTAAGCATCTCATAATTCAAAATCACTATTTCCAGTGTTCTTTTGAAAGCCACCAATGGAAAAACTGGTCCATTCCACCCAGTATGTCACAGAAGCAAATAGGCCCAAAAGATTAATTTTCTTTTTCTTTACTTTTTGTATTTGTTTTATTCAACCACTCTTCCATATTCTCCTGGATTAATCTAAACCTGGCTAGGAATGATAAGAGTGGCAATCCAACATATATGGATCTGTGGATCTGGAAATCAGCTTAAGGAAGGCTGCTTTAAGCAACTAAAACTGGTTCCTTTTTTTTTTTCAATCTTGCAATGATTTTAATAATTTTATTTACAAAAATAAGAATTGTAGGGGGGAAATTAGAGCTTTGGTTTCCCAAATGATGTTTTCTTAATGCAGAATTGGAACATCAGTGGAATAGAAGTTGGTGGCCCATTGCGAGGGTGAGAAATAACATTCATGTAGGCAGTACTAATGAATATGTTACCTTTGTTGGTACTGAAGAAAAAAAATTGAGCATTAGTTTTGTCAGCTGGGGAGCTGTGCAGTTAAAATGCTTCTTGCTTCATAATCGTTAAAGCCTCATTACTTTTTCTTGGAGAACCCTGGAATCGTAGCTGTGGTTAATAGATTATGGATGAACTCTGATAGAATTTTGCCGCAGTTCCTTTTCCAGCTACACAAATCCATTGTGTCCATCTTTACCATTAAGTGTTTAGTTGGCACTGATATTCACTTCAGTTAACACTAAAAGGAAGCCCTTACAGTCAGTTTTCTGATTTCAAATCCTTGTTGATTCTGTTGTTCTTTTTCTCTTGATTACCATTATCCATAGTTGATGATGCTGAAATAAAGATGGGTGGCATTAGAGACAAAAAAAAAAGACAAACAAACAGAGAAACTAGGAAGAAAGGATTCTACAGTTACAAAGCCAATACCTTATAGACTGGGAGCACTATATGTGCAGTGACCCTTTAAAAATTGGCAAGAGGAAGTACAGCGGACCTTTGCTATCTGCTGGGGTTTGCTTCCAGGATCCCCTGTGGATAACAAAATCTGTGGATGCTCAAGTCCCATTAAATACAATGCCATAGTGAAATGGTGTCCATTATATAAAATAGAAATCAAGGTTTGCTATTTGGAATTTATACTTTTTTTGAATATTTTCAAGCCATGGATGCTTGAATATGTGGATAAAAAAATCTGTGGAAAAAGAGGGCCAATTATAATTAAAATTAAGCTGTACTCATTCTATGGATGTAAATCTTCACTTCATTCTTTCACAAAAGACAATAAATTGAATTTTTTTCTCCCCGTTGGACAAGATTATAAGAGTTTTTTGCACATGTTTCAATGATTTTTTTTTTCATTTCAGGATTTTGTACATTTTTTTTCTTTGTAGAAAGCTTACACTGTGAGCACTATTTTTCTTCAAAATAATTGAGTATTGTGCAAAATATGTCTGTTTTCTTTGCTTGGTGCAAAAAACCCGATTTTTGCACAAACCAAAATTTGCAAATTCCTGAAAATGCAAAAAGTCTCACTGCTGTTCACCATTTATTTTATTTTTTTTTTCAAGGATGAGCATTGTGTTCATCTCTAGCGCAGGGCAGATCCATTTCCTAACATCCTTTTCTTGGCCGTCATGAGAACTAGCACATTGCTTTGTGTGATTATACTTAAGATTCTGGCTGAATCTTGAAGGGTCAAGATTCTTGAAGGGTCTTGGACATTCTTACAGAAAACTCCCATGCAAAACTGTATGTCTTTTAATACTATTGAGTACATCCATTAGTACTCAGGCTGTGAATGAGCAAGTTACTTTATTTTTTTTTTTTTTTGCACTGCTGACTGAAATGTCTGTTTTCATGATGAGACTTACAGTTTTGACTTTTAAACGAAATTTTTATTAGTAATTCTAGCAAACAAATTCTAAGCATGAATCCTGCCAGCCTCCTTTAACAATTTTCTTTGGTTCATTTTTCTCTTAGCTAAATAAGATATTGCCTAGCTGAGTATTTCAACCACAAACACTAAAGGTCTTCCTTAAAAGACTAGTAAACCTATGGCCACTATTGTTTCTTTAATACATATATGCATTGTTGATTACAGTCACCCCTCCGTTTTCGTGAGGGATCCATTCTGGACCCCCGTGATTTGAATAGTGGTGCGCACCTGCGGGTGCACACCCCATTTTGTCCCCCTCCATTTGCCGCCCGCAAACGGGTGAGGGACTCAGACACAAAGTCCTTGGAAAATGGAGGGGAGACTGTAAATCATGTATGCCATTATGATGAACTGGGCCTAAATTGAATATGATGTCTTTGAATAACTTTGCTTGATTGATTCCATTTTAAAAAGGGGCAGACTCTTGTTGAGGAGACACCCAGCAAGCAGAGTCGATTGTTAAAGGAATGCTGTTGCCTGTCACCTAAATAGTCAGGATTTGGTCAGTTTTGCACAAAGAGGAATGAATTCAGTCACTAACTTTTACTGGATAGATATGGATTGACTTGGCTCGGCTGCATGGCTTCTTGAACAGCCATTGGTTCAACAATTTAAATGTTGAAATATGTTCTTATCTTAAACATTATTTCTCTCACTGGCCTTTCACAAGTCATGCCCCTCTTGTGCATTTGCTCATGTCCCAAAGGGCAGAGGATACATGCGTTTTCCCCAGTTTTGAAGGGTTTTTCCTAATATAGGACGGGCCCCTACTATGTTGTGACTGTCTTCACTTTTCTTTAAAAAGGTTTTGGTTAAGAAGTCCTGTCCTCTAGGATAACATATTTGGGGATTATGTGGTTACCTACCTAATATGCCCTAAAGTCCATATTTGAGAACTTATAATTTATGACTTCTTTCACCATTGTTTAAAGAGTAGAATGCCTTTCTTTTTAATTAAAAAAACTTTTTTCTTTTATATTTTGAATTTGAAGGAATCCAGTTTCTTAATAGTAAACATTTTTGTCTATTACATTAATGTGCATATGGAGTTGAACCATTGTGTTACATCATCATGCTTCTGGTAAAAGAACATGTGAAACTGAGATATACACTTCCAAAAGCTTAGACAGCAGGAAAAAAAACAATAATTAGTATAATTATCATTATTATCATCATCCCACCTTTTTCCTCTCCAGGCAGATTACAAAAGTTATAACAGATGAGATAAAAATTTCTTATAACTTACAAAAGTTAAAATTTCATTAAATGATCATTAAACAATAGAAGTAATAGCAATTCAAAAGTATGCCCATTGAAACCCAAAAGGCAAGAACAATGGCAACAAATATGGAGAATACAGGACAATATTTAGAGCTTGTTCCCCTTAATTATGAGATGGTGACAGTTCTTAATATTTGTTCATTCATTTATTAATTCCTTCAGTTTTGATAGGGAACTGGATGCAGGTTGAAGTTTGAGGCTAAGGGTAAATATGTTGTTAGTACTAATTGCATACTGTCACTGAAGTCCTACTCTTACTGCATATCTTGTGCAGCTCCCTGAGATCATCCCTGTCATGTGTATTCATGTATGTGCCTTCAAGTCACCTGTTGAGTTATGGTGACTCCATGAATTTCCTAGGATTTTCTTAGGCAAGAAATACTCAAAAGGTGATTTTGCCAGTTCTTTTTTTCTGAAATACAACCTGCACCACTGTTATAGGAGTTAAAAATTTATTCTTACAAAATAAAGACTTTCATTGACATTCTGCAGCTCATACCAACCTGTAGACCAGGGGTAGGCAACCTTTTTGAGCCGGGGGCCGGGTTGCTGTCCCTCAGACAATTGGGGGGGCCGAAGCACCAAAAATAAATAAATAAATAAATAAATAAATTTTTTTAAAAAAATAAAAAAATATGCATGCACACTCTCTCAGCCCCAGAAAAGCCATGGCAAAACCCCTGTGGAGATTTTGCCAAGAAAACCTCAAGAACAAGTAATAACAACAATAATCAATTTCATCATGGCGGGGGGCGGCGGCGGTGGCAGAACCGGCCTGGGGCCGGTCCAAAGGCCTCGGGGGGCTGCATCCAGGCCTTAGGTTGCCTACCCCTGCTGTAGACCATTTCTGCACTCCTGTGGATTCAATTCAGCCTGACATATGTTTGTTTAACACAGGAAAAATTGATTCATCCCTTTATTTTATCCCCATTTGCTATGGCCAGATATATTCTCCTGAGTAGCTATGAGTGTTGAGTTTGTTATATTTCCCCACTGTACAGATTTGGAGAAACCTATGGTCATCTAATTTAGCCCTTTGTTCATGAGACAGAATCCTTCTCACTCTAGTTCCCTTTTGGATTCTGGGTGACAATATACAAGTTTCAAAAGCAGGAAACTAAGTGAGGCAGGTCTGGCAAGCAATTGGTTCAGAAAAACACACCAGTATGGCTGAAGCACAAGATAATGCAAGTCTAGCAAATTGGTGCCCTGCTTTTTGACTTGTTCCTCCTCCCCTTTCTCTTTCATGTATGTTGCTTTTAGAAAAACAGTTGACTGCTAGCAACTGCCTAGGAATATTAGCCATGGCTGAAGCAATGCAGTGCAGTGAGCTATACAACATGGCGAAGGCCTATGCATTGCAGATTTTTCCAGAAGTGGCAAATCAAGAGGAGATTCTTAATATCTCAAAGGATGACTTCATCTCTTACATGTCCAATGACAGCCTGAACACGAAAACAGAAGAGCTGGTTTATGAGACGGTGATAAAGTGGATTAAAAGAGATGCTGCAATCAGAGCTCAGGTAAGGAGAGGGAGAAACCTTCTTAGATACTTGCTCTTTCTTCGATTTCCATAAATAGCTCCTTCAAATAGAATACTGTTCTGTGCTGTTCTAAATCCTAAACCCAGAAGCAAAAAGGGTATAGGAGAGCAAAGAGAGAATTAAACTTGCTTTTAATTTCATCATTTGATCCCCATGTCTGATTAGAATTAAAAAGTTCACAGTTGCTGCATGTATCACACTAAAAATAGCTTGGTCGAAGATAGCTCTTGAAGGATTAGTATTGTGTGATAATGTGCCTTCAAAAAATAGGAAGTTGTTTTTTTAAAAAAAAAGCAGTGTGCATTCAGCAAGAAGTAAGAATTTTCACTAAAGCTCTAGGCACTGAATACTAATAACGTGGCTCAAAGTACTGAGAGAAACTACACTATCTGTGCTAGCTCTGTGCAGATGCCAGTAAATATTTATTGGGGCTACCTTCTCTGGGCAAGTTACTCTGCTAGGCAGTTGACCTTAACTGAGATAAGGATTCAGATAAGAGTTATAAATACTATCTGCCTTTGAGGACAGCTATAGTAAATGTGCTTGGGCTGAAAGAATTACAACAGTAGCACGTAAATTTGCTGGTTGCCTTACCTGATTAAGATTTGCAGTAAGCTAACTTCACATGTTATCGACCCAAGACCTAGGAATTGACTCAGTGATCAAACACTTTCCACATTTGCTCCTGTTATCAGTTCAACTCCTCACTGAAGTTGAGAAACAGATTTTCCTATCATGTTGGATTATTATAGGATAGAATACAGATGCTTGTGTAATGTATTCCAGACACTCTTAACAGAAGGAGCTCTGACTACCACTCCCTATGAGTTATTATTCCATCGTTCCCAAAGCCAGAATCTTTATGTCCCTCATTCTGTTCTAGCATCTCGCTTGCCAAACGTCGCTTTTCAAAACTTAATTCAACCTAACCATTGTTACAAATAATTTCCTAATTATTTAGGAAATTGTAAATTGGAGCATTCAGCTGTTCTTTCCTTTGTACAGACAATTGATGTACTGCCCAGTTAGACATTGTTTATATGTAAGTTTTAGAATTAGGTGCATGTTTAATATACACAAGAAAAACTGTATGCAGCACCAATTCTACAGCAGAGCTAGAAAACATATGTGATATCCCAAATTTTAGTGAAGTCTGTGGAGTCTCTTACAGGACGTGAAGAAACTGTAGGAATTTGTTTTGTAGTAAACAGAGATTTTGTATATAAATTCTGAATCAAAAAGGAGAATACGGGGGCTAAATTGTTTAGGGAAATGCCATTCCAGCATCAAGTTGGCACATGGAGACTTACTGCATGACAAAAGAAAGTTGAGAAGCAGCAAGAGAAAAACAACTTTCTCCTTGCCTCTCTGCATAATGTCGAAACACTTCTGTTCTTTTCCTAAAGGAGACGATCATAAACGTGTGTCTTTTGTCACATTGGAAAAATCTGTTTGGCAAAAGGCACAGTTGTATTACCATCTCCTTCTGGTAGGAGAATGAAAATGCTACAACAGCATGCAAAAATAATGCTCAGGGAATCTAGGATAACTATGGAAGGGAACAGGCAGTTTGAGAAAGAGTCCTGAGGAAAGCTTTAACAACAGCATTGCTCAGTAAGTCATTTGGAAGAGCTACAAGTACTCCATGAGTTACTATCCCAGAGCCATTATATTCTACATATATTTATGGAAGGCTAAATAGTTAGTAATCCACTTGGCTTCAACCCAGCTCATTTCAGTAAGGTCTAGCCTAGAAAAAGGAATGGGAAGGAAGAATTATCGGAGGGGTTGTTGAATAAATATACAAGCATTCTCTTGCTCCTCAAACATCCTTTCTCAATTCTAGGGTTGTTGATTAAGCTTTGCACATTATTCCTTCCTGCCACCTTCTGCAAATTTACCTCAGCCATCCCTATCCATATTAAGGCATACAAAAAGCCCTGTAGTATGATGTTGACAAACTTGATTTAATAACTTTTAAATTGGCAGTGCTAAGGTGAACTATTTTTTGATATACTGTAGTGGCATTTTAGACAACCCTTTATTGTTCCCGACCTGAAGATGATCAGGAAGAAAAGAAGTTCATAACGCCTGTTAATAAGGCATAAGAATGAGACCTTAATTGCATTATCTCTTCCATTAAGTATTTTCAGAGCACTTGGTGAATAACTGCAGAGTGATTTTGCCAAGGTTTGAATAAATATTCTTCCTCTCTACCTTTTTTTTCTTTTTAAAATGTCCTGTTAATAGTATTCTGCCTAAGTTTTTTTTTGTTGCCAAAACAGATCTGACCAAAAATATCAATCAGTTGAACAGTCAATCAGACACTTGGTTTGTGTAGCACCTTTCCATAATAAATAAGTTGTACACACTGCTGTAAAATATTTGCAGCCCTAAGGTGAATATAATACAAGGTTTTCTTGGCAAGATTTGTTCAGAGGAGGTTTGCCTTTGCCTTCTTCTGCTCACACTGTGGGTTTGAATGGCTGAGCAGGACTTCAAACCCTGGTCTCCAGAATCCTAGTCCAATGCTCAAACCACTACACCATACTGTTCCTGTAAAATATGTAGACATGTATAATCTGAGTCAGCAGTAGGGCACAGCAGCATGGCTCCACTTTACCTCCCATGGGATCTGAAGTTGCACTCACATGGGAAGGAGCCATGTCATGTACTCTTCCCTCGTCACCTGTATTTTTGGTGTACTACAGAAAATGCCTTTAGATCAAATCAAACCATTGGTCCATTCTGCTATTTTCAGTCTTTAAACACATGTCTTTTTCTGTCTTACCTAGAAAAATTAGAAATTTAAACCCGGGATCTTTTTCATGCAAAGCTTGTGCTGTCTTACTGAACTTGAGTTTTTCCCCTGTCTTGCCAGCAGCAGGAAATGGGTGCATTTGGCAAGCTCCCATTGTTCTGAGGGGGACACTGGAAGTAGCCATAACTGAAATTAGTGGATAGTGGATTAGTTTGCCAGAATGTGCAAAACAAAACAGTCCTCAAAGCACAACCAGCACAAGAAGAATGCTTCCCCACCTCAGTTCAGTTTAGGAAGCAGTGGTAAGCCCTACACTAGCAGCAATACCCATGAAAAGGGGGAGAGCAACCTCTCAGTACTTTTCTTCCTTGCTGCCATTCCTCTCTGGCTCCATTATCCAAGGAGTATGAGAGCCTGCATGGTGTAATGGTTGACCTTGGGCAAGTCACTTTCTCTCAGCCTGAGAGGATTATTATTATTTATTATGGCAATGGCAAACCCCCTCTGAAGAAACTTACCAAGAAAATCCTATTATAGGTTCACCTTTAGGTCACCGTAAGTTAAAAATGACTTGGAGGCACACAACAACACTCAACAAACACCAAACTCAGCTTGGCACTCCCTTCAGCTTACCACCTTGGATGGCCATTTGTGTTTTTGCCATGCTAAGCCAGGAGTGAAAGACATGTGGCCATCTCCTTAGGCTTACACCTCTGGCAGGATTTAATGTTTTGAAGTGATTGTATCTGTAAAGTGCCATGTAAATTTATGGTGCTATACAAATAAACAACAACGACAGTGATGATGATGATGATGACGACGACGACGACGACGACGATGATGATGATGATACATTTTGTTGGATTGCAAGTCTCATCAGCACTAGGCATCATAGCTGAATGCTAGGAATTGCTGTCCAATAACGTCTGGTTCATACCCCTATACTAAACCATGGTTTAGTGTCACAGGCCTAAGCTGAAACATGAATGAACACACCTCAGATTAGCACCATCCCCTATCTTCTTCTCCCATACATCTGGGTAAAGGACTAGGGCAAGGTTACTGCATATACTCAACTATAAGTCGACCTCATGTACAAGTCGAGGGCAGGTTTTGGGGCCAAAATTATGGATTTTGTCATGACCCATGGATAAGTCAAGGGTAAAACTTGGAGGCTCCTTCACTGTGTATATGTGTGTGTACAGCAAGAGAGACTCTAATTGAGGCTGTTCGTTTCAACTTTGGTTTCAGCCTTCACCCAGACATCAATGGCCTAGACTCTCTGTTTAAAAGCAATTAATCACTCAGGACTCTTTCTGCTTGGCACAAGAGAAAAAGAAACTATCTTCCAGCACATGGGGAAATCCGAAAGAGCTGCTATCACATTATTATGCTGACCAGTAAATAAGTCAACCTGTGATTTTGGGGTTGATTTTTGGGCATAAATTTTTCAACTTATAGATGTACAGTTGCCCCTCTGTTTTTGCGGGGGATCCGTCTGGACACCCACCCTTTGAAAATGAAAAACCGCAAATATTCATTGGCTTGAATGGGCATGCAGTCCCACCCGCAGCCGTGTGTGGGTGCCATGATATCCCTCCCTGCTTACCAGGCTGTGAAAAGCAAGACTGCAGACTCAAAGTCTGCAAAAATGGAGGGACAATTCTATACGGTAATTTCATTTTCATTTAATTTCAGCATGTTCTTCCATCTCAGCAAGAACTGGCTTTAACAAACTCTGGTTCGTTTTCTAAGGTAGTTTAACATCTCCAGGTTTGAAGAAGAAACTGACCACGGGGTGTTTCTCATCCACAATACCAGTTTTACACACAGTGGCAATCTGAAATTAGGAAAAACTGAGAATGAACACTGCTCGTGCATGTTGTATATTGGTTGGTGAGGAATGGAGAAAGAGGAGTGTACACATTGGGAGGACTTCTGCTGAGTTTCCTTTCAGTTGCCCCCCCAGACTTGGTTTATAATGGTGTGAGAACTAAGAGCCATCATTTGTTTGTTTGTTTCTATTAATAGTCTGCCCCTCATAAAAGTACCCAGAGCAAGCAACTATATTAGCACAGTAAAATATAAATAAATAATAGAGGTGGGGGGGTTTTGCCGCACAATAACCATATGCTTATTAAAACCTTTCATTCTTACAAAACTTAGGGCCTCGGCAGACGGGTAATTGGGCCGTCTCCGAGGCCCGGAAGAGGAGGAGCCGCCGCACGTTCGGCGGCCCTTCCTCTTCCTGAGGGCGCACCCGGAAGCGCCGGCTGTGCGGACGGACGGCGACTGCGGGTTGCCCTCACGCCACGGCAGCCGAACGCGCCGCGGCATTTGAGCCCCGGAAAGTGCGCCCGGCGCTTTTAGGGTGCACTTTCCGGAGAATCTAAAAGGATCGCCATTTTGGCGGTCCTTTTAGATTCGCCGCAGGAGCGCCGTGGTCCAGAGGCTGAACTCCGGCAGCGCTCCGGACCAGGGCGTCTCCGATGCCCTGGTCTGCATCTCCCCTTAGTCTATTTGGCATGATAGGCAGAGGGGACTGGTCAGTAGACCCTTTCTAAGCAGGATAAGGAAGCCCTTTCTTTCAACCAGAGTAAGATTCCAGTTTCTTCCTCTCCCTCACACTTCCCTTCTAAGACAAAGAAAACCCCTTCCTTCTGGCAACACTAAGGACATTATCACACGGGGAGTTGAGAAGAGAAAGTGGAAATAAATGGGCACGAGCGGAAGTCTTTAATTTACGGGATTTGTCCTGTTCCACCTCATCTGATAACTAAATTCGAATTTAAAAGGGGGTTAATTCGAACGCAAACCTGATCTTTTCATTTTCGGGATCGAATTAACCCCCTTTTAAATTTGAATTTAGTTATCAGACGAGGCGGAATGGGACAAATCCTGTAAATTAAAGTCTTCCGCTCGTCCGGTTTTTTCCCACTTTCTCCCCACAACTCCCCGTGTGATAACGTCCTAAGATGGAAGGATTCTCCCCCCCCCTTTCCTCAACCTAGGCATGTAAAAGAAAACCAGTCCAGCCAGCTTTTCTTGCCATGCAAAACTCCAAACAGCCTTGCTCTCGCACCTCAACCGCCTCATTCTTCCACTTTACTCAAACTGTGTGTTTTGAGTGTTGGACTATGACTTTGGAGACCAGGGTTCGATTCCCACTTGGTCATGAAACCCACTGGGTGGCCTTGGGCAAGTCACTCAGCCTCAGGGGAAAGCAGTGGCAAACCTCTGAATAAATCTTGCCAAGACTACCCCATGATAGATCTGTCTTAGGGTCGTCATAAGTCAGAAATGACTTGATGGCACACAGCATACATAGGCATACTAGAAGAGTGATGAATTGTGGGTGAGAGAGTGAGGATGAGACATTATTTATTTATTTATTTATTTATTTATTTCAGGGTAAGCTTTGGAAATTGGAAACGTTATAAATTTGGGCAATGCAAATTGCCACTCGTACCTCATGCTATGGTGATTTCATAATTTTAAATGTTAAGAAAAAAAACGGGGCCTGCCTTTTCTCCCTCTGTTGCCATTGCCACTGTCTTCTTTCTGCCCTCTCCCTCTCTTGTGGCTCTGGGTATTTTTCAGCATTGCTCTCTGGCCACTCTTCCTCCTCCTCCTGAAGAGCCTATTTAGTTTACTGTGGCATGCTTATTTGTTTTGCCAATATGTACCTGCTCTCATGCTCTTTTGTTTGTTTGCTGGTTTGCTTGCTTGCTTTTTTGAAGAGCTTTTAATTTTGTGTGTGTGTGTGTGCATGTGTGTTTCCTTGGAAAGGAGTGTTTTGCAGTTAAATTACTGTTAAAATCTGAGGAGCTGGTTTCTGTCATGTGCTACAGATAAATCAGCTTTCAAGGGTGAGTGCTCAAACTTCTCCCCCCTTCACCTCTTCGTATCCCGCTGGTTTATAATAGTCATCCTAGTCACATAGATGCTTATTTTATAAGCATAGAAGCTCTTCCTTTTCAGAATGCTTCCATGAAGCCCATGCCTTTAAAATTTCATAATGGCATCTTTTGATTCTGGAACTCAGGAAGAGATTACCCAGGAGTACAGGACATAAAGTCAAACTCAGCAACCACGAACATGTGGGCTTTTTTAAAAAAAAAATCTGTGGCTATATGAGATTTCCTTGTGAGGATAACATAGTACAGCACTAGACAGTTTTTTATTCCTTGTGAACCCTGAATTTGGTATTTTTTAGAAGAAGCTCAGTTGTTGTTGTTTGCTGCTTTTGAGTCGACTTCAACCCATAACAACCCCATAAATGAAAGACCTCAGCGTTGCCCTACCCCTAGCAGCCTTGCTCATGTCTTTAGACTCATGGCCATGGCTTCCTTGATTGTCCATCTGTAATGTGGTCTTCCACTCTTCCTATTGCCCTTTACCTTATCAAGCATCATCATCTTTTTTTTAGTGAGTTCAGTGTTCTCATTCTATGGCTAAAATACGACAGCCAGTTTTGTCATCTTGGCTTCTAGGGAGAGTTCAGGCTTGATTTGCTCTAGGAACCATTTATTTGTCTTTTTGGCAGTCTACGATATCCCAGAACTCTTCTCCAGCCTCACATCTCAAACAAGTTGATTTTCTTCCTATTGACTTTCTTCACTGTCCAGTTTTCACACCCATACATGGAAAAGGAAAATACGATGGCACAGACATACCTAACTTTAGTATTCAATGATATAACTTGCCATCGGCCCTTCCAAGTCATAATCTTCTTCTGATTTCTTGACTGCAATCTCCATTCAGATTAAAGATTGAGCCAAGCTATGAAAAATCCTAAACTAGTTCAGTGTCTTCTTTGACTACTGTAAAGTTGTCTAAATCCTCTGTGGTCATGATTTTTGTTTGTTTTTTAATGTTCCGCTTAGACCTGCCTTTCCATTTTCTTCCTTGACTTTCTTCAACAACTGTTGCAAGTCTTTGGTATTTTCTGTTAGTAGTATAGTGTCATCTGCGTATCTTAGATTATTGTTGTGCCTTCTTTCCATTTTCACACCCCCTTACTTCTAATCTAATCTTGCTTTACATATTATGTTTTTGGTATACATGTTAAACAAATAAGGTAATAAAATGCAACCTTGACTGACCCTTTTACCAGTTGGAAATCACCCCATTTTTGAGAAGCTCAGTACCTTGGAGGATAATGTTCACCAGCTGTGTCCATACTGTGAAAATCTCTTGTGGAATTTGTACTGCGGAAGAGAGGGTAAACCTGCAGCTCTCCAAATATTGAGACTCCTGTTCTCATCAGACCATCTAGTATTTTATGGGGACATGTGGAAGGCTACAGGCTTCCAACATGTTCTGCTCTTATAAATTGACACTTTTTAAATTTTTGAGCTGTGTTCATACATACTTTTAAGCTTATGACAATGTGTAAGCTAATCACATTTTTCATTTGGTTTTTGTCTTTACCTGAAATGCTTTTCAAAAAATGAGAATTTCTTCTCTGGAATAAATCTATAGTTACATTCAAAGACATAGGG
>CM034701.1:233466934-233489368 GCA_020142125.1 Phrynosoma platyrhinos | reverse complement strand
TTAAAGCCCTCCTGATCAATATTTGTCTGTGATATTTAGGAGAATGAACAGTTACAAAAATAAATCATTGCAGGAATTTTTCATTTTATAACATGCAATTTTCTCACTGTTGTGCTTTTGCTTTCTGTTCAGCCTTGACAGATGATGGATGTTTTAAGCTATTTAAATGTCCTTTGCACATTTAAAGTTTATTTTATTTATGCAGAAAGATGGAGATATGCCATCTGCATTTGATTATTAGCTCCTGGAGTTTGACTTCCAGCAAAATCTAGAACATATTTGTTTCACCAAGTGAACAAACCCCATGGCTTTATCAAAACCACTGCCATTATTCAGACATTCACCTTAGATGTTCTAAAAACATAAACTTTTTTGACATTTAAAATGTTACCTGAATAGCTGTTTATTTGAAACCAAGCAGCCAGTCTTAAATTTCAAGGTTAACCAAGGAAACTGGAATGATTACAGTTGGTCTCCTCAGTGTAAGGTGTGTAAATTCGGCATAAATTTACCTTCCATTTTCAGTTTGAAATATTTCTGTCTAAGATTGTAGAACAGGAACTGCTATCTTTAGAATATTATATTTTCCCCTGTCAGATCTACAAAGGCATATGTAAACAGAGAGATTTCTTTTCTTTTCTTTTCTTTTCTTTCTTTTAAAGAATGTATTGCTCTCATCTGAACTATACCTGTCTTTTGAGGGACAGAAGGGAGAATACATTTAGATGCTGTTAATGAAAGTTGAAGGTGGGGTTTCTTTAAATGTCATACTGTCTCAAGTAATAGAAAGGAGAAGAAAGAATTGTGGAGTCCCTGAGAATCCAGTTGTGTTTAGTATGGCTCTTGCAATGTGTTCCTTTGCAGTATGCTGCTGAGTTGCTGGCAGTGGTCCGCCTACCCTTCATCCATCCCAGTTATCTCCTAAACATTGTTGACAATGAGGAGTTGATAAAGTCTTCAGAGGCCTGCCGGGATCTAGTGAATGAAGCAAAGCGTTATCACATGCTGCCACATGCCCGACAAGAGATGCAGACTCCTAGAACCCGTCCCAGGCTATCAGCAGGTAAAGCACAGCAAGGCTTCAAAGCTCAAACCCAGAGATTTGTCATTTTTTTTCCCTGCAGCTATTGATGGGATGGTTTTCAGGCTGTTTACAAGTTGCATGTGGGTGGATGCTTAGATGCCTTCCTTTTTGCCCTGTCTGTGGCACTTCCAAGATACAGTCAGAGTAGCAGATTGGGCAATCAGGTCTCCTGCAGTTCTGATTCAGGTTCTGACACTGAAAAGGAGTGGGTAGAGCAAGGGAGCATTCATCACCACAGATCAAGTGATAAGATCCCACCAGCTGGTTTTCTGTCACAAATTGGGCATATTTTCAAAGTAATTCAGTACAGCCAGGGTATGAGAGCTCTATGCGTGCATTTTTGTTGTTAACTGCATAAACTGCAGTGGGATTTCCTTCCCCAGTAACTCCAGGAGAACTTAGAAGACCAGGCTTGATGAATCAAGGATCCAACTTTACTGAAAGAAATGCATTTTGTCTCACAGCCTGAATCTGAACAGAATGGGGGACCTGAGTTTAGGATCTGTACAGTCTAATGTAGAAGTTGTCAGGTTACCTTACATTGCACATTACCATACAACTAGCATTCCTGACCAGATGCAAACATTATCTTCCCAGACTAGGCTTTAAAACTGGCCTTCCAAGAGATTGATTCCAGACTCCTTGCTATCAGAAGGCCTTAACTCTTAAGTTCCAGGAAAGAAAAGAAAAGCTGGGTATAACTCTAGCCAGGTCAGCTTATTTTATTTATTTATTTATTTATTTATTTTGAAGGAAAAGTTCCTGGGCACACAATTCTATAGAAATCCAAGCAAGCATTTTTCCAAGTTAGCCCAAGCAAAACCTTATTAGCTTTCTTCAAATACAAATTTGTTGGTATTGAACTGCTCTGAAAATCCTTACATCCTAGAATACATTTTGGATTGTAGACCATGTAACCTGTACATTACATAACTCTATTCTGATGTAACAACTTTTGAGAATATAAAACCAGCAAATCAAAAAAAGTAGTTTAATCTACACATGTATTAAATGGACTTAGCCTGCCTGTAGTTACTTGGTAATAAGGTCCACTAAATTGTTTGGAACTTCTAAGTAAGTCTATATGACATAGCAAGACATCTAAAAGAACAACCCTACTTCTGGGCAGAATGAGCTAGTTGCCTCAGGTAATAAATGCTGGGTGGTTATGGCAGTCTATACCCATTACACCCTGGTCATTCCCAGCACCCTGCTGGTTACTGGCCTGGTTGATGCGTCGCCACCCTGATTGTTACTGGCTTGTCTCATCTCAGTCGCACACAACAATGTTGGAAAATGGCTCTGTCCAAGCAAATGGGCAGAAGAGAACTAGGCCAGATGGCACACTTCAACTGGCATCACGTGTGCATCCCTCTGCTTCTAAGATGCACCCTGATGCTATGGCTCTTGCACTGCAGTATTTGTTTGCATAGATAACAACACTAGAGCATGGAACAAATGTTGGTGAGGTTTTCAAAGACAGGCCTGTGAGCAGGATGTGGTTTGCCCTATGCCTACTGGGATCGCATGCTAAGTTCAAGCATGATGGACAACACCATCACGTCATTAGTGTTGAACGGCAATTCCGAGGTCAATTCACCCAGCTTCTTTATATCCTTTGCCTCTCAGGCTACAGAGGGTTATATTCTGTGTGCTCTTTTTTTGTTTAGTTACATTTTTTTCCAGTAAGCTTTTTGGGGACATTCTATTAAAGATGTGTTTCTGATTGCTGCTTTTGTTATCCTGTTGTTTTTTTTTTTAATATTCTACTTTACAGTTATTGGAATTTTTATAATCTTAAAATATTATTTTAATTCCTGTTCTTATCTCTTTAGTGCCTTGAATATATATTTTTATTGAAAGGCAGGACAGAAATATTGAGAAAAAGAAAGAAAGAATAGCTTAAATTAACATGCCGTACTTACCGTCTGGGGAATCTGAAGGCATACAAGTCAATTTTTACCATAGAAATACTTAAACTTTTCTCTGCACCTATTATATTAGAAGATAACATGAATTCCTGTATCAAATTTAGGTATATTTATATGTGGAAAGAATATAGAAAGCCTTTCCAAGTTGCTTCATCCTAGCTAGCAAAATCAAAAAGCCAAGAAATTGCTACTGATGCATGTACTATATAAAATTATATGTCAAGTTGCATCCTTTAAAGTTTGTGGAGACAGTATCTAATCAGGGAAAATTTCAAAAAGATGAAATACACAGGATTTTCAATAACAACCTGTGCTCCAACTCTTTAGCTGGGGTGACTAATGGTTTATCGGGCAAAAGTATTTCTGAAAAGTGCCTATTTAATGTTTGCAGATAAAATTGTAGGTGTAATGCAAACCATTTTCAGAAGCTTGTTGATTAGGCAAAAGTAATTTTCCAGGGATAAGGGGAAGGGAGTGATTATTCTTGCAGGTCGAAGTCCAATTATGTGGAACTGTTCATGTACTCACAGAGGATCTTTAAATCCTTTGTGAATATCACAGTATGTGCAATGCCCTCTTGAGGTCATTTATTATAATCACATTAGATATGGAATAGGTGATGAATTTTCCTTGCCATTTTTTTTCCTGAAAACAATCTTATTGCCAACACATTTTCACTGCACATTGTATACTGCACCACTTTTCAGTACCACTGGTACCTGAAATGAGAAAGCTATGCAAAACATGCAGTACATGTAGAATGTAGTGAATAGGCATTTGTCTACCAAATGCTATATGATAAACCACAGCTTTTAGTTTATCATATATCATTTGGTAGACAAATGCCTATAGGTGCAGAGAAAAGTTCATGATTGCTTTTGGTTCTCTTAACAAAGTAAGTCTGGAAAGCAGCTGTTTTTGTTTTTTGTTTTTAAATGAAAGATAATTGTGTAAAAAACAATTGTGAGATTGTGTAAGACAAAATTGTGATAAGAGGAGATTATCCCACCGCTGAAATAACCCAGCTTATCTCTTCCAAACTGAAGTCTAATTCGGGAGGCAACCGGGTCCTATCACAAGGATTTTGCCACCAAAGCCATCAGGTGAGTCCAGCCTGGTTGCAGCCCAGGTCCCCAGCGCAAGTCGGAAAGCTCCCAGTTTCAAAATAAGACTGCCAAAGCACGCTGGGGACCTGGGCTGTAGCTGGGCTGGATTTGTGATAGGATCCGGCTGCCTCCTGAATTAGACTTCAGTTCGGAAGAGGTAAACAGCGGTGGGATAATCTCAAGAGTTTGGGAAGGCACAGAATGTCTTATGTTGTATGAACATCTAAAAGTCTTCATTCTGGCATTTTGCATGGCTTAGTTGTCTATTAAAACACAATTCATTCTTTTAGAGTATAATCCTGTGCAGATTAGTGGGAAATAAGTCTGAATGTGTTCAGTATAGTGTATTCTGTAGCATATTGTTTTAGGAATGCAGTTTAAGGCTACAGTCCAAGAAAAGCTTTGTTACCAAGTAAGCCCTACTGAATCCAGTGAGACTTACTTCTGAGCAAATGTGGTTATGAGAACACTGTTATTTCTTTTAGATATTCTTTTAAATTATTCAAGTCTGTTATTAGGACTGATGAGAAGTTGTGTGTGTATGTGTGTGTGTGTGTGGTACTAATTTAAGAATATTTAGCTTTGAGTATAAGACTGTGATCTCATGAACATTTACTTAATATCCCTATGGGTTCTTTTTAAGATATTTTTGAAATATAAAAGGACATAACTGTTAGGCAAAGGGGAATGCTTGGGGGGGGAAACCCTCTTTCCTTTCCAAACTTATTCCTCATTTGTTCTTGCAATGTCCATTATTCTGCTTTAATTAGAATAGGTTGCATGCATTATTTACTTTTGACCAGAAAAAAAGAAATAGATTTGACCACATGTTCCCATGTATAGCTTGTTCAAAGTGTAACAGGTGTATAAACATAATGAGCATATAATAAAATTTAACAGAAGAATATTTGCAAATAGCTGTCTAATACCGGATTCTGTATTATGAAGCTGTATGTGTGAAAAGAGAAAAAGTGAGAGAATTCAAAAGAGGCGGGGGGGGGGGAAAGGGAGATAAAAAGAGAGGTTTCAGAAACATTTATTTATTCTCATTAATTTGCATCCTAGGTGTGGCTGAAGTAATAGTCCTAGTTGGAGGTCGCCAGATGATTGGGATGAACCAAAGAGCCTTAACAGCAGTAACATGCTTCAACCCTCAAAACAATAAGTGGTACCCCTTGGCCAGCCTGCCCTTCTATGACCGGGAGTTTTTCAGTGTTGTGAGCGCTGGAGACAATGTCTACCTCTCAGGTGAACAGCAAGAACTGGGGAGCGAACCGCATTGTCTGTCTGAAAACTGTTTCCTGTGACAGGCCGCATGATGAATGTATGCCAGCTTGTCTGGGAAAGAATTTCTTGCTTTTATCACTTTCCATTTCACATCAGCTCAGATTTCCTCCCCAGTGCATTCAGCACTTGTAACGTGCAAAGGATAGGTTCGGCACCCCGTCAGGCGTGTGAAGAGCTTCCCCTTGCAATTGCAACAGAGTGTAAAACATTGGCTGGCACTGGATCTAAATGAGGGGTTGCTGCATCTAGAGTCAGTTTGACTGAGTTGCTGCATACCTGACCTACACTTACCATATTTGCTTACAAGAAAGTTCATGCTTGTTCATTTTTGAAATCTCGTGTTGAAAATGAACTGTAACCCTCTTGTTAATTCTAGTGAATCTGAGCAAACTCTTCTCTCTGACTTTTAACTAGAGGAATAGAGAAATGTCACTTCACTAACTTGTGCTAGATTTGCATTTCTTTTTATAGATTTTATTTTATGTTCTATTATACATATAGACATGAGTGCTTTGGTTGAGAATGTAACTCACAAGGTTTGAATCTACCACTTAGATGTATATACTTTGTTGAATCTACCACTACTACCACTAGTACATTCTATTACTACTACTATTACCACTGAGTACTAATACTATAGGCTGAGTATCTAGAATTCTGAAATCCAAAATACTCCAAAATTCAAAACCTTTTTCTTGGATGGCTGAGATAGTGACAGCTTTGCTTTCTGGTGGTTCAGTGTACACAAACTTTGTTTCCTGCACAATGTTATTAAAATATCATGTATAAAATTATCTTCAGGCTATGGGTTTAAGGTATATACAAAACACAAATGAATTTCATGATTAGACTTGGGTCACATCTCCAAGATATCTCATTATGTTTATGCAAATATTCCAAAATCCAAAGCACTTCTGTTCCCAAATATTTTAGATAAGGGAGATTCAACCTGTACTACACTACAACAGTGGTTGTGTGCATGAGAGACTGCTTCTGTCTGATCTTTCTCTTCCCCTCCTCCTACTTGCAATCCCATATATCCACAAAAAACCTTCTAGAGAGGGTTAAGAAGACACACACCCCAAAACTGGGGGCGATGTTGTAGTCTGTCTTACAGGGCTGCAGTGCAAGCAAGGAATTACCCAAAATTGGATGGAGGAATGTCAAGCCACCTAAGTGAGTTGTAGGATTATAGGGGGCTATTAGATATGGAGGGGAAGACAATGTTGGATTGTGCACACTTGTGCAATGGTTGTATACAATCATGGGACAAAATACTATTGTTTTACAAAATATTAACAAAACTATAGTAATATCTTAAAAGTGATCTCTGTTTATTAGTATTAAACCTTAGAAGTATCTCCCATTTTATTAGTGTCTAGGTGCGCAGCATAGGGCAGTTCTGCACACTGAATGCCAACAAATCAGGGTTTGCTATCAAGTATTATTATTATTATCCCTTTTTTCCCTAAAATTGGGACTCAAAGTAGCTTGCAATGTAAAAGAACAATGCAATTAAAAGCATAAAAAAGGAATATTAAAACAGAATTAAACTATTACAGTATTAAAACACATCACTCATTAAAAGAATAAAATGCAGTTTAAAAACATACAAACACTTAAAAACAGTAAAAACAGTACAACATCCCCAGCCTATTCCTTAAATACTTTCTGTTTTAAAAACCTGTCTGAATGAAAATGTCTTAGTCTGCTGACAGAGGGACAACAAGGACAATTATGGGGGGGGGCAATTCTGGCCTTTCTGGGAAGGCAGTTCCAGAGTCTAGGGGCAGTCACTGAGAAGGCCTTCTCTCGTGTCTTACCAACCGTTGTTGTGATGGTGGTGGAACTGAGAGAAGGGCCTCTTGAAGATCTCAGAACCTGTGCTGGCTCATACATGAAGATATGGTCTGCCAAATAGTCTGGATTCATAAAGCTATATAGGCCTTTATAGGTCATAACCAACACATTGAAATCTGGCAGCCAGTAAAGCTAGAGCAACATGTGTACATAAGAGAATCTGCTTTCAATCCCTGTTCTCTTGACAAGTGTGCCTGTTGGATATATATTGTTTGAAATACCTGAAGGCCAAGATCCTACATCATAGACATAATTAAAAATCCTTAACTATCTATCATCTCTTGACTCTGCTCCCCAAACCTACCTTAACACCCAACAACTACACTGAGCAATGAAGATCTGTTCTGTTGGTGATCAGGGTGCAGCAGGATGCTGTTACCAGCCTCCTCCTGCCAGCAATCTGTGGTGGGATGAGGAGCTGCAACAGAGGTTTTGCTTCTGATTGTTGCACCGGATATTATGGAAGGAAGCTGGATACTTCATCCTGTAGCACCCCAATAGCCAGCCAAACAGACCTCCATTGCTCAGTGTGGCTGCTTGCTGTTACAGTAGGCTGAGGGGGCCATTTGTGATTGTAGCAGTAATGCCATGATCATGAACATGAGTAGTTATGAATGCATCAGTCTAGCTTACACATTCATAACTGCTCAACAGGATGTCAGCAACAATTTTTAAATGTACACCTTAAAAATATAATGTATGATAGGAACCTTAGAGGAAATTTTTGGTTATTCTATTTTATGTCTAGATTAACTTTCAGATAGTTTAGGAAGGGCCCCTTTATTTTTATTTTTATTTTTCCTTAGCATTCATTGCCTAGGCACTTAAGACTTCCAATCACATGATTTCCTGGGAAATTGCTTAGTTGGTTCCTACCAGTCCCATCTGTAACTGAATAGACTGCTGGTTATTTATGAATGCTGTCTGGGCATCGTCCCATATGCAAACATCCTCCCTAGTCACATCACGACAGCATTTTTAAAAAAGAACCCTTTGAGATGCATGAATAAATGAAAGCTATCTGCATCATCTCTAAACAGATGCTGCACCTGAGGGTGATTTATTTTAATTCAAGTGTCATTGGAAGATATTCTTGTATTGCAACTGGTTTGCACTGCAGAAAGGGACAACCATAATAATCCAAGAGGCTGGAAGAACTTCCTTTGCAAGGAAAATTTACAATATTTTGGTCTGTTTAACTTAGGAAAAAGGTTAGTAAGGAAACCATGACAGAGGAGTATAAAATTATAATCTTTGTAGAAAAAGTAAACAAGGAGACTCTTTTCTTTCTCTTGGAGTGCATTTGCACTGTAGAAATTTAGCAGTTTGACACCATTTTAAGTGCTGTAGCTCCATCCTATGGAATCCTAGGATCTGTAATTTTACAAGATCTTTAGCCTTTCCTGCTAAAAGAGTGCTAGTGCCTCATAAAACTGTAAATCCAGGAATCTGTAGGATGGACCCATGGTCATTAAAGTGGTGTCAAACTGCATTATTTCTTCAGTGTAGATGCACCCTTTCATAATACTAGAACTCAGTGGAATCATCCTCTGTGACCCAGATACTCTGGGGTCATCCTCTGAAGCTAAATGATGGGTGATTCAGGCCAGATAAGAGGAAGTACTTCTTAACACAGTGCATAGTCAAACTCTGGAATTCATGGTCACCTTGGATAGTTTTAATGGGATTAGCTAAATCAGTGGACGGCATTGTCAATGCCTACTAGTCAGGATAGCTATATATCAACTACAGAATCAGAGGTGGTATTCTCGATATTCAGTTACTGGGAAGTGCAAGAAAAGGGGGAAGCAGTTGCATTCATATCCTACTGGTGGTCTTTTTGTAGGCAACTACATTGGCAACAGTGTAACAAAATGTTGGATTAGATCCAACATGGCTCTTCTTATATTCTTATACAATATGTATAAAGAGTTCTTTTTTGTTCAACTCACATGGACCTTTTTTTAATCTTCCACATCCTGGGAGCAGGGGGCATGGAGTCTGGAGTCACACTCTCTGATGTCTGGTGTTACATGTCACTACTTGACAACTGGAATCTCGTTTCCCGAATGACAGTTCCAAGATGTCGACACAACAGCCTGGTGTATGATGGGAAAATTTATACCATTGGAGGCCTTGGTGTAGCAGGCAACATTGATCATGTGGAGAGGTAAGTTTCTTTTATTCATGCAAAACCTTTCAGACACAATTATATAAGAAAATAGCATCATTTCAGATGCTATACATAGAATTCATTTTTCAAAATGCCCCTACTTTTGTGATGCACATTGAACATTAGTTTCATGGAACATCTGCAAATGAGTCTCAGTAACTAATATAAATGTATGCAGAGGGATCTTGTAGTACCTTTGAGATTAATTGAGCAAAAAAAACATTGTAGCAAAAGATTTCATAGACTTGGTCTACTTCCTCAGATGGTACAACATCTTTTGCTTACTTAGTCTCAAAGGTACTACAAGATCCCTTTGCATACTGATATTCCAGATTAATGCAACTATGTGTCTGAATTCTAATATAAATGTAAATTTTAAAAATTACTCTGAACCATACCTTTCATCAAACTGATAAATCACACTGGTATGTTTACTTTTATTATTATTTATGTATTTATATGTAGAATAGTCACAGTACTTCACTTACAAGGTTTTGGTGAAAATCTTACAGCATCCCTCTCAGGTAAATTAGCTATTCTGTCCTCATCTTGCAGATGGGGGCTGGACCAGTAGACTGGAAAAAGGTGCCTTGCCTAGAGAGTTTTTTAGGAGCAAAAAGATTCATACTGGAAGTGTTATGTGGAGCTAGTGCACTGTGCTGATTAAAGTATCAAAGTTTACCAAAGTTTTCCAATTTGATGCTGTCCACATGTTTTAGACTTGAACTACTGTGATTGCTCACCATGGGCTGTGGTATCTGGGGTTATCAGAAGCTGCAATCCAGAAAATCTGGAGGATACCAGGTTCAGTAAGGCATAACTAGACCGTGGAAGTGCAGGTTCAGATCCCTGTTCAGCCATGAAGCTAATTGGGTGATCTTGTTGCTAAGGTAAAAAGTGATTTCTTTAAAAGAATTGTATATGGAACATTTGGCCAAAATGCCCTGAAAGCATCACATCCTGATTGATCTTAGAAGCTAAGCAGGGTCAGCCCTAGTTAGTATTTGGATGAAAAACCTCCAAGCAATACAAGGTAGTGTAAGCTATATTTTGGAAGAAGGTAATGGCAAACCAATTTCTTTGCCTAAGAAAACACTGTGAAATTCATGGGGTCAACAGGCTACTTGAAAGCACATAAACATATACACACATAGAGCGTTAAACAGTAACACTTCAGTCAGAGGATTGTTTGAAGGAAGTGGATAAAATATACAAAAATAACAAACCAGGCTTTTAAAAATGTCAATGTTAATATAACACTTCCAAAGAGAAGACCACCCTGGTGCAATACTACTTTTCTGCAAACTGTACTCTGAATAATGTAGAAGATATCAGTATGCAGAAGGTATGCTACAAAAAATTTGTAGCACCTTTGAGACTAACTGTGAAAAGGGTTGTAGCATAAGCTTTTGTAAACTTGGCCTACTTCCTGTGATGCATGGAGTGAACTGGTGCCCAGGAAGTACCTTTATAATCAGACTGTATGAATAGCCATAGAAATGCAAAACTTGTGGGTGTGGTGATGAGGTGACAAGTTCCATTTTAAGTATGATTGAGGGACAAAGGCAGGAGGATAGATGTTGCCTGAAGCCAGGGTGGGTGGATGACCCTATGAATAGTGGAGGTAGTTTTGGAATATGGTGGGTGCAGGCTGGGAATTAGAGAGAAGATATGCAAAACTGGCTAAGAACCAGTAATATGGTTGTAATATGGTGTGTCAACTCTGAGCCATGTACTATAGGCACAGGTGATTCTGTGAGTGATTCTGTGAACTCTTGGTACATCAAAGCATGGGAAAAGGCTATAACAAGAAAGAAATTGGGTTTGGCTCCTACCACTTAAGGCAGGGGTAAGCAACCTGTCTCCTTTAAGGGCCGAGAGACTTCAGCTCCCAGAAGCCTCAGCCATGTTGGCCAATAGTCCCATGTTGGCCAGTAGCTCCTGGGATTCTGGGAGCTGAAGTCCCTTGGCCCTTAAAGGGGAAAGGTTGCCTACCCCCAACTTAAAGTATACTCAGGCTGGCTTATTTCCCATCTACACCCCCCAGTAAAGTATGCTTTTTAAACCTACACCAGCCAAGTGTTTTACTCAGACCTCAAAATGAAGATTTAGAAAAAGTACAGAGAGCAAGAATAGACAAACCACTTCTGTCTGGAGGAAAATCTTTAGCAATGTCTTGAGTCCATTTAAGTCTTAATGCACTGCTTTGGAAGAGAGCAGTAAGGAGAAAATGGTTCCAGATGGTCTTCCAAGTAAGGAGCCACAATTACAAAAAAAGGATGATGATGATGATGATGATGATGATGATGATGATGATGATGATGATTCAAGCATAGATGGATGAAATGAAATGCGAACTCAGTGAGACCACAAGGAAGTGAAGTGCATGTTGACTAGTTCACCAGCTCCTGGGCACTTTTTAAAAGGATAGTCAAGGAGAAATGTCTTTAACCCTCCACATGAAGTCATCACCTGAGGAAAATCTGGCATTTCATCGCTAAGTTCCACATGTGGGGCTAAGTTCTGTGTCACTCACACAGCAAAGCAGAATTTATTAAGTTGTCACGGCCATGCATTATAACATAATGGAATTCCACAGAACTCTAAAGAGAATAGAAGGTCTGCTATTTTTGGAGTCTTCCATACTGCAGAGGAGGTAAGAACACAGAGCAAACAGAAATTCTTGTATACCTGAAGCAAGTAGAGAAATGTAAAGGAAGAAGCCATAATTAATTTGTTTTCTTGTTTGTCTTGCAAATAACCAGAAGCAGTCGATTGAAGGGAATACATTCTGAAATATATTGTTTCAATTTAAAAATGGCAATGTTTCAATATCTCAAGGATTTAATGGCAAGATGTTGGGGAAGTTCAAAAGCTGCATCAGCTTGTCATCAGAAATGGACTGGATGAGAACAAAGTGAAACTTAATCTAGACAAGACAGAAGTGCTCCTGATCAGCAGCAGGCCAACACACAGATTAACATGTAAATCACTTCCTCCCAACCAAGGGCCACACAGTATATATACCCCACTCACTTCCATGCCACCAACCTCTGAAGATGCCAGCCACAAATGCACACAAAATGTCAGAGATAAATTCTTTCAGAACATGGCCACATAGCCCCAAACCCCCACAAAAAACTGTACTCCTGATCAGTCATAAGGCATATCAGGGAACAGGGATCAAGCCTACGTTAGATGAGTTATGCTCCACCTGAAGACACAGTTTTGCAATTTGGGGGTACTCCTTGACTGAACTTTACACCTGGAGGCCCGGGTTTCTGCGGTGACCAGAAGTGCTTTTGCACATTTGATGCTTGTGCACCAACTGTGCCTGTTCCTTGAGACGACGGATCTCGCCATGATGGTAAATGCGATAGTTACATCCCGTTTGGACTACTGTAATGCATTCTAGTTGGAGCTGCTTTTTAAAAGTGTTTGGAAACTTCTGTTGGTACAAAGAGCTCCAGCCAGAGTGCTCACTGGGGCAGGTGGCAGGGATCATACTACTTCCCTGATGAAACAGCTCCACTGGCTGCCAGTTTGTTTCCAGGAACAATTCAAGATGCTGTTTATGACCTATGAAGTCATATATGACTCTATATGGGTCAGATCCAGGCTATTTGGCAGACCATATCTCCATATATGAGCCGTCCCACACTCTGAGATCATCGGGGCCCTTCTCTCAGTCCCACCCCCATCTCAAGCACGGTTGGTGAAGACACTAGAGAGGGTCTTCTTGGTGGCTGCCCCTCAACTCTGGAACTCCCTTCCCAGGGAAGCAAGTATGGCCACCTCCTTGTTTTCTGTCCTCCGGCAGGTTAAAGCCTTCTTATGCAGACAGGCTTTTAAAACAGAGATTAACATCTATGCTTCAAATGGGGAAAAAAAAAGATAGTTTCTTTAGACATCTAATAAGAGATCTGCGGAAATATAAGATCAATGACAATATAATTTTTGCAGGAGACTTTAATGAAGTAGTTCTACCAGAAAGGGGCAGATCATCTAAAAGAAAATCCAAAAACTCACAGGGCAAACTACAAAATTCATTTTTTTAATTAATAGAATAATAATAGGTCCAGTGTTAATTATGGACATTAGTGCACAAAGACATAGGAAACTGGTGTTTGTGCATGGAGATGAACTGGCCTACAGACAGCCCCCAAACCTCAAACAGGTACTTACGTACAGAATGACACACAACACAGATGACAACACAGGTATTAAGCCTTGCCACAAACCAAGATGCCAACTCTGCCCACACATTTATCCAGGAAATATCATCACAAGACCTAATGGCATCACCCACAAAATTAGGGGGGTGGCTTCACGTGCTCCTCCTCCAATGTGATCTATGCTATACTGTGTCAGCAATGCCCTTCAGCACTACATTGGGCAAACAGGCCAGTCCCTGCACCATAGGATAAATGGATATAAATCAGACATTAGGAATGGGAATACATAAAAACTGGTGGCAGAACATTTCAATCTCCCTGGGCATTCCATCTCAGACCTCATAACAGTGATCCTTGGGGAAAAAAGAACTACAAAGGTAGATTGGAAAGAGAAACAGCAGAATTGCAATTTATCCACAAACTACAGTCCTTCGGCAATGGATTCAACAAAGACAATAGTTTTCTTACTCATTATACACACTTCAACACTATCTGACCCCCATCCTCATAGGGGTGCCCTACATTCATCTATTCCCCTCACCACAGGCTAGTCTCATTGCAAAACTGGATCTGCCAGTTCATCTCCATGCACAAAGACAGTTTCCTATGTCTTTGTGCACTAATGATCATTGTTAAGACTGGACCTGCCACTTCATTTCCATACACAAAAGTTTGTAATTTGAAATGACATCCTCACATATATATGTGACTGGACCTTCCACTCCACCAAATGCACCAGAGGAAGTAGATTGAAGTCTATGAAAGCTCATGTTGCCAATTTCTTTCTTCCAGTTAGTCTCAAAGTTGCTACAAGATCTCCCATATTTGGAGAAGGGGTGAAAGTCTCAGAAATGTTACTGCTTCTCTTTGTGGTGTAGAGTGGGTCAAGAAAGCTCTACATTTGAAATTGTAGTGTCCAAATGTAAATCCAGAAACCCTGTTCTTGGAACTAAAAATTATAAAACAAAGCTTGCACCAAGAGTATGCCAGTTCACTAACTTATATTTTCCCTTTGAGTTCAGGGTTGTTTTCTTCCTGCAATCTGCAAAGGCATTCTCCAAATTTATTTCACATGTTCTTTCTTGTTTATCACTTTCCATACATATGCATTTACACCATGGGTAGTCCTGCTACTCTGTTCATAACTGCTTTTACTATTAAGATCATGCAAATGTATTTACCAAAACTGTGGATGTTAATAAATCTGCCTTAGCATTCATTTTTCATTCTCTACATTTCATCTTCTGCATCTCTCCCCCCCCCCACAAAAAAATCCTTTTTTACTCTGGCAGGTTAGGTTGTCATCAAAAATGTTGTTAAAATTTATAATCCTAACATTTTTATAAGCCTAAAAATTTATTAACAATAAAAAGTTCACACAGAAAAAACATAACACATGCATGAAAACAATGTTCATGCAATATTCTTGTGGCATTAAGTAATACGTGTGGGTGAGTGTGTGTACGTGTGTTGTAATTTTATTCTTGTAATGGACTGTTCCAACTGTTGGTTCATGAATCTACTATTTAACAGGATATGCTGCCATTCCATGGAAATATTGAAGCCTAACAACCATATCATTTTTTACTGTCTCCCAGACTCATTCTGCTGGAGTTATTTGGATTGCTGCCATGTTAGCTTAAAAAATAGGTGTCTGAACCAGTGACATTGTCTAAAATGAATCTTCATCTATGGTTTATTAACTGTACATCTTTATGGTCAATGGCTTAATTAAATCTGATACCAATGACCTTAGAACTAATTTAGCGCTCTAATGCATACTCTTATCTTCTGTGCAACATGGGAAAATGGATGCAACGGTTGAAAATCTTATTCCTGCAGCACATTTTCCATTAGCTTTTCCAGCAACCTGTAACGAAGTGTGGTAGCTTTGTCCACCCGCTGAAAATTAAATAGAGGCAACTTGCACATCCCCAACATGAACATTTAATGTCTAGTTAAGTGGGGCAAGGAGAGCTATCATGTCGCATTATGTCTGAAGATCAGCTAATCTTCAAGCAAAACAATTTAAGCACGTTAACTCTTGCTTGCCTCCAGTTGCTGCTGGGTATCACTGTAGTGATTTGCAAGAACAGTCTCAGCCTATTATAATTAACAGAAATTAATTAGCAAAAGTCATATTGTCAAAGGTCTCCTGGATTTTTCTAGCCTGGGCTATAATTAGACTTCAGAAGCATATGTAGAGAATAGGTTTCATTTGTTTATTTAAAATGTTGTTTTTTTAATCCTCAGACAAAAAAATCCCAGAATAGTTTACATATAAGCAATAAAAGCAAGATAGTCCATGAATGCAAGCATATAAACTAAAATAACATTTTTAAAAAACCCTTCTCTCCCTCTCTCCCTCCATCACACTCTGCATTATCTGCTGCAAGAGATTAGTTATGCTCTTGGGATTTGCAGCCCTACAACAACTGGAGGGCCATAAATTGCCCATTCCCGATCTGCTGGCTGCTTTCTAATGGAATAAGAATGCATGTCTGAAGAGATGCTTTCCTGACCAGCAGTTAGTGGCACAACTGGGTTTATTTATCTGTCTTTGTGTTTTAGGTATGACACAATCACCAATCAATGGGAGACGGTTGCACCTTTGCCAAAGGCTGTGCACTCTGCAGCTGCCACAGTGTGTGGCGGGAAGATCTACGTGTTTGGTGGAGTAAATGAGGCTGGGCGTGCTGCTGGAGTGCTGCAGTCATATGTACCTCAGACAAATGCGTGGAGTTTTATAGAGTCACCCATGATAGGTAAAAAGACTACATCTTGAAATATAATTTTGAAGATATGAGCCAAGGAGACTACCATGAGCATTATGCCCTTGAATTGCTGACATCAAGCAAGTAAAAAAAAATATTGTAATTACTGAAAGCAAGGGTGAGGATTAATTTTTGCGCAATTATCAATCTGGAATGTTAGTCATAGGTAGTTCAGAGTGGTAAGCATTAACCCATACTGGCTCAGTTAGTGCCATTGGTACTCCATGTTATTTCCCAAAATAGGTGGGTTCCTAGCGAGAAAATGCAAAAAGTTAGCAGAGGTGTATTAGCCCAGTGGTAATCAAAGTGGTGGCCAGTGAATCTCTGTTGGTTTGAAAGCAATTGGCTGTTAGTTTGCAGCAAGTTTCCTGGAAAGAAAGAAATAGTAGCCAACAGGCACAACTATAGTGCCAGTCCCTGGCACATTAGGAAAAAGAAACCTACTGGGTACAGATAGCTTAAAAAGCATTGTATTAGGCTCGGGTTATGACATCACAAATCATAACCACTTGGCCTCTGTAGACATTATTTCTCCAACCTTTGCCCTCTTTGGCCAATAATAATGTCAGCTGAATATTTCCTCCGATCACCATGCATACAATTGCAGGAAGTGTTATTTGAGAGCTTCCATCCACCATGATATGTAGAATGCTGGCTTCTTAGCTTCTGTACATGGTAACATGGTTTTTCTCTGGAGGGAGGACCACCTATGAAATGTTGAGGTGAAATTATTTGTGATTTTCTGACCCCAAATTGTTTGTTATGAATTAGTCTTCAAAAAAGCACACTGGTGACTTTTTTGTTTTATCGATTTGTGGGTAACATTGCCCTTTCCTGTTCTTTGGCTGCTTTAAGTGTTCAGTCTAACATGACATGACATGCATACAATATAGCATGAAGCGCCCAGCAGGAGGACGTTAACCATTGGCAATCATGTTTATGTATTACACAGCAATGCAAACAAACCCATTTCCTAGCTCTTTCTGTCATATGCACACAGTGCCGCTGCTCACATAATCCACTGAGTGACATTATGATGTTTTCCTATACTCAGAGGAGACTGCAAAACTGAATGCATTATGGGAAAAAAGTCTTCTTTTTCCTTACCAAAATAATGAAAAAGCTACAGAAGGAAGCAGTCCATTCCCTAGATTCATTACAGTATCTAGCTGTTGTCAACTCAGAGCAGACTTTTTAAAAAATCATTCCCAACTATCCCAAAGTACATTGTAAATTTGCAAGTAAATAGCTTTATGCCCTAACAGAAATGTGTCAGAACTACAAATAATGAAAAGATATTTATGCTTCATTGGAATAAGAGTGGCTAATTAGCTAATGTCTGTACAATACTCAGAAGGAAGAGAACAATACATACAACAAAGTTCTTGTTTTTTTGGTTTTGCCCAAAGATAAATAATTGCAGTTGATTTGCAATTTTTTGAAGAAATAGAATACAGAAAATAATGGTCTTTAACTCTTGAGCAGGTCCTTGTAAGGGTAAGAAAGGAACTCTTACATCTTGAATAGAACCGAAATGTACATTATTTGGGAGCAGGCAAACACTACACATTGAATTGAAGTGCAGTCCTCTGACATTTGGATTTTATTCATAAACTTTCCACAGGAGTACTGACTGTTTTTGGAAGTTGGCCAGACCAAAGAGATTTGCCCTGTTTTTCAGCCTGCTTCCCAAGCCCTTTTTGGCCAAAAAGATACTCCATTTATTCTTTGTAACAAATGAATAACCTTTTCATCATTATGATGTTCCAGGAATTCAGTAATGTTAAGAACAGATCTTACATTATTCCTTAATTGTCTTTTTGGCAAAAACCCACTCTGATCCCCATGGATATTCTGAGAAATATGATTTCTCAATCTGCTTGCTATAATAGTAGCAAATATCTTATAGTCATTATTTAGCAGTGAGATACCTCTGAGTATTCCTTCCCTAAGAAATCCCTATGAAATTCATGTTGTCCCATAACTCAGCAGGCAACTTTAAGACACATACAAACACACACAAGTCTATAATTTTTTATAGATGTTGCATCTGTATTTTCTCTATCAATCACTGTAATACAAGCATTTCTCCAAGACTCTGACATCTGCCCTTTTTCTAATAACTCATCACACACCATTTTTAATGGCTGAGGTAGCTCTTCTTCACCATTTTTTATAATATGCTTCAGATAGTCCAACTGGGCCTGGTGCATTTCCAGTTTTAATTCTTTTAATTATTTAAATTATTTTCATAGTTGTCATGGGCCCATTCAAACTGCTTTTGTTCCAAGCGTAGTTTGTCCAATTGGAGTTTATCCAAATATTCTTCCATATCTGAGATTTTCTCATTGCTCCTCACATATAAGGTGCCTCAATGTTCCTCAAATGATTTTAATTCTTACAAATTACCTATTACAATTTGATCTTCCTTCATGATCTCTGTGACATTTTTCTGTATCCCTTCCTATCCCAACTTACAGGAAAGCACTCCCCATGTATGTGTGAACTGAAAGTTCTTTTGCTTTATTGTAGTTTGACATTCATTTTTTGGACTGTAAACAGAGAAAACTATGTTTGTTGAATCTTCTTTATCAAAACTTTTCTTCTGTTTTCCCTTCAAATTCTGTATTTTGTCAGTTAAGTCACTCTTATTTTAGCTTATCTTTCTTTTTTCCAGCCAAATTTTATAAATTGTCCTCTCATGTAGGCTTAATCTGCATCCCAAACTATTATGGGCTCTGTACCCTTAAAGCTCAATTTTCCCTCAGCTGTTGTTTACATTACTGTAATATTTTGGCCTTCAGAGATAGATATTAATTGAGTTTCCATCTAAACTGCATTTGTTCCATTTTCCAGGAGATAGTGCTAGGATTATTGTCTGGAAAAAAATTGGTAGAATGTCCTAACTCTTTTTAAAGTTAGACATATTCTGCCTTGTTCATCTTCAAAATCATTGTAGGTTGTAAATTTAGGTTTGATTGATATAAAAAACAACTCAATTTCTTTTATTATTGTTTGTCAGCAGAAACTCTACATGCATAGTTCTATTCTGCAAAAGCCTACAGTTCTTTTTCTAATATGAGTCTCTTGAAGACAAGTAATTTGCTATCTGGGTGGAGGTTTTTTTAATGTCAGATTTTTTTCCATTTCTGGGGCAAATTTAATCCATTCACATTCCATGAAATCATTTTCAGATTCATCTTAGTTGTTTTATTAAGATACTTTATTTTATCATTATTATTGTTGTATTATTATTATTTCTTCTTAAACAACTTCTCAACTCCTTAAATGTTTCTTTCTGGGGCCTCTTCCTTCAACATTTGAACAGATCTCTCACTCTTTCCAAACAGTTTATTGTACATTTTTCACCTACCTGAGTGGTTATCAAACTCTCTGGTACTATCCTACAAAAGGTTATATCTTTTTTTCTGAGCACCTCCACTAGGAGTTTATACTCTAACCATTTTTTTCAGCGTTCTTTCAGGAATTTCTTTAAACATAAATTATTTCATTCTCATTTATATTAAGGCTTTTCTTAAAGTGTGCTTTCAGTATTTCTTCTCTGATATATTTATGTATGAAATGAATTATCATATCTCTTGGAAGTTTTTCCCCTCTGTGCATAAGAAGAGTTTTGTCTATATATTACTTAAATCCTCTTGTCAAGTCCTTCACCAGAACTGCTTATTCTTGTTGTTGTTGTTGTTGTTCTATGCTTTCAAGTCATTCCCAACTTATGGCAACCCTAAGGTGAACCTATCATGGGGTTTTCTTAACATGCTTCTTCAGAGGAAGTTTGCCATTCCCTTCCTCTGAGGGAGTGTTTGCCCAAGGTCACCCAGTGGATTTCTATGGCTAACCTGGGATTTGAACCCAGAGTCATAGTCCAAAATTCAAGCCACTACACCAGGGGTAGGTAACCTTTCCCCTTTAAGGGTCAAGTGACTTCAGCTCCCAGAAGCCTCAGCCATCTTGGCCAATAGTCCCATGTTGGCCAATAGCTCCTGGGATTCTTAAAGGGGAAAGGTTGCCTACCCCTGCACTACATCATGCTGGCTCTCAAGCTATTTGTAAGACCCTCCTAAAGTCTTACATTTTATGGCAGGATAAAATTGTGGTGATGGCATTAAAATCAAAGGAAACACACAAGGTAGGTTAAGAGCTGTTCAAGAAGAGCTATTTGATGTAAAACAGCCAATATTAAAAGCTTTGGAGCTGCTTGTAAGACCCTCCAAAGCTTTTAATACTGGCTGGTTTAAATCAGCTAGCTCTTTTGGAACAGCTCTTAACCTACCTAGGGTGTTTCCTTTGATTTTAACTAAATTATCATAATTTTATCCTGTGCCTTTTCCAAATCCTATCATAAAATGTCCATTCCCTTCAAATTATCAGGGATTTCCTCTTTGTGTTTTTGTGTCACTGTTGAGAGATTCTGAACTGAGGCTGTGATCTCTTTGAACCTTTTTTCAACAAGCTCTTTAAAATTATTTACTTGTTCTGTAATCTTTAATCTTAATTAGTCCATTTTTTTCCCTCCAAATTCCCATTATTTTCTTATACGTATTTGTTCAAACCTAAAATCTGGTTAGACATCCCAGATACTGAAGCTTGAATTTTAATGAGGACAGAGACAGTTTTGTCTAACCAAACTCTGGACATCTTTCTGGTAGCCATGTTTATGATGTCATATAAATCTCTCCTTGTTTAAATTCTGGTGTCAGAGAGAATATTTACTTCTCCTTTTCTAAAATATGGCTTCCATATGGACTTTTTAATTGTTTGAATTTTGGAAATGCCAAACCTATTTCTTATTCCCAATCCAAATTGACATTTAATTTAATCTTATATTTGTGAGTGATATTTCGTCATCTCTCTTGAAACTTAGGGGGGTTGCAGACTGCCAGAAATAGTGCAAATTGAGTCCACTTTTAGGGTTAGGGTTACTGCCAGGGAATCATGGGAAATGTGTTTTTTTTTCTGAGACATTGAGCCTTCTCTGTCAGAGAGCTCTGGTGCCACAATAAAATACAGTTCCCATGATTCCCTAGCACTAACCCTAACCCTAAAAGTGGACTCAATTTTCACTATTTCTGGCAGTCTGCAGCCCCCCTTAGTTTCACTTTCAAGTATGGTGTCAATGGACATTGCACTTTAAATATTTACAAGGTAAACTGTTCATACTCAAGTGTAATAAATTACCAATTGACCCCTTAAGCAGACGGCTTAAAGGGCTGTCTTGGGGGCAGGGAAGGGGAGGGGCAGCCACACGATCAGCGCCCCAACCCCTTCCCCAGGTCGTTCTCGGAGCAGCCAGCCCTCTGCATGGCCGGCGCTCCAAGGAGGACCTCCCGCAGTAGCATTTGCACGCGCTGCAGCGAAAGAGTCGGTGAAGGTGCGCCGCAGCCTTTTGCAGCGCACCTTCATCGACTTGTGAAAGGAATGCCAATTTAGCACTCCTTTCAGGGGCAGCAAAGCTGCACCGCGGGACTGAGGCGTGGGGATGCCTCGGTCCCGCAGCGCAGCTTCCTGGGGTGGCCCATGGCCGCCCGTCTGCTTCCCCCCTGAGTGTAATTTTTTTCTCCATTCCAGTTCAGCATGGGCTATCCAAGGACCTTTAATAATAATGTAAATCTTTGCGTGGAGAAGCTTTTATCTAGCTGACCTTAATCAATCTTTGTGAATCTTCAGCCTTGTTGTGAGGAATGTTGTAATTTCCAGGATGCATATCTCAAACAGACATCTAGCCCACTCCTGAGCTAGGGGGTTATCTGGGAGACTGGATTTCTGCCCTTGTGAAATCCTTCCATATCTTGATAACACTTAAAGATTTTAAAAATTGATATATTTTTATGGTAGCAGTTGAAAAAGAAGGAAGAAAGTGCTAAGGCAGGCTTAATCTTGAACATAAAGAAAACAAAAATAATGACCACTGAGGACCTTCAGAAGTTCAACCTAGACAATAAAGAAAAAGAAATAGTAAAAGAATTCCTGTACCTGGGTACCCCCTGCGCCAAATCCCTTGCTTAACCCGACAACGGCCTGCT
>CM034701.1:233444891-233466834 GCA_020142125.1 Phrynosoma platyrhinos | reverse complement strand
GATGACCAAACTGAGGCTGTTATACTTTGGACACATCATGAGAAGAGGTGACTCATTGGAATAATGCTGGGAAAGGTGGAGGGAAGTAGGAAGAGAGGAAGGCCACATGCTAGATGGATGGACTCTATTATGGAGGTCACGAGTATTAAGAGGTTGCAGGAATTAAGCAGAGGAGGATAGAGGGTCTTGGAGATGTCTCATCCACAAGGTTGCCATGAGTCAGATCGACTTGAGGGCAGTTAACAACAACAAAAGCATTTGAGAACTTCAATGGAAGTTCTGTTGGGTGCATCAGTAATGATAATAAAAAATGATTACTGAGCTCCTGAACTGTGATCCAGTGTGTGGTAAAGACACATATCTCAATAAGTAGAGGTATGATCCAGTTTCTTTAACTAAAAGCTACGATAAATTGATATACATTATAGATGCTGGCAGCTGAACTAGTTATGTGCTATGACTCAGTTGTTCCCAGCAATAAGCTTGTCATTTGTTGTCCTTGTCTATTTCATCAATAATCGGAGTCCTGAGGCATGTGCTATTGGTTATGCTGGTATATGAGCCAGTGAGGAACTGAGTTGAAACAGCAAAAATAGCTAGCAATTCAGAACCAGTGATGATGATCTTAGCCATGGAAATACACTGTCTATTAGTGAATTAACAGTGTATGAAACTACTGCGATGATGCTATCACTTGGGAAGAATGTTCACTTTAAGCTTCTATGGCACTTTAAGCTTCCACAGCAGAAACACAATTTCACATTCCCCAGTTTTGCATTTATTTTTATTTCTCATTGCATTCATTTGTCTTTCCTTCTTTAAAAATAAAAGAAGACAGGATCATGAAAGAAGCTAACAAGATCCATGAAATACATTAAAAACCATTGTCAAATCACATCTAGATAATAATTATGAAATGTAAGAACTAATAAACTAATAAATCAGTCCCACTGAAAAAAATGCCTCTTTCTCTCTATTTTTTTTTAAGAGAGAAATTGGCTAGATTCCTTATAAAGAGAGAATCAGGAGAGAGAATATTTTATGCCACATAAAATATACAAGTGATAGCTCACCATCAAGTTGTACATACAGAAGGGTTTTAGCAAGTGGATATAGTCCTCTGTTATTAATATTCTGAACATATGTAAAACTTTATAGGTAAATGATAGCCTGACTATAAACATGTACATGATCAGATGTCTAACAAACCCACTCTTCTCTGAAGCCATTCTACCTTAATTGCATAATTAAAAAGGAATGGGTGAAAAGCAGAATGGGAGGATGAAGAGAAAAAGACGAGCGAGAGTAAAATGAGGAGGGAATGAGGAAATTTTTTAATTAACCAAATGTATAATACTGTGTGAGTAACAATAATGTTACAAAGGGATTCATTGATGTGCACTCCAATTAATATTATACAAGATCATAGATTGTACAATAATATACAGTAGAAACCAGTCCACAATATAATCAAGAGATGAGATCCCCATTCCAATCCAAGACACTTCCCTCTCCTTTCTTTTCCTTTATTCATTGTTTCTTCTGCTGCTCTGACCTGGACCTCAGTTCTCTTTTGCCCTCCTTTTCACTTCTCCTCCAAATCCAGCCTGCCTAACAACAGAACATTGTGATACATTTCCTCCAAGTCTAGTATTACTTCCCCGAGGCAGGAGACCTTGTTATTCTGTTGCATTTGACAGAGACAGTCAATCCCCTCCTCATAAATTCCAGCAAATTCTACAGGCTCGATTCACTAAAGAGATCCAGCATGGCATAGTGGTTTGGCTGTTTGGCTAGGACACGGGAGAGCAGACTTCAGTTCCCCACTCAGCCATGGAAACACACTGGACAACCTTGAGCAAGTTACACTTTCTCAGCTTTATACTGGCCGAATGGCTGTAATAAAATCAATCAATCACTTTCTCAGCCACAGAGGAAGGTAAAAGTAAAGTCCCTCTGAACAAATCCTGGTAATAAAACCCCTTAGGGTCAGTTGGCCATAAGTCAGAAATAACTTGAAGGCACACAACAAAATTCACTAAAAACATATTTTTGAACTTCAGCACTGATTGGGGAATCTAGTGAGTTGGGTAAAATAGTGAAAAAGCTAATGAATTAATCAGGTTTTGTTTTCCTCTACATACTTTTAGAATATCTAAAGAGGGCTTCTCAGTCATTACAATTAGGACATTACCAGGTGGATGACATTCCAATCTGTAATTTCAGCTTGTCTCTCAGTGGAGTGTTAAATATTCAGACTTGTTGAAGCTTACTCCCTGCCATAAACAGGGCAGAGAAGCAGCCGTCCTAAGACATTTGCATTTAAGTCCTAAGGTACACTTGACATTATTTGTTCCCATGGTGGAGATCAGCATGTGCCCAGATATGCAAGAGCTGTGTAAATAGCAGCTTAGATACCACTGGGAACGCTGATACTAGGTTTCCTCAGTTTTCCATCATATGAGTATTTTGAGAGAGTCATCTGGCTATTTGTACCCATTCTCACTATAAACATTAGTTTATGGCAATATGAGCACACTGCAGCCACTCATTGCAATGTCTGCCCAGTTGTGACTGAAATCCCTAAGCCTCCTTATAAACAGTGCATGAGTCCCAGTGATTTGCTTTTTCAAGACTCAGAGCCATTTTCAGCAGAATTATGTGTTCATGTGTAGTGAATGTTAAACTCTTTGTTTGACTAACACACATGGGAAAGTCCCATCAAAATGTCCTACAATTTTGCCACAGATGGTCTTCTTATCAGAATCTAAGAGGAATCATAGATTTTGGTCATGGGTTCATTGTTCATAAAAAGATACCTTTGTGTGGCTTTTACATCTAACGTGTGCCATAGAGGCAAATGATTACAGTATCTGTTGTTAGAGAAAACAGCATCCTTGTACTCTGTGCCCCTGCTATTATCTTTTAGATCAGTGATCCTTCCACACTACACAGTTATACCATTATGGTTCCACTTTAATTATCATGGCAACATTCCATGGCATCCTGGGATTTCCAGGGGCATTTAGCATTCTCTGCCAGAAAACTCAAGTGCTGCACCAAGCAAGAAACCCTACAATTCCACTGGATGTTATTGGCACTGAAAGTGGAATAATGGTATGGCAATGGTATAGCATGAAAGGGACCAGTCTTCTGTCTTCTTGGAAGAAATGATGATATTCTCTGTTCTTGAGACAGCAGTGTTGTCCAGATAGAAATCTAGATTTCTGTACACACTGACCAGCTTAAATAGTAACAGGCTCTGTAGTACTATTAGTAGTAGTTCAATTGTTACAACAACACTTCTGTGCTTTTTCTTGGCTTTCAGTTCAGCAGGTAATGAGCTATCCCTGCTTTGAGAGGTTTTACATATTTCACAGATAAGAATTCATTCTCAATTAAATCCTAAATTTAGCTGTCCTTTGTTTCATGTCATTTTTTCTAATAAGTCTTCTGCTTTTCACTATAAAGGTTCAATCTCAGTGGAGTTACACATGAGTGATAATTACCATTTTTGTAACCTGCTTAGCCTTTCTAGCTCCACAGCAAACTCAACAGCAATGATTCATTATTATGAGGTGTGTGTGTCTGTGTGCCTTCAACTCACTTGTCGACTTATGGCGACCCCATGAATTTTTCATAAGGTTTTCTTAGGCAAGGAATCCTCAGAGGTGGTTTTGCCAGTTCCTTCCTCAGAAATGTAGCCTACAGTACCTGGTACTGTATTTGTTGGCAGTCTCCCATCCAAGTACTAACCAAGGCTGATCCTGCCTAGCTTCCAAAATCAGACAGGATCTGGAGCCTTTGGGGTATTCAGATTCTTTTATTATGAAATATAGTACATACAAAGTATTACTCCCTTTTAAAGAAACGTGCACTTTGTGGAATGGTAACTCCTTCCACATTTGCCAAACACATAAAACCATGGATATATGTTGGTAAAACAGTGCTCTTCTGATTCCTTTAATTCAAGAAAGGAAAGGGGTGCAGGAGGAATCACGGGTACAGTAATGGGGGGCATTCCCCCTCAAATTCTGTTTTCCCCCACCCTGGAATTTTCCTTCAGTACCCAAATTTCTAGCATTGCAGAAAGTGAGCCACTGAAAATTCTTCACACCTAGAATGCTTAAATTTGCTATGTTCACATTCCCAGTATTGACTAACTATTTAAATATACTTAAGTATATTTGACTAAGTAACCTCTCCTGGTTTGACCCCTCCAAACCTGATGGAAGCATCATTCTCCCATGCTCCAGTCACTGGCAGAATGGATTCCCTTGCAGCTTATGCCCAATAAATTAGGGGGTTTGGTGGGAGGGGGAGTTGCAATCATGGCAATAGTGTCACAGTCATGACTAAATGGCAATCGTGAATATGGAACCCTTACTTGAATTTGTTTTTGTTGTTGTGTGCCTTCAAGTCATTTCTGACATATGGCAACCCTAAAGCAAACCTATCATGGGACTATCTTGATGGATTTGTTCAGAAAGCTTTGCCTTCCTCTGTGGCTAAGAGAATGTGACTTGTCCAAGGTCACCTGGTGGGTTTCCATGGCTGAGTCGGGATTCAAATTCTAGTCTCCATAGCCCTTAGCCACAATTTTGATACTTGAGCCATGATTGTAAATCTGCCCCCAACCTACTTTACCAGCATCAGCTACATGGGGAGAAAGAGGTCCATTTTGCCAATGACTGGAGCACAAGTGAATGATGTTTCCATCAGGTATGGTGGGGTTGGACCAGGAGAGCTTGCTAAGTAGCTGGTACAGGAAGTAGCTGGTACAGGATTCAAGCCTTTTTTTTCCCTAAGTGCCTTATCTCATGAGAAGATAAAGTGGAAACTGATCCGGAGAGGAGTGGCTTTCTCCATGCATTATACCATAGCACTTCAGTTCTCTTCCTGCATGAGACAGTCATAAAAGTGTGTCTTTTGTTGTACAGATTTTTCCAGAAAAAAAGATGTGCTTTTACAGCCATCTCTCTTGGGGAGAGAATTGAAGCATGCAGCAGGGGAAGAATTCCCATTTGGTTGGGCAATGCCCTCATTGTGTCCCCCATCATTACATCCCTGTGGAATATCCAGACACAGTGGGATTTAATTTGCAGTTCCTTGGTAAAGTAAAACATTTCAAGTGGTAAAGTATCATCACCCACAAGGATGGTGAGTAAGACTGCATAGTGGTTTGTTGCTGAACCATATCATCATTAATGTGAGATGGTCCCTTAGCAAACTGATATCTACACATAATTACTATCATCTCCTTTATTTTATCTTTAGCAGTTTTTAAAAGGCTGATCCTTTACCATTGACATGCAAGTATTTTAACTCATTATAGGCTCTCTTTTTCTTTCTCTGTTCTTTTTCTTTTTGCAATTCAGTAACGGGGTTTCTTAATGCCCCTACTACATAGCTGGGTATACACACAGTTAACAGAACAAGTTATATGGGATTTTGATATTTGCTTCTAGGATTCCTTTACCCTTTTTGTGTAAGCTCATACAGAGACAGAGAGACATTCAGATGGAATGGTAGTAATCTGGAAGACCTCTCAGAAAGGCCTCCAGATAAGTTTTCCATTTCCTGAAATTGCAAGGTATCAGACTGTGCGCTCAGTCTTCAAATGAAAGGGGAATGTAGACATGGCTGAAGAGGTACTTGTTTAAAACAGTTTTTAAACTGCTTTTTATGAGCATGGACAGTCCCATCCTTTCCCATTGTACTGGTTGTTTATTTCCCCTTGTGCTTCTCATTCCCGCTTGTGTTGTTTGGGCAGCTTGCTATGTTCTTTCATTTCTGGGTGATCTATTCCTCTGATGGTGGGTACTCATTGTGCTAAAGGTAGGAAGTCCATCTCCTACACTCTTGGCTTCAAGGCATAGCAAGGGCTTTTGCCAGCTGCCTGAAATTGTAGAAGCCCTTGCTAATGACCCTATCTGTGTTTAGCTCTCTCTCAAGCTATGCTAGGCATCAGAGAGTAATCACAGACTGGGCAGCTGGTATTCTCTTATCCCATTACTCTGTGTCACTTGCCTAGTCTAGTCTTAGGATTCTGCTGTCTCTTAGATACAGATGGAGTCAGATTTTCAAACTCTGGCTTTTGAAAGCAGATTTTCTTTCCATTAGCTGGTTCTTCTTTTGTAGTTTCTTTTATTAGTGAAAGCTATATAATCTTAAAATGGGTTCATGGATTTCTTTTATGAATCTACTGTGCCTATTATATATCAACGTGATCATAAAACTAAACCATCGTAGGATGAATGGAAAGGGAGGTTGATTGATTGATTCTTTGGAATATCTTTCAAAATGCAGAGCAATTCTAGTGACCTAGGTAATATTTACAAACATGCTATATCCTTTCCATTAATTTGGAAACAGTTTGTAAAACTGGTCAGGGTCTATGATAGAGGTGCACCAGGTTAAATTATTCTTTCCCACAGAGGAGAACTAAAGAACAATTTAATCAATTTTCTACCCACTGCCAGACATCCTGAAAACAAACTGGCTGGAATTTTCCATGGCAGTTACAAATAACTAACCTGGAGTTACGCACCTATTTCATATTCATGATCCCTACATAGCCCCTAGCTTAGGGGCTACATAGGCATCATGAAAGTCCCCCACTCTCCATTTACCAAGCAGCAGCCACAGCGATTGACAGGAGCTTATTCCCTTGTCACTCAGGTAGCAGTTGACTGCCATTCCCATTCCCCACCCACCCCCATGCAAAAGGGAATTGTGGTTCTGCCACATCAGAGATCAGTCATGGAAGGGGATGAAACAGCAGTCAGCTGCTTCCTGAGTGACAAGTGAACAAACCCCCATTGATCACAACCACTGCTACCTAGTAAATGGGAATGGAGGGTGGGTCAGGTTGAGATTCACTGTGTGACATTGTAGCTGTGTACAGTGCTTATGCATATGTAAATCCCATACAGGATCCTGGCCACTATTTCTAAGAAGTGCCTAAGGAGCAGAAAATTTCCAGCAGCCCTGTGCAACACTGGGAGCCAGGTAGAAGAGAAGATCCTTCTGATCCTGGCCTCTGTCCACCCTCCTGATGTCACGGGGAGGATGATGGAAGTCTGTAACCTGTCCCCTTTTCATGACTCTCCCTGCCTGCTATAGCCTTCCACAGTCCTCTTTTTGCTGCCTCCCATGTAATGGGGATATTAAAGGCAATCATGATTACCCCTTGGCTGTCCTTGGCCCACTCCCCACATGCCATGGGAGGCTGTGGCTGCCATTTCTGTTCTGATAGCTGGTTCATGAGTGTTAACCTGTGCCAGCTAAAAGAACATAGCCCAAGACAATCCTGGCACCCAACCTTAGGTTTTTTTTTTTACTACATATCTAGTTGATGACATTGATACAGAAAATGACAAAGGGGTGTGTGGGTGATTGGATGTGTGTGGGTGTATTTTACTGTACAGTTGTACAGAGAACATAGACCATACTAACCAAAACTAAGGTTGCTTCCCAGAGATTCTGGAAAATAGTTCTGTCTTCAGAATTTCTCACTGGTAATGCCCATGATATGCAAATTATTTATTTTAAAATCCCATCTTTCTTTAAAAGGTAATTGAATGTCTCTTTTAGTCAGAAAAGTCCTGAGATAAAACAAAAACATAAACAAAATACATGAAGCAAGGCTATAAGATGAAGACACCTTAGTGCATTTTTATCAGTACAAATCAAATACTAAGAAAAATCCATAATAACAACCACAACCATTATTACTAAAAGAAATGCATAAAAGAAGAAAAGCTAAGGTGAAAAAATTGAAAGCGCTTTGCTTGTCTTGCAAACATCAAAAGCCACTTGGCACCTATTGTGAAATATTCCCCGTAGCTAGACTACCACCATAAACTCCTTTTTCCTACTACAATTGTTACTTGTTGGACTTTAGGAAAATCTACCAGAATGTTCAAAGAAAGTGTTATATCTGGACAAAAGGGTCCTTTGTATTCCAGTTCAGCCTATTGCCCATTTACTAAATGGCAATGATAAAAATACATTTCTTATTCTGATGACAAAGAAAGATATTGCAAAGCATGTTAATCAGAACCAGGGCTGGTTAGTATTTGGAAGGATGACCACAAGGGAATACCAGGTGCTGTAGGCTATATTTCAGAGGAGGCATATGGCAAAATACCTCTGCTGATTCCTTGTCTAAGAAAATACTGTAAAATTCATAGGGTCACCATAAGCTAACAAGTGACTTGTAGGGACACAGACATACAGTGCAGTTTCCATATCGGTCTAAAAGTAAGTCCCACTGAGTTCAGGAGAGCTTAATCAGAAAGAGTATACGACACTATACTATTAACCTGATAAATACATTTAAGATAGTCAGAAAGATATTTCCATCCACAGTTTCTAAGGAAATTCAGTATACACTGGAGTGACAAAAAAAGTGAATTGACTGGCTCTGGCTCTCTGACCCTGCTCACGTTTTGCCATATAAAAGCCCTGACCTGTAGTCTTTTGATACATGCTTCTTCCTTCCTGAAACCAGCACGCAAGGTCTCTTTCCCTCTCACTTTTTCACAAGAAATTTCTAAGATAGCTAAGGCTGGAGAATTGAAGTCAATGTGCTGAATGAACATTAAGGCATCCAAAGCAGCACAGTGCTAACTTACTACAAAAGAATCAGAGGAAGAAATAAAAGCAAACATCTGCTATTAAAAAACCAAAGGGAGATGTTCTTTCATTTGTACAACAAAGGGATAAGAAGGCGGGGAATTAGTCTCCTGAGAAGATATTGTTTCTGCCTTGAGGTAGCCCAGAAGAATGTCCCTGTGGGCTTTTGAGGTTAAGTTTCAAGATCTCTTTTGTTAGATTAATGTGTCTTCCACAAAGTAATGTTAGCTCAAAAGAGGCTGTGAAAATGTGATCGGCATACGGGAAGGTTCACATACCAGAGAGTTTTTTGTGTCAATAACAAAAACAGACATACACTGGTTTGATTTTGCAAGCAGTAAAAAGCAGGAGAGGCTCCTCAGAAGACTGACAAATTATAGTAATGGCATAGTAGAGAAAAAGCTAAAAACCACCTGCTTTTTATCTCTTTTGTGAATCAATTCCTATCCTTTTAAAGAACTACTCAGATAAAATAGTGTGTTCTCATAGATGTATTTGTGAATTTTACATTTTGCACACGTAGCTGGACTAGTTCTGGACTTTTAAATTCTTCTCCTCCTTTTCATATAACACTCTGCTTTTGTGCGTGCTCATATTTAAATGATACAAAAGGAGACTGTAATTCCCTCATGCGCACACATCAGAAATGTGATGGCACCTGGAAACTGAGACCAAGATTCAACAATACTGTGGCAGAATGTAAAGCTCCACCAATGTTACAATACTGGGCTTCCCCATACTGCGATTGCTCAGTGCAGCTTTGACAGTCTTGAGGCGCCTCCATACAAGGTGGGCAGCCCAGAAAAAAGGAACAACTGGCACCCTCCCAGACCTCCAGAATGACACTTGTGGGAGGTCTGGGATGGTGACAACTCTTCTTCTTTTCTTCCTCAGCTATTCAACTGTAGCTAGAGAGTTTTTGGGTGCCTCTCCTGAAGTTCCCCAGTGCCATCAAGCTGTGGTTGTGTCACAAAGAAGAACATTGCATAAGGAGCTAGTGGATACCTCCTTCTACAAAGTCCATTAAAGTACATATGCTAAGTGTTACACTGGCAGACAGCACCAGTAAGATTCCAGCCTTTAACTTAAAGTAGCAAAGTCCATTTTCCCAAAGGCTACATCTTATTACTAAAGCCTAGATGTGCTCCTTGTTCTCACATACACCTTGATTGGAGGAAGTCATAGACTTGAATAGTCTAGAAAAAGAAACATGTCTGTGTGTCTCTCTGTCTGTTTTAACTGAGTCTCAGTAATCTGGCACTTGCATCTAGCTGTTCACCCTTCACAAGACAAGGATTTATGGCAGACATTAGCTAAGGAGAAACATTTTTTTTTAAATCATTGGTTTTTATTTTAATTTCTTTTAATTTAATTTAATTTATTTGCATTGACAGTTCAGAGAAAAATGATGGGGAATAGTGGCTGCCAGCCTGGGCTGCAGCTAGTAACAGGACCATGTATAGCAGAACAACAACAAAATCCTCTCATGGGCTGTGCAGAATCTGAAGTTCAACATAAAATACAGTGTCCTGAGTATCAAAATGTTTGTGCCTTAAAGTTGCAGGGATATATTTGAAAACTTCTTGGAGAAAGCCTAAAGGAAAAGGAGTTCCATTGACCATGAGCTAGGATTTCTGTGCTCTGAAACGTACCTCCTCAATTTTAATCTTCAATGCAGAAATAATTCAGTTTAATACCACTTTAACTGCCATGGCTCCATGCTATGAAATCATGGTGTTTGTAGTTTTGTGAAATATTTAGCCTTCTCTGTCAGAGAGCGCTGATGCCGCAACAGACTACAAATCCCAGATTTCCTCAGGATGAAACCATAGCAGTTAAAGTAGTGCCAAACTGCACTATTTCTACAATGCAAATTAGACCTCAAATCCCATTCCTTATTCTCTGGCTCTCACAGCCCTGCCCATAATAACACAAGTATCTCCTCCTTTCTTGCCTCCTGCTGTTGCACTCTTTGCCAACACATTCAAAAGAGACCTACATTTTGTCCTTCATGCTAGATGGTGGCTGGCATCCTGTTTGGTCGTGATCATACCTTAAGTCTTACCACAACACAATGTGCCTTTACAGTTGTACCATTACAATAATCAAACATCCCCCACAAAAAAAATCTCTTTTAAGCTATGAAGTCACCCCAAAACATGTCAATTTCTAAATTTCTGGAGAGCAGGAAGGTGAGAAATGGTGGGTCCAGCCCTCTTCCTGTAGCTGGGTGCACCATGAATTGCTGCAGAGTTAAAAAAAGTAGGGTAGCATCAGGAGACATAGCTGCTTTTGTGTGTCTTCAAGACATTTCAAATTTATGATGATCCTAAGGCAAACTTATCCTGGAGTTTTCTTGGCAAGTTTCTTCAGAGGGGGTTTGCCTTTGCTTTCCTCCAAGTCAGAGAGTGTGACTTGCCCATGGTCACCCAGTGGGTTTACATGGCCAAGCCAGGATTTGAACCCTGGTCTCCAGAGTTGTCGTCAAACACTCAAACCACTACACATTGGCTCTCTAGGGTAACATCAGGAGACATAGCTATACAAGACATAACTACATTGCACCCATCTCCCAAAGCAGGATCTCAGCCTGTAGGTATTACTGCCATGATGTAGAGTTGAATCACTTGAGCTGAGCAGGAGACTTTTGTATGTGGCTTTGCTTGGCAGTGGTGAGAGTATGTTTTGTTTTGTATTGTTTTTTTAAGAATACAGCAAGAAAATCCAGTAGAAAAGATGCAGAACCTAATGCTCTTTTTGTAGCATAATCTTGGCTACTAGCAGTGTTAGCAGTCCATATTGTTCCACCCACAATAAATCAATAGACAAATCTCTCTATGGTTTTGTTTGTATTTGTGTTTTTGTTTTGTTTTGTTTTGTTTTTTGTTTGTTTGTTTTTTGCTGTTCTAATATTACATGTCGGTTAAGCTAAGAAAATAACACTACTAGTCAGACATCACCTGGAGATTTATTTATTGGTATAAAATATTTGCTCTTTAGAAAAACACATGTCTGACTTCCAGAACTCTCCAGATGGAAGTCACAGATCTGGGGGAAAGTAGAACTGTCCATGTGTGCATCTTTCTAGAAGTAAACGTGTGGAGTAGGAAGGCTATAGCATCCAGTGGCCCTATTGCCATACCTCTGGGATTTCGGTCTCTAAATGGAGTCTGCATGATGTTAGTTACTTCCTCTCTCCATGGATTCACTTCCACATAGATGAATGTGTGAGCATGTCTTTTAGTCAATCCAAGATGTGTGTTTAATACCAAGGTATTACAAATTTATCAAGAAATATCAGACTAATTTCACGGCTTGTACAAGACAGGCTATCAGTTTTAAGTGTACTGGCTTTGGACATTTCAATGAATAATTCAATTGATGCTTTTTGTATTTATTAAATAAGGATGTATAGCCCATCTTTATATAGAAATTCAAAGTGAATAACAAAAATATGTCATGTAAAAAAAATTCATAAGATACCAAAGTGCGTAATAGTCTAGCATGACATGTATATATGTAAAATAAATCACTGAATAGATGAACACACAGGAGTGCTGGAAAACTTGTCTAACCTACTATGACCTGTAAGCACTTAGTATCACTTAAGCTAAAAGAGATGTTCAGGAGCTTCTGTTTGATGTATCTGTTGCTGAGCTGTTCCATTTTAGACTTCCAGGCAAGACACTGAATTCTTAAATCCTCCACAACATAAATGCAAGCTATGCTTTAAAAACTAGCATGCCAGAGGAAAGGCTTTTCTACAGCCTTCTTTATGACATTCTAGTTTTGAATGGGTAGAAAGAGCTCAGATACCTGATCCCTCCTTTGCCAAAGGAACAATTTAGGTATGGTTGTACCATCCAGAACATCTCTCAAACCATGTTCAGAAAAAATAAAGGTGATAATTATGAGATGGGAAGAGGGAGGAGATCTAAGCTCACCCAAATGATGGAATATCCAAACCCAGTTCCTAGCAAGGATGGCTTTGTTTGACTTGGTACATAGAACTTAATCTTACTGGCTGCCATTCTGTTGGTGAATTACAATGGTATCAGTTGGACTTACGTTATCATAACTCGAGGTTTTGGTCAAGGTGGAAGTCAGAATTCTGTTGACTATGCAGCAACCCAAATCTCCTCCAAACCCATCTTCTAAGCTGTGCAGCCCTCTCCCCAAAATATGGTCATTTCTGCATTGTGAGACAGTAAGGAGATCAAGGTTTTATCCAGCTATTCCTGTAGCTGAATACACTGCAAGGATGTTGTCTACAGGGACCTTCCAAAGACCCTGGGAAGACTCTGCAGATGCCTGTCACAGTTCTTCTAGCGACAGAAAAACAGCTGGATTCATCCCTGCTGATCCCTACCCCATAATAGATAAATATCTGTGTTGGGGAGCACTGCTGTTTATAAGTTGGATTTGGGTGAGTAGCATTGAGAGACATAGCTTCATGGTACATGTACATTTCCTGATGCAGATCTTAGTCATTCCAAAGTTGGGACAGTTCTGTAGCTAAAACAATCTGACATTGGCTGCTGCCACATTGCAGAATTAATACCACTTGATACCAATTTAACTGTCTTGGCGTCATCCTATGTGGCACCAGAGCTCTCTGACAGAGAAGGCTAAATATCTCACAAAACTACAAATGCCAGAATTCCATCACACTGAGGCATGACAGTAAAAGTGGTGTCAAACTGCATTAATTCTGCAGTGTAGATGCATCATTTATCACCTCAGCAGCAAGAAAGAACTTTCAGAGAGCCACACTTTGATTTTTGAGGCAAGAGAACTTTAGATGGGAAGAGACAAAGGTATTGGATCACAAGGAGAACCAGTGAACTTTAAAAAGTGCCTTTCAGAGGTTTAGGAGTGAAGAACAAAAACAGCAACAACAGCAGCAAAAAGGCTTCCTCATTTTTCTTTCTCTGGCCTTGGAGGTTTCAAGAAACGTGACTTATCTATAAATAAGGGGAATGTATAAATAAAAACCTGATTCTGACACCAAGCTTGGAAACTGATCTCAGTGTTGCTTTCCATTGACAGATAACAAATATGCTCCTGCAGTCACTCTCAATGGTTTCATCTTTATTCTTGGAGGAGCTTATGCACGAGCCACCACCATCTATGACCCAGAAAAAGGCAATATTAAAGCAGGCCCCAACATGAACCACTCCCGGCAGTTCTGCAGGTGAGATAATAACAAAAAAATATGATTGAATTACCGGCACCAACAATTTTTTTTCCCACTGCAGAAAATTATTGAATGAAGGTGAGAAACAGAGGGAGACCAGAGACACATGCTTCTTGCTCATTCTGACAGTATACTTTTGAGGCCATAGTGCTGTCTGGGTTATACTAATTGAAACCTCTAGTTAATTATCTCTGACTGTGCCTCATTCTAAATGCTCTCCCTTGGTATCCAGACATTTTAAGATCTTTCAGAAGGAGCCTGTTCTTTCATATACTCATTGAGGGTTGGGGTGATCTTGTAATTGGATCATTTTGAAACAAAGACTAATAGCAGCCTGTTTGCAGGGGTTTGGGTAAGATAAACACATGATGATCAAGAAGCTTTGCTTCTCTCTTTATTATAAAGTCTTTAGGCATTGTGCACTGTACTCAGTACTGTGAATCAAGAACATGCAATATATAAGACCTGTGGACTGTATCTAGCCCACCAGGTTTTGAATGATCACAGGTCATTTGAAATTGGATCACAGATACACAGGATGGGCAGAAGCCTTGGCAGGCCAAAGCTAGCTTGCTAGCTTATATTGTGTTCGTTGTTATTGTGTGAGTTTGTTATTGTTTCTGCCTTATGACGACGCTAAGATTTTCTTGGCGAGTTTTTCAGAGTGGGTTTGCCATGGCCATACTCTGAAGCTGAGAGAGTGTTACTTACTGAGGTTATCTGTTGGGTTTTCATGGCCAAGCTGGGATTTGAACCCTGGTCTCCAGAGGCATAGTCCAACACTCAAACTACGACACCACGCTGGCTGTCCATACCGATGCTATATACAGTGGTCTTTGGTTTCTGATGGGATTTGGTTCCAGAACTCCAAATGGATACCAAAATCCATGGATGCTCAATTCCCCTTAAATACAACAGCACAGTAAAATGGTATCCTTTATATAAAATGGCAACATCAAGGTTTGTTTTGGGGGATTATATTTTTATATATATGTATATATTTTCAAGCTGAGGATGGTTGAATCTGTGAATAAAGAATGTGTGGAGGCAGAAGGTTGACTATATCATTAACACCAACACCACCCCAAATGATTTAGAGACATCAACAACAACAACAAAAGGCTGGCATATTATTCAGTGCAAGTCAGCATTATGATATTGTAAATATTGCAATTCACATTTAGAGTCATGGCACCATTGCAAAGACCACTAATGCCCATCCCCAAAATCCATCTTAGGAGCCAGGCAACTGCATCATCAACCAAAAGAGTTCCACAGGGGCTGCCTGGCTTCTGAGATGGGCTTTCAGGGGGGTCGAATCAGGAAATAAACCTACAGCAAGAGAGCTCCATCATCATAGTTCTGTCTGATGATGCAGGATCTTGGCCAAAGTGTTTAGATATTCAGAACTATGCTACTTAGGTAGAACATCACTGACAAATGATCAGCATGGGGAAAGAATTGCCCTGAGTGTGTGTTTGTGTATGTATGCCTTCAAATCACCTGTCAACCTAATGGCAACCCAGTGAATTTCATAGGGTTTTCTTAGGCAAGGATTACTCAGAAGTGGTTTTGCCACTTCCTTTCTCTGAAAGATAGCCAACAGCACCTGGTATCCCTTGTTATCCAAACATTTAAGATCTTTCAGAGGGAGAATGGTGGTCTCTCATTCAAGTATTACCCGGGGCTGACCCTGTTTAGCTTCCAAGATCAGACAGGATCCAATGTTTTCAGAGTATTGAATACCAATAAATAAAGTTCTGATTGGGAGAGAATGTTCTGTTCTGTAGGAATTTATAGCAGTTACTTGATTTTGACCAAAGGGAGAAAATTTTAAAGGTTTCGATGTCAAAAGCTGCTAGTGGTGCTCAAGCAGAAATCCGATGCAAGTTTCAAAATGTGAACAAGGCCAGCTTGAATCAAAGCAGTGAATGCCACTGAAATGGAAGCATAACTCTGCTGGCATTTTGTCTGTGTCACCATTCATTACAAAAGCTGAAATCCAGCAACCATTTTGAACAGTCCCAGAGGAAAATCCAGTTTGTTCCCAAGACAGGTTAGATCTCATTTGTATAGGACTCATTTTACACATGGAAATACCAGGATGTTTCTCTGCTCACTTGCTTCTTGCATCTTTCTATTTCCCCATTTTTATTTGCTTTTGGGCTCTACTGTGTAAAGCTTCTGTCCCTCTGTGTCTCTATGCATATGAAAACCTATTAGATGCAAAGGCTACTTCATTCATCTGGTAAGACAGTCTGGCCCACAATAATGTTTGCTAATTTTTCTGACATTGTTTGTGTTTTCATTGATGTATAGGAATTTAGATGAAACCTGTGTGTAGTGACATTGAGTTGCACACACTGTCTTCTGGGTTATTGGGAGAAATGAAGGAGTGTCTGAAGCCATGCTGAATTCAAAAACTATTTTATCATTTTGAAAATGCAACCTAGCAGTGGGTGTTTCTACACTGCACAAGTATAGCAGATTGATTCCACTTTAACTGCCATGCCCCGATCTTATGGAATCCTAGGATTTGTAGCTTAGTGAGGGACTTAGACTGTTCTCCTGGATGTTTTGGAACTACAAATTAGAGCTCTCTGACAGAATTCTAAGAACACCACAAATCCTGGAATTGCATAGGACAGCTGGTATCAGACGGCTGTCCCAGTGCAGTGTGAATACACCACAAGTCTCTGGCTCACAAGCTTTTCTCGCTCTTTCATGCAAAAGTGAGCAGAGTTAAAGCTTCCCTTTGTAGGGTGTGACAGCTTGCAGTTTCCCATTTTAGCTGAATATTGACAAATGTTAATAGTGACTTTTATAAATGCTAGCCAGAATCCTGCATTACCTGTTACATTATGTAGCTTTATATATACCTTGCTACATAGCAGAGATGCTAGGAAACCCCTTTACTGAATTGCACCAATGCATGCTGTGCATCAGTGTGCATCACACATTGTGTGCATTGCACAACAATGTGCATTATGAGAAGTCTTCCAAATTACTATCAATTGATCCCAACGTTTGTGGGGGGGAGCTTCTGTTGTTGTTGTTGTTGTTGTTGTTGTTGTTGTTTTGTACCTTCAAGTCATTTGGACATATGGTGAAACTAAGGGGTCTCTCACAGGGTTTTCTTGGCAAGATTTGTTCAGAGGTGGTTTGCCATTGCCTTCCCTTGAGGCTGAGAAAATGTGGCTTGCCCAAGGTCACCCAGTGGGTTTCATGGCCAAGCTGCCAGAGTCGCAGTCCAGCATTCAAAGCTTACTATTGTACATTTTGCTAGGAACGTCCTCTTCAGTCAACCACACTGTGCCTCCTTCTCCTCCCTCCCACAAATAAATGCAAATCAGGCAAAGGGGCATTCAGAAGAAAGCAACACAAAAAGGATAAAGGAATTTTAGAAGCAAACACCAGAATCCTATATGACCTGTTATATTATGTAACTTTATGTATATCTAGCTAAGTAGTAGAGGCACTAAGAAAGCTCTTTACTGAACTGCGAAAATGTATAATGAGACCCCAGTAAGAGTGCCCAATGTGCATTGGTGTCCACTGTCCATCAAGACTGATGTGACACTGATGTGAGCCCTGCTGGCGCAGTGGTTAAATGCTTGTACTGCAGCCACTCACTCATAGACCACAAGGTTGCGAGTTCAATACTAGCCAGGGCTCAGGCTAGACTCAGGCCTGCATCCTTCTGAGGTCGCTAAAATGAGTACCCAGCGGTTGGGAGGCAATGAGCTTACAGTTGTAAACTGCTTAGACACTGCATAGCGTGGTATGAAGCAGCATATAAATGAAACTGCTTTGCTTTGCTTTGATGCATATTTCTCCCGTTGTGCATCAGTCCTATTCTGCATTGGGCACCAACTGTAACTGCAGCCATCTGCTGGATATGGATGTTACACAACTGCACAATTCTAATTCCCATATATACAAATCCATGTATGAAGATGTAAGTCCCCAGCAGGATTCTACCTCACACGTTTCCCTGTATTTTATGAAGCTGGGAAACTGCGTTTAATTCCAAACTGTGACCGAAAGTTTCAGATTTCTTCCACTCACGCAAGAAAGAAAAAGAAAGGAGCAATAGAGGAGCACACAATCCCAAAGCATCCAGCTCATCCATGGTGCAGCATTATGCCTGGGGATCTGACCCAAGAGTGGATATGAAATACCACCCAGCATAGCTGATTTGGGGTGCAAGGAGAGACTTTAGAACTGAGTCCAATACATTTGTGGTTTCATGTTTTTGTCATTAACAGAACCTAATTTTTGAAATGTGCTCCTTTCCTTTCTGCACGTCATTACTTGAAATAATAGTTGTTAGGGTAGAAGCAGATTCCGTATCAAACAACTCCATTAATTCCCCATGGTAGGCTGGAAAATGTAGCAGGATTAATAGTAGCTCTAGTTGAAGGGCTGGACTTTCTATACTTTGTATACTATACTTTGGTGTAGTAACTTGCCTGCATCCCCGACCCAGTGTTCATGAGTGTTCATCCGTCAAGAAATGTTTAAATAATAACTCAAGCAAAAGTACTAAGTAATAATTCAAACAAAAGTGTTTCTACATCCTTCTCCTTGTCCATATTGCAGGAGCTGTCTTTGGAAAATAAAGTCGAAAATATCCATACCACACAAACAACTTTTCTAGGCTCGACTCTCCTTTTTTTTATTAAAGAGTGCCCCCTCTTGACTGCCGAGAGGATTTTGTCCTAGAGCTAACATTTCGTTACATGCAAAGCAGACTCCAGGCCAAATCCCAGCCAACACCACTGTGTTCCTGCTGCTTCTGTGCTAATTACAGATTTTCATTGTTCCTCTGTGTTAACAAGAGTGAAATTGAATGTACGAGAACCCCACTGTGTCCAGGCAGTAGTTAATTATATTTTTCTCTCTCTCAAGATTGTAAACCAGAAGCAAACAGTATGGTACAACTGACATAACTTCCCTTGGTAATTCATTCCATTAATTATGTGGGTGGTTGTTGTGTGGTTCTTTTTTTAAAAAAAGAGGGATGTTCTTTAACCACATTAAAATCGCTTCAATGTGGATGGCTGGTGATGGAACATTTCTTTGGCCAAGATCACTTGACAGACTAGAGTGTGCCTATTAATGGAAGATTTTGTGCATGGTATTAGAAACGGCAAAGGCACCCAATCCCATCTGATCTTGGAAGCTAAGCACCCAAACTAAGCAACCAATCCCATCTGATCTTGGAAGGTCAGCCTTGGTTAGTACTTGGATGGGGGACCACCAGTGGATACCAGGTGATGACTCTCAGTAGCTGGCCTTCTGAATGACAAGGAAATGGCCAGTAATTGCTTGGAAGGAAGCTGACCTTTCTCCCTTCCTTGACTTGCAATTATATTGTCAAGCTTCATGAAGAATTTTCAGTTTGGGGAAAGACAAACTGGGAAGTGACAAGGCTCTGGAAGTACTTTAGGGTGCAGATTGCTTCTCCACAATCCTAACCCTCCACCCACAAAAGGCATAAAGACACCCAATAGCATCTTTGAGACTCAGGGCCTTTGCAGACTGCCAGAAATAGTGCACTTTAAATTGAGGCACTGCCCTGGCTCAGTGCTAGGGAATCATGGGAATTGTATTTTTTTCTGAGACATTGAGCCTTCTCTGTCAGAGAGCTCTGGTGCCACAATAAATTACAGTTCCCATGATTCCCTAGCACTGAGCCAGGGCAGTGCCTCAATTTAATGTGCACGATTTCTGGCAGTCTGCAAAGGCCCTCAGTGGCACAAGCTTTCTATAATCAGCTTTTTGTATTTTGGTCCACTTCACCTGATGCATGGTGCATGCATCACTTTGAGATTCATCAGATATATTTGTTGGTCTGAGATGGCCACTGCATGCATCAGATGAAGTGTGCTGGGGACCACTACAGTTTCTGCTAGAATAAACCAATTAGTCTCAAAGGTGCTACTGTATCCTTTTGTGCCTTTTTATTTTAAAAGAGACTAACATGGCTGCTGTCTCTTTGAATATCCCCATCCCTAGAAATTTCATGTGGGAAATTGGCCAAAATGTTGAAGCCACTCTCTGCCCACAATGCACCTGTTTGTTATAAAGACATATATTATAAGAGAGGGAGGGAGGGAGAAAACCAATGTGACTTAGTGGTTTGAGAGCTGGACTTCGACTCTGGAGATGAGGGTTTGATTCCCAGCTTGGCCATAAAACCCATTGGGTGACATTGGGTCTCAGCCTCAGGAGAAGGCAACCTTGCCAAGAAAAACCCCATTTTAAGTTTGCCTTAGGGTCAGCATAAATCTGAAACAACTTGAAGGCACACAACAACAAAACATTATAAAAATGCCAGTAAGCCTCCAGTGAACTCATTCTAGAGGAAATTAAATTTGGGTGAGCATTGCAGTCCTGAAATTACTCACCATTTGGAGAAATGGACATAACAGTGCAAATTGAGTCCACTTTAACTGCCGTGACTCAGTGCTAGGGAATCATGGAAACTGTAGTTTATTGTGTCATCAGAGTTCTCTGACAGAGAAGGCTCAATGTCTGAGAAAAAAATACAATTCCCATGATTCCCTAGTACTGAGCCAGGGCAGTTAAAGTGGACTCAATTTGCACTATTTCTAGCAGTCTGCAAAGGCCCTAATAAAACAATGCTCGAAACAGGTGAAACTTCCCAGTTGTAGGGTACTGGGGAAACAAATCCAAGTCTGGCTAGTATATTCAAAAACGCTTCCTCTTTTTGCTTTCATCTTTTACTTTTTAAAAACTCCCTCATCTACTGCACTGAATTTTTTAAACTACATTTATTTAGTTTTAATTCGTAGCCCTTTGAAGACAGCCGCCTTTCCAAGGCATCTCAAGGTATAAAATGTACAACTCCATTACTACATTAAAAGTTCATAAAGCTACTTTTAAACCTAGTAATACAATCAATATATAATAATCAATATATAATAGAAACAGGTTTATACAAATTTAATTCTTGCATTTATTTCTAGGTAGCTTTTAGCAAGTCTGTATGGTGATCTATATTACATGTCGGTATATCACATAGTTGTCTCTCATTGGGGAAAACATGCTTGTGAGACAGAAGACAAAGGTTTGAAGAACTTTTTGGGAAATGTTTTCAGTGTTAAAAAAAAGGTCTTTGTCTTCTTACCTGATGTACAGTTAAATTGTTCTCTCTGGATTTCATACAGGCTTGGCCTGGCTTAGTACAGTTAATCCATGAATATCCCCAAGGAACCCACGTGGCCTATCTTCCTCTTTAACTGACCTTTATGGATCTGTGAATCACCACTTAGTGTTACTTGCTTTTCTGAAAACAGTGGAGCCACACACAAGCTTCCTTGCAGTTGCTTGAACTATCAATCAAAAATATATCTGCACAAGGCCATGTACCTTTTCTTTTATAATTAACATCTGTAAGACTGAAAGTCAGGTGCAAATCACAACAGAAGTGGTGCTGTAACCATCTGTTTGGGAATGGATAATGCCATTATAGGTTGGTTGGTTTTTTTAATGATATAGTACAGTATGACCCCTGTATCTGCAGGGTTTTATTCCTCGACATAAACTGTGGAAATGTGGATAATAGCAAAACTTACTGAAATGAATGCCTTCCAGCAAACGTTCCTTGTAGAGTTGTACTGGAGGACATAGGGATTCTTGGAGAGAACACCTCTTTACGCATTTTGGGGTCCTCCAGCATGACTCTATATGATTAACTTCCTCCAGAATCATAATACAGAATTGTGGTGGAAGACCTAGAAAATGCCTAGATATGGAGAAGTGGAACTGTGGGCACTGGTCCTGCAGATACAGGGGCTATACAGTATTATGATTGGTTTTAGCTAACTTTAACTTTAACTTTTTGTGTTAGCAGTTACCTTCAGTTCTGTACTAGGATAATGGCAGGGTTTTTTAAATATTGGTGCTTTGTTGTCTCTGATATTATTACTGGGGCATGTCCAGTGGTTGCCTAAATACCCTAAAAGCTTGGAAGCTAAACAAGGCCAGCTCTGGTTAGTACTCAGATGAGTACTAACTGCTAATGGATGCCAAGTGCTGTGGGCTATATTTCAGAAGAGGGAACTGGCAAAACCACCT
>CM034701.1:233413692-233437355 GCA_020142125.1 Phrynosoma platyrhinos | reverse complement strand
GAAAAAAACCAAAATCCAAAACACTTCTCATGCCAAGCAGTTCAGATAAGGAAGACTCAACATGTATACTGTATTATATAATTATACTGTGTCATGATTATCCTGGCATCCTTTTCATGAGTGACAATGGTATAAATCAGACTCACTGCACCACAATTCACATTTATGTTTGTGTGCAGTCAGAAGTCTCTTTCAACCAGCCAGTGGACCTTTTCCATCCGTGGGAGGTCAGTTCCCGTGGGAGGTCAGTTCCAGGGACCTTTCCCATCCGTGGGAGGTCAGTTCCAGGGACAAAAAACAGACATACATGCTCAATATTATTCAGTGGTAGTGACATGCTGGTGCATCCATATGTACACAGCTCCACTGAATGATACAGTCAGCCCTCTGTGTCCACAGGGTCTTTATCCACGAACTCAACCATCCATGCTATGAAAATATTCAAAAAAATATAAATTCTAAAAAGCAAACCTTGCTTTTGCCATTTCATATATGGAGCACCATTTTTACTACATTATTGTATTTAATGGGACTTGAACATCCACAGATTTTAATATCCATGGGGGATCCTGGAACCAAATCCCGGCAGATACCAAGGGTCCACTGTGTGTGGTGAAATGATCTGCAAGCAGTCAAAACCATGGATCAGCAGCCTACCGATAGGAAGTGTCCATGGCACAGTGGGCCCTTGATATCCTTTGGGGTTTGGTCCCAGGAACCCCCATGGATAGCAAAATGTGTGATGCTCAAGTCTTATGTCTTCTTTTTGTGGTATGGTAGAATGTACGGAAAGTAAATCAGGGCCTACATGGGTGATCTGAATACTTTTAGTAATAATTAAAATAATTTAATTTAATTATTTAAATAATTAAGAATTAAAATGGAGCTAAAAAGCAACTCTTTAGAGATCAGTTGTACTCTTTCAGTACACAATAAGCAACTGGAGTGGTGATGATGTGTGTTCCCAAAAAGTAACAAGCAAGGAGTCAATGTTCCGGTCTCTGAATCGTCCATTAGTAGACACACCATGTACTGGAATCTCGGGTGTAAATACTTCATAAAAGGCCGTATTTACGTTTCCATAACACACACTTTGAAACCAGATACTTTATTCTTTCAAAAGCAAAGGAGTGAGGTATAAGCCAGACCACCAGTTGCAACTCCTAGCAGAACGGGATACCCCCAATGAAACACAACAGCGAGCACAGAAGAAGGCCGACTTTGGTGGTCTGTTTTTTTATATAAAGCAGCACAGGCATGAAGCAAACCTAGTCAAATAAACATTGCCTGTGCTATTCGCGCTCAACTGTGGGTCAATCTTGACCCTCATCTGTGGGTCAAGATGGAGGAAGATGTCTCCATCTTCCATTTGAAAGCCCCTTTCTACACAGCAGGAACATTCTGAGAATAAAAGTGTGTAAGGCCTGGGAGGGCTGACAATTATTATTATTGCTGTTGTTGTTTTTTATATTTGAAAGGCGGCAGAACTTGAGCATTTCTTCCAAACAGCAGGCTGGATAAATAAAATGTAGCACATCCTTAGTTTTTAAAAAATCACTAACTGCATTTTTCTTTCCTTTCTCTTAACAGTGCTGTGGTTCTTGATGGAAAAATTTATGCCACTGGTGGGATTGTTAGTAGCGAAGGACCTGCCCTAGGAAACATGGAAGCCTATGACCCCAAGACAAACACATGGACGCTTCTACCCAATATGCCATGTCCCGTGTTCCGGCATGGCTGTGTAGTAATTAAAAAGTACATTCAGAGCGGTTGATGCCAACGAAAACGTGGATAGCAGACTCTCTGTTTCTTGCTGAAAGTAGGCAAGAACAAGAAACTGTCCTGGAGAGAAAGGTCAAGGAAGTGCAACTGACAAACATCTTGTCTAAATTTACAAATAATCTCTACATTGAATGTAGAAAATCATCCTCACCTTTTGGTGAACAAGGAGCAGAGAGCTCCCTCCTATGTGCGATTGTGTGACTTAACACAACCATGCCACTAGATGTCATAGTGGCACTCGGTTACAGACATAGGCTTTTGGTCTACCTAGGTGCAATAGCATTTCCCCTAACGTTGTTTAACTAAGGGGGGAAAAGAATCTGTGTTATCACTCCTTCAGAGCAAGTTCAATTCTTGAATTTAACTTTGTCAGTTAGGCTTTGCTACTACCCATTAAGCATCGGGGCTATATGAAATGAAGGTCAAAGTGCCCTTACCACTTTGATTGCTACATTTTTGTTTTTAACCCAGCATATGCTTTTCAGTACCAATGACTGAGAGAGAACTTACGTGAGACTGCATAGATCGAAGTCAGTCTTCCATCAGAGAAAACGTCTATTACGGCTCCTTAGAGCAGAGCTAATAAAAGATAGAAGTGTGTCTGTCTGTCTACTAGCATTCCATGTCCTTTTAATGAAAAGGTTTTCTGAAGTTGTATGCCAATGTGAATGTGTGGTCGTGGGGAGGGCTTGTTTCTGCCTTTCTACTGTTTTTCTACTGTATGGATAAAATGACAGCTACGTTTCTGTAAAGCAAGAGGCATCTAGGAGCTTTTATTAAACTTTTATTTATCTATTCAAAGTTTAGAACAAAAAATCTGTGTTGGATTTACATATTTTGAGCCAGTTATTTAAGGTAATGCCTTGTGGGGAAAGGAGGGAGGGAGGTTGGGATCACCACTGAGTGATAGTCCACTAGCCAGGATCTATGCCACTGTCTATATTTTTGTCAGATTAATCTTAAAAGAAAAAACCCTGTCTATTTTTTCAAACTCTCCTGCTCTGCCACTTCCCTTTCCCAGGTGTAAGAGGAAATCTTAAGGAAATGCTCCCTCCTCAAGAGGCTTCAGTGACTGCTTTTCTAAGAATAAATGCTTTTGCAGCTTCTCAGTACACAGATTTAACAACAACAACTGAAAATGTATCAGGGTATCCTGCTTTATAGAGAGGATGTGGTGGGGAAAAGGATATTGTGTAGAGTTGTAAGTATATACACAGCAGGGCTATATTTTTATATGTATATTAAAATATTGTATATTCAGAGAAGCGTTGTGATGTGAACGTTTCTTTATAAATGTGTAAATGGAGCAGGTCAGAAGGGACAACAGGATTACAACGGTAACAGCAAACATATTTTAGGATTAACCTGAGCCACAGTGATCGCTGATTTTCTTTGCAGCAGCAGAACAGAGCAGATATACCTGTCTTCACAGAACTCCATCATGACCTTTAGAAAGACAGCTTATTCCATCTGAGGTACTGTATTCTAGATTCAGGAGACACAGAGGGAAATCCTAGTTTCTTTAAAGTCTTAGCCATTAAAAGCAATGGCACTAGGATTTCACATGCAGGAGAGGTAAACTTTTAGGAAAGCGGCAATTTAATGGAGGCAGCTATTGCATCCTCCACAAGGTTGCTACCAAAACCAGCATCCCCTTGATGCTCACTGCAGAAACGCAGCATCATTTTGTAAATTCTGCTGTACCAGGGCATTGGCTGATGCTGATATGGGCAAGGAGATTCACCATACAATAACACCTAAACAGTACAAGGTACTGTTCGTAGCAAGATCCTCATGACAGGTGCAACATCTGTTCTCATTGTTACTCCTGTGTGCATTAACTTGGAAGCAAGTCTCATTGATTCCAGTCCATCTCTTCCAAGCAAGTGTGCTTAGAAATCACAGCCTTACTCTGGCTTTTAGGTAGCCAGAGAATTGCAGCCAGTGGCTGGTTGATTTTCATACCAAACACATTTTCTTTTTAAATTGGAAAGTTTTGGATAAACACACTACAGATGGCTGGCCAATCATATTATTTTGTTAAGAATAAATTTATACAAAAACAGAGGTTATTAATAAAATGTGTACCTTGCCATAATACAAAAGGAATGCACATTTAGGCTGGAATCTAGATGACTGAAACCTCTCACAGCAGTGTTCAAACCTATGTTGTACAGTTTTATCACAGTCTTCGAAGGGGAGGAAATCATGTGAAGTATTTTTTCTCAAGCACGGTGGAAGTGTGAACCCAAAAGATTGGCGCACAAGTTCCTCACTGCCTGGGGCAGGTTGAGTTTTAGCATTTGTGTGGGTCTACCTCCAAAGGTGGTGCTAGCTTGGGAGCCTTGCATTCGACATCACCAAGTTGATCTTATTTCTTCTCTTCTCACACTGGAACAAAACTGGCTATTTCTGTGAATACTAAAAACACAGGGTTTTTGTGTAATAATATTGTATATATGTTTACTGTTAAGTTCTTGTTAAATAAATCTATTTCTAGATCTAGATCCAGCATTAATTGGATTATTATTTTTTTAAAAAAACCAAAGCTACACTGTTCCCCTTGGCTATGGATGCTAAAATCTTTGCAGTTCTTGGAAATTAATCTGTACTTGCACTGCAGAAACAGCTTCTGTTGTGCCATTGTTGAACAACTTGGTCACCTTTTCCATCAGCTTTTAACATTCTTTTAACTTTGTCTTCACATCAATGCCTCATAAATATTGTTTCTATAGTCACGAAATTGCTTTTAATATATGAGGATTTGAGGCCACATATACCTTTGGTAAAATACTTTCATCATCTCAAGAGAAATCCCACCCAGGACTCTGAAAAGATTAAAGCAGGTGGTTTGGACAGCATGCACTAACCATACATTACAACTGAGTGGGAAACAAAGGATCAGCCAAATATAATAGACTCAGCCCACACCCCACAGTAAGGCAACAGACTGCTTTCAGTGTGGAAAGTGTGATTATGTCTCATTTGTGCATTAAAGAAAAGGAAAGATTTGTTTCCAGACTAACACTGCAGTCTCTCAGATCTCAACCTGGATTCATTCAAACAATTTTTGTTTCCATGGCTAACCTGCAGGAAGTGACTACTTCTTTACAAATTGAATTCCTCAAAGAATCCAGGGTGAGTTGAAGGAGCTGTCAACCTTATTAACGCTGGAGAAGAGGTCTTATTCAGCATAAGTCAATACTACTTGGTAAGATGAGCAAGGCAGGGGATATTTTGGGTTTACTTGTATGTGCAAATTATTCTGGATTCCCTCTGGGAAATTGGTGGAAAGCGTGTGATAAATGAGTCATATGCACATACCTGCTAAGAGATGCAGCAGCAGTCTCTCAAAAGCTTTTAGAAATTCTAAACATAGGTTGGTTCATCCTTTCACCTCTTGTTGACACTACCCTTCCCCTCACTAGGGAAATTGCACGCTACCCTTTAAAAGGTTGTTTGTAATGTCCTCAGAGTTTCATAAATGTTGGCTGTCTGCTGCTGCTTCTCATCTGGCAGAAAATCTTGAATGATAAATGACATTTGCCATAGTAGTTAGACAGTCTTCTTGCACAAGGTGCTAGGTTTTTTCCAGAATGGAACAAGTTAGATTATACAGTGATTTCAGAATGCTTCTGTATATTTTATAAGTCTACTTCACCCATACATCTTTATCAGCTCTAGCATACCAGGATGTCACAAATGAGTGAATAGTCCATATGAATTGTCTATCCCAGCCATAACACCATACTGGACTGGAACCCAAACTCCCATCAATATTTAAGTTAACAGACTGGAGGAGGGCAAATCTCATTCCCATCTTCAGAAAGGGGGAAAAAGAGGACCCAAACAATTACCATCCAGTTATCCTGATATACCAGAAAAGATTCTACAGCAGATCATTAAGCAGAAAGTCTGTAAGTATTTAGAAATGCTTCTTCATCCTGGAGAGAAGTGACCAGTGGGGTGCCACAGGGCTCTTGAACTGGGACCAGTGCTACCCAACATCTTTATCAATGACTTGGATGATGAAATAAAGGGCATGCTTGTCAAATTTACAGATGACACCAAATTAGGAGGGATAGTTAATATCTCTGAGGACAGGATCAGAATTCAAAATGACCTTAATAGATTAGAAAGCTGGGCCAAAACTAACAAAATGAATCTCACTCTAAGATACTACACTTAGGCAGAAAAAATAAAATGCACAGGTGTAAACCTGGCTTGACAGCAAGGAGTTCTAGTAGACCACAAGTGGAATACAAGTTGACAGTTGTGATTTGGCAGCTAAAAAAGACAATGTGATTCTAGGTTGCATCAATGGAAGTAATAGTACCACTCTATTCTGTTTTGGTCAGGCCTCACCAGGAATATTGTGTCGAGTTCTGGGCACCACAATTCAAAAAGGATGTTAACAAGCTGGAGCATGTTCAGAGGAGGACAATCAAAATGGTAAAAGGTCTAGAAACTATGCCCTATCAGGAGCAACTTAGGAAACTGGGTATGTTTAGTATGGAGAAGAGAAGGTTAAGGGGTGATAGGACAGCTCTGTTTAAATATTTGAAAGGATGTCGTACTGAAGATGGAGCAACTTGTTTTCTGCTGTTCCATAGGACATGGACCAATGGATTCAAACAACAAGGAAAAGAGATTCCACCTAAACGTAAGGAAGAAGTTACTGACAGTAGGAGCCGTTGGACAGTGGAATAGGCTGCCTTGGAGATTAGGGTCTCCTTCTTTGAAGGTTTTAAAACAGAGGCTGGATAGCCAACAGAAATAAAAATCCACCAAACAAGGATACCTTTATCGGCCAACCAAAGGGGTGCTTTGATTGTGTTTTCCTGCATGGCAGGGAGTTGGACTGGATGGCCCTTGAGGGGCCAATTCTATAATGCAGTTCTAGGAAGAAATATGAAAAAATGCTGAGGGAGTTGGGCATGTTCAGCCTTGTGAAGAGAAGACTGCAGGATGATTTTCTTTAAATATCGAAAGAGGTATTGCAGAGGTGCGTGGTTAGTTCTCTGTTGCTCCATAGGGTAGAACCAGGTCTAATGGTTTTAAGTTACAGGAGGGTAGATTTTGATTGAACATTAGAACAAACCTCTTGACAGTAAGAGCAGTCTAACAATGGGGGGGGGGTCTCTCTTTCTCTGGATACCTTCAAAAAGAGGCTAAACTGCCACCTGCTGGGGATGGTCTAGCTGGATTTCCTGCACTGAGCAGGGGGTTGGATTAAATGGTCTCTGGGGCCCCTTCCAACTCTATAACTCTCTAAAAAATTAAGCCACAGATTTGTCCACCTAACAGAAAATAGAGGTCAAATTATCATCAGCCCGTAGCCAACCTTTAGCAATACCTAACTGTAGAAAATGGCATAAGCAATGATGCTTACAGTTATCTCCTCAGCTGATGGAAGGCTCTTTATCCAGAGGAAGCTTCTGGGGTAAAGGAAAATGGAAATTTACCCCAAAATCACCACCCTACTTTGCCATGAATCAAAAAGCATTTCAACAATAGAAGGATGTAACTGGATACAACTCAAAATATTTATTATATATTTATTAATAAGAACCTAGTCTCTTTGGGAGGAGGCAGAATTCCATTAAGCTTTAGTTAAAATTTTGTCCCAATCACTACAGACAAGAATAAATTTGAGCTGGCTTAAATTAAATGTCACTTGTACAACCTGGTTCAAAAATGACTGAATGCATATCAGTGCCCAAAATGTTATGGGACTAAAAATATAGATTTATCAGTAGAACAAAGGGAGATTTTGCACTTTTCCCCATGTACATTTAGAAGATCCCAACAATGTGCATGCCATTTTCACTTGATACTCAATGAGTACCTTTTCCCATTTTATAATGGGTTTTTAAAACATTCAAACTGGTTTATAAAATACAAATATAGGCCAAGGAGAAACAGTAAGCACAAAGCCAATGGACAGTAGTACTTTGAATGCAAACAGTGGAGCACTAAGTTGGATTTCAGCCATGCAACTCATATACTAACAAACTGTTCACTACAGTTAACACACATAACCACCAGGACCTACTGAGCCAAACATATTGACTAATGGAGCATAGAACAAGAGGGTTGATAGGTTTGGAAATTGCACAGGCAGGCATTCATGATGTTTTTGTGCCACAAGGAGAGCAGCAGCAGTGATGAACAATACCAGTAACTATGGCTCTGGGGTAAGCTGGGAGTTATGGCAAACACCTGACTTATGCCTCCCACTGGAGGCCCAGCTCTGTAGCACCAACAATTCCCTTGATGGCTGATTCTATGGTGGTCTCAGAGAGCAAGTACTATAAGATGGGTGGCAAGGAAGAATGCTTGTGCCAAAGCAGGCATCAAGGAAATTACCCACTCTGCATAAATGCCCCACTGCCAGCAGTGCTCTCTGCTCACCAGGAATGAATAGGATCCTGGCCCCACTCTATGTGAGCAATTTATTTCTAATAGAGATTAGTATAAATGAATGGGTTGGATCTAAAATAAATTAATAAAAATTAGGTTCCACTCATTCAATGGAAATTTAAGTTAGCCATAATTAACTTTGCACACTGATTTCAGTGTAATCTAAACATGACCAACTCGTTTTGGCTCCAGCCTAATAACGATGATTTATATGAAAAGGCATTTGAAGTTGAACACTCTTAAGCATTCATTTTTTAAAAAAAAATCTATTCTCTTATATTTCAGGTTTTAGTTTATTTCTTCTTTAAAAAGAAATTTCCATTTCTATTTTCTTCCTGTGTAAAGGGCAATGCTCCAGAGGCTGACCTACTACTCTGATGAACTACTTGGAAATTCTGTTAAATACATCAATTTCCAGTTATGAATGATTATGAATAGTAAGAAGTCAAGTCAGTACATGAAGTTATATTAAAGCAGAACATGGGTACTTACCATAAAGGTTCCTTTTCTGCTGTTGTGGGAGGAAATCCTTCATGCTGGGTCTCGCTCATCTCCTGCGCTTCACAGGCAAGGCTTCTATCAATCATCCTTATCACCCTAACTGGGAGCACCAAATCCACCTTCCCAGTGGTGATATGACAAAGCTCCAGACAAATACACACAAACATACACACGCACACACACGCATACACGCATGCATACATACCACCAGCGACTTAAAACAGACAAACTCCACCAACCAGGATGGGAAGGATTCCTTCCTCACTGCTGTAGAAACTGAAGCTTCATGGTAAATACCAAAATTCTGTTTTCCTGTAGTGTAGGAAGGTAATCCTTCATGTTGGGACCTACATAAGCAGTCTCCACACCACCTGCATAGGCAATAACCTACTGCATAGACCTGTTGCAGAACACACCTACCAATGCAAGTGGCCTGCTGAAGCAAATATGTCAGTCCTGTAGTGTCTGACAAAAGAAGATGGGGAAGCCCAAGTGGTTGCCCTGCAAACTCCCAACAAAGATGCTGTGTGCTCAATGCCACAAAAATGGCAGTGCTACAACTGGAGTGTGCCTGAATCCCTTCTGGAACCAGTTTGGAACTGTGTGCATAAGCCGGCTCAATGCAACCAATGAGACATGGTGGGAAAAGACATTGGTTGACATGAGTAGACTAACTTATAGTCTGGTTTACAAAAATCCTTAGTTGTAAGCAGAATTTTAGAAACAAAAAAGAAATCTAAATGAAAAACAACTGAATCCTTATGAAATACACATAACTCCTCACAGACTGACAGAGCCTGGTACTCTAAGACTCTGGTGAGTCAAAGTAACAAAGGAGCAACCAAAATCAAAACTTTCAACCTAAAAAAATCCAAATCCATTGATCTCAAGGATTCAAAAGGTGCCTTCAACAAAGACCTCAAGACCACATGCAGATTCCACAAAATAAAGTGATGGGCTTTTCCTGGCTGAAGCAAAGACATGTGTTTCAAAAAAACTGCTGCACATGCAGATAAGATGCAAGTGGTCTGCCCTGCTGACCTTCCAAAATATAACCTAAAACCAAGACACGTCTCCTAAGAGTATTGGTACTGAGGCCTTTATTCAAACCTGCCTGCAGAAAGACCAAAATCAACCCCACTGCATCTGTTTGAAGCCACACCCTTTTAAAATGAAACCATCTACAAAAAGCCCTCCAAGTAAACTCATTCAAGATCTTACTGGAAGTCTTCTAACTGCAAGGATGGTCTGGACTACAACATCCTGATACTTTTCAGCTACTAATCGTTCCTGCACAGCCTCCAGCCATGTCAATGTAACTAGCCTCAGTTACAGACCTCTTTGATGCAGCAGACCCAGCCAAGATGGTAGAGGCCTACTGTCCTGAACCTGCATGCTTACTATCTTGGAAAACAAAGGTCAACGAGGCCACCTGGGTGCTATCCAATCTACCTCCACCCCCTCCACCTTTATTTTCCATAACATCTTGGACAACATCACCATTGGACAAAAGAAGTAGCACAACATCCTTTGCCAAAGTTATCATGAGATCATCAAAAGCCAATGCTCTCTCTGCCCAAAATTCTGAGAGATCCAACCACAGAGTGCCAAGTATTTGTACTACCCTTTGAAATACCAGAGAATTCAGAGCATATTCCCCCTGGTCAAAGCATATTCTCTCTGGTTTAACCAATCCGCATAAATATTTAGTTGGCCCTCTCTGAATGATTAAAGATGAGTCTCTTCGCACACTGCATCAAGTGAGATACCTCTCACATCAGGGTCTGTGACTGTGCTCCTCCTTGCCTGCTTATGTGACTCTGGTAATCATGTTGCCTATCTGGATCAACATGATTGCCCTGAACTTCCAATTGCAAACTGAGGCACACCAAATGAACCACCCATAGCTCCAGTCAGTCAATAATGTGTATCATCCTCTTACTGGGAGGACCACAAGCCCTGCACCATCTGACTACTGCAGTGTGTACCTCTCCCATCTTGCAAACGGGAATCTGTTGTAAAAACTATTCTTCTTGGATCCTTCTTCAAAACCTCAAAGCCACCAATGTAGAGAAAATCTCACAGTGAAAGGGAAGGGAGACACAGATGCAGCTGACACTTTTGAGCAATCTCCTCCAGGTGGGACAAAAGGAAACACTGCAGTTACCTCACATGGAAACCAGCTCAAAGAACTAAGTCTAAACAACCCTAACAGCCAGGCTAACATCCTCAGTTGCTGTGTTGTGTGCCCCAGTGCTTTCTTGAACAGAGACTGAAGCTTTTTCCCTGTAAATCTCTAGACAGTCCGTGGTGACCCACACAACCTCCCTGCCTTTATCCAAGTAGGGGGCACAGACCAACAGTTTATCCAACTACTGGTACACATGCACACCCCACAGCCTCAGATGTGCCACCAAGGCCACCAACACCTTTGCGAACTCCCATGGGGAAGCCAACAGACCAAATGGTAAGGCCATGTACCAATAGTGACTATCCAGATAAGCCAACCTGAGGTACCACCTGTAAGTTGGGTGTACTGGAATGTGTAAGCATGCCTCTTGGAAGTCGAGGGATGCCAGATAATCTTCCTTTTTCACTCCTTCCAGAATTGGACACAGGGTTTCAAGCAGAACTTCCACTTGAGAACAAAACTATTGACCCTGCAGTATAGGTTCAGTATAGCCATCCAGTCCTTATTTTTCTTTGAGACCAAGAAGAGCATTGAGTAGGATGTCAAAAATCTCTGCTGAGAAGGCACTGTCTTTACAGCCTTTGTTTGAAGCAGGTGTTCTATGGCCCAAAGCATCTGGCAGTACTTTTCCACAGACCCCGGACTGTATGACTGGATAAAAAATGTCTCAGGCTTTTGAATGAAATTGATGGTATAACTGTCCCTTACAGGTCCGCAAAGAGATGCTCTCAGCAATGGACAAAATGCAAGAGGCAAGCCACCCACAAGGATCTGCTCCAAATCAGAACGACTCACTGTACTTTTCACTGTGTTTGTTGAAAAAAGTAGAACCACCTCTAAACCAAGGTGGTTCAGGGTTGTTGTTTAGAAAAACTCCAGTGTAGTCTGAAAGACCTAAATTCCCTCTGTCAAAACCTGAAGTCTGTACCCTCATAAGGACTGAGCTCAAAACCAAAAGGGTTTCTTCTCTTCCTTTGCAGTCAGTGATGCAAAGGTCCCAATCAACACCTCATCCAAGGCTGCAACAAATGATCTGGAACCCTTAAATTAGCTTTGGATTTGTTATCAGATTCCAATTTTTAGCCAAAACTGATGCCTGGCAGCCAACATCATATTTCAAAGCCTCTGAAGCAAGTTGATCAGAATCAAGACTAGCATCTGCCAAACAACCAAACATCTTAGCCGGTTTATTGATCTCCTGTTGAAGCTTAGTCTTTTCCTTGGGAACCACAGACCATAAGTCTTTAGCCCAATTAATTGCAACCCTCGTAAACTGGGAGATCACCAAAACAGCTCCGATGACAAGAACAGAACTGCACAAATGGTTGTCTAAGTTTCTTAACCTCTGTATTTTCAAGCATCAATAACAGGCAGTTTCAATTTCTTCATCACTTCAGTAAGCAACAAAGCTGGAGCCACCTTTCCCACAGCACCTGACACCACTCCAGCATAGTCAGATCTGCAGTGTGAACCAACAGTATATTCTCCAGGGGCCTCCACAGAATGAATGAGTGACTGAATGAATGAGAGAGAGAACCAGATCATTGCCTCCCAGTAAGGGTGGATTGATCCATTCCTTTTCAAGTCCCAAAGGCGCTTTCCACATCATGTAATCAACTACCGACTCCTCAGAAGGGGACAGCTCAGGACTGCAAGCCATTTCTATGAAACTGCCAATCCCCATTAGGGGGTACAACTATAGGTCTCTTAACCAGCAAAGTGGAGAAATTCTCATCAAAAACCAATCTTCAATAAGAGCAAAAAGTAAAAGCATAAAAATTTCTCATTTGTTAACTATAGTCCTTATCTGAAGCAGATGTATATTTAGAAGCATCTGAGAGGGCTTCTCTGCTGATCTGGGACTGTGAGACTGAAAAAAGAAATGTGGAAGCTTTTGAATGAAATGGATGGTATAACCTTCCTTCACAATTCTGCCTACCCAAGCATCAGGAGATGTCTGCTCCCAGTGATGGGCAAAAAATTAAGCTGAGACTTCCCATCACCATGGACAGTGGGGTGGGGTATAATACAAAGATCTCCTGACACACACACCCAAACCAGAGAAATTCCCCTTGGAAACTGATCCCCAAAGTCACTAGAGCATAAAAAGCCCTGTCCTAGTTTGAGCTGAGGCAAGACAAAACTGGAAAGGTAGGACTGGATCTCCTTCTTAGATTGGTAAGGATGACTGACAGATCAGAAACTCTGCCTGTGAAGTGTGAGAGAGGGACAGGCCTAGCATGAAGATTGCCTCCCCACATTGCAGTAAAATCATTATCTATGCATCCTATCTTAAGAGGCTTTATGCCAATGTAAGTTGTACATTAACAAGACTCCTCATCCAGGCTGTACTATATACAGTACCACATAAGACCAGATGTTTCTATGCTGTCCTACCTCCAGGACGCTCAAGTTTCTCTTCCCTGTGTCTGCAATTTTAGCCTCATGGCAACTATGCAGCTGAGCATGTTGTTACAAGAGTGTGCACCATATTCACACAGCAGAAAGTGGAAGAGCCAGGTACTTTGTACAACTGGCGCACAGCTCCTTTGCTGTAACTGAAACAGAGGGCAACATTTCGTCTCCATTTTCAGCACTTCCACCCAAGAGAGGATTTTCTCTATGAAGTATTTCAGCTGCTAATACATAACAACCTGTACCCATAAGAACAGCATGATTAATTTTGCAAGCCAGAGGGGGCTTAGGAACCTTATATCTCAAAAGGCAGCCTCTAGCAACATATCCAGCTCCTTCTGAAAGTGAAAGATGTTTCAAAACTAGTTTATTGGGGGGAGGGAAGGAAAAGGAGGTGACCATTCAAAATCCCATTAAGTGTATCTAAGCCTTTCGGCACATCTAAAAAAGCATTCTACTTTTCATCCACTGAATACTTTCTACATGCTCTAAGGTTGGATCCTCTCTTGGTGAAAAATGCAGACATGAATGGCACTGTCCAACTGTTTGACCACAAAGTAATATGAGTGCTAATATTAGCATTTAATTAAAATGGAAAGAGTATTTAGAAACTCAGTTTTTTTTACTTGTCATCTTTATTCAAGTATTTCACAGCAGTTATATTACAAATTACAGTAAAACGTTCAAAATATCCAGAATTTAAAAAAAAATTAAATAATTTACTTAGCTAACACAGGATGAAGTCAAGATGAAAAAAAAATCAAGTGAAACACAATTCTGAATACAACTGATAGAATCCAAAATTCATCATAGCTGAGGAAGTAAGCTTACTTAATCAAAAAGAAGACACACATGAATGAAACCAAACAAGACATCCCCATTGCCTAGTAAACCAACATACAATATAGAAAAACAAAGCAGGTATGAGCTCAAATTCAAGCTTATGTTGAATTTACATGAAAAGGGGAGAATAATGGTGAGCAGCTACAGGACCTGCCATTCAAAATATCAAACAAAGCCAGAAATGACCCCAACTTTAAAAAAACAAAAAACAAAAACGAAGGAAGACAGGTATTAGCAAAAGAAAGAAAGACCCCCATAATCCTATAATAAATAAATTGGCATGTGAGAAAACTCAGGTAACAATACCAAGGACACAAAACATAAATTAATCACAAGTGAAATTCAAGCTTGCAAACACAATTAACTCCACAGCCGTGGTCGTCTTAGAGCAGTTTCATTATTAGCTCCACAGAAATTTAACCTCCATCTTGCCCTAGGATAAGGCCTTGCACAGGAGTTCATTGGTAATAATATTCATAACAAGAAACAGGAATTGATTTGTACAGATTATTGCCAATTTTATGTGGCAAAAATAATAACAACAAAAATACAGAGAGTAAACAACTTGACAACAGGAAGAGATTAACAGGTTTAACTCTACAACCACTAAGCTATTAGTAAAGTAAAGCAATACATGTTTTAGCATGGTTCTGGAGCCAAAAGAGTGAATATATAATTTTATTCATGTTGCCCACTAACACATTTATATAAGCTAATTTATCTGAAAATCCTATTACATTTAGAGGCAGTTTTTTACTTTTTCTTTCAACATTCAGAAACTACCAAGAATTTTTTTTCTCTCTCCTTAGCTGACCACTTGGAAGCATTTTTAATGCCAGACTTGAATTTCAGATACTCTTCAAATTATTTAACAACTATATTTAAAGGATTTAAATTTGTACAAATTTAGCAACCTGTTAAAAATGTATGCAGTTTTTTCCTTTCACAAGTGCTGCTGCTACTTGAACAAAAGAATCTTTGAACTAGAATACTTTTTTTAAAAAATGCTGCAAGAACCTGAGACTTGCAAAAAAAAAAACTGTTTTACCAGAAACTTGCTACAAAAAATCTGCTACATTTTATTTCATCAAATCTCAAAGTTTTGTAACAATTTCCATCAAAATACAAAATGCTAATGGATTTGACAGCAAAATATCCCGAACAGGAAAAATGGCAATAAATATTAACAGAAAAGTGAGACATCCCCACAATCAAATTTCTAAAATGAATGAACTACGAGTTTTAAAATATGCTTTCATTTTAATCGCACTTTCCCACCTAAAAATACAGCATTTCTACAGGAGTTGTGTTTAGAATAGTGTGACTAAATGCATATTAGAACGTAACAAAGTGGCATGGGGGGGGGCCTAGAGAGGCTTGGCCAGAAGAAGAAAATATCTCTAAGGTTGGTGAGGGAGAGAAAAAAGGACATTGGATTACTGCAGCAGCCTAATGCCACAGCCTGATTTTCAGCAGTGGCTTACTAGTAGTACAAGCTACACGCCTAGTGACACGTACCTTAACTTCAGTATGTAAACGGTAGCAGAACAGATTGCAGCTTTCTGTAAACACTGGTGGTAACTAAAATACAAAAAGCTGAGGTAGCGGAGTATCTCTGCAGTATTCCAAGAACTGTTTTTGCTCAATGAAACCAAAACAAACTGAGTTGCACATTTTGGAAAAGACACTTCTGCAGCTTCAGATGGCGGTAAAAGTGGACACTATTTCATGTGACGCTTACTACCAGGAGCTCACCCATCCACTTGACCTTCTCCTAGATCAGGGGCAGGCAACCTTTCCCCTTTAAGGGCCGAGGGACTTCAGCTCCCAGAAGCCTCAGCCATGTTGGCCAATAGTCCCATGTTGGCCCATGGCTCCTGGGATCCTGGGAGCTGAAGTCCCTCGGCCCTTAAGGGGGAAAGGTTGCCTACCCCTGTTCTACATGTTGACCTAACACAAGTCTGACTGTCAGAGGCTGCCAAATACTGACACTAGAATTCCTACTGCCTTAGAGTCGGCCTTCTCTTAATTATTAAAAGAAGGAGTTTGAGAACTACAGTCACATCATTCAGCCCAAGAAAACAGCAACTTTGCAGGCCAATTCTGACATCCCAAAATAAACTCAATGAAAGGCCACTAAATTATCTTCTAATTAACACTGTTCAATATGGTCTGTACTGAAGAAGCTTGGTCTAATTCTTACAATCATTAAAAACAAAATTTAGAGGACAAAGCTGTCTCTTCTGAATATGGCCACCCAGCGAGTCTTTCCAAAATAATGGAAGTTCAGAAAGAAACCTGTTTTTAAGAACTCTGAAGGAATACAATGGAACATTTCAAATAAAAACAAAAACACAACTACAGCCACCTTATATATCCCATTGTGAAATTTTCACAGCACATTTTGTTTGAAAAAACTAATATACTTTTGGAATAAATGCATTTGACCCATTTTGAGATAACATTGTTATTTCCATAATTTTGCTTTCTGGAGAGCAACATATACATGTTAAAACATAGCACTGGCTGCCATCTGACAATATGGGAACCTGAAACTGTTCTTTGGGAACACAGGCTTTTGAAAATAACTTTCTAATTCTGTCATTGGCTACAATCCCAACCATTTTAATAGCCTTCTCCTCTTCCTCCTCCTCCTCCCTCCATTGACTATAAAGGCACATTGAAGGCAGCTCCAGAGAGCCTCAACTTCACATTATTGTACACCAAAGGTAATTCATTTTTACCACAATTCTTCACTGCCAGCTTTAAAAACAGGCTTCTGTCCATTACCTCAGAGAATAAAGGAAAAGGGGAAAAATATTTTTTTTAGAAGCTGCCCATTTACAAAACAGTTACATCTGCTCTATCCAGTTTGTGGGTGTTTTGTTAGCCTGCTCCATTTTGCCTGAAGCTTCTCATAAGATAATGCATGTAGACAGCAGAAATGAGAGCAGTTTCTGTAGCACCAAAAATCTCCAAGTTGTGGCATTATATTCTTTTATTTATATCAAGATACAAATATTATGAAGTTCTGTTTGGTTCTTGTAGGCTGGCTGGTTTCAGGTACCTGAGACAATAGCACCAAATTCATAACAGAAAATGAGACAAAGAGCGAGCATGTTAAGACCAAGGCTCTGCACATACTTGGTGCAACTGGAAATCGAATGGCTCAGAAGACTGCTCTCCCATGAGCAGCTTATGAAAAGATAAACCCGTACATCTTGGAGAGTTCACAGGAATGTTTCAAACATATGAACTGTTCTTTCCATCTCCTAAAAGAAGACAGAATATTGTTATAATGATAAAGCAGTATGACTAGTATTAACAGTTAAAAACAAAAATACTACAACTGCGGTACAGAAGTATCTGAATTTTGTTTATAAAACATAGATTATCTTTGCAGGATACTACTACAAACAGATTATGGCAGTGTCAATTACAAACCAATTAATCACCCAATCTAGCCCTCACTCACATTGACAGAAATAAATTGGGCCTGCCTTAAATTCAACTTCACTGACTGAATCAAGTCACAGGTATTATTATACCCTTTCAGACTAAATCCAACTGTAAGTCTAAGTAGAGTAGATCCAATGAATCAATGGGATTTATGTAAGTGTTCATTTATCATTCAGCAATTGATTCAAGGATTCGAAACATAATCAAGGCTAATAATTGGATTTAGGCCTCTTGTGGTTTTTTAAAAATTTCTATCTTTTCAAAATCCTTCTTGTGAACTGCCTTCCATCCAGATTTTGAGAGAAAGGTAGGCTATAACTCAAATTATGCTGCTTATTTTATCACTTCTTCCCAATAGTTCAAATCATCAACAACCAAATGGCACTCAAAGAAGATTCGGGCAGCTATTTGTTCATTAGTTTGTATTCTACCATCCCAAGCATTAAAACAAACAGGCAGCGACCACAAGTAATATAATACAAAAAAATAGCAATCAAAATCAAAGAAATGCAATAAAAATGAAAATCAAATCAAATGTGAACCACCCATAAAAACAGCTTAAAGGCCAAAGGCAGAAAGTCATCAGCGAATGGAGTAACTGGGCTTGCCTTGGCAAAGGCCTCCATCACCTGGGAGTAGCCACCAAGGTGGGCTTAAAGGAAGAGTCACTGAAGAACGGCATTACAAACATCACAGATACGTTTACGTAAAGTTACCTCTACAAGCTGTGTCTTGTCATAATCTTTACGATGCCGGTAGATGCACTGATTAAGGAGTGAGTAGAGCCTCTCAAGCTGGTCGATAGTCAGGTTATCACTCTTCTTAACCAACAAATCTAGTAAATTCTGTAAGCAGAAATTGGCATAAGTTCAGGAGGAAGTGTGAAGGAAATCTAATTCACACTTTGCTTTCAAACAGTAAATGGGCTACAATAATTAGAAGCCTAATTATTACTAAACCTTTATTTGCACTCTCTTCACAGCTAAGTGCTAGACAGAACATGGAATTAACACTCTTTCCTTGATGGCTCGCAACAAATGTATGGTTCACCATAATAAGTAATGCCATGTAAATTTCATATTGATGGGGAAGGTCATTTTTCCCTCAGCAGGTACAATCATTACTCTTATGAAATCAGATGCATTCATACAATGGAAAATATAAGTGCACTGACAAAGAGAAACTTATTTGGAATAGAGCTGTGCCACATATTCAGAAGTAAACTATTTTCAGAGCACACAAAAGGAGTTCTGGAGATCCAAAAGCTTTATTTTTATTTATTTATTTATTTATTTATTTATTTGGCACTAGCTTGCTGCTGTTTCCAGCCCAAATTTCTGCTACCAGCTTTTTGTTTGAAAATAGTCCTCCTTCATAGGAATAATGACAACTTTTTGGCAGGCTAAGTATGTATCACATCATAGAGTAAATGAAACAATTTCAAAACGAGGTCAACACTGTCACACTTAAACACATTTGTCCCAATTATATTGTCACGCAACCACATGGCCGTGTGACAACATCACTGGTATCAGGAAATCTGTTTCGTTTGTTTTTTAACTGCAAATGAGGCTGTGTAGCACAACCTACAGGGCTACTGCCTGAATATCAGATGTCTAGTGGGAGAGTAAAAGTCCTTTGGATTCCAAATTAAAGCCGAGCTGTATTTCACTCTGTGAAGTGTGGGAAGGGAGGGCAGGAATGTACACCTAGGTAACCAATTATCTTTTGACTCTTTTACTCAGTGGTTCTTAAACTGTGGGGTGATGGCGAACCTTTTTGAGACCAAGTGCCCAAACTCGGCGGCATTCCCGCACCAAGTGTCGCCGGGTGCCGGGACCTCCACAGGGCAGGACCGTGGCTGAAGCCAGAGGTCCAAAACACCTTGCAGAAATAATCCAATCTGAGACTACTTTAACTGGCTCAGTGCTAGCAGATCCTAGGGATTGTAGTTTATTGTGGCACCAGAGTTCTCAGGCTTATTATCTCACCAATCTACAAATCCCAAGATCCCACAGCATTCAGCATTAAAGTGGCGCCAAACTGGATTATTTCTGCAGTGCGGATGCAGCCCTAATACTAGTGGCTGAATACCACTGTTTTGTGGGTTTTGGATGTTACTCTACTTTGCTATATGGCCAAGAAGAGCCAGCATGGTGTAGTGGCTTGAATGATGGACTATGGCTCAGGAGACCAGGGTTTGAGTCCTAGCTCTGGCAAGTCACACTTTCTCAGCCTCAGGGATTGTCAATTGCTAAGAAAATTCTGCAATAGGATTGTTGTGTTTGGGACACCAGTGTGGTATAGTGGTTTGAGTGTTGGATTTGTCATCTGAGAGATCTGGGTTCAATTCCCCATGAAGCCACAGAAATCTACCAGGTAACCCTGGGCAAATCACTCTCTCTCAGCCTCAGAAGGCAATGGCAACCCCCTCTGAACAAATCTATATTTGTACAGCCTACATTTCAAGCTTCTGTCCAGGAGGAATCTCAAAATGTCCTCCCTTTTGAGCATGACTAAAAAGCATGAATTTATATTCATATTAAGTTTTTGTAGCTTAAGTTTTATAGTGTTTTTAGTTCAACATTTTTCTTGAATGTCCAACGTTTGGGGTGCCTTATCTTCCTTTGCCCATGACCTACATTCTTTTCTGCATGTCTGACATTTTGCAGGGCCTTGTCCCCCTTTGTGATTAGGCAACCAGGCGTCTTCCTTTTCCAGGACACATACTACATTGTAACCTTCTGCCAAAAAGGAATTTCTGAATGTCCTCCATTTGGAGCAGTTCTAAGAAGTATGCATTTACATTTATATTAAAGTGTTTCTAGCTTTTCTTTGGTCATGTCCTACATGATTTCTTTCTTGTCCAAAGTTTTGGGGTGCCATGTCCTCCTTTGCAGTTAGGACAACAACTAGCCATCTTGTCCAGCAGGACTTTAAAATCAAGATTTTAAAAAATTAAAACACACACACACCATTCCTCCACATGCCACACAAAGGAGGGTGGAGAACTGACACAAGAACACAAATGCTTTTTAGAAGCAATAGTTTCTATTTGTTGTGCTTCCTCTTTGGAGAGCCATGAGACATGAAGTGTCTGGCCTTCTAGGCATGTGCATCCATGCTTCTTGCACGCACTGCCCCACACAGCAGACAAATGTAGACATTACCATGTTATCCATGCTGTTTCTTGCAATGGTATTTAAGGCAGGGCGACCAGATATTGTCCTAATTAAAGAGAAGGACAAGACACCACAAAATGGAGGGCATTCAAGAACAATGTAGAACAAAAAAAAACACTTAATATACATAAATTAATGCTTCTTTGTCATGCTCAAAATGGAGGACATTCTGAAATTCCTCCTAGGCAGGAGGTTGATATGTAGGATGTGTCCTGGAAAAGGAGGATGCCTGGTCACTGGTGGTGTGGTGGTTTGAGTTTTGGACTATGACTCTGGAGACCAGGGTTCAATTCCCTCTCGGCTATAGGAAACCCAGTGGGTGACTTCAGACAAGTCACACTCAGCCTCAGGGCAGGATAATGGCAAAACCCCTCTGAAGAAACTTGCCAAGAAAACTCTGTGATAAGGTCATGCAGAAATGACTTGAAGGCTCAAACAACCACCACATCCATGTAAAAATACTCTCTGGCCTCAGAGGATGCCAATAGCAAACTCCCTCTAACAAACGTTGCAAAGAAAACCCCGGGATAGGGTTGCACAGAAACGACTTGAAGGCTCATAACACACCCCAAGACCAAGTCTCTGAGGAGGAGGAGAATAAAATGGATTCCCCCTGGGAGACTGCGCCTTGTGGGGGGCTGGGACTTCCACCCCTCCTTGCTGTGGCTTTGTTTTCCAAAGCAAACCAGGCCAGCAGGCCGGCCACACCTCCCCATCCTTCACTCCTGTGGTTGCCGCATGCCATTCACATGCCACAAATGGCACACGTGCCATGGGTTCACCAACACGGCCCTAATCCCCCCACTTCCTCCTTTTCCCAAACTTTTTATGTATAAAATTTACACATGTGTTAAATATTGAATTTACTTAAATAAAGCTGTTCTAATTTGAATAATGTTTTGTTGTAGTTAACTGCTCTCGACTCATGGCGGCCTTATGGATGAGACATTTCCAAGACCCTCTGTCCTCCACTGCTCTGCTTAATTCCTGCAACCCGTTAATACCCTTGACCTCCTAATAAGTTCATCCATCTAACATGTGGCCTTCCTCTCTTCCTACTTCCCTCCACCTTCCCGATCATTGTTGTCTTTTCTAAAGAGTCCTCTTTTTTCATGATGTTTCCAAAGTACGACAGTCTCCATTTGGTCATCTTGGCTTCCAGGGAGGTTTCCGGCTTGATCTGCTCTAGGACCCATTTGTCTGTCCTTATGGCTGTCCATTGGATCCTCAGCACTTTTCTCCAGCAACACATCACTTTTCTTCCTTTCATCTTTCTTAACTGTCCAGCTCTCACATCCATACATGGTAATAGAGAATACAATGGCTTGTAGGACTCTAACTTTTGTGCTGAGTTGTATATCTTTGCATTTTAGGATCTTCTTTCATAGCCACCCTCCCCATTCTTCTTCTTCTTCTTCTGATTTCCTGACTGCAGTCCCCATTTCTATCAATGTTTGATCCCAGGTATGGGAATTATTTTACTATTTCTATTTCTTCATTGTCTAGGTTGAACTTGTGAAGGTCCTCAGTGATCATTTTTTTTTCTTTACGTTCAATATTAAGCCTGCCTTTGCACTTTCTTCTTTGATCTTCCTTAGTAGGTGTTCCTGGTCTGTGAGGTTTTCTGCTAGTATTATGGTGTCATCTGCATATCTTAGATTGTTGATATTTCTTTCTCCTATTTTCACTCCTCCCTTTTTCATGTCCAAGCCTGCTTTCCTTACAATATGTTCTGCACATAAGTTGAATAAGTAGGGTGATAGGATGCAGCCTTGTCTGACTCCTTTGCCAACTGGGAACCATTCTGTTTCTCCATGTTCCGTTCTGACAGTAGCCCCTTGCCCCAAATACAGATTCCTCATCAGGGCTATCAGATGTGTTGGCACTCCCATGTCTTTAAGGGCATTCCATAGCCTTTCCTGATCTGTGCAGTCAAAGGCTTTGCTATAGTCTACAAAGCACATGCCGATTTTCTTTTGGAATTCCTTGGTGCACTCCATTAGCCATCATATGTTTGCAATGTGCCTCTTCCTTTCCTGAACCCCTCTTGGACCTCTGGGATTTCTCTCTCCATGTATGGTTGGAGTCTATGTTGCAGAATTTTGAGCATGATTTTGCTTGCATGGGAGATCAGTACTATGGTCCTATAGTTGCTGCAGTCTATTGTGTCTCCCTTTTTGTGGATGGGGATGTATACTGATCACTTCCAATTTGTTGGCCACCATTTTGTTTTTCGTATCTGTTGACATATGCTGCTTAGCACTAGAGTTGACTGTGTTAGTGTGGATTTCAGCAGTTCAACTGGAATATCATCTGTCCTGGTGATTTGTTTTTCACTATTGCAGTTTTCACTTCACTTTTTAGAATTTGGGGTTCATTTTCAGATGGCTCTTCATTCCATGTGTCCTTCATTTTGTCATCTCTTTTGTATAATTCTTCTGTGTATCACGTTCAATGTCTTTTTATGTTTTTTTAATTTGTATATTATGTTTGTAAGTTGCCTTGATTGCTCAGGCAAAAGGCGGGATATAAGAAATAAATTCTCTTTCTTTTTGTTTATTGAAAGGGTCTGTCTACATTCTTTTTATTATGACCTTGGCTTCAGACCATAATTTCTCTGGTTTTTGGTTTATTATGCTTAGTAGTGCGAATCTGTTTCTTATGTTGTCAGTAAATTCTGATGAGATATTTAGATTATATTTTGGTATTATCACTGGTTTTGTTTTCTTCTTGAGTTTACTCTTATTTTTGATATGAGTAGTTCATGAAGTGTGCCACAATTGATGCCTGGTCTTGTCTTGGTCACTTGTATAGAGTTTCACCATCTTTTGCTTCCAATTATATAGTCTGTTTGATTTTTGTGTTGA
>CM034701.1:233371031-233393975 GCA_020142125.1 Phrynosoma platyrhinos | reverse complement strand
TCTAGACAACACTGCATAATGGACTTTGACTTCAAATACTCTTACTCAGACCAGAGAAAGGATATACACAACCCTGACATGGAGGTGCTAGCTTATCTTGCAAAGGTACAACTGTTAATGTTTTATGTTGCCTTTAAACTAACAGATATATTGTTGCAAAATTTAGTAAACTTAATACTGTGGGAAGAAAGGGGTATGGGATTTTCCCCTAGTATTGTTTTAACCTGTCATTAAGTTAAGGCTTCTGCTTTACAAAGAGAAACTACCATTAACAATAAAACAGCTTAACAGCCCACTGACTCAGTCTGTTTGTGAAAGGAGGAGAGTATTTTGTACTGGCACACAGGAGAGGCTCAAGGATTGGACTTGTTGAGCAAATTATCAAAGAGGATGTAAAAGCAAACTAACCTGTGCACATGATTCTTCAGGTGTTTTGGCACTGACCGAATAAAGTGCTGGCAGATCTAATCTGTGTACAGCAATTTTTTCAAGAGAGTGCAATAGTGCTGGAGCAAGGTGTGAAGTCTGACCTGAATCTCTTTCTCCTGAAAGCAGTAATCTTGGCCTGTAAGAGGTGGGCTGGTGGTAAGCTGACCTGCAACAAAAGTAGCATTTTTATGGATGTAAATGTGAAATTAGATGTAAATGAAAGATAAGTTTAACATTATCAATGTGAAACACTAACAGGGGCACCAATTCTTTTTAAGCATCTTAGAACCAGCAAACACTTTCCAGCAAGATGAGGATAAAAATCCAAAGATCCCAACTACTCTGAGTTGTCAGTTACTTAAAGAATTACAAAATATCTTCATCTATCATGAACCTTGCTTGTCATCTTTCTCCTCCTTAATATTTAGGAGAAGTAATTTTTTACAATGCTGAAAACAAGCTAACAATCCAAGTAAAATAAAATGAACAGAGAACTAAAGCTAGCCTAGTTAGCTCCTTGCACATAAGTATTTTCCAATTATAAACATGAAACAACTTTAGCAATGTATTTTTCCAAGCTATCAGGAATCATCATCCAAGGATCATTACTGCCTAGCTTCAATAGCTCTGAGAATTGCTAGGCAAACACAGGATAATCAAACTGATAAACCAAAACAGAGAAAATTCATGCACCATGGGCAGTACCCAATAGGGAGATTCTGCGCATGGCATTTGCTTATGACAACAGAACTGGAAGGAGGACAATATAACCCCTAAAGCACTCTGAAGGGCTATGTATCCCTCCATATGACATTTTCAGGCAGGATGAAGGACTTCAAAGAGAAGAAGGAAAATTACGTAGATTTAGGCACATGTTGGGACTGTGAACAGGCATTTCTGTGCAAATCTTGATAATGAGCATATCAGAGCATCTACTTACATTGTAAAATTAAGATAAGGTTTATGTATAGCAGCAGATAATTGTTTCTTTGGTGATCCTGACTGACAACTTGTCTCAAATATTGATGAACCATTTTCATCTTCACTATCATCCAAAATTAGATTTGTTGTATCTATTCAATCAAAAGTAAAAGCTAATTAATACACATTTCCTCTCCAAATATAAAATCAGATATTTAAAAGTTTAATCTAAGCTGAGAATAAACAATTTTCTCACAGGAGGGAATTCTATCTTGTCTTTCCCCTAACACAAGTTATTTTTCTAATGAAATAGAGCACCAACAAAATTAGAGAGAACATTTTGGCTTGTGGTCCAGGGTACACATTTTCCTTCTTGGATAAATAGTCTTGGTGATGATGAAATGCATAAACCTTAATCTTATGCCAGTACCCTTGAGTTATTCTCTTCAGAAAACATCATTCATCAGTGGAAATGGGAAAGGGAGGGATCAACCCTCCTCCTACAAGTAGGAAACCATCCACTCCAGAATCTGTTCCAAAAGATTCCAGAACCATTTGGGAGATAGTACAAAGGCTGGGGGGGAGTTTCATCATATTAATCATCAGACACTGGTTTACACCTCACACCAGAAACCACAGGAAAATAAAGTTATGTGAAAATACCAGGTGTTTAGAAAAGATGTTAAATGGCAATCTGTGGCAGGGAATTACACAATGTGAAACTTTAGAATGTATGATGAAGCTTTCAAATTGCTCTTACTTATCACAAGCCACTTGGACTTTTCTCAAAGCACCAAAGCCTACAGATAAGACACTTAATGCAACATCATGTCACATAATTATTCTGGCAACCCACCAGAATTTGGAGTGCAAAACTTCAAAATCACACAATGTTAATTCACCAAGATTTTACAAAGGTGGTTCCATAGTTCCCATGAAACCCACCCCGAGTAGTATGAGAGGGCATACGGGGCACTACCTTGGGAACTTACAAAAATTGCCTCCTCACTTCCATCTCAGAAGAGTTTCCACAGAACTGTAGCCCTGTCTATTAATGGAAGAAGTATTTTGGATCCAACCCAATGCACTTTTGTCTAACTGGGAAGAAAGAACTATCCAAAACTCAGTACTAAATCACACTTCAATTTACTTTGAAAGGCCCAATAAATTCAGATGTTAATTCATCTATTTGATTTCCTTTCAACAAGGTAAAGACACACAACTTGTGCTTAGCATTATTAACATAATCCACTATTTAATGTTTACTCTGGGTAGAATAGCTAACAAAAAACATAGCTATAATCAAAAGGTATAAAAGCATTTTCAATTAATAATCTTAATAGGACCTCCATCACCCTTTTTCAAGAATGGTCAGGGAACATCTTAGATTAAAGCAGTGCTAAGGAGGTTTGGAGCAGAGCAGTACTTTAGTTGTGAGACTGCTGAGAGCACCATTTGACAGTTGATAAAGCACTAGAAAAGATTGCTTTATTTCAGTTCACTACCCCCTGTAGCATAGAAGTATTTAAAGAACAAAAAAAGAATTTAGCATTTCTATAGTAGCTTTTAAGCACATAGCTTAAAACTAAGGGGCTAAACAGACGACCTGGACAGAGCGGCTTGCTGCTACCCCTTTGCTCACCAGATCAGGACTGCATCAACCCCCCACCCCACCCCCCGATCAGGTGTGTAGCATGACACCAGCATCGGGACGGAGTCGGAACATGCAGCATGCAGTTGCCACACCCCCACTCCACCCTGATGCAGGCACTTTTCACCGGTCTGTAGAGGCCCCAAGAAGAATTTCAAAAACAGTTTTTGATATTATATGCAGCCCCGATCCAGTGAGCAAAGGGGCGGTGGCAAGCTGCTCTATTGGGGTCATCTGTTTAGCCCCTTAGTTTCAGTAGTTTAGTCAGAGAATGCTGTCTGAAGTACAGAGGATTACAGAAACAGCAGCATAGTGTTATGATTATGGACTTAGTTTTCAAGGCAAACAAAGCACTAAAGAAAAAGAATAAATTGAAATAAGAATGTAAAAGTACCTTCTCTTTTGTCACTCTGACTGAATTCGGCATGAGGAAACACTCTATGTAAAACTGCCAGAATATCATTAAAGGTCCTTTCCAAAAGTGGCCTTATGATGGGAGACAGTGCATGCCCTGATGACAATATAGCACGCTGAGAGGCAGGCACAATGTTCTGCATTGCATGGTAAAAATCTTGTGCGCTGAGAACTATTGAAGAAACGTCAAGCTGCAGCTTTTGACTGCTCACATAGATCTGAGGATAGCGCCGTCGCAGGGCAATCAAGGCAGCCTCAGTGCAAAGTGCTTTTATGTCAGCTCCACAATACCCTAGGGCACAAAAAGAAAACATACACAGGTTTTGTAAAGGGGCACAAAACGTTTTGCATATATCAAGCACATTCTTGAAACTGAAAACACCCTTATGTCAGATCCATGATGCATTTAGCAGTGTGTAGTTTTAGTATCAATCAACCGTGCCATTGATATCTGAGGAAGCAAACAGTAAAACTCCCTCTTATGTCAAGTATAATTAAGGCTTAAGAAAAGGAACTGTAAAGTAACCTATGAGAAAAAGGCAAGTGTAAATACATGAACATCCAATACTATCTTGTCCTATGTTTTTTTAGCTGAGAGTGGCATGGTGTAGTGGTTTGGGCATTGGACTACAACTCTGGAGATCAGGGTTTGATTCCTCACTCAACCATGGAAACCCACTGAGTGAGCTTGGACAAGTAATACATTCTCAGTCCCAGAAAACTCTTAAAGTTGCCTTAAGTCAGAAATGACTTGATGACACACGACAAGAAGTTTTTAGAAAGAACAAAATCAAATCTGAACAAGTTGGTATTTAGTAATAAACTTTTATTTAATTAAAGTAAAACTGAAAATCTCATAAACACAGGGAGATTCAACAGTTGAAGCCTGGAAACTATAAAGAGTGATAAGCAGACTTCAAGGAAGAGGACATCAGTGTCCCATACATTTCTTGCTCTTTCCTTCCATAGTAACTGTTAACTGACTCATTCAAGAGTTCAGTAAAGAACTCCCATGCCAAGATCTTGGTTTCCTCTGCCATTCATTGATCAGCTACATACAACTTTGCAGTCAATACATTTCTATAAGACTCAAAATGTCCAGTATATTCCATAAAGGGTGGTGGGCCTTTTGCAGGATTCTTTTCACTATCCTAGGAAGGATTCAGGGGAAAATAAAATGGGTTGGATTATAACTAAGCCAGCTGATCAGCATGACTCTTCATTTGTTCCCATTCACTAGACCAGGGGTAGGCAACCTTTTTGAGCTGGGTCCCGGGTTGCTGTCCCTCAGACAATTGGGGGGGCCGAAGCACCAAAAATAAATAAATAAATAAATATAAAAATAATTTAAAAATAAATAAATGCATGCACCCTCTCTTAGCCCCAGAAAAGCCATGGCAAACCCCCTGTGGAGATTTTGCCAAGAAAAACCCAAGAACAATAACAACAATAATAAATATCATCATGGAGGGCGGCGGCGGCGGCGGCAGGACCGGCCTGGGGCCGGTCTAAAGGCCTCGGGGGGCCGCATCCGGCCCCCTGGGCCTTGGGTTGCCTATCCCTGCATTAGACTCTTCATTTGTTCCCTACCACTAGAAAGAAGTGAGGAAACTCTCACCAATTCCCTTCTCTCTGCAGCTTCTTATGTTCCCAAAACTCTGCTCCAAAGTACTGAGAGGCCCTCTAAGATCCCTTCCATATGGGGAGTGCAGGGACAGGGTAAAACCATGGAAACAGTTTCCTCCTCTTCTACATCAGTTGGCTGATCAGCTGGATTCAAACTACAGGGAAAGAGATTCCACCTAAACATTAGGCAGAACTTCCTGACAGCAAGAGTTGTTCCACAGTGGAATACACTGCTTCAGAGCATAGTGGAGGTTTTCAAACAGAGGCTGGATGGCCATCTGACAAGAGTGCTTTGATTGTGTATTCCTGAACAGCAGCGGGTTGGACTGGGTTGACTTTGTAGTCTCTTCCAGATCTATGATTCTATGGATCACATTCCCAGTCATACAGAGAAGGGCTCATTCTGTTCATGGATGCCTAGTTAGCTCTCCTTCCCCTCTCCTCTTCTGGAAAGGCTACAAGTAGGCCACCTACATCCATACTAGAGTAACCGCAGTTCAGCATCGAATCAAAACTGTAAACTACTGTTAACCTTAACTGTGGCTGAACTGTGGTTTGTGGAAACAAGCCAGCTTCATAAACCTTGGTTTGTCACCAACTTATTTCAACAAAGCATAATTAAGGTTAACTACAGTGTGTCCAGACAGTATGACAAGCTATTGTTAATCTAAAAGAGAACTGAAAGTTTCCAAATTCTTCACAGCCATGCTGAGGAAATGGGGAAAAGCATGGAAGTTCAAAGCTCACTGCAACTTGTTCAACATGGGGATAGGAAATTTTTGATTCCCTCAGTTCATTTTGACACCCCCAAAATGACCCTCTAGAAGTAACTTAATTTCCTGGTTCAAAAAGTTATAGTAGCTTTTAAGAACATAGCTTAAAAAACACTTGAGGGATAACATAATGAAACTGCCTTACTCTGTAAGTCCTAGAAGCTACAGGAGGCAGTCTTAGGCTTTTTAAAAGGAAAATATAGAAAATAATGGAAATGAGTTATAGCCCTTCAATGTCTAGAGAAGGGTATGTGCAGACCCTGGAGTAGGTTATTGTCCATCTGTGTTTTAACACCAAGCCATATATTACGTATTACACAGGAATCTACCCAGTGTCTAAAGAGACACAAGATAAATCTCCAAGACACGCTATGCTAACTGTCCCCAAATTTAACTGTGTATGACATGATCTCAACCAATGCACATTAACATATGTATTAACATGCCTTTTAAGCATTATGGAAAATGCATATAAATGACCAAGCTGCTAGGACATGACTCTGCTGCTCTACCACAAATTTATTTTACACAGTTCTGCAAAAGCATAGAAAGGTCTAAAGAAGCAATAACAAAATGTTGCAATAGATATTTAAAACTTATTGGCTTAAACAAACCTATATTTGCTCTTGGACATAATACATTTAATTCTATGCAAATGTCTTGTTGGAATTAGATATCACAGTGCAAGATCTTAATTTAGGTGCAAAAAAGACTTGAAACTAAACCCAGATTTATTTATTTTTGGCAATTAACATTGCAAAGAGAGTAAACTAGAAACATTGCAAATGAATGACCTGCACACATCCTCCTATATAAGAAACACAAGCTTATGAAAGCCGTTTACACATCATTTTCAATCATATCGGTTTCAATATGGCAGTCACTCTTATAGACTATGGGGGAGGAGAATTTGGCTGATGTACAAAACTAGAATGGCAACATTAACTTTGGCAAGCAAGCTAACAAAAAAAAAAGCTGTGTTAGATGTGCATTTCAACTAATGACTTCATGTCTAATTCCATGTCAGTTTCAGCAAAGTGAATCAAAAGTCATTATGCATCAGTAAAGATAATATTCAAGTGCCTTTAATTAGGTGAAGGAATAATTTGGTCCAGAATCATTCTGTTTACAATTTTCTCCTCATAATGAATGCTTTAACAAGGCTTTTTGGTAATTTCTCTGGCTTGTTACAAATCCACAGTAACCACAGTGACCCAAGTTTTAGGAGTAAAATAAACAACACAGGTAGCCATGTAACAGTTAGCATACCTTCAACTGGCACATGATGCCCTACCATATGAAATATACACAAGTACACAGAGAAGAGCAAAGTGAAGCAGTAAAAATTCAAAGTAGAAAGCATCTGTCATCTCTTTTCTTGAGTAAAGAGCTTGCTTGGGAAATGAAATGCAAAAGATAGATTGGGATTTTAGTAAAGTAGCTGATAAAGTAAACTGTACAATATGTAATAGTAAAGAACAGGTTAGAGGATTGCAAAGTGGAAGCTTTAAACTGGAAATGTAAATTATATGGAAAGTTATAAATCTCAAAAAAAATTCAATTACTGGAATTCTGCAACCATCAACTCTGTACTCTGTTTAATTCAATATTCTCCTTCTATGTCAAAGGAGGCAAGTAAGCAAATAATGACTCAATCATATTAGGACAAAAGAGTAAAGATTTGAATCACAGAAATGTCTGGATTATACTGTGTCTCACACAAGAATGCACAGTCAGCATATAAGAAAGTTATATAAGATGTACCAGATGTTCTCAGAAACTAGAACAAAACACATAACTGTAGATTCGTCCTCTCACCCAATCAGAGAATTATTTGCTTTGTTAACATGTGAAAATGGCAGAAGAGAAAAAATCTCAAATCTTAGTTGACATGACACAGTCATTCCCTACAAATGAGGCTATTATGGCAGCAACTGTGTCCAAGGTTTGAAAATATATTTAAGATCGATTCTAGCAGAACAAGCTACAAAATCAAGCAACTAGGCTGATTAAAATAATGGATAATTTAATTTAAGATCAGATATTAATAAGGGATATTAGCACGCATATATATTAAAAGGATGACACAGCAAATGAGAGGAGTGTCCTGGTTTCAATCATCCATGGATATGAAAAATAATGTCTATAAATAAGTCAGTAAAGGGATTATTACACTATAGTCAAGAGAACTTAAGACGTTTTTATCAGAATTGTATAATTTTGGAATAATTTTGCTAGAAATGATGGGTGAGTAAACAAGTTCTATGTATTCATGATTCAGATACTTACAGCAGCTATTTTACAGGTTTCATCTGATACCATGGTTTTAACACCCCCTACCCCATACTTCTATATCCAATTGGTTAGAAAGCCAGGAAGTTTTATTATAACTTCACTGTTAATATGTGGCATCACTTAGTTGCAACAGTCATCTATAACTATGCCCATTGTAAAGCCCTATTTTGATATCGGTTTACTAGGACGTGAACTACATAGGGTAAATCAGCTGTAAAAGACTGATATGTCATTGGCATCGATGATGCATTCTGGTCCCTTCTGTTTGGATTCCTTTCTCAATTACTTTTGTACATGCACAAAAAAATGATCTTTCTATTACTTCTATGATTTTTACTGTACATGTTGAATTTCAAACGTTTCATCAGATTCTCACTGGGGTTTTTTCTTAAAAGAGTTTTAAAGAAGTGAGCCTAAAAATAAAGCAACACACTAACAATTTATAGGAACTGTATTCAAAATCTCAAAACAAAACAAAGCATTATGATGTCTAAAGTTCATGTAAGTGATTGCTCTCAATATAGCTGTACAAAATTACTCCTGCAGCATTCAATCACCATTTTCTTCTTTCTGATCCAGTATTTGTACTTGGGATCTCAAAGACAAGCAGGATTTTGTCATTAAAATTCTCTAAAATGAGTGAACAATGGGAAATGTTTACCAACTGCATCTAATAAAAGACTAAGCAAACAGGTGTACTTAAAAGGTCTCAATTAATTTTCAACATGCTGGATAGCATGATATGTTTCAAACACTTCCAATAAAAATGACACAAACTTTTGTAAATAATGGAAATTAGATTTATCGTCCAATCAGACTTTTCACTGTACAGTCAGCCCTCCATATCCATGGTTTTTTATCCATTTTTATCCCTGGATTCAACCATCCACAGCTTGGAAATATTCCAAAAATATAAATTCCAAAAAGCAAACCTTGAATTTGCTATTTTATATAAGGAACACCATTTCACTATGGTATTGTATTTAATGAACTTGAGCATCCACGGATTTTGTTATCCACAAATGGTCCTAAAACCAAACCCGAGCGGATACCAAGGGCCCATTGTAATGTACCTTTCGTGTTTAAAAACTGCAGTGCAATTGCAAAATTTAGAAACATGAAACTATGCTGAGAGGGAAAGTTAAAGCAAAGACTATGAGATCTCCCCCAACTTTGATTTTCTTTGCCTATCCAATAGGTCACACTATAGGACATGGCATATTTTCTAACAGGGTCTACAAGAAATTTCCTTGCAACATTAAAATATAATTGTTTGAACTGAAAAATGGTAACAAGGGACAAAAATGTTATTTTGTATCATCTGTTTCATACTAAATGACTTCTGCAGAATCTCTAGAAAAATCTACATGAAATGGGATTTGGCACATGCTTTCTTACACCAGGCAAAGCTTAATTTGTCATTTGCTGGATATTTGTTTTCTTCTCACCAGAAGATGTTGGGGGTCTTTGAAGATCAAAAGTGGATGAATGCTGCTTCGAAGATAGATGTCCCTGTGGATGAAGAGGATAATTCGGATGTACAGTAGCTGACTGAATGGATGGTGTTCAATTTAAAATGTTACTGCTTTGATGCAGACCAAAATGAGCTGATGTCGTTGCTTTGCAAAAAAAAAAAAAACCAAACCTGTTGACTAGCACGAGATTGACAGAAGATGAAAACTGTTTTGATGAGGCTGTGGTTATTTTTAAGGGTTAGTTTACAATGTTAAAGTGTCTCATTTATTAAGTTTCTTCCTAACCTACTATTTTTTAGAAAGCCAGTATAGTTCCAAAAACACTAAGAATTATTTTTATTTTGAAAAACCAAACTTGTATTCAATGCTTCATGTCTGGTGTTTAAGATATGTTTCAGATAGTCACAGTGCCCAGCTTTTAGAGACAGAAAAACTTATCCTGTGCCTATTACCAGCAGGTTCTAGAATATTTAATATTAGTCCAGATGTCTTCTCAGTTTAAAATCATTCCAGTGAAGGGAAAAAATGGACTTTATTAGCATCCACATGTCTAGGCAAGTAAGTTATTCCTAATTTTATCTCTAGTTCAAAAATGGCTGGAGGTATTTTCCTCTAGAAGAACTGCATCCAATGAGTCTTAGGATAGCCTTCCATGTTAAGTCCTATAAAGGAATAATGGGTCATGCCAAGATTTTCAACATATGACATATCATACTGAGGATTTGTTGTGTTGACAAGAAACCAACAAAAATGGCATGAGAATAAGTTGGTTTATGTTTAAAATTCTAATATATATTAATGTGCAGGAAATTATCAACATATTATCACTGAACACAACACATGTACAGCATTTAGTAATCAAGCATCAACCACACTTCCAAACTAAAGATAAAAACTTTTTAAGAGTAAAGGGATCTAATGGGAAATCACTAATATGAAACCACTCACCGACACATTCTTCAGCTAACTCTTCTAAAAAATGATCTGATAATTTGGGGTTCCAGTCCCTGGTATGAATTTGTAAAATGTGCTTTCTTGCCTTGCAAAGAAACAGAAAAGGTAGTATCAAGATCTGCACCACACTAGAAGTAACATATCACTCACAAATGATTCATTAACTATTTACTATACTTTTTTAAAAAAGCAATGCAGACACAGAAGAACATACCAGCAAAAACTGCTAACCTGTCAATTGTCCTAATGAAACACTGTTACCGGAATGTCTAGTGTCATATTGTTTTCAGAAAATTGTGATATATCAAACTTGATCCAGCTAAAATATGTCATACTAAGAATATTAAAACAAGTAAGTTATTTTGTGCTCCCCTATTTAATCTAAATTATGTATTAATCTTTACCAAACAATTTACAACTGCAGATACATACCAGAAATATGACATTTAGGCAACCTAAAATATTGTAATAGTTCAATAGATTCAATAAAGATATGTTCAGGCAAAAAAATAAAGACAAACATAAACTTGACACTACAGTGTACGTCTGCCAACCGTGGACTTGCCATCCGTGGATCTGAGCTTCTGTGGATGGCAAACCCCAGCTTTTTAAATGGGTGCACATGCATACAGCGCTCATTGAAAAGAACGAGACTTAAGTTCCTGTGTTTTTTCCTACTGGCGGAGGGGGGTGCAGAATGGATCCCCCACAAATAGCAAGGGACTACTGTACATGGAAATACATGCTGCAACTCACACAGTAATATATTTCAGTTCAAAAAGCATTCGCTTAGAATTAATTAGTTTTATTATGGATCTTTCTAGCAACCTTCAAGATCCTATTCTGGGATGAAAAGAGTTACAGTTAGAGGCTGTACAGACAGCCCCTAAGGAGCGGTGTCCTGCTGCCCCTTTCCTCCCCAGATAGCGACTGCGGAAACTGCGTGCTGTGGCCCTGATCTGGCATTTTGCTGCTCTAAAAATAGCTGGCAAATGCCGCTCCTTTTTGGAGTGGCAAAAAGCCATCCTTGCCACTGCCTTTCCGTACTCCTTTGGCACAGCACATCTGAACGCTGCGCCAAGGGAGTGCCCTGACACTGCCTGCCATGCGGTGCACGGTGTGACGGCAGCATCAGGACAGAGTCAGGGCGGCTGGCGTATAGTCGCCATGCCCCAACTCCACCCCCAGGCCGGCCCTTTTGGCCAGTCTGTACAGGGCCTTAGTCTCAGACAAAAGCTGACATTGCCACTAAGACTGATGAAGTAGTGGGAGACTTGTAAACTTCTCTTCATGTTAAAAATTAGTGTATGTCCTTTAGTAATGAACAGAGAAGTGAAGCCTCTAAAAACCAGGATGCCTTAGTTAGATAAAATTCACAACCAATATAAGTTTTAAAATTCACAAACCAATATAAGTTTGCAGAGCTGCGTCATTTTGCTGAATGAGGTAAAGGGTACAATACCCATTTAACATACTTACTTTGTAACTGACAGCAAATTGTATATCCCTATAATTTTAATGCTATGATTTTTAAAATTATGTTCAAATTATGTTTTGAATGTAATGGTCACATTTTTCTCTTATTCCCTCCAGAAGAAAGTCAGTGTATAAATGAAATATATGAAAATAGTAATTAACCATTTCCACTACACTTGAAGGCAGTAGAATAGTCTGATCCTCCAACAACCTCATCACCACTTCATGCCACTCAGCACCTGCTTTCTATGGCACTCTGAGAAAAGGCTATGTCCAGCAAGATTGTGATAAATGAACTTAGATATTTACATCACATTTTGGGCAAAATGTCTCAAATTTCAAATGAACTGGCCTAAGGGTAGCAGTGTTATTTATCATTTATTTATTTATTAAAATGCATTCCACTGTCTATGTGAAGAGCTCAGGGAAACGTTCAATAAAACATGAATTATTTAAAACTATGTAAATAGTAAAATAAGATTTTAGAAGGCTAAAAATATATTAAACATTTCAGGAAGTTAAAAGAAGACAGATTAAATCCAGTTAAAATACTACTACAAAATTCACTTAAATGGCAATTCACACCAATTTCCTTTTTCATCTAATGCTAAACTCATTTCAAATATAACCTTACCTTTTGGTCAGGCAAGCTAAAAAGAAATTCCCTGTCAAAACGACCAGGTCTCCTGAGTGCTGGATCTATTGAATCAAGTCTGTTTGTAGCACCAATGACAACTATTTCTCCTCTGTTGTCAAGTCCATCCATAAGAGCAAGTAGAGTAGACACTATAGAGCTAAGACACATACTCATTTTGTTACAGCAGAAAATTTAGAATATTTAAATTGAGATGTTTTCATACTGAATAACTGATAGCCACAATATAAGGTAAACAATGCAACATTTAAAACTACATATTTTAATGTTCATTTGAGATGAACATTAATAATACACTAATAATGACCATTCCATTACAAATACATCTCTGGACAAGGAAAGGGTTTAAAGTCCTGAGAAACGTCTGGACAAGAATGATAAAACATGCTCTCCTAGCACCATACAATTTTGAAAAGAATCACAACGTTATTTTTGTTTTACTAGTTGATTCTACTGTAATTAGAGGAGGGAAGTTTTCTCCTTTAATGCTATGTGTGAAGAGAACATCATAAGAGGTATAGAAATGTACTTGCTACTTGCTAACATCACGCACACACCACCAATCATCTTTATTCCAGTCATTTCAGCTGAACAAGCTCCACATTCTGCACTATAAAAGGCTGCATTTTTTTGCAGCGTGGAATTTGCAATTTAGGTGGCGTCATCTAGAATTCTCAGCTAGATAGTTCTTCTTTTGCCACAACAAATTGCCAAACCCCAGGATTCCATATGATGCAGCCATGATAGTTAAAGTAGGATCATAGTGCTGCAGCTGTGTAGAGTGAAAGGGTGTCATGATTACAACTCAAGATTTAGTACAAATAATACAGAACGGAACAAACTACTTATTTTGAATATTCCAAGCTCCAGATAAAAATTAACCTCATCTTATGGAGTAAACAGTAGATAAATAGATAAAAAAGTTGAGGAAAAACCATTTAAGGCATTCAACATTTCTGTTTTAATGATAATTTGCTTATCAATAGTTTTAATGCTACATTTTATTTATTTTGAGTGAGCAACTTTCCTAACCCATTTTAGAATGATAATCTTTATGTTACTAAGGAGTGATGACTGAATTCACACTTCTAAAATGGAATGGCTTTTATTTGCTCAGTCCTTACATACCTGTGGATCTGATCTTGTCTGCTAGAACGGACTGGAGCCAAGCCATCTATTTCATCAAAAAAAATTATGGAAGGTCTCATCAAGTATGCCTAGTAAGCAACAAACAGTATGAATTACAAGCATGAAAAGCATATTTCCCCCTATTTCAATGACTAGAGCAACTTGTGGATTGATGGATGACTGAATGGATATGGCTACTTGGAGAGAAAAAACAGAAACAGGACGCCAAAAGAAAACAAATGTAGTTCCTTCAAAGTACTGAACTTGAACTGATAGGTTTTCAGATATATCTACTGATCATAAACCCAGAAAGTTTACCAACTAAGAAAAATGTTATGGTCAAATGTATTTTCCTAAATAACAACAGCATTAATATTATACATTTATACATTCTGCATGTATAAATACGTGATCTCTTGAACTCTCTGGGGATTAAGTCCACAAACCCACACACTCTCATATCCAACATGAGTCATACAAGGGTCATAAAATGTCTTTTGTAAGTGCTGAGCTACTTTGAAGGAACTGCAGTTATTTGTTTTCTTCTGGCATATTATTTCTATTTTTTTCTCTCTCCAAGAAGCCATATCCATCCATCCATCCAAAAATTTATGGGTACATCATAAAAACGTAAAATAGCCAGTATCAAGTTCTTATTTAAACCAACTAAGTTTGGCTACATACCATATCAACAAAGAAAAAATGTATTGCATATTTCTATTCTCACATTATTAAATGACCTTTCCACCTGTATTCCTGATAGCTTTCTAAAATATTAATTGGATTTGTTGTTTAATTCTATTTTAGGGGGATGGGAGGGTGGGGTTATGGGAAGAGGGAATGTTTTTAACTTTGTTCTGTCTTTTAACTTGTTGTACCCCGCCCCGATTGCCACGCAGAGGGGCGGGCTATAAATAAAAATTTATTATTATTATTATTATTATTATTATTATTATTATTATTATTATTATTATTATTATTATTTGTTTTTATTATCTTAAAAATAAAGGCTCAGATGCTAACTTTTCAGTCCACTTAAGAAAGGACATCTTCAGTTCATGAAAATACTCATTGCAAAGAGATGTGCCAGCTCACAGAGGGAAATGATAGGTCCAAACTCTCAATTCACAAGAAGATCATTTGGATCCACAATATCTAACTCTGTGAATGCTCATAAGCAAAATCTCTAACGCAGTGGTTCTCAAATTTTTCTTCTTCACATGTTTTGGACAAATAGCTGTTCTAGGTCATGCTGGCTGAAATTTTTGTTGGCTGAAATCTAAAATATCTGGAGAACCAAGGGCTGAAAACCACTGCTGTAGCAGACATTTCTGCTTCAGCATATCTAATTATATTAAAGCTTCCTTTTACATAGCTTCATTATATAATTAAGCATGGGAAGCTAGACATGAGACAATCTGAGACTATTTTATTTTATTTTTACTTTTAGAGTGGAAATAATTTGGGGAGAAGGGCAAATCCTTTTCAACAACCAAATTCTTTATCATTTATTTTTGGTGACTCTTTATTATTAAGTCACAGAAATCATTTCTATTCTTTGCACTACTTTATTCAATTTAAACACCCCGTCTGGGTTTGTTGTTCTTGCACTGACTCTTTCAAAAGATAACATCACAAATGATGCCAGGGCACTATATAGCCAAAACGGACTTTCAGTGATAAGATGCCAACAAATGCAAATGAATGCAGTCAACCAACAATACTTCCTTGTTTAGATTGTGATCTTACTCTGTGATTTTTTTCATTTTTGTCACTGCCTTCCCAAATCACAAAGGGATGATTTTGCCATCCCTGAACATGTTTATCAGAAGCACTTCATTTTGGCCCACACTATGAAGAGAATCATATTGTCAACTAACTTGATCAAAGAGGAGTCGAAGCTGCCGTTCAGATTCACCAACCCACTTGCTGAGACAATCTGCTCCTTTCCTCATAAAAAAAGCAACTTTTCTCTCCCCTTCAGTGCATTCGTTGGCCAGAGCTCTAGCTACCAAGGTTTTACCTGTTCCAGGAGGACCATAAAACAAACAGCCCCTGAAGACAAATGGACAAACATAGTAATCACTATTTCTTTTTTTTCTGTAAGATGAAGCCAATAGTTGTGACCCACATGGCAGGAGTTTCAGTAAGTAAGCACTCATTAATATTTCAATATGCCTAGGAAAATTCAAGTTAGTACAAATTAAGAACTAAAAGCAAACAAACTGATGTAATTTAGAGAATGCCACAATTATTCTCTTCAGTACAATTAATTTCCAAAAGATCTGATCCATCCATGTAAACAAAAGCAACTCGTAACTCTCTCACATCTTATTGATATGTCAACTGTCAGGGCAATTAGCTCTTGCCTATGGTCATCAATTATTAAAAGAAGCATCAGAGATGGTTCCGTCAACATTGTTAACAGATTATAATACTGGCTGGTCATAAATCAAATATAAATTTTCTCCTACGCTCATGCAAATCTACTTCCAACATCAGTTGTTTATTAAATGATGGAAGCAACACAGGAAAGAGTAGCAAGCAACAAATGAAATCTTAACATTTTGCTTCTGTCAGGAAAACTACTTCCACAAATTTGCCATGCCATAAAAGATTTACTGTATTTTTGCCCACTTCGTGTAGTTCCTTTAAAGCAGAGGTGGGCAAGGTCATGGGCCACATCTGGCTTTTGAGCCCCCTAGGTATGGCCCTTGGAAACCTCCGGATACCACTTCAAACTCTAGATTCTCAAAGAAAAAATTATATATAATCAGGGCAATTTTCAGGTAATTTTTGGCTCCCAAACCAGCCAAAATTGTCCAAAGCCTTATTTAACTTTTCTTCTTTAAGCATTCCGAAACTACTTTTGAAATGGACATATACAAAACACAGAACGTGCAAAGTAAGTACATTAAGAAAGCTTGTTACAGGGTTTCTGGAATTTAAGAGTGTGGTATCAATCAATGTAACCTAAATGTTACATTAAAGAATAAGTGGCTTTGCTAATTCATGCAATAAGTGAAGAAAGTATTCAGCCTGCCAGCTGGTCCTCTTTCCACTGGCACCTCTATCTTCAAACCCCTTTCACCTCCAAGTCCACAAATGTATAATAAATTGACATTAGGAGTTGTGTTGTAACTGGGCAAGCTGCTGTCAAAGGGTAGAATGAAATGGGTTCCATCTAATGTTCCACAAGTGAATTTCTACTTCCTCAACGGGGATTTACCTTCCTCTTTCTGTCACTCCCTACACACAAAAGTCCTACAAATCTGACACTGAGGATCTCACAGCCCTGTGAAGACGATATGGGGTGTGAACAGGGATTTCAAGCAGGAAGAGAGAATCTGTTCCACCAGCAATGTCCACTCCACTACATATAAAGAAAAAAACTACCTACCTTGGTGGTTGAATTTTGAATTTTTCAAATATTTCAGGATAGAGAAGAGGAAATATAACCATTTCCTTAAGTGCATGAATATGATTGCTCAATCCACCTATGCTATCAAAGCGCACCTAGACAGAGATTAAAAGTAACTTTCATTACTGGTTTCACATACAATCAGCACAAGTTTACAGAATGCACTCAGAGCCAGATTTATTTAACATAAGTGATTAAATATTTTTTAACATTTGGAAGTGCCATTTGAAATCTGCCTATTTTCTTTTCAACCCATGACAAATCAGACACATTATGAAGAGTAGTTTACAAACAGTAATTTAAGTAGCTGAGTAAAATCGACTGTACATTTATTTGAGACTTGATTTTACAAAGCTGCCAATTAATGATAATGATGAGTTTATTTCTTGCACAGGTATGTAAACTATAAAGACAAGCAGATAAAGCATACCGATTTATCAAGAATCATTGGGTCTACATCAGCCAGGCTTGCACCAACTTTCACTCGTTCACGTAGGATTCCGCTGGCCAAGTCTTCTGCTCTGAAGTTCATAGGCAGACATCTGTTGAATACAAAAACCAAAACAAGAACTTTCAACTTCATTTCAGGAAGCCCACAATCCAATGAAGTTACAGGTCTGCATAGCAAAGAAAAAAAATATCCTTGTTTAAATCTGCCCCACCATAATTTTGAGAACTTCCATCAACTTGAGAGAAAAATCTGGGTAGGAACCCACCATGCACAAGGGATCACAGACAAATGTACTGCAGGGAACATGAGTCTGAAATAATCCTGAGTTGACTGGGTTGGATCCAAAGCTGTGTTCAGTAGAGTTCCATTCAGTGGACAAAAAGGGGGGGGGGGCAGTGTAAAAAGTGGTGCTAAGGGCTGCAGCGGGGAATGAAGCATCACCTAGGTACAGTGTCCTGCCCTCTCCTCCTGCAGAGGCTTTTAATGAATCTTGGTTTTCTCCATAAATTGAAAGAGTTCTTCGATTCACTAAAGGCCTTTGCAGACTGCCAGAAATAGTGCACTTTAAATTGAGGCACTGCCCTGACTCAGAGCTCTCTGACAGAGAAGGCTCAATGTCTCAGAAAAAAATACAATTCTCATGATTCCCTAGCACTGAGCCAGGGCAGTGCCTCAATTTAAAGTGCACTATTTCTGGCAGTCTGCAAAGGCCCTCAGACAGCAAATCCAACCCTTTCCTCCTCTTCCTCAGTCTTATGTTCTGTGGCAGGGAAGTCCAAAGCTCATAATCTTATGGTTTGTATGTAAAAGGCCTCAGGTTTCATCTTTAATTGTTGCTATTCTTGCTATTCTGTGCCTTCATGTTGTTTCCAACTTATGGCAACCCTGAGGCTTGATTTGGCAAGATCTGTTCAGTGGAGTTTTTGCCACTGCCTTCCCCAAGGTCACCCAGTGGGTTCCATGGCCAACCTGGGAATCAAACCCTGCTCTCCAGAGTCGTAGTCCAACACTCAAACTACTATGCCACACTGACTCTCACCCCATTTTTGATTAAAATAAGGCTATTTCACATGTCTGACACAACTCATTTATTGTACTGAACTGAATTATTTTCTTCAAGCTGAACAAGTGAAAGGAAATTCTTACCTATTTCTTGCTCTTGCCATGCTCTTAGATTTTCTTCTTTCAAAACGTTCTTCATCTGAAGAAGTCGTATCACTGCTATGAATGGCATGTTTCTTTCTTCTATGAAAGCAATGAAATAATTCAAATGAAGAACACTACTGAACTGGCCACTGTTATCAGTAAACGACACCACAAGCACTTGCAACAAAGGTTATGATAGAAGAGCATAGAGCAAGCAATGCTGGTTTCATAAATTGAGATTATCATGCTAAACCACATTTAACAGAATGGGACCCAGATACATGGGCCTTAAAGGTTTTCTTCTTCCAACATGGCTGGGAAACTGAATTGTAACTCAACTACAAACCATAAAATGAATCAAAAATCAAACCACTGTAACTGAAGAGCTTAAGAACTTCTGAAGTTTTGCATAACGATACATGAATGATGGGAATTCATTACACCAGTGATTCTCAAACTGTAGGGCGGGACCCCCAGAGCGGGGGCAAGAATTGCTCAAGGAGGGCATGAGACTTGGAGGCCCTGATCCCTCCTCCTCCTCTTCCCAAACTTTGTCTGTCCTGGAGGGGGAAAAAGGGCAAGGAGGGTGCTTGGAGCCTCTGCCTGAGGGAGGAAGAGGAGGAGGAAAGCTATTTCTTTATAAAATGTTAAGATATGAATATACATTAATGTGTGAATGAAAACACGCACACTACACAAAATATTTATATTCATTTATTATGTCAAGCAACATCTACATATAGATGTAAAGGGGGTCAGAAGGGTAAAAAGTTTGAGAACCGCTGTATTACACCAAATAGTTACATGTGAACCAGAACTATTTTACAACATGCTGCATACCGATCTAAAAAAAAGTAACAGATTAACAATATGTGCAAAGAATTATGGGAATGGGATTAAAGAAAACTAAATATAAATCAAAGCTACCATAAAGTAGAAACTTCCACCCGCCACATTTACAACTAATGCCTTTGTTTTATACATTCATTTATCTTAGCACAATCCACCCCAAAATTACCCAAAATTGAAAATCCAGGAGCTCACAAATATAGATAGGAAATATTCTACCAGTACAATTTACCTGATATGGCTTCTTCTTGCAGGAGATCTATGAATGTCAAACAATGCATTTTCCCTTTTCTTCTGGTGAGCTGGCACTGAATAATAAACCAATTTAAAGAAAATTAACCCAACAACATATTTTTGGGCTTCATTTGTTATTGTTACATGTCTTCAAACAACTCACAAATCAGATATTTCAACAAATGGCTCAAAAAAATTTCTATAATACAAGTATGCTTGACTTATATCAGACCACAATCAAACTATTGTACATAGTAATATATATAATATATAATTTCAGGATACCACTTAAATTTGAAGGATAATGAAAGATAAAGAAGTGTTCATATTGCTGGCTTGGAAGATATTAGATACTTAAATGATTTCAAAGCACAATTTAAGTACCAGCATTAACTTTTAAAGGGATAAACAGCTTATTTGACTCCTTCCTGCCCATCCTTTAAAATGAGCTATTACTCCTCTCTTACCAGGTAACACTGATAATGGCAGCACACAAGGGGGACTTTCTCAATGGTAGCACCCACATGTATGTGAGTCTCTGCCCAAGACGTTTTAATTGTCATAACCCAGTTCACATGCCAATCTGGGAAAGGGGTAGGATTAATAATAATAATAATAATAATAATAATAATAGCAGCTACATCACCTTCCTCTATGTTCTGCTAGAAAGCATTTGATTCTGCTTTTACTCAATTTCATTTACTGGTTGTTAGTTTTGAGATGTGAATTTGCTATTGTATTTGCTACTCTTTTAAGACTGTTTATATATGTTAATTATTGTTCATTTCTATATTTTATAAAGCAGTTTCAGTAACTTTCCTTGGAGGGGAAAAGCAGTTACAAACTTGTTTAAAACTCTCCTACTCTGTAGCTACTTTGAGTCTCATTCTGGGAGAAAGATAGGATATAAATAAAATAAATAAATACACATCAACAATAAATGACAAACAGGAAATGAGACACATAAGTCCAAGATGTGCTATAATTCTTTTCGTGCCTAAAGAACATGTAAGAATTTTCATTCAAACAGAACCATGGTGATAGCTATGAATAACAAAATACTTATTTCAATAATCAAGTCAAAGAGTGAACCAGAGACCCACTGAAGTGATAAATTAAGTAGAGTAAAAAAGTTAAGAGGACAAGTTCTACAGGACTCTCTCTTTATGTGTATTTCAAGGGGAAAATCACAGTCGGCAAGATATGAAAAATATGAGTCAAATTATTCCCATCCCTTCCTCAAAAGGAGCTCAAAGTGACATACATGGTTCTTTCTCCTCACTGTGAAGTTGGGCAGCTGGAGTAGTGGTGATTGGTTAGAGATCAGTCACTGAGCTTTATGGGTGAGTAGTAATTTAACCTAGGTCTCTGTAATATTATTCAACATTCAAATCAGAAGTCCCCATAGCCAGAGAACTCAATATTCCAGTAACTTCAAGATAGAGCAAGTAAGCCAGGGGTAGGCAACCTTTCCCCTTTAAGGGCCGAGGGACTTCAGCTCCCAGAATCCCAGGAACTATTGCCCAACATGGGACTATTGGCCAACATGGCTGAGGCTTCTGGGAGCTGAAGTCCCTTGGCCCTTAAAGGGGAAAGGTTGCCTACCCCTGAAGTAAGCTGTAGCAAGGCAGACAGGTGCTGTGGTTCTCAAGAAAACTTTTTTAAATTAGATATTCTTTTTGTGAACATTGCATTGTATTGTTTAAGAAAGTTCAATGCGAAGAAAAAACACTGTGGAAGGGATTGTTGTTTCCAGGATTCTGAAAAGTAAATCCTCCAGGGAGGAAAACTTAGGGCCTTTACAGACTGCTAGAAATAGTGCAAATTGAGTCCACTTTAAGGGTTAGGGTTAGGGAATCATGGGAACTGTATTTTATTGTGGCACCAGAGCTCTCTGACAGAGAAGGTTCAAAGTCTCAGGGGGGGAAAAAACAATTCCCATAATTCCCTAGCACGAGCCCTAACTCTTAAAGTAGACTCAATTTGCACTATTTCTGGCAGTCTGCAAAGGCCCTTAATTTCTCCTTGAGGTGTAGTTCAGAATGTCTGGTCAACACATCTATGTAACAGTAAGTTCAGTTGTCTATGCAATTTATAAAGCTTTTCTCCTTTTCTGCCTTACCTATAGGAGGTGCTTGATATCTTTCAACTGTTTTTCTTTGTCTCAGATTATATGGGCGATCATTTTCTTCTCCTTCTGCCTCTTCGACTTCAATATCTCCATCCTCCTCTTGTGACTCTATATAGACACATGAAGATTTGATACGTCATCATAGGCTCTTGTGTAACATCTTTTAAAGGATTCTGCCTAATTTGCAAATGAATTTATTTAATAAAATGTATAAGTGGCTCATGGCCTTTTTGCAATATCCCAGGATGAATTTCTAATGAGTACCGTATTTTCCGGCGTATAAGACGACCCCCACTTTTCCAGTTAAAATATAGAGTTTGGGAAGAGTATGACTTCCAAAACTGTTGTTGTTGTTGCTGTGCACCTTCAAGCCATTTCCAACTGATGATGACACTAAGGCAAACCGGGTATAAGGCAAAATCTTATACCCAGCGTATAAGACGACCCCCGACTTTAACCCCAGATTTTGCAGGTTAGAAAGTAGTCTTATACGCCAGAAAATAAGGCAATATAAATTATATTTATTTAAAAGACTGCAAATCCACACCTTAAAGGATACTGTCTTTTCAACAAGCCTCAAAATATATAAGAACACTATTATAAATTTAACATTTAAACCACAGAAATGACTCTTAGAACATCCTGGTAGCTCAAGATTTTTTTAGTTCCACCAGACACATTATTAAAAAAAAAAGATAATACTGTGTTTCTTTTTTTCATTGTTTTAAAAAAGCACTGATGAGGCCATATGTATCTCCCTAGTCTGCGAATTCAAAAAGGTACAGGTAATCTTTAGTGACTAAAGGCTCTTGCTGTAGTGTCGGAGAGCAGGACCTAAAGCATTAATCTTAATGCTCAGGCAATCTTATATAGATAGGGGTTTCCCTCAGATAAAACTATCCCAAACCATGTAGG
>CM034701.1:233336109-233350669 GCA_020142125.1 Phrynosoma platyrhinos | reverse complement strand
ATGCTATTTGTGTATTCCAAAACCCCAAATATTCCAAAATTGAAGTCTCGAAGCATCACATCACTGCTCAAAAGTTTTGGGGTTTGGAGATTTTGGATTTCCAGATTAGGAGTACTCAACCTGTATTTATAGTCTATCTTTTTCCTAGTTTGGGACTCAAAGAAGTTGAGTTACAAAATTCATAAAATACAAAAGCTAAAGAGTGATGGGATTAATAATGAAGAAAATTTAAGCCAGTTTTAAAAAAATAATCATTGTTTTAAAAACAAAAAACAAAATAACAAATAGAGAAATCAGCACACTGGTTAGGCAGGACAGGCCCTGTATACTCATTTTGCAAAGACTAATAGAAACAGAAAGAGCTTTCTGTATGTGGGAAGAGAGTAGGTAGAGTACAAGTTTAAGCTTTCTGGGAAGGGAGTCCCAGAGCCTGGTGGTAGCCAATGAAAAGGCTTTTTCCTGTGTTTCTACCAGATGTACTTGTGAGGCTGGTGAAACAAAGAGATGGATCTCCCAAACAGATTTCAAATGATCATCAGGACTATAAAGGAGAATACAGACCTCCAAGTAAACTGGACCTCAGCTGTCTAGGGCTTTATAGGTCAAAAACAGAACTTTGAATTGTGCCCAAAAACAGACTCAATGGAGCTGTTGCAACAAGGGAGTTGTGTGTTCCCTATAGCTGTGTGTTCCCAGTCTGCAAACTGGCTGCAGACCTTTGGACCAGCTGAAGTTTCTGAAGACTCTCCAAAGAGCGTGTAGAGCAAGTTTCAGTAATCCAACTGGAATGTAACTAAGGCATGTGTCACCATGGCCAGATCTGAAATCTCAAGGAATAGGTGCTGCTGCCATTCAAGCCTTAACTGTGCAAATGCATTCCTGGCTACTAACAAAACCTGAACTCCAAGACTCAGGGTTGAATCCAGGAACACACCCAAGCTGCAGACATGCATCTTCAGAGAGATCGTAACCCAATGCAGCACAGACTGAATCCCTATTCCCTGATCTACCTTTTGACTGACCAGGAGCACCTCTGTCTTGTCTGGATTAAGTTTCAATTTGTTTCCTCATACTATCCATTACTGATGACAGTTTAGGTCTGAAACAGTTTCCCTGGAGTTTAGTGTAGTCCCCTCTCTGTTATTCTTCCACTGGCAGGCAAAGATCTTTCTTTTCAGGCATCCTGAATCCCCCCTAAAAAATAACTTTGTAAATTAGAATCTAAAGAAAATGATCACGTGAATAATAATTTGTTTCAGTACAACTTCAACATTTATGTGAAATTGTAAGATAAGTGGGGGTTTTTTTCAAAATAATCTCATTAGTTCTTTCTGTTTATACTAGACAAAACTATATAACCCAAAAAATCATAGGTACTATTCTACTGTATTTTTTCTGTATAGCACCAGAAAAGAACAGGTTGCTTACCTACAACTGTGGTTCTTTGAGTGGTAATCTATGCCATCACACAAATGGGTTTTGTGCCTGCGCAGAGACTCTATTTAGAAAGTATTAGAGTTGAGTGGCTTGGTGGGAACCCTGCCCCCCTCACTTACTGCACATGTGCCACCCCACCAAGTTACTGTCCCCACAGTTTTGAAGTCTGCCATTATGTGTACAATAACCTGAAAAAGAGAACGTAGGGCAGGTTTGTGGTGAGGGCAGAGATGACCACTGGAAGAACCACAGTTACAGGTAAGTCATCTGTTCTTTTTCTTCATGGTCTCTGCCTCACACAAATGGGTGACTGTGAAGCCTACCATAAGTTGGTGGGTCAGTTCATCAAAGAACAGAAAGTACAGCATCCATTCTGGCTCTGCAGCCCTGTCTATAGTGTTGGATGAACATGGATGGCTATGACCTAGCAGTAGCTTTGCAGAGTTCGAGCAGGGGGTTGCCATGAAGCAAAGCAGATGAAGAAGTGATTGCTCTGCTGGAGTGTGCCCAGAAGCTGAGCAGAATAGGCTGCTTAGCCAATTCACTATCCAGTTGGAGAACTGTACTGTATAAATTTGCTATCCTTTTTTTAGCAAACAAACATAACCAACTAAGAGCCTGTAGGAACTATGAAACGCCACTGTGCAGTGATTGTGAAATGCCAGCACGTGATGTACATCCATACAATGCAGAGATCTTTCCGGAGGCAAGGTCGGTTATGGATAACAAGTAGAGAAGATGATGTCCTGGATGAGATGGAACTGCAACAGCACTTTAGGGAGAAAGGCAATGTCTGCCAAACTCCCCAGCTCCAGAATTTTTTGAATAGTTTCTGCGCAGGTGTGAAATCCATTTGTGTGAGCCAAAGAAACCACAAAGAAGAACAGTGCCACTTCAACCAAACAATCCCATCCCTCGATCCATTTAGCAAATGGAGGTTTAGTTAGCAGGTGGTCTCGCTGTTGAAAAAAATACATTCATCTGGGCTACTTCTACTCTGCTCCTCTAATAATAGAATATTTCTTTTTGCAGCACTAAATTAATCTTTCAAAACTCTAACAAAATATTACCAAGTAGCTTTGCTTTAAGATATGTAGCTCTTGAAAATAAGCTAAGTTGAAATGAATGGTGTGTACTTCCATAAATATGAACCTAAAACACAAACACCCACACACACATATATATGGAGGGCCAGTGTGGTATAGTGATTTCAGCTTCAGACTAGGACTGCTTGGCAATACAATAGGTCCTAGGTATCTACTGGGGTTTGGTTCCAGGACCCCCTACAGATACAAAAAAACATGGATGCTCAAATCCCATTAAATATAGTGGTATAGTAAAATGATGCCCCTTACATAAAATGGCAAAATCAAGATTTGCTTTCTGGAACTTACATTTTGTTTTGAATAATTTCAAGCAGTGGATGGCTGAATCTGTGGATAAAGAATCCGTGCATATGGAAGGCCAACTGTATTTATACATATTATGTATATTAGTTGTTGTTTGTTGTTGTTGTGTGCCTTCAAGATGTTTCCTACTTATGGAGGCTCTAAGGCATACCTATCACGGGGTTTTCTGGGGCTGAGATGGTGTGTCTTGCACAAGATCATACAGTGGGCTTCCATGGCTGAATGAGATTCGAACCTTGATCACCCAGAGTCCTAGTCTGAAGCTCAAATCACTACACCACGCTGGCCCTCTATGTGCGTATGTGTGTGTGTTATGATATTTATGGAAGTGCATGTCATTCATTTCAACTTAGCTTACTTTCAAGTAAGCATGATTAGGAATGTGACCTCAGACTAGGATGAACATCTGGGGCAGATCCCAAGAGCAATTCTGTGCCTCTGGAGCCCTCCAGGGACCACCTGGCCAATTTAAAATGCCTCTTCAAAACAAAGCAAATATGGACAGGGCCAGAAGTACACTTCTGGTTTTGAAAAGAGAAAATTAATTTGTGCAGGGAGGGCCTGCAACCTATGTAAAAGGTAAACTCACATTCCTTGATGTTTCCAGAAGACACAAATCATCTGAGGGGGAGGCAAAGTGTGTTACGGGAAGTTTGATGGAATCAAGGGCTTCAAAAATAGTCTTAGGGGCTGCATGGAGGCCCAAGAGCACACTCCTGTCTTGGACTATCATCAGATTGAACCTGGCAAAATATGTTTTATAAAAATACCACCAATTGTATTTATCAATGTTTGGGACTGATTTATCCCTTAAATATGTGGCTATGACCCACTGTGCCCATTTTACAAGGTCTAGGTAATTTAGCATCAGTAGTTCATGGCAGCCCCACGTAGGTGATCTCCTGAGTAGACTATTACAATGCACTCTATGTGGGATTGCCCTTGAGGACAATCTGGAAGCTGCAGTTACTGCAAAACGCACCAGCTAAAGTGAGCACCAAAATACCTTATAGCCATCATTCTTATCAGACTTTAAGAGCTGTCATACCACTTTGGTTTGAATTCAAGGTGCCTGTTATGACATTTAAAACCCTAAATGACTTGGTACCTAGATACTTAAAGGCGCACAACTCACAAAATATGCCTGCCCGAGAACTGAGATCTTATGGAGGGAGCCACCTCTGTGTCCCCAATGAGGACTATATACTCTGTAAGGATGTGGAACAGAGTCTCCTCACTTGTAGCACAACAGCTGAGGAATGCCCTCCCCCTCAGAGGCCTAACTAGTACCAACACTGATTTATTTTTGGTGCCAAATAAAAACATGTCTGCCTTTGGGGTCTAACTAATTTACTACAAATGTTTACAAATGTTGTTTTAAATTGTTTTAACCATTTTAAACAATGTTTAACATTACAAATTATTTAATATGTTTTTAGTTTATTTAAATTAGTATAGTTTTTAACTTTTTAAATCTGCATAAAGTGATAGGGTCACCAAAAGTCACAAATGATTTGAAGGCATACAACAACAACATTATTTTACTTTTACTGTGCTGTGAAATTCTTGATATAGGGCAGAATATAAATATTTTAATAAATAGATTAAGATTTTAATATAAATCTTTTTTCAATTGGGCAGGATAGATATGATCTTTTTTAATAAACAATCAGAGATATGCACATGTAATTCTTTGTGTGCGTAATATGAATACAGATGAAAGTATTTTTTGTTGTGTTATGCCTTCAAGTCGTTTCCGACTTATGGCAACCCTAAGGCAAACCAATCACAGTGTTTTCTGGACAAGGTTTTTTAAGAGGGGGTTTGCCATTGCTATCATTTGAGGCTGAGAGAGTGTCATTTGCTAAAGGTCATCCAGTGGGTTCCCATGGTTGAGCAGAGATTTCAACCCTGCTCTCCAAATTCATAGTCCAACACTCAAACCACTGCACCATGCTGGTTAGATACACATTTCTGTGCATGTTATATCAATGTTTATTGTATAGATACACAAACACAAAAGACCTAGTAGAAACCCATTATGTTGAACAGTCGTCACCAGATTTCCAAAAAGCAAATATAAAAACAAAATTCTAAGTCTTCAAATTCACAATGTAAATATTCAACTTGATAAATATATGGAAGACTGTTAAAATTCAAGATCTGTTCATGCAAAGTCCAAAGATTTCCCTAAAGGAATAAAAACACTCCTGCACATAAACAGAGCTCAACGTGTGGATTAGAACTGTTGCCTCACATCCACAGCCTTTAACTGAAACAATTCTAGTTTACCAATAGAAAGAAAAGACCAGGATTCAGGCCCCAGTCTAGTCAAGAAACTCAATGGACAACCGAGAACCAATTATTGCCCACATCACCAAGTGGTTACAAGGATAAAATAAGGGGAAAATCTTGTATGTCATCTTGAACTTCCTGGAGGACTAGAAGTAGAATAAACAAACATAAATTTCAAGCCTAGGTGATTCTCAAGCAGAGGCATGAAGCGAGAACAGGTCTGAATTCTTGTTTGTCTGGTCTGAAAGCTGTTTTAAAATATCATACAATGCAATGATTGATATACGGTAGTTACCAATCACAGTTATCATTGTTGGTATGATAAAATGTCACAAAACATAACCAATTTATTGAGCCTATTGTTGAGGGGAGAAACTTAAGATATGCAATGTATATAAAATCTATGTGCCCTAAGCATAAAGCAGAGAACTGCTCCACTTCTTAGGAGAGTTATACAAATGGGTATTTTGAAATGCTGAATTCAGGAGATCTTTCTCAGAAAATATACCATTGAAAGATGCCAACAAGGCATAAAAATGTAATTTGCTGTGCAAGCTCAAAGAGTTCTTAGGTTTTGTAAATGCAATGAACTTTACCATTTTCACTGTAATCATCTCTTACAAATGTACCATACCTGAACCACTTATGTTCAATTTAAGCTGCAATTCTATGGAACATTCACCTGAACGGGGGCCTCACTGAACTCAGCTGGACTTACTTTTTAGGATTATGCACATGATTATAGCATTAAACACAATTTTATTACTCCTCTTCACCTCTGCTCAAAATAAGATACAAACCTATGAAATCCTTGAACGTTTCTTCCAACTCATATCACTGCATGAACTTTTAAACACGAGGAAAACAGTATTCTTTACCCCTCCAATGTAAATTACTGTATATATTTGTTTATAAGTTTAGAAATTTTAATCAAAAAATTGACCCCAAAAACTGTGTCGACTTATCCATGGGTCAACATAAGTACCGTACTTTAACTCTGATCAAAAAAGGAATCATCCCTTTCTTTGAGTAACAAAAGGCAAGAGCTTAGTTCATCCTAGGAGACTAAAAAAAGCACCAACCTCCTCTATTCTCTCTTGCCGCAGCACTGCTTCTAACCTTTTTGAATACCTGGGAGGGAAAATTGTGGTGGTGATTTCCTCCTCATCTATCCATCCTTTAGGGTGGGCACAAAGGGTTATGCCTGCCAGAATTTTGTAAGTTCTTTGGCCTCATTTCCTTTGCTTCATCCTTTACATCAAGGGTAGGCAACCTAAGGCCCGAGGGCCGGATGCGGCCCCCCAAGGCCTTTGGACCAGCCCCAGGCCAGTCCTGCCACCGCCGCCGCCGCCCTCCGCTGCCCACCATGATGATATTGATTACTGTTGTTATTACTTGTTCTTGGGGTTTTCTTGGCAAAATCTCCACAGGGATTTTGCCATGGCTTTTCTGGGGCTGAGAGAGTGTGCATGCATTTTTTTTAATATTTTTTATTTTTTTAAAAAAAATTATTCATTCATTTATTTATTTATTTATTTATGGTGCTTCGGCCCCCCAATTGTCTGACGGACAGCAACCTGGCCCCCAGCTCAAAAAAGGTTGCCTACCCCTGCTTTACATCCTTTGTTGCCCCTACATTTTATCCTCAACCTATACACAGGTCATATCAAAATCCATAATTTTGGCCCCAAAACCTGTCCTCACCTTATACATGAGGTCAATTTATAGTCGACTACATACAGTAGCTCAGAGATCATATCATACCCGTGCAGCAGTAAAAATTCTTTCTCCTAACAGTGCACTTATTTTAATGGTTCAGCAAGTTTGGAAGTGGGTGAAATTATGAAGATGAAATAAAACAGACAAAGGAATAATAGGGAAGAAAACATAAAGAGTTGGGAGTATGATAACAAAATATATATATAACAGGTAACAAGAATGCTTCCTAACGCAAAGTTTATTATGCATGCCATACACAACACTGCAGTATAAAACACAGCTGCTCTACCATTCATAAACTACAAAATATACTGTTTATCTTTTCCAACATAAAAATTAATGGCAGTTTTGCATAAAATTTAATTTAGCCATACCACTCCCATACACATTTTGATAAAACGAAACACCTTTTTATCATTTACAATTTTATTTGTCATGTCTTTTTCACAAGATCCAGAAGCTTATATATAATATAAAAGAAAAAGCATGTAAATGGAAGGTGTCACTCACTTAATGTTCTACGGTTTTTTATAAGACTACAGATAGCTAGACCTTTTTCAATTTATAACTGCCTTTTAGCTATCTGCAGGGAGAGGAGGAACACAGCAGTTCATGATGGGGTAGCATCTTCTGAGACCAATTGCTTACACTACCTTGTGCCTTTATAAAGAAGAGAGCAATTTTTCTTCCTGTTACTACATGACTGTCTGTGTAGGAGGCACAGACAGATTGGCAGACTGTTATGCCAGGCAGCAGATTGGGATGAGGGGGAGATTTGAAGTTGTTAAACTGTGCCGCAAGGCCAGTACACAGTTCAGTATTCATATTAAAGCACAGTGGTGTTGGAAGGGGAATCAATTCAACATTCTTCATTTTGGACCCTTTCAGAGGTAGTTGTGCTAGTTTAAGTATAAACAAGGAAAAAATGATGTTTGTGGCGGTTGGGACATTTATTTTAGCATGTGTTTCAGGGATCATAATCTCTTAGGGGGGTTGCAGACTGCCAGAAATAGTGTGAATTCAGTCCACTTTTAGGGTTAGGGTTAGTGCTAGGGAATCATGGGAACTGTTATTTTCCTGAGACATTGAGCCTTCTCTGTCAGACAACTCTGGTGCCACAATAAAATACAGTTCCCATGGTTCCCTAACTCTAACCCTAACCCTAAAAGTGGACTGAATTCACACTATTTCTGGCAGTCTGCAACCCCCCTTACTCAGGGCCTAAAGAGACCGGCAGAGGGGCTACTTTAAGCAGGCCCTTCCAAAGGCTGAATGGGGCTGTGGCAACTGCATGCCATGCACCCCAATATGCCATGAAGCTGCCCGAAAAAGGAGAGGCAAATAGCTGCTCCCTTTTCAGGCTGCAAAAAGCTAGCTTTTCCACCCACACCGTGGCTAGAAACTAGCTTCATGACACTCTAGCAGCATGCTGCATGTAAACGCTATGCCACCAGAATTTCATGAAGCAGCCCCTGTGATAACGGCCAGGCAGCTTCTGGGTGGCTTGGCAGGCGGTGCAAAGGGGCGGTCTGTTTCGCCCCTCAGATATATGATGGAAACCAACATACAAGTTTCAGGTATATAGGATCACAGTGATATGAGACAAAAAAATGGCAACTGCATTACTACCACTGGCCAAAAAACTTCAAATGATTGGTTTTGCAAAAAAGAAAACTACTACACAAGTCTGTGTATATGTGTGGGTGGGTGTGTATGTACCCTCAAGTCACCTGGTGGCTTACGGTAACTCCAAAAATTTCACAGATTTTCTTAGGCAAGGAAAACTCAGAGGTTTTGCAAGCTCCTTCCTCTCAAATATAGCCTACAGCACCTGGTATTAATTGGCCATCTCCCATCCACATACTAACCAGGTCTGACTTTGGTTAGCTTCTAAGATCAGATGGGATTTGGTGCCTTTAGGGTATTTAGGTATCACATGTAAGCCTGCCACAAATGTGAGGTCTTCAAAAGAGACCCTGTTGAGTGTCCAAACACCTCATGAACTTAGGTTGGCGGATATACATAACAGGGCTTTGTGAATATTTTAGCCTTTTCTCTCAGAGAGCTCTGGTGTCACAATAAGCTACAAATCCCAGAATTCCACAGGATGGAACCATGACAGTTAAAGTTGTGTCAAACTGCATTAATTCTGCAGTGTTACATCAGCCATGGGCTGGCTTGTTAGTTAGTCCCAACTAGAATAAAACCATTCTATCAATCATGCAAACAGAGAGATAAATCTAATAAATTCAGTCAGTGTGCAGCAGTCAGGACTAGAAGAAAAGTTAGGCCACAGACTATCAATACTGAGCTGTACATACTTGTTTCAAACCATGTTTAAAAAAAAACATTCAACTTCTACAGATTTTTCCGAAGCAAAGCTGTGTCCCTATAATGGGAAATTATCCAAACTAATGGGATTAATTAGAATTTCCTCCTCCCATGGGGAACATAATAGACAATGTATGGGAAGTGACCAATAAAGGTTGAGTCTCCCTTATCTGAAATTCTGATATCTGAAATATTCCCAAATCCCAAACTGTTCACATGGATGGCTAAGACCAGGGATAGGCAACCTTTTTGAGCAGGGGGCCGGGTTATTTAAAAAAATATATATGCATGCACACTCTCTCAGCCCCAGAAAAGCCATGATGGCAAAACCCCTGTGGAGATTTTGCCAAGAAAACCCCAAGAACAAGTAATAACAACAATAATCAATATCATAATGGCGGGCAGCTATGGCAGCAGGGGTTGTCGGCAGCAGCGGCAGGACCAGCCTGGGGCCGGTCCAAAGGCCTCAGTGGGCCGCATCCGGCCCCCAGGCCGCAGGTTGCCTACCCCTCGCTAAGACAGTGACACCTTTGCTTTCTGATGGTTCAGTATACACCAGCGGTCGGCAAACTACAGCCTGCGGGCCGAACCCAGCCCATCAAGGCCTTGTAACCAGCCCGTGGCCGGTCCTGCCACCGTTGCCACCGCCGCCGCATGTACACAACACGCGGCACCATTTTGCGTTCCAAAATGGCACACCGCACTCATGCACAATGGCGGAAATAGTGCGCAAGCGCACACCTCTGGCACCATTTCCCCCCCCCTTCGGCACACCGACAATGGGGGGAACAGCAGAACCAGCCCCACCTCCAAAAGGTATGCCGACCCCTGGTATACACAAACTTTGTTTCATGTTCAAAATTATTTTTAAAAATTGTGCATAAAAATGTCTTCTGATTTTGTGTACAAAGTGTATATGAAATATAATTTACCAGAATACTATGCTAAGATTAAAAGTACCCAGCGATCATTCACAGCCGCAGCTCCTAAGCTATGGAAAAGCCTGCCAGAAGAGATCCGTCTTATTACTACACTAGAAGCCTTTAAGAAGGCGCTTAAGACGGAGTTCTTCCAGCAGACCTAACCACCTGATCTCCCCAATTGTAATTCTGAAGCCTAATGATACTATCTGATATGGCCTCCTGGATATGTGAAGATGATGACCAATCTGTGCACATGTTTGGGTATTGGATTTTATTATATGGATTGTGGGGTTTTTTTTTGTTATGATTTTATATATTGTATATTTTCTATATTTCTCTGTAATCCCGCCTCAATCCATAGGGAAAATACAAATAAAAACTATTATTATTATTATTAAAAATGAATTTCATGTTTAGACTTGGGTCCTAGCTCTATGACATCCCATTATGTGTATGCAAATATCCTAGAACACATGAAGTCTGAACTCTTCCTGGAAGACAGGATGACCAACTCTGGAAACCAGGGTTCAATTCCCAACTCACCCAAGGAAACCCACTGGGTGACTTTGGTCTCAGCCTCAGGGGAAGTCAGTAGCACACCTCCTCTGAACAAATCTTGCCAAGAAAACCCCATTGTAGGTTAACCTTAGAGCTGCCATAAGTCGGAAGCCTTGATTCCCTTTGGAAATAAGCGGGCTAGAAATAAATCATATTATTATTATTATTATTATTATTATTATTATTATTATTATTATTATTATTCAATAAATATGCCAATATTCTAGAACAGATCAAGCCTGACCTCTTTCTAGAAGCCAGGATGACTAAACTGAGACAGTTGTACTTTGGCCACATCATGAGAAGGCATGACTCACTAGAAAAGATGACAATGCTAGTAGGCAGTAGAAAGTGAGGAAGACCTATCAGTGATTCCCAAACTTTGGTTCTCCAGGTGTCTTGGATTTAAATTTCCAGAAGCTCCAGCCACCTTGGCCAACACTCTGGAATTCTGGGAACTGAAGTCCAAAACACCTGGAGGACCAACGATTGGGAATCATAGATAGACTTAATCAGGGAAGTCACGAGTCTGAATGTATAGGACCTAAGTAGAGCAGTGGAGGACAGGGGAGCTTGGAGATACTTCAAATACAGGGTCGTCTTGTTGTTATGTGCCTTCAAGTGGTTTTCAGCTTATGGTGACCGTAAGGTGATCCTATCATGGGAGTTTCTTGGCAAGATTTATTCAGAGGAGGCTTGCTGAGGCTGAGAGCATATGACTTGCCCAATAGGTTACATGGTCAAGCTGGGATTTGAACCCTCATCCCCAGAGTCCTAGTCCAGCACTCAAACCATGACACCAAGCTGGCCTTCATGAGTTCAGGCCAACTCCCAAGGCAGTTAACAACATGCAAATACTTCAAAATCCAGAAAACACCTGGATCCCAAACACTTCTGATCCCTTAGCTTTCAAATGAGAGGCTCAACCTTTCCTTGGTCCAAAACACACTGAGGAAACCATCCAGTCTGAGACCACTTTAACTTCCCTGACATAGTCCTAAGGAGTCCTCAGAATTGTAGTTTGTTGTGGTACCAAAACCCCCCTGACAGAGAAGGCTCAATGCCTCACAAAACGACAGTTCCCAGGATCCCCTAGCACTGAGCCAGGGCAATTAAAGGGGTCTCAAAGTGGATAATTTCCGTAGTGTGTTTTGGACCCTTGTTAATTTTTTTAAAAATATCTACAATTAATGCAGCTGCAACTCTTTAACACACACACATACACAAACATTGGGTCCGTGTTTTAGGAGCAATAACTACTTTAAGCCATGGGGGCAGCTTCCCTCCCTCCCAGCCTGCCTGTCCCAACAGAGGCCCCCTGAGAAATGTTGTGTGACAGAGAGAGAAAGAGAGATACAACCACACTGTGTTGTCCATTCCCTCCTCAATGGTATAGAGCCACACGGAAGGGGGCTGGGGAGGGAGTGGTGGTGGTGATTTGCAGCTCTCTTTCCCCTATTATAGACTCCTATACAGTATTATAGGGCAGGCAGTGTGTCCTCGTCCTTGTCCTCCTCCTCTTGTTGTTGCTGCTGCTGCTGAGCTCCCTGCCAAAGCTTTTAAGCGCCAGCAGCCTCCTCCTCCCTTGCAGCGCGGAGCCGGGAGCCATCCTCCTCCTCCTACCTCAAATGACCTCCATGGGATCCAGGCGCCTCCTGCAAAAGCCCAGCCCCACGCCGCTCACGTCCCAGGCACACACACAAACACAAAGACACATACACACACACACAAAACCAACTCTGGCCTTTGGAAGGGGTGCAAGCAATTCCACCCCAAAGACAAGGGGCCACTCTGGGAGGTGGCATTGTTTCCCAAATAAGGGACCCCAAATCCTCCCCTTCCCCACCTCACAAACACACAGAGAGAAAGAGAAGTGCATGTACATCTTGGCCCGACATCTCTCAGGCTCACCATGACTCCTGGTCACCCAGAAGCCACACCAACTGGGACCCTTTCTGTTAAACAAATATAAGGGCCCCTCTCCTTCCCCACTTCACAAATTGTGTGTGTGTGTGTGTATACACACACACACACCCAAAGAGAAACATTCCCCTTGGTCCTTCCTTCCTCAAACCCACCACTCCTAGTCAGCAAGAGGAAACCCCACACCAGCTGGGACCCATTATTTTCTGAACAGGGGGCCTCTCCTCTCCTTCCCCACTTAACAAATACAAATACACACACACACACACGCACATTATATATATATAGAGAGAGAGAGACTTACATATTTGCCCCATGTCTCTCAAACCCACCATGTCTCCTGGTCATCTAGAAGAAAGCTCCACACCAGGTGGGGCCCATTATTTTCCAAAAAGGAGAACCTCCCCCTCCTTCCCCACTTCACAAATACAGACAAACAGAGAGAGAGAGAAAGAAAGAGGCATTTTGGTCCCATATCTATCAAGTCCACCACAACTCCTAGTCACCCAAGAGAAAAACCCACACCAGCAGGGGCCCATATTTTTTCCAAACTCCTTCCCCACCACAAACACACACATGCACATACATACATACACACACACAGAGAGAGAGACATACATCTTGGCCCCAGGTCTCTCAAACCTCACAACTCCTAGTCACCCAGATGAAAACTCTACACGAGGTGCGGTCGGTCCATTATTTTCCCAACAGGAAAAAAAAACATCCTTCTTCCCCACCCCACCAAAAAATACACACAGAGAAGGAAAGAGAGACATCTTGGTCCCACATCTCTCAAACCCAGCATGACTCCTAGTACCCAAAAGAAAATCCCACACAACCTGGGACCCTCTTTTTCCCAAACAGAGGGGAAACCCCTTCCTTCCCCACCTCACAAACACACAAAACGCACGCAAACACAGCCTGCAGATAGCCCTCCCTTACCATCTGAACTAAAACCAGAAACAGAGAACACAGACCTATGACTAACATCTTCAATTTTTCCCCCTCCTGTCTGCCTGATGAAGAAACCAGTGTGACTTCAAAAGCTTGCGACATGTAACTGTGCATTTTGGTTGTCCCAATAAAGCTATCTATAATTGTTTGGATGTTATTGGACACACAAACACAGAGAGACACGTATCTTGGTCCCACGTCTCTCAGACCCCCAGGGGCCTGTACAGACTGCCAGAAATAATCCAGCTTGAGACCACTTTAACTGTCCTGACTCAATGCTAGGGAATCATGGGAATCGTAGTTTGTTTTGAGATCTTGAGCCTTCTCTGTCAGAGAGCTCTGGTGCCACAATAAGCTACACTTCCCATGATTCCCTAGCATAAACTACACTTCCCTAGCACTGAGCCCTGGGGGCAGTTAAAGTGGCCTCAAGATGGATTATTTCTGGTAGTCTGTACAGGCCCCAGGACTCAAAGGTACCCCAAAAGAAAAACAAACAGGACCTACTAAAACAAATGACAGTACTTGCTCACAGGGAAACCATACTTGTCCATACATAATCATTGGAAAATACTTACTGATAACAGAATGTAAAGGGCTCGGTTTTTCTACAACCGAAAAAGGAATCCATAAATGATTCTCTATGGGCAAGTATTCTCCTACGATTCCTTTTGGGCAAATATTTTCCAATGATTCTCGATGGACAAGTATTCTCCTACAATTTATTCTCTTTGGGCAAGTATTTTCCAATGATTCTCTATGGGTAAGTATTCTCCTACTATTCTTTTTGGGCAAGTATTTTCCAATGAGTGTCTAAGGGCAAGTATTCCTCTACTATTTATTCTTTTTGGGCAAGTATTTTCCAATTATTGTCTATGGGCAAGTATTCCCCTACGATTCTTTTTTGGGCAAGTTTTTTCCACTGATTCTCTATGGGTAAGTATTCTCCTACAATTTATTCTCTTTGGGCAAGTATTTCCCAATGATTCTCTATGGGTAAGTATTTCCTAA
>CM034701.1:233282090-233292101 GCA_020142125.1 Phrynosoma platyrhinos | reverse complement strand
GGGGGGGGGTTAAGCCAGAAAGGGACAGTGAGGTGTATTTTCCATTTAGTCTGGTGATGCAGAGGTTTGTGGGGTTTTTTTTACATTTTTGTCACCTAATTTTCCATTGAAAAAGTCTTTTCCTCAATGTTGGTAGTTCTTTGTATTTTTTCCATGCTACTATGGTGGGGCTATTTTTGCAACCAGAAAAGTTCTTCCTCTTAGGCTGCATATGCAGTGAAGAAATAATACAGCTTGACACCAATTTAACTGCCATTGTCCAAAGCTATGGAATTCTGGGACATGTAGTTTGTCGTGGCACTGTTACATTAGTAATCTGATCCCAATAGTTGCTGTCTTATAGTTGAACTCCTGGGTGTAGTTAGACCCCTTTCCCTTATCTGCTGATAACCTCTGCCTAGTGACTAAAAGAATGGCCTGTTAGAGTACTCAAAGCTGCCTCACAGTGCTTTCAGTGGGTATGGAAATATGCAGAGAGGCCCAAAGTGAGTTGCTAATTGCTAAAAAATGAATTTGGAGACTGCAATATTTGCAGTTTTGGCATGCCATATGCAGCTAAGATCAGACTCATATATTTTTAAAGAGGATATGGAGGCTACTGAGTTTCTCTAGCTAAAGATTTAGTGATAATACATGCCATTTCCCAGGACTGTAACACATAAGGGGATTTTTCTACTGCTCCATGCAGAAGTTTCTGGTGGATGCTAAATCCAACTGTTGCAAAGTAGATTTAGCACAGTTAATACATCTGAATAGCATTGGAATCCCTAGGATTCTGCCTATGGATATGGCCTTTGGTGACCACGAGACTCCTTCTGCCCCTCCTGTTTTTGTTTTACTTTTTAAATTAAATGTGTTAAAGCTGGCACATTGTAAAGCAGTGTGCTGGCCTTCAGTGCCATCTTTATTTCCAAGACCTCTGTAATGTGGCAGTTCACCTCACATCTGCCTTATGTTCAGGTCCTTAAAACTTGTTTTTATTTTAGCTTCACTAGTTTGCTTTTGAGAACCACTATGGTGTAGTGCAGGGGTCGGCAACCTAAGGCCTGCGGGCCGGGTGAAGGCCACGGAGGCCTTCGGACCGGCCACTGCCCGGTCCTGCCGCCACTGCCTCCTTTCGCGGCCGCGGGGGTCCTCTGGGGCCTTTTCCGTCACGGGAAAGATCGTGTGAGACTCTGGGAGCCATTTTGGAATTCAAAATGGTGCCCTGGAGGACCCCCGTGGCCGCAAAAATGGTGTCCCGCTGTCGTGTGCATGTGCGTGCAATGCGACCGCCAATTTGTTTTTCAAAATGGCACCACCACCCCGCACGCACACATGTGCGTGGCGGTGGGAGTCGTGCGCATGCACGCACGGGGGGGGTAGTGCACGCACACCGGCCCCCAGTGCCGGGAGGGAGGAATGGCGTTGGGGACCGGCGTGCGGGTATCCCCCCCCCCGCCATTTCCCCCCACCCTTCCCAGCCTGCCAGCAAAAAAAGCTGCCGACCCCTGGTGTAGTGGTTTGAGCATTGGACTACAATTCTGGAGACCAAAGTTTGAATCCCTGCTCAGCCATGGAAACCCACTGGGTGATCTTGGGCAAGTCACACTCTCTTGGCCTCAGAAGAAGGCAAAGGCAAACTCCCTGTGAACAAATTTTGCAAGAAGACCCTATGATAGGTTCTCCTTAGGGCCACTATAAGTCAGAAATGACTTGAAGACAAACAACAACAAAGTTTGTCTTCTGGGGAAAATTGGCAATATCTGCCCTTTTATTGTAAATGAGCAAGTGCTCTCCCCTGGCAGCCATTTTGTGAAACTTCCTGTGATGCTTTATCAAAACTCTAAATGTGCCCATTATTCTGAAAAGGTGGTAGACCTGGCAGCGACACATGATTTGTACATACCGATTATGAGACATGCTTTCTAGTATCCTTTCACTGTGGAATGATGATGTTCTCTCTGAAGATATGTTATATGTATAGAGACAAGTAATTGAATTTTAAATCTAGTGCCAAACATCCATTCATTGAACTTAAATTCAAATGCCGTTATAACCCTTAATTACATGTTCAGTATGGAAAGGTCCAGATTAAGATTAATCAAATACGTTGTCCTGGATTTCTACTGACTCATTAACACTGCAGTTTAGAACTACTTCTCCAAACTTCATGATGTATTCACATCAGTGCTTTGCCATTTCTCAAACTGTGCCTGTTCTTTTCATTTTTGTCTTGACCATATTATTCCTATTGTTGATTTGAGATGTTTTAATACTTTGTAAGAAAGTCTAGAGCATTTGCACATTGTGAAGATCCTGCCCAGTGGATTAAATTTGCAAATCCCCCCAAATGACATCATGGACACACAATATTTGACCTCTCTGGGGAGGTCATTCCAGATTCTTGGGGTGAATGTAGTCAAAACTGCTCTTAGCTGCTTAAATTCCCACTTCCTCTAATTTGGAAAAAATATAGAGCAGGGTTTGCTATCTTGGCCCGTGTAAGGAGAAAGTATCTTCTTGTAGTTCTTGGAGAAGGGCTTGCAGTGGTCATGGGATAGATTGGATCTCTCTTCTAGGATGGAGAGAGAAAGAGACCCACTAATAGGGAGGCATCTCCAACCCTAGATCCCTCTTCCCCAGATTTCTGTTGAAACCTCTGACACCCTTGCTTTTTCACTAGTGGTGCTCTACTTTAAAAATATTAAGGTTTTGGATACACAGGCTCCAGGGTAGGGGAAGGATCATGTATCTCAGCCCTGAACTTGGGTTGAATAGTTTAATTCAGGGGTCGACAAACTACGGCCCGGGGCCGAACCCGGCCCCTTGAGGCCTTTGAATCGACCCATGGCCGGTCCTACCGCTGCACATGCACCGCCGCCACCACCTTTCTAGTGCGTGCATGACACAGGGTGCCATTTTGTGTTCCAAAATGGCACCCACACTCGCACATGCATACACACAATGGCGGGTGGAACACAAAATGGCATTGTGTGCATGCGCTCGCAACGTGCAGCACCGTTTTGCATTCCAAAATGGTGCCCGCCATCGTGCGCATGCATGCATGAGCGTGGGCACCATTTTGGAACACAAAATGGCGTCCTGCACTTGCGCACACACCTCCGGCACCATTTCCTCCCCCCCTTCAGTCTGCCGACAATCGGGGGACAGCGGAACCCCCCCCCCAAAAAAAAGGTATGCCGACCCTTGGACTTTCATTCCTGTTAGTTGCAACAGGAGGGAAATACAGTGGACCTTTGCTATCTGCTGGAGTTTGGTTCCAGGAACCCGTTGATAACAAAATCCATGGGTCCTCAAGTTCCATGAAATACAGTGGCATAATAAAATGGTGTCTGTTATTTTAAAAAAAATGGCAAAATCAAGATTTCCTTTTTAGAATTTATATATTTTTGGAATATTTCCAACTAGTAGATGCTTGAATCTGTGGATAAAGAATCTGCAGATAAGGAGAGCTGACTGCAATTCCTTTTTCAAAGGAAGGAACAGGATTCAAGGGAGGAAAAGACTAATTCTCCTGGTCAGTCCTGGCAGGGCTTTGGATGAGGACATTTCTCTGCCTTTGGATCTCTGCACGGCAGTCAGTAGGATTGTCCTTTTACCACGACTGCAGATTTATGTGGCTGCACAAAGATTTTTTTAAAAAAAATAGTTACATGGTTTTATAATTATATGGTTATATAGTGCCTATATAACCATATAGCCTCAAAGTAATCCACTCGAGTGGATTATTTATTTACATACAAACCTAATTTTATTTTGTTTCTAATAGGTAAATATATAGAGGCGTTAAATTATGTCATGAAAAGCTATAAGTCTTTATTTGTAGGTGGGAAAGCTAAACTATATTTGTTTGTTCTTTTACATTAAGAGTGAAAGAAGAGAAATAATGACATTTGTCAGCTTTTCACATTTGTATGTAAGCATGAACATTAATAGGTTTTATTTATGTTAGGGGTAGGCAAAATGTGCTCCTTCCAAGGCTGGTTTTGTAGCCCTCTATTTCTCAAGTTCTCCACCACCCTTTTTCTACACACACCCCCCAAAAGGATAAATTGGCTTTCCTGGAAACTTCCAGGAGCAGCAATACACCTTTTGTATAGGTTGTAGGACAACTCTGTTCAATTTGGCATTTAAAAAAAACAACTGGTTGAGTATCCCTTATCTGAAATGCTTATGACCAGAAGTGTTTTGGATTTTGGAATTCCTGTTATTTCCATATACCAACATGATCTTGGAGATGGGACCCAAGTCTAACTACAAAATTCATTTATGTTTCAGATACACTGTATACACACATAGCTTGAAAGTAATTTTATACACAATATTTCAAATAATTTTGTGCATGAATCAATGTTTGTGTACATTCAACCATAAGAAAGCAAAAATGTCACTGTGCAAGCCACTCATGAAAAAAGTTTTGATTTTTGGAGTATTTCGGATTTCAGAATTCCAGGTAAAGGAGACTCAACCTATACAGTCATTTCTTATAACTCGTGGGGGATCTGTTCTGGACCCTCCTGTGAGTTAGGAGGGTTGTGTGTGTGTGTATATATATATAAGCCCCATTGGCTTGAATGGGGCGCATCCCTGTGCACACGCACGGGACATGCACCGTGGGCACGCACCCCATTCATGCTAATGGTGGTCGCCCCTCCACAGATTTCCAAGTCCACAAACTTGGAGGGGCGACTGTACCAGTTTTTTAAAATTAGAAGACCTGGTTACTTCTGTGTATCCTCCGGTCTCATTTTGACAGTCTCTGGGGCTCCTGGAAGGTTCTGGGGCAGAAAATTGGTTCCTGGATTTCCCACATTTCTCACCCTTGACTTATGTGGATTGATGGCAAGACCCTGTTGGTGTGTTCTCACAGTGAAAGAGCTATAGGCACATCACAAAACTCATGAACCTGATTTCGTGCCAGATTATTTTAACTTGTGGGAATCGGCTTTTCTTTTGAAAAGCACAGTGAAATATGCATGAAGCCACTAGCATGTGTATTAATGTGTAGACAGAGATGCACACCCATATTCACACACACACACACACACACACATCTTCTTTCTTTGTATTTAATTACATATTCTCACACAGAGAGACGTAATCATATTGCACATTGGCTATTATGAACCATCATTTGTACTGATTTTTAAAACTATTTTATAGGAAGCTGAGTATTCCTTGCTTCAGGAAACCCTATGAAATTAATGGGGTTGCCATAGGTCTACAGGTGACTTGAAGGTACCTGCACACACAGGAAGAACAGTATGTAGAACTGGTTGCATAGGCAGAAGAATATGTAGCATTATCCAGTCTAGAAATTGTATCAGCAATTTCAAAACCTTGCTGTTTTTCTCCATTCTGGGCTCTGAACTGTCTTGTATGTATTTCTCAAAGCATGTCTTGTTTACTGGAGATGTACAGAAATGAAGTGCCTGCTAATTTGCAAGTTGTTCACTTGAGAAAAGTCTGGTTTTGTTTAAGTATCAGAAGCTCCAGATGGGATTGTTTTTTTCTAAGAAGTCTTGTATTGATAAATATATGAATTAATGTACAACTGAATCTGTTACCTTTACTCTATGCATTGATTTAAACTAGGGCACAATGACATCCAGTGAAGTAATGTAACATAATATATGTGCAAAACTATACTTACAGTATCTGTTTCACAGCATACCCAGTATGGTTGTTTTTATTTAGTGCCTTAAGATAAGATCCTGCAGCAAAGTCAGAGGGGCCTAATGAAAAAGATGAACATAAGTGTTCTTTTAAGAGGCTAGATACTCAACTTAGATTAAACAAAACAGAGGGTTTTAGAAGTGGTTGAAAAGCAGCTTCGTATGGGGTAGAAAATACACATGTCAAAGTTTTAAGAAAATGATAGCATACCTTTCAACTATCTTAATTGTCTTTCCCAGCTGCTTTTAAAATGTCACACTTTCCTCCTTTGTTCTCAGCTTATTTCAGTTGCTGCAAACTGAGTTCAAAATGCAAAAATAATTTGTGCTCTCTTAACTTGGACAAAAGACCCAGGCAAAAGCAAACTGCTGCAGACTCTCCCAGCTTGTGTGTTTTTCCCCCATTTGTCATCTTGACAACACTGGTGTCGCTTGACCACATGCATCCTGGTTTTCTTCTGTAATATGTTGGATAAGAAATATGAGGAATGCTTTTAACTGGTTGAGAAACAGAAAATAACTGGCAGCATCCCATGGATGGATGCAGTTCATTCTCCTCCGGCAGGTATCCCCCTCACCCACAAACACTATGTTTCCATTTTGGAGACAATTATGGTTAACATTTTCATAGCCACCAGTATGTGTGGTAACCAACCGTACACAGTTACCCAAAACCAGTTTCCTTACTTAGTCTTTCCAGTGTTCATATAACTAGAAGATGGGATGAACAAAACCTCTGTTTAAAATCATGTTTATGTAGAACCCAGGAACTGTAGCTTGAAAAATAATCCTGTACATGTCTAACAGATGATTTAAACAGGACAAACTCCCAAATCTGTATGGGAGTAGGACTCTAGCATTTGACAACCATGAGAGTCGGGTATTGGAAACTGTATTAATGGGGTGTGTGTGACATCTTGAAGTTACCATTTTAAAACTACATAATGTTGAAGCTAAACTGAGAAGCGTTTCATGTTTTTAAGCACAATAGGTTTAATTTTATAACTGTTTTGAGTACCAAAATGGGGAAATGAGGTACAAAAAAGGGGCCTATTTGTAGAATTCTTTGTATTAAAGCTGAAGAAGAAATGAGAATTAAAAGCTGTGTTTTAAGACTGAATTTTCTGTAGTGTTTTTTTGTCCCTCCCCTTGGTTCACCTGCAGAACCCTATGTGGTAAAATAGGGCTTTAAAGTCTGAAATGTGCCCTTGAGGCTCAGTGCTTCTGGTGTGTTTTCCCAATTGTAACTTCGGAGCACCGTGGTTTAGACTTGCAACTGATACTTACTCCGTCCCATGGAAAATGAGTATGGGTCTGTGTTGGGAGGCTTGAGAGCAACCTTTAAGAACCCCTCAATCCAAAAGTGGAGCATAAATCTGATTAGCCACTTCATATCTTAATAGTTTTTAAAAGTTTTACTAGTAACCATGGGCCTTTGCAGACTGCTAGAAATAGTGCAAATTGAGACCACTTTAACTGCCCTGGCTCAGTGCTAGGGAATCATGGGAATTGTATTTTTTTCTGAGACATTGAGCCTTCTCTGTCAGAGAGCTCTGGTGCCACAATAAACTACAGTTCCCATGATTCCCTAGCACTGAGCCAGGGCAGTTAAAGTGGACTCGATTTGCACTATTTCTGGCAGTCTGCAAAGGCTGCGTGTCTCTTAACAAAGACAAAGATATTTGGCAATTGATACCTTGTCAGGTTAAGAGCCATACATTTGACTGAGCTCTTTATTTATATAGGGCCAGTCCTCTCTCCATTCCATGTACAGATTTCCAATTCACTGGCAATGGAGACAGCATCCATCTTTATATCTGAGGCAGTAGGGTTGTTTGAGGAGCCCAATGATGGGCCTTTACACACCACACAACTGTAGTGTTATGATTCCACCGTAACTGTCATGGCAACAATGGCATCATCGTTGGGGTTGGCGTCACCCGGTGCGCCAGTAACTCACGGTGTCACATCCGCACCCCGATCGACCTCCTCCCATACTACAACATACAGCATCCTTGGTCATGTTTTTTGTACTAATGTTACTCATAAATCGTAATTCCTGCATATCGCTGAATATAATGGCCCAGAGCTGTGACGTAAACCACTAGCAAAATTAAAATTATACCTTTAAATTACAACATCATATGCACAGCCTAAATGTATTTACATGTGCATAGTTACATGTAGTAAGATGTGAAGTTTTAAAAGAAAATGTAAAAGGAATAAGATATTTATTTATTTTTAAAAAAATTAAAAATTAAAATTTTAATATAACCTGGGGCTTCTCTTTTCTCCTCCCACTGAGACTCATCCCACTCACACTATCCCTTCTGCATTGTAAAGGGACACAGGTAAATGCACGGCCCATTTCTGCCCAAAGGCAGATATTTGGAAACTAGTGTCACCCTCCCTTGTGGTACCCCTGTATGGCAACATCCTATGAAATCCCAAGGTTTTAAAATCATAATTAATTTCTGAATAGTATTACGTTAAGTGATATTAGTATAATTGAAATAGTGTTTTGTTTTTGTTTTTTTTTTTCATTTCACACACTGCTACTAGAAAAGAAATTATTTTATATCAGATGGTATAAAACTTTATTACTTTTCGACTTAAGGAAGTTAACGATTGGCTAAATTGCAAGATGTATCTAGTAAGGAAGTTGTTTTTTTAATGTTAAGTTTGTTGGTGTGATAATTGTTGTTTTTGTCTTTTAGTTTGATTGTTTTTGTTTTTTAATCCAATAAAATTATATTTTTAAAAAAAAGAAATCCTAAGCACTAGAAAACCTCTCTCTAAACTGCAAATCCCAGAATTCCATAGGGTTTTTGCCATGGCTGTTCAAACAAAAACATATAGCGTTATAACTGGGCAGTGTGAAAGGGCCCCAGATTGTGTGGCATATAGAGCGATACCCAACAGCTGCTGTGAGACAGAGTCACACTACACAATTACAATTGAATGATTCCACTGTAAATGTCATGTGTCCATCCTACAGTATCTTGGGATTTGTAGGATGTAAGGAAAGGGCATTGAGAATCCTCAGCGAGAGAACTCTAGTGCCTCCCCAAAGTTCAAACCCCAGGACTCTGTAGGATGCAACCATGGTGACCAGATGTCCTCCTTTTCCAAGACCTGTCCTCCATTTCAACCTTCTGTCCAGGAGGCACTGCAAAATCTTCCATTTGAAACCTAAGAAGCATGAATTTTTATTTCTATGAGTGTTTTGGACTTTTATTTTGTAACATCCTACAGTTTCCTTGAAAATGTCCTCCATTTTGCGGTGCCTTGCCCTCCTTTGTGGTTAGGACACCCGGTCACCCTGGACGCAGACAGGAGGAAGTCCCAACCAGAGGGGTCTCCTTCCCTAGGAAGAAGCGGCTGTAGTCCCACCATCTTTGGGTGCATCTACACTGTAGGAATAAACCAGTTTGGCACCACTTTAGCTGCCATGGCTCCATCCTACAGAATCCTGTGATTTGTAGTTTGGCAAGGCACCAGCCCTCTTTGACAGGGGAGGCTACAGACCTTGTGAAACTATCAGTCCCAGGACTGCAGAGGGTGGAACTACAGCACTCAAAAGCGGTCTCAAAACTGCATTACTTCTACAGTGTAGATGCCCCCCAAGGAGTTTATCACAGGGGTCAAAATTGGAAGTTTAAAATAGTAAGAACCCAATTGCGCACATGGTTTTCACACGCAAAGCGCTGTTATCCCGCACAGAATCTGAGATGAACCCGTACCGGTGTGCAAATGGTTTTCACACGAAAACTGGTGAAGACAATTGCCTGTGTCTCCCTCCTCTCCGCCTTTAAAATCACCCTAAAACAGGGGTCGGTAACCTACGGCCTGTGGGCCGCACCCGGCCCACCGAGGCCTGCCAACCAGCCCCCGCCGACCCCCGCCGCCGCTGCCACCGACCCCTGCCAACCCCCGCCACTGCCACATGCACAAACGAGTCATGTCCGCCATTTTGGAAACAAAATGGCGGCTGCCCTGCGCACAGCGGCGGTGTGGCGGTGGCGGGGGCTGCACGTGCGCGTGGGGGCGCACACGCCATCATTTTCCCCCTCCCACCATCGGCCCGCAGAAGAGCCGGGGATCCTCGAACCGGCCCCAGGTAAGGGGAACTTGCCGACCCCTGTCCTAAAACTATTTATAGGATTATATGACCCAGGTCTCCAGGGTTGTAGTCCAAACTTGCGACCACTCCACCAGGTTGGCTATAAACATAAACATAAATGTCAAGCCATATAATGAGTGAAAATAGTCCATTTTTGGTGGAGAAGTACGCAGGACTGCATTACTGGGGGGGCTGGGTGTTTAAAGACTC
>CM034701.1:233206999-233253561 GCA_020142125.1 Phrynosoma platyrhinos | reverse complement strand
AAAATGGAGAGAAATAGTCATAGAAACCAAAGCCCTGAATCTGTAAGACCTGAGAAGGGCTGTTGATGATAGGGCGACTTGGAAGTCTCTCATTCATTGGTTAGACATAAGTCAAAGGGCCTTTGCAGACTGCCAGAAATAGTGCAAATTGAGTCCACTTTAACTGCCCTGACTCAGTGCTAGGGAATCATAGGAACTGTATTTTATTGTGGCACCAGAGCTCTCTGACAGAGAAGGCTCAATGTCTCAGAAAAAAACACAATTCCCATTATTCCCTAGCACTGAGCCAGGACAGTTAAAGTGGACTCAATTTGCACTATTTCTGGCAGTCTGCAAAGGCCCAAAGTCAACTTGACAGCACTTAACAACAAGATGTACACACAGAGATAACACACATTTTAATGTTCCCAATAGTGTGGAAAGTCTATAGTCATTTTGCATATCATTAACAGCAGAAGACCAATAACTGGGAAATGATAAGAGTCCCCAGCTAAACCTTCCCAGCCTATCGCTTTTTTTCTTTAACCAGCATTATTACCAGCTTCTGCTTCATCCATTCCCACTGCCTACCAAAGCTGATCCCAGGCTCTTCAGATAGCAAATCAAGTCAAGCCACTCTGGCTTGGTTGTTTGTGACAACTTGTCAAGACAGATTCGTCTGAATACACCACTCTAGATTGTGAGTGAAGGTTAACATGATGGAATGTCTTCTACTATGATATAATATTCCTACCTATAGGAAGGATAGAGTCATCGTTTGCCAGAGGAAACAGGGAAAAAGGGGAGAATAGAGCCATTCTCTTTGACACATGAAGGTGTGGAGGTTAGAGTGCCAAGCAACTCTTTAAGACAAGGCTGCAACACTTTGCTCTAACATGCTAAATACTTGTTGCCACCACTCTTTCTAGCTTATCTGGGAACTAAACAACTAGTTTTTGCTTACATTATTTAAAAACCTGCTTTGAAAGTAAGGAATGAGCACTACAGAGTTCTTTGCGTGCTTTTATCAGAAGATTGAGACTTCTTGGAGGACTCACAGACGGTGATCTCCTAGTGCTATGCCCTTGTGATAATATTCCATCTTTCTGTCTGTAATGTATACTTTGGAGTTAGGGGAAGAAAGGTAAAAGAAATGGTAAGAATATACAGGGGTGCAAATTTAAGACAATAGGGCATGGATGTCTGATAAAATCCCATGAATGAAACAGGATAGAGCAGCATTAGAAACATCTATCTTAGAACAACTTTGAAGATCCTGCGCTGGGGAGGGAACTGCTACTGCAAGGCTCAAGGACAAAATTAAACCCCTGTCCTCAAGTTTATTTTCAAGTTATTTGGAAGAAAGGTACAGTACACCTAATAACAACAAGATTCATCTGCCCAATTACAACAGGTAGCTTTCAGATTACCATGAGTATTTGCTGACCTGAAGTATTATCCTGACTGGGGCACATTTATTTGTACTGAAAGTTTTCCAAGCCACATTTCTTGTCAAAGATTTCCTAACTCCTGGTGCATAATAGCCTTTATAGATGATGCACTAAATGATAAAATATAAGCACATCATCCATTTTAGCAACTCCTGTACTCTTTAAAATGGGTCGTACAAATTAATGGAAGCACAGCTATTAATAAAACACAGATTAAAATAAAAAGTGTTGTAAAAATAGGTGTAAGGGTCTTTTCTTAAACTGATAATGATGGTGCTAGGTACTTATATATCCTTTTTAATAGTTGTTCCAGGTAGCATATTCTGCTCTCACCATGTTTCTCACCACAGAGCAGAAGGATCGAGACTCTGCAACGGCTTACAGTGAGTATGAAGAGAAGCTGCTTCACTGAAAGTCCTTTTGTCTGTAGAAATGTAACTGTATTTTTATTCCAGTCAGTAAGCATGGCCAGCCCATCTCTTAAGCAAACTGAAGTGATATCTCCAGCAGCAGATGTTTTTTCTGGGGCCCTTTTACACTACATAGGTATATATTCCACATTTCCCTGCTGTGGCTGCATTTTGTGAAATCCTGCCATTTTGTAGTTTGGGGAGATCATACTTCTCTCTTAACTGCAAATCCCAGAATTTTGTAGCAGTTAAAGCAGAATCATGGTGTATAATTATTGTTGTTGTTGTTGTTGTTATTATTATTATTATTATTATTATTATTATTATTATTATTATTATTATTATTATTATTATATCCCGCCCCTCTGCAACGCAATTGGAGTGGCTTACAACATTAAAACTGCAATAAAATGCATACAACCTCCAAAACCCACCCACCCCTTAAAAAGATATTAAACTTAAACAATTTAAAAGCATTTTAAAATAAATCACAACATAAAGCAAAAAGCATCACAATAGCAGCAGCATAGACAGGGAGAAAAAATGGCTAATTGTGTATTATGAATGAGGCCCAGAATTGTCCAACGTTCTTGGACAAAAAATGGTGTGCATCGCAACATGTCCTGGGCCCTTCAAACAAGCTTGCTGCCTCAGGCTTCATATACGTTGCAGAATTAATGCAATTTGATGCCAATTTAACTGCCATGGCCCAATGTGATGGAATTCTGGGATTTGTAGTTTTGTGAACTTTTAACCTCTGTCAAGAGAGTTCTGGTGCCTTAACAAACTATAAATCCCAATATTCCATACCATTAAGCCATGGCAGTTAAAGCAGTATCAAACTGTATTAATTCTGTATCATAGAATCATAGAATCAGAGTTGGAAGAGACCACAAAGGCCATCCAGTCCAGCCCCCTACCATGCAGGAACTCAAAAGCATCCCTGACAGTTTTAGTGTGGCAACAGCCAGTGTGTTGAACTCAGATTCAGCTGCCAGCCCAGCTGGCTTCTGGATGGAGAATAGAGAGGGGCAACCACCTTGTCCTTCACCTCAGAAAGCAGAATGTCTTGAGCTGGCCTTGTTTTAGAGGGAAGCCCCGTTACATATCTGTCTCTTAATTTAAGCAGGCATGATCAATAGCCAAATATCTTTGTTGTTGTTAAGATACAAGGTCTTAAAAAGTAAAAAAAACTTTTTTAAAACCACCTGAGTAGAAAAGAGACAAGGTAAGTAATCATAGCTCTGTTTCTCAAAACTCAAGACTTAACAATGGAGAGTGTGAGTTAAAAACATACAGGGTATGTTGCAGCATCACACTGTGGCTTGGATCTGAGGAAGACTGCAGATGTGCACCAGGTGCATGGACAGAGGACAAAAGCTTTTTGCAATTCAAGATAGTCCTTTGCACCACATGGCACATTGCTTTAGAGAGCTCTCTGGTGTTTGAGAGGAGGTGGTTCTACAGCAGAAAGGGGAGACTAGTCTTGGCAAGCAGAACATGTTTGGTGGAGTCTCCTTCTTTGGGGGTCTTTAAGCAGAGGCTGGATGGCCATCTGTCAGGGATGCTTTGATTTTGAGTTCCTGCATGGCAGGGGGTTGGACTGGATGGCACTTGTGGTCTCTTCCAACTCTAGGGACCTTATCCCACGGGGCCAAAAGCAGCAAGAATCCACTAAGAATCAGGCGCTATAGCGCTATACATTCCCAGGTGATCACACGACGTCGCTCAGAATCAGCTAAGAATCAGACGCTATAGCGCTATAATTTTCCGGGTGATCACACGACGTCGCTCAGAATCCGCTAAGAATCAGGCGCTATAGCGCTATAGTTTTCCGGGTGATTACACGACGTCGCTCAGAATCCAACAAGAAACCGCTCAGAATGCAGCATCATTCGGGTTCTTTTGAATGTCGGTTTCAGCGGGCATTGCAATAGCGCTAGCTTATCCATAGCGCTATTATAGCGCTAGCGCCATATTTATACTAGCGCTATAGTACTGCAATGATGCTCATATCGCTTTCTTGCCACTTTTGAGAGCAGCGTGGGATAAGGTCCTAGGATTCTACATAACAACAAACCATGTCAATGCTAGCCTATAGGAGCATGTGCTACAATAGACCAATAGTCTTTCAAGGTGTTCTAATCCTTTCTTAAAAAAAAAAAAAAGCCTCACATATTTAGATATTTCATTACTTATGGTGGTTTTCCACCACCCCTTTATTTGATATTGAACAGCACTGCTTCTCAACCTTTTGTGTTTTCAGTCCCACCAATCATTCTTATCAAAGAATCTGAATTTTACCCTAATTGAAACTAAAGCCCCTCCCTCCCTGGAGAAGAGATTGCTTTTTCACTGATGTTCTCTTATATTATTAATGGTAAATTGTAAGGTATAAACGTGCACTGTTATTGTTGGGAGTATGTACAGACAAAATTAGTAATTCCAGTAAGGTGGGAAATGGTAATGATACTGTTGATCATGAATGTTACTGCTACAGTAACAGAAAAATGAAAAAGAATAGAAATAAAAATGAAAAATAGCAGTACTACTGTTGGAATAATTTTCATTGCCATCACTGAAACATCTTGGTCCCAGCTGGAGTACTTTTGTGTGTCTCTAATAACACATCTGCCACAGGTAGAGAACCACTGCTGAATGGCATCTGGTATATATTGTAAATTTATATCTCTCTGTGTGCACATGTCTTCAAGTCTTTTGTCAATTTATGGTTTGTTATTGTCGTCCTACAGTAGCTAGTATGCATTGGTGGTTCCCCTTCAATTACTAACCAAGTTTGGCCCTGCCAGTTTTCCAAGGGTAGAGGATATCTGATGCCTTCTAGGTCCTTTTGAAATAATTATAGGAACTGTTATAAGCTACATCTGTGCTTCAGCCACTTTTACCCACCAATTCTAGGACTGCAGAAATGCTGTGTTTCCTCCCTTTAGGAATGACATTTGAAGTTCTTGGAACCTTGGTTGGAGCAGCACTCCATGGGCAAATAGTTGCCAGCGCTCATGCCTCTGATCAATGCATCCACAATGAGACCACAGAGCATATCCACCAACAAGAAAATATTTCCATCATCCAAGACCTGTCTCATGGAGTAAGTTGAAAAGCTCTTGGAAGCCTTTTCAGGGCGCCACATCTCCTTGCCCTACTGTGCAAATATGATGTTATCTTGATGATGATGACATTCAAATAAGGACAGCCTGGTGTATTTCTTTGGTTCAGCCAGTGAAACATATTGGATAGCATATGTGTCATGCTTTTTTTCAGTGATCAAGAGGCAGAGAACCAAAGTGATATACTCTGGATGTAAGTAGGTTGGCCTATTCAGGGCGAATATTGGCATTCTCACTGACATTCTCATGAAATGTACATGAAACCCTAACTCTAGCCCTCTGTACATTAACATTCCCATTGGGGTCAGGAAATGCAGGGAGTATACGTGAAACCTTCTTTAGTCCTGACCATAACAACAAGCGTTCCCATTGGATGTCATAAAATATCCCACAACTCACTCCATTTGAGAGTGTTGTTGTTGTTTTAGCAATCCTGATGCATGAGGGTTCAAAAGAAAAATAAACTAGCAAAGTGGTTTTACTCCATCACTGCTTTGGCTGGTTTCTTCCTGTGGCTTTTTGCACTTTCCGGATAACAGGCAAAAAGACATTATTATTAAGACAAGCTTCAGCTGTCAGCAGAAGTGTCTTTTAATTATTAGCAGAAGTGTCTTTGTTTCTTGTTGTTGTGCGCCTTCAAGTCATTTCAGACTTATGGTGATCCTAAGGTTTTGGCATGATTTGTTTGTTTGACTTTGCCTTCATCTGAGAGAGTGTGATTTGCCCAAGGTCACAAGAAGATTTCTGGTCCTGACTGAAGGTTTGAACCTTGGTCTCCAGAGCCAGAGCCTGCCAATGTGATTTATTGTATTTTTATCTTCAGTATTATGTTTAAATGCTTTGGAAACTGTTTTAAATTTAACAGGAGTACAATGCCTGTATTTTGTTTTACCTTACACTGTAAGCTGCTTTGGCTCGCAAATAATTTTTTTTTAATCCATTAAGCAGAAATCTTGAATTCTTGGCTTCCCTCCACCAACTAAGGGCCTAAGCAGACTGCCAGAAATAGTGCACATTAAATTGAGGCCCTGCCCTGGCTCATTACTAGGGAATCAGGAACTGTAATTTATTGTGGCACCAGAGCTCTCTGACAGAGAAGGCTCAATGTCTCAGAAAAAAATACAGTTCCCATGACTCCCTAGCACTGAGCCAGGGCAGGGCCTCAATTTAATGTGCACTATGGTCTTGGGTATATATTTGAGATAATGTGAGCTGTCTACCCATGCTACAGAAGAGACAGCAAAATTTCAAATAACAAAGCTTAAAGTTTATTGAAGAAGTGTCAATAAAAAAAATGCATGCATATTATAGAAACAGCAAAATAATAAAACTGAACCAGATAGAAACAGATACTTCTGACTGTAGACTAGTCTACAGTGTGTATAGTGTGTATTGTAGTTGTTAAATGTTGTTTAAATGTTGTTGTTTGTTTGTTTGTTTTAATATAATAAATGAATTTTTAAAAAAAGAAACAGATACTTCAGGTGAACCCAGCTAGACTGACCCTATTTTAACTAATTGTCTTTGGTCAGTTTCTATCGATTTGTTGTCCAGCTGTTTCTTTCCTCTACAACTACAGACTTCTTTTTTCCTTTCTCCTGTCCTTTTGACTTTGGCTTTTATCTTCCAAAAACAGATTGCTCTCTCAAACCAGTCAGGAGGGTGGTGTCGTATTAATTCCTGTCAATTAAATTTCTCTTTTCTAAGTGGAACTCTTTAATCTTGTGTTGAGGTTCATTACATACTGCTGTCTTGCCTGCTTTAAAAAAACCTGATGAACTTTTAAAGGTCCTGGGTTTTGAGCTAAATGTCCTAATCTGATGCCCAAAGGTAGGGGTACATAACAGTGCCAGGGATAAAGACCAGTTTTCATTCCAATGAGCTCTGCTTTTTTGGTCCCAGTGGGATGCACAGAAACATTTTGACATTTTGGAAGTGACTTGCTATCACTTCTGGTCTTGCTTTTGAACTAATTTCAATTTGCAGGGGGTATGAGAGTGAATCCAGCAAAACCATCATGTGTGGGGATGGTTTTCAATGTTTCTGATAATTTTCAGGCAACCCCCCCCCCCCCACTTTTTAAAATGTAGGGTATGGGGGCATAGCCTGTGAGACTGAAGGGCACAGAAAATATGATGACACATATGTCCCTCAGGCTATACTTTCTCCACCTATTCCCCATTCCAAATTTGTGATCTCTAAACTGTCAACTTAGGGTTGAAAGAGATCACCACAACAGAATGGAGAAAATTAAACACCTTTTTACAGAACTGCAAATGGCTTTGTTGTGAGTAAAAGCATTTATCTCTATGACCAATGGAACATACATCAATGTAAATAATTTCATTAAGTTTTCAGTCTCAACTTCTGTTTTTTGTCCCTATCTTTCAAATAGCCATGTGATTTCTGGATAATATTGTTAGCCACCACACTCAATAGCTCTGAAGTTACCATATATACTCATGTATAAATGAACCTCATGTATAAGATGAGAACAGGTTTTGGGGCCACAATTATGGATTTTCATATGACCCATGGATATGTTGAGGGTAAAACCTAGAGCCATGTATCAAAAGTTGTAAAGGATGAAGCAAAGGAAAATGATGGCAAAGAACTTACAATATTCCAGCTGGCATAACTGTTTGTGTTGGATAGATTAGGAGGAAAATATGGAAATGGTGGTTGTGGGGCTAAGAAAACATGTATATGTCAAAAAGGATGTAAAGGCAAGAGTTAAGGTACATATTAACATATCCAAAAGGAACCATCCCTTTCTCTGAATAGAGTGATGAAAGGTGAGAGCATAGTCTGTCTTGGCACTAAAAAGTACCAGCCTCCTCTATTCTTGCAGGACTCCTTTGAGGGGAAGCACCAAAGAGCCACTGCTACTGCCACTATTTTCCTGCCCAGATATTTTAAAGAGGCTAGATATGGTGCCATAGAAGAGAGAGCAGTGGGGTGCTTCTTTTAGGTTTTCCAAGGATGAACTAAGCTCTCACCTTTCTCTACTCAGAGAAGAGAATAGTTCCTTTCAAAAAAAAAAAAAAAGTTAAGGTACAACATTTACATTGACCCATGGACAAGTCAACTCAGTTTTTTGGATCAATTTTTGACTAAAATTTCTAGATTTATACATGAGTATATCCAATAAATCCTTCTGCCTATCAAAAAGATCCCAAACTTATATCAGAATTTCCCAGAAAGTTATTGGCCATGTAAGCTGGGGGGATTCTGGGTGCTATAATCCTAAAAAAACATTCATGCCCTGCCTTTGTCTATCTGTAACACCCAGCAAACAGGTCTAAGCCTCTTTTTCTAGCATGAGTGTGTGTTTCACTCCCTGTTCCTCCAGCACTGATATGCACCATCAACATTGGTCATTCAGGTTTCAGTGAAGGTTAAGGTTGAGACACATTAAAGCATATGCATTAGGGCATTTAATGAGTGACAATGATAGTTGACTCAGCAAATGTCTCCCATGGAGATTCATTTTGAACTATTAATAAAATGCCCTTGGCTGGATCATTGAGGAAGATTGCAGTTATATGACATCTTCCTTTTACTGTCAAATACAAGAGGTGCAAAAGTAAATATTATTTGGGCTAAAGATAAATATTTTCTGTAGCACCATCATCAGTAGATGTAGCAGATTACAATGTAATACCAAAAGCGAGATCCCTGTCCCAAACAAAGTACTGTTTTTATGTGATGAGTAGACAGAGAATAGCAAAGGGATAAATCTAGATTCAGTAACAGCAATTGTATCTTCTTGGAAGCTATTGCTGTCAGGTGTGAAACATTTAACTTCATTGAGATCTGTGTACCCTTTCATTTTGCTAGTTTTACATGCTCCCCAATTCGTTAAGTGCTCAGAAGTGCTAGGTGTGGTGCTTGTATATTTGTGCCTGTATGTGCCTTCAAGTTGCCTGTTGACCTATGGCAACCCCATGCATTTTTCATACTAGGTTTCTACGGACAAGAAATACTCAGTTTTGCCACTTCCTTACCAAGATTTTATTTCCTTTGGAAGGAAAGATCATTGGATGGGATGTGCTGTTTATAGACAGGTTTAGTTTGCAAAAATTAATTTGCATATATGAGCATAGATAATGGCAGATGACATTACTAAAAAACACAAATTCATTGTCCTCTATTAGATCCTCGGACAGGGCCCCCCAGCAACCCCCCACAAGCTTTCAGCTCAATGCTTGAGCTCACTCATTCACTTGCTTTTTTCCTGATGTTTTTGTCTCTGTCTCGAACTATGTTTTATCTGTTCTTCGTTTTCACAGATACACACAGATGTTGATCAGCTCTTCCTAGAGAGATCTCTGGATCTCTTCCATTTGACAGAGCACCAGCCACCTCTCTGGAGCAATTAACCAGCAGCTCTTTCTCCATAACAAGTGAAGGTATGGCCAGAAAAAGCTGGCCATAGCAGCATGCACTTTTTTTTTTTACACAGAACTTTAGACAGCTTCCGCTCTTCTCCTTCTCCTACTTACCTTTCTCACATAGAGGAATGTAGTCAGTTTGCATGCAGCTGATCCTCTGTACAGGCCATAGCTTCTATGTTCTGTGGTCTTTGATTTAAGCACTATTCTGCTCACATTGAACATTAAGAAAACAAAAATAATGATCACAGATGACTTACATGATTTAAAGAAGAACATGAAGACATTAAAATAGTTCAGGATTTTCCATACCTTGGCTCAGTCATTCATCTAAATGGAGAATGCAGTCAAGAAATCAGAAGAAGTCTAGGGCGTGGAATAGCATCCATGAAAGAACTAGACAAGATCCTGAAATATAAAGATATATCATTGAATACTATAGTTAGGATTGTCCATGCCATCGTATTCCCATTTCTATGCATGATTATGAAAGCTGGACCATGCAGAAAGCTGATAGGAAGAAAATCAAATCATTTGAAATGTGGTGCTGGAGAAAGGTTCTACAGATACCATGGACTGCTAAAAAGATGAATAAATGAATCCTAAAACAAATAAAGCCTGAACTCTCCTAGAGGCCAAGAAGATAAAATTGAAACTATTGTACTTTGGAAGTACCATGTGAGGACATGGCTCCCTAGAGAAGTCAATAATGTAAGATAGAAGGCAGTAGGAAAAGAGGAAGATCACAATCCAGGTAGACTCAGGTCCAAAACACACTGCGGAAATACCGTAATTCAGTTTGAGACCACTTTAACTGCCCTGGCTCAATGCTATAGAATCCTGGAAACTGTAGTTTATTGTGGGACCAGAGCTCTCTGACAGAGAAGGCTCAATGTCACACAAAACTACAGTTCCCAGAATTGCCTAGCATTGAGCCAGGGCAGTTAAAGCAGTCTCAAACTTGATTATTTCTGCAGTGTATTTTGGACCTCAGTCAAGGAAGCCACAGGCCTGAATCTGCGAGACCTGAGCAGGGCTGTTGAAGATAGGGTGACCTGGAGGTCTCTCATTCATGGGGTCACCATATGTCAAAAGTTGACTTGACACCAATTAACAACAACAATTAGTTAGCATAGGAGCCAGCCAGATTCAGGTACTGCTTGCAGGTAAGTTAGTACTATAGACTGACAGAGAAAGGAGGAAATGCTTCATTTGCAGTCAGCAGAGAAACTGTATGTATGCTGCTAGAAAACAAGCCCCGATAGGCTGCTAAAAATCTTTGCCGGCTATTAACTTTTGTGGACATATTTATAAGGCTGCTATTCAGTACATCACTCTTTATGCCTTTTGGGGGGGTTGCTTTCTCAGTTTGTATTAAGCTATGATGAGATAAGCCATTGCCTCATTAATGTCTTTTGACTGAAATATATTTCTCTCCCCTCCCTACCTCTCCCTGGTGCCCCGCCATCCCTTTCCACCACTTTGTACAAAGAGAAAAGTCTACATGATTGCAGCAGGAGCAATAGGAGGAATATACCTTGTTGGCATAGTTGCCCTTTTCTTTGGCGTGAAAGAAAAAGTTGGTGAGTAGTACGTTGAAAACTTATCAACATTTCACTACCTCTGTGTCCTGCTTTGAAAATACAGTATCATTTATACATGTATATTCCACTCCTTATAGACCCATATGCCTTAAAAACAGATAGAAAAATTCCTTTCTTTGAAGGACACAGACTGGCATTGAAGCATGGACCCTATGTGAAGTTCACAGCATCTTTTCTCCTGATCTCAACTGCTGTCCAGGTAATATTCCAGTTTGTCAGAGATCTTTCAGTAGCCTGCCTTGCACTGACTAGTGCTATGAAAGAATCCACGACAGCTCTAATAAAGAAACATGGCTACTTGGGTCATTTGTTTGGGAAGAAAGGATGGGATCTGGATTCAACTGTAGTGTTGTGGACTCTGAATTTGTGCCTCATGCCACAGCAATCTATGCAGCTGTAACTCATTAAAGCTGTGGCCATTTTCTGCCAAGCTCATGTGATGTGGTTGTGTATCAGGTTTGGCTTCCATCAGCCTGTACCAGCCTCTCATCACTAGGCCTGCAAAGGTGTTTTTTCTATTCTTTCTTTGAAGGTATAGTGGTGACCTTGTGAGATATTAATAAAGAAAACAAACTGAGGAGCCCTTTTCATATCAAAGGATATGCCATTTAAAAAGAGAGCCTCCTTTTTAGTCTGAGTATTTTCAGTTAAAACAATTTTCAAAGAAAAGTGGGAAATGCAAGTATTCACACTGAGAGGTCCTTGTTTCTAGTTATACTACTTCACTAGTTGTACTAGTTGTATGTGAACAGGTGTTGTTGCTTATTCAAACTGAAACACAATTGTGTAATGCATGTGTGATTAGAGATTTTAATGAGGTTTCTAAACACATTTTAATTGCTATATCAACCTATTAGTATGCTCTCTTGTTGAGAAAATATTTGAATTCCAAACAAGAAAGCTGCTCCCCATTTGAACAGTGACTAATGTAACATGTTGTTCATGGTTTTTGTTCTGTCTTCATCTCACCAGCTTGAACAAGGCAACTTTGTCCTCTTTTGTATCCACGCAGCTGATCTTCACAACCACTTTCAGAACTTAGTGGTGACAATTTTGGTACGTGTGTGGACAGAGCAGACCTTCATTGTGAAGTGTGGTGCTGTTACAGTCTAAATTTCAAAAATCTAGCTGTACTTATCTGCATAAAGGTTTATTTTGAAAGTGGGGCAGTTTATTGTGTCATCTTACACATATTTTCTTGAAGGAAATCTCAGTATGTTCCATGATATTCATTTCCAACTAAGGGCCTTTACAGACTGCTAGAAATAATGTAGCTTGAGGCCACTTTAACTGCCCTCAGTGCTAGGGAATCATGTGAACTGTAGTTTATTGTGGCACCAGAGCTCTCTGACAGAGAAGGCTTAATGTCCCAGAAAAAAAATACAATTCCCAGGATTCCCTAGCACTGAACCAGGACAGTTAAAGTGGCCTCAAGCTGCATTATTTCTGGCAGTCTGTAAAGGCCCTTAAATGTGTTTTGAGAATTCTGGTTTTGAAATTCAGAGAAACACATTCATCTCAGTTCATCCATAGATCCAAAGTTGGCAATGTCACCACAGTGAAACTTCTGCACTATATCATATTCACTATTCATATTATCACCTAGCTTTCAATACCCACATTTTAATCACAAACATCCACATCTCTGCATCTTTCCCTGAAAAATATTACTTTATCTTTTGAATAGATGGCACAACTACATTTCAAAAAGTACTCAGGTCTCACATGCAAAAGTAATGGAAGTTGTGACCATTAAAGCAGAGAGTCGACTTCTTTTCCCTGTGTATCCTAGAATTCTGCTATATCATGTGTAAACAAATTCTAAATTTAGCACTGTAAGGGAAGCTTACAGCTTAGTGATCCACTAAGTCAGAGAAGAGATAAGCACTGATATCCTGCATCAGCTACTTAGCTGTAATAGCTAATGTTGTAAATAAGAAATGCATACCTTAGTTGTAAATAAGAAATGCATAATTTAGGGCCTTTGCAGACTGCCAGAAATAATCCAGCTTGAGACTGCTTTAACTGCCCTGGCTCAGTGCTAGGGAATCATGTGAACTGTAGTTTATTGTGGCACCAGAGCTCTCTGCCAAAGAAGGCTCAATGTCCCTGAGCTGGGATAGTGACCTCAAGCTGCATTATTTCTGGCAGTCTGTAAATACCCTTAGTTCTACTGGCCCAGCCCTCCAAGCCCACCTTAACAACCAGCAGCCACATTGGGAAAAGGAGGTCTGTTCAGCTGGCATTTAGGGTGCAAGAGGATGATGTTTCCAGCCCCCCCTCCGCCAGTTAGTAAGGCTGCAATGAGAGTAGTGTCTGCATGGGCCAGGATATTTTGGGATCAGCCAGGAGCATCCTGGTCCCAGGCTCTCCCAGCTCCCCCCTCGGCCCTCTGTTGTGGGGCTGACCAGCTGACCACACACATGTCCCACGATGCCATCTGTCACTACATATAGCTTTCTCTGAGGTCAGAATGAGGTGCCTAGTCTTGATCACATGGCTGGGCACTAGGGTTGCCATTTGTCCCCCAAAAACGGGAAAGTCCTGGTTTTAAACCTTGTAAAATTGTCCCAGTCGGTTGCAGCTGTATGTCCCGGTTTCCAAGGCAGCTTGCCAAGAAAAAAAAAAAGTTTGCAGAAATGACTTGAAGGCACACACAACAACCAGAACTACTACAGTACTAGGGGTTGGTGGTCACTTTTTTCCTATCCATGAGGTGACAAAGAGAGAGGTCACCTTTCTCCTCCTGAGGGGAGTGTATCGTTTTGCGACAGCATTTCCCAGGACAGCTGTAAAGCAGGCAGGCATGCTGGGGAACGTCTGCCAGTGGGATAAGTGGTGGGCGATGGAGAAGTGCCGGGTCTCCTGGGGACCTCGGACCTCTACCAGGTACTGGGGTTGAGGCATGGGGCCTTGGCCAAGAAGATCTGGCACAGGTACTGCAAGGCCTCACAGAGCTAGGCTGCAAGGAGGAGGCCACCTGTTTTCAGGTACCAAGGGATGCCACTTCTCCAGTAGGCAGAAGGATGGCAGGGGAAGCTCAGGGAGGGAGGGGGCTGGGTAGCAACATAGCCCCCCAAAGGAGATGACTGAAGAGAGTTTTATGTTGTCGTCGTTGTGTGCCTTCAAATCCTTTCCTGCTTATGGCAACCCTAACATGAGTTTCCTTGGCACGTTTCTTCAGAGGAGGGTTTGCCTTTACCTTCCCCTGAGAGGCTGAGAGAGTGTGACTTCCTTAAGGGCACCTAGTGTGTTTCCATGGCCAGGCTGGGATTTGAACCCTGGTCTCTCAGTGTCTTAGTCCAATGCTCAGACCGCTACACCATGCTGGCCCTCCACTGTAATTAAAAGTACAGTATTCAGTTGTTGTTGTTATTCATTTTCTGTATGTTCAAGTCGTTACCAACTTATGGTGACCCTAAAGCAAACCTATGATGGGGTTTTCTTGGCAAGATTTGTTCAGAGGAGCTTTGGCATGGCCTTCTGCTGAGGAGGCTGAGAGAGTGTGACTTACCTAAGATCATCCAATAGGTTTCCATAGCCCAGCAGGGAATCAAACACTGGTCTTCTTAGTTCAGGGGTAATGTATTGTCCTCCCCATAACTACATTCCTGCTTGTATAGGATCCTGAAAGAGGCTTTTTATAGAAAGTAACAACAGGATTCTAGTCTACAACTTCTCAGCTATTTAGTGCAGGAAAGTGGCAATTTTACTTTTTGAACATGCCAGGGACCAGTACCATATTTGTGGCTGTTGGCTACTGGTCTTTCTTTCTGGGAAACTGAGCACAGACTGGTGGTGGAGCTCCCTTAGTCAGTCATTGTATAGAAATGCAACATTCTACAGCTAATCTCCAATTTTGGATTATAGAAAGAATTTATAATAATAAAGAACATATTTTAAAGAAAAACGAGATAGAATGGATTCTAAAACTGAAATCCTTGGTGCCTGTAGGTTTAAATGAAGATTTGGACCTACAGTCTTTAATTTGAATATAACAAAAATGATACATCAGAACACATATATGGGTATGAATGTAATATAATTGTATAAAGCCATGAATAGAATGAGCAAATATCAGGAGAGATTGCACCATTTGTCCCTGTGGTCATCTGGAATATGTATATAGACAGAAACGCTACACTGCCTGGTCCTTTTATCCCTATGGTCCTGTAATTTGGAGAATGTTTACAACTCCAGTGATTTCTCTATATAACTTTGATAAGATTTATAAGAATAATTTTGTATTATAATTTGATGACTGTTGTCCTGTCTTTTTAAATATTTATTCTAAATGTATTTATATTTGTTTTTAGCCCCTGAAGAAAGCCTAGTGTCACCGAAATGTGTTAGGCTTTTTAAACACTGAATAAACACTGAATAAACACTTGACCATCTTAAAGCAGGTGAAGCTTGTCTCCGCTCTGTTTACTGCTTGGCCATGTGCTTTCAGTTCCTTATTTATTCTGCCCACCTGCAGCTCCCTTATTTTGTGCTTCTGTATCGCTTCCAACTTGAGAGATTTCCCAAACTTTGCTCCTCCAGATGTTTTGGACTTTAGTTCCCAGAATTCCTGAATTCCTAGGTAGGACTTCTGGGAGAAACACCTGGAGGATCAAAGTTTGGGAACCACTGAGTTAGACCAAGGATGCGCTGTACCAAGTGATATAGTACGGTATATCCTCTCTTTTGTAAGACAGTAGTGAAGAATCTTGCCAAGAAAGCCCTGTGATAGGTTCGCCTTAGGATCACCATAAGTCAGAAATGACTTGAAGGTACACAACAACCACAAAAAGTGGGGAATATGACAGAGCCTCCCCACCTGCATTTAGTCATATGGCTGGCTAAGGGCCTAAGCAGACGGGCAGCACAGGGCCGCCCCGGGAAGCTGCGGATAGGGGCCGAGGCATCCGCATTCCTCGGCCCCGTGGTGCAGCTTTGCCGCCCCAGGAAGGAGCGCTAAAATAGCGCTCCTTCCACAAATCACTGAAGGTACGCCGCAAAAGGCTGCCGGCGCACCTTTGGCGCTTTTTCCGCTGCAGCGTGTGTGGACGCTGTGGCCGATAGGCATCCTCGGAGCACCAGACATGCGGAGGGTCCGGTGCTCCGACGACATCTTTGGGAAGGGGTTGGGGCGCCCAGCGTGCAGCTGTCCCTCCCCTTCCTTGCCCTGAAGACAGCGCTTTGTGCCGTCTGCTTCCCCCCTAAGGCTTTTTGCTCTCCACATACTATAGTACTCAGGAAAGGTAAGAGGACAAGACATTAGCCACTCTGAGCTTACATGGGGAAAAATATAAATCAAGTAATGATCATTACCCTCTCGATTGGGAACCCCCACAAGACAACTGCAGTGCCTTGAAGCACTAGATCCCTGAGGTGAAATTTAGGGTGAGCCTAGTCGGAACGGCCCAATCCACTAACTTTAAAGCAAGGGTTGGGAACCTTTGGTTCTTCAGATGTTTTTGACTAAAATAACATTTTTCCAGTCCCCATGTTATTTGAAGATTTGAGGTGCAAGACATTTTTTTGATTGGTAAACTAGGGAGCTCCCAAGTTATGTAGACAAAAGTGCCTTATTTTGGGTAGTCCTATTTTGTTTCCAAACTGGTAAGCATTCAGCTGCTTAGGATGGCTACTTGCGGGAATGATGCTGATAATATAGTGGTGTGTTTGTGTTGTGTACCTTCAAGTCATTTCCAATCCATGACAAATCTGGAGGTGTTTTTTTTTTTGTTTTGTTTTTTTGAAGGGGGTTGTTGATAATATGTCACATTGGCCAGAGAGGAGGAGCTACATTTCAACTTTCTGTCCAGGAAGAATGTCCAAATCTCCCCCATTTTGAGCATGACTGAGAAGCATAGGTTTATATTATTTTTTTAAAAAAAATTATGAATGTTTTTGGCTTTTAGTTGGTCATATCCTCAATTTTTCTTGAATGTTCTACATTTTGTCCCAGTTTTGTGGAAGAGAATTATGCCAACCCTACTGGGCACCTCATTCTGACCTCTGAGCAAGTAACTAATGGGATGTATCAGGTGGCTCAGGAGGACATGTTTAAACATTTGCCTGGCACTACGATGGAGGGTTCAAGGTCTGGAAGATCCAGAACAAATAGCAAGTTTTTAAACCCCATTTTAAGAGGATTATGCCCAGGGATGATGCTAAATAGACTGAACATGGTCTGGACTGTTCACACCAGAATTGGGGATTGGATCCTGTGTTGTCCAAGTGGATGGAGGACAGGAGGTGATTTTATTTGGCCCATGTGGACAGGGCTGTAGAATTGCAATAGAGGTCCTACTTCTAGTTGTTGCCGCCTCACTAACTGGTGGGAGGAGGCTGGAAACATCCTTCTGTGCCCTAATCACCTGCTGTTAAGGTAGGTTTGAAGGAGTACAGTAGGCTCTCGATATCTGCTGGGCTTTGGTTCCAGGCACCCCCGTGGATATCAAAATATGTGGATGCTCAAGTCCCATTGTGTACAATGGTGCAGTAAAATGTTGTCCCTTATATAAAATGTCAAAATCTTTTTTATTTCAAGCCATGGATGGTTGAATCCATGGACAAATAATCTGTGGATACAGAGGGTTGACTGTATTTATGATTATGCCAATGTGCCACAATCGTGAATATATAGTATTGCTGAATACAGAGTGGTTACAGATCTATAGCTTTTGGTTACGAATAGATAACTGCAGTACAGGATGTCAGTATCCTTGGATTTTGTTTGTTTGTCTGTTTGTTGTGTGGGTGGCCAAGCTACCTTTTTGAAATAAAGAAGAAAAACCGTACTGTCATCACAGTAAGATTCTTCCCACAATATTATCTCAGACTGGCTCCAACCTTAAGTTTCTGGCAGGCAGCCAAGACTGCAATGTTTCATGTGGCCCTTGGTCCTTAAATTAGGGTAGTATTTTTCTGATAGACTTAATTGTTTAAAAAGCTGTTTTAGGGCCTTTGCAGACGGGCAGCACAGAGCCACCCCAGAAGTGGCGGATCAGGGGTGCGGCAACCCCGCAACGCAGCCCTGATCCTCCCTTTTGCCACACCAAAAAGAGCAGTAAAATGCCACTCTTTTTAGGGGTGGCAAAAGGCCACCCTAAGAGCTGGCACCGCGGCTCTTCCTCGCCCTTTCAGCGCAGCATGTTTAAACGCTGTGCCAGGAGGGCATCCTGACGCTGCACGCCATGTGTAACGCTGTGCAGCATCAGGACAGCATTGGCATGGGGTTGGGGCGGCCGGCGTGTGGCTGCCCCATTCCCAAGTCAACCCCCAGGCTAGCCCTTTGGGCTGGTCTGCAGAGGCCCTAGTCAGTCTTTAGAGAATGCTTTAACTGGTTTATATCTTTTTCTAATTTACTGTACATAGCCTTGGGATCCCTGGTGGGCTGAGAGGCAGTTAATGAATCAATCCTACTCTCCCCAATAAATTGCTGAAAATGCAACTCCTTTTTTATGGTCTAATTTTCATGGATTAATCAGTGGCAACACTAGGGGGTGGGGAGTGTATGTACTGCACTGGATGACACCCAAAAGAGGAGTGATACCCATTTGGACCCTCCTCCCCATTCCTGGCTGCTCTGGTCCTGAGCTTCCTCTTCATGATAAGGAGAAATAAGCAGTGGATTTCTATGAGAGGAAGAGCAGGAGGAGGCGAACGTGCATGCCCTTGTAGGCTGCTCCACCCTGGGCTTTTTCCCTGGAAAAGAAGCCAGGATGGAGGAGGAGGATCATGTTCTGAGGCAAAGTCTGGAGGGCCAGCGTGCTGCTGCCAACCCCTAACATGCCACTAGCTCCCTTCCAGTAGCCCACCCCACACTGGGTGACACTCAGCATGGGGATGCCACTGGATTAGAATCTACTTCTTCAGAAGCATGCATATAGCTATTCATCAACAGCCACTGGCAAACATAAAACAAGAACTTTTTCCCACATGATAGCACAGCTTTGGGCAACATGTAGCCTGCAGGCTCTATGCCCCCCCCCTCCAGACTGTTTTTGTGGCCCCAAAGTCACAAAAGGGAATGAATACCACTAAAGTTCAGTAGTGACTTGGAAAAGCAAGTCTCTTCAGTGTTATGAACAAAGAACAGCTAGCATCAGTATGACAATTACATGTATGGAATTTGGGAATCCATATTAGTACATATTTAGGACATATCAACAGCATTTTTTTCTTTGAGCCAGACATCACTACTTCTTTCAGGAATGAATGGAAGGCTAGTTCTGTCCTGGAAGCAAAGACGAATTACAGTTCCCCCCACTCCAGATTGGAAGGGGTTAGGGAAATGAGACCCCTGCAAATATGAAAAAAATTGCGAATAACTCCTCTCTGTCACACTGAAGCCAGTTAAAGAAAGGGCAGCCCAGGGAGAGGATTGGGGAAGAGAAGGCAAGATGTGCCTTGGCCTCTCTGAGACCTTTTGTCTCCCTGATCCTCTCCTTGCGCAGCCCAGGGAGGGATCGGGAAGGAGAAGGGTCTTTGGGGGGCCAAGGCACCTCCCGCCTTTTCCTCCCCGATCTCTCCCTGGGCTTCCCAAGGAGAGATTGGACAGGGAAAGGGAGGAGGAATGCCTGCATTAGCGGCCTTGACATTGTGAATAATCGAAACCACAAGTCTCAAGGCCACGAATTTGGTATGTAGTATGTCATTCAAAATTGTATGGGAAAATCTCAGTTACCTTATCTCAAGTTTTTCTGTGCAGTACACATTTTTCACATCCTGTTGTTGCATGTCGTTTATTTGGCCCCAGATCATGCCAAGCCAAGGGATACCAGAGGGCAATTAACATATGACCAGTCCAACAAAGGATTGGTAGTCAGGATTTGGAAAGGTGAAATTCACTTAATTTGATTTACTTTTGGATTGTTGGCTAACCAATCTCTTTTTTTTGGCCCATTTTTATTGAATTTGCATGATGGGATCTGCTTGGGGTAGCTTCCGTGAAGGTCCAGTTTGCACTATCTGAAGCGCTTCATATTCTGTCTAGAGATGGTATTTCTTAATCTGCTTGGCCACTATACAACATGTGGCATGACTTTTCTAATGTGTTCTGTCTAATGGTTGTATTTCTTAATCCGCTTGGCTATTACTCCTAGCTACTATAAAACACATTTCACCTTCACCGACATGAATTTCCTCATTGTACATAGATGTCAGCAACAGTGAGCATACCATTCTGGCAATGGTTTTTGAAGCGCTTTGGGAAAAAGAGTGCAGCATATGGGATATTGGTAAGTAAGACACTGAGGCATTACCATGCAGCCTATCCTTTTTGCATTTAATTTTGGATGGAGGGAGATGGGGATGGCAAAGCTCCAAATAAATTTTGAAACTTGTAAGACTTTCCCCTTCTACATTTTATGCATCATATCCCAACCTTCTCAATACTGTATTGTCACTGTCCCCAGTTTCTGCTGCTCATCTGGAGCCATCTCCTTCTTGCTTATATTCTTTCTGTTTCAAATGGGCTTGGATGCTGCTTCACATTGTACCCTGGGCTTTACCCTGCTTACACCAGAAGAGTAACTAAAATGTAATCAAAGGTAGGAGAGTGCTCTGCAAAGTCCAGAATACTCCAGGAGCAGCCTAGAGTATTCTGCCCCTGGAACTGCCTCAATTTCCCCTGTTACTTGGTCACTCTCTTGTGATGCTAGGTGGCTGTTCATACTGCTGTGCCACCTGTCACTGCCACTGCTGCAGTATTGCTCACTCTGAGGTCTAAACAAGGTGCCCAGCATCAATCACATGGCTGGGTGCCCCTTTCTGATCTCACAGTAAGTGACGTGTCTGGCATCACAACAGAGGCCTTCAGATCTTCCTGGGTCCTGCGCCATTCCGACTCCTTGCCATAGGAATGGAGGGAGGACAATTTTTTTGGCCCATGTAGACTATAAGTCTCTGTCTTGTAGCCTTCAGAAATTGCTCCTCTTAAACCTGCATTTTAAACTCACTAAGGCCATGGCTTCAGGTCCTAGCTTCAGGGAATAGTCATTAGCTTTAATTACAATTAATTTTAAGGTAAAGGTAAAGGTATTCCCCCTTGACAAGGTTATTAAGTTGTGTCTGACAGTAGGAGGCAGTGCTCATCTCCGTTACTAAACCGCAGAGCCAGCGTTGTCAGAGACTACTCTGTGACCATGTGGCCAGCATGATTGCACAGAACATTGTTTACCTTCCCACTGAAGTGGTACCTGTTTATCTACTTGCATTTGCATGCTTTTGAGCTGCTAGGTTGGAAGAAGCTGGGACTAGTGACAGGGGATCACCCCATCAAGCAAAACAAAGCAAAGCAAAGCAGAGCAGAGCAGAGCAGAGCAGAGCAGAGGGCAGCGCAGCCCAGAGCAGCGCAGCGCGCAGCGAGCAAAGCAAAGCAAAGCAAAGCAGCTTCGTTTATATACCACTTCATACCATGCTATGCAGTGTCTAAGCGGTTTACAACTGTAAGCTCATTGCCCCCCAACAGTTGGGTACTCATTTTAGCGACCTCAGAAGGATGCAAGCCTGAGTCTAGCCTAAGCCCTGGCTAGTATTGAACTCGCAACCTTGTGGTCTATGAGTGAGTGGCTGCAGTACAAGCATTTAACCACTGCGCCACCAGGGCTCCTCAGGCAGCACCCAGGCCTCGAATTGCCAACCTGCCAATCTTGCAATCAGCAGAGTCAGCATCTTAGCCACTTGAGCCACTGCATTAATTTTGGCAATGGCAAATTTTGTGGCTTAGTTGATGTAGGGGTAAAAATCATGATGAGAACAATCCTAAATGGACAACTGGGCGCTTGGCTTTTCTGCAGTTTTCGTATATTTGATTTTCATTAAATCAGAGAGACTCTTGATTCCCTAAAGCCTTGCTCCGTATTCCTTAACCAATTTTTCCTTCCTTACACAATTCTGCTGCTTAGCATACCATGTAATTTCTCACCCAAATGAGCTAATTATACAGACTCTTCGTATTGGCAGCTTCTGAACTGTGTCAGGAAGGAAAATGGTTTATTAGTGCAAATTGTCTATTACAGATAATGGGAAGACCAAGAGCAATAGCTCCCTAAAACCGTTTGCCTGCGGATAACTAGAAATACTCATATCATTACTAAGTTTCTTTCTTTCGTGTCTTTTCTGCTTATGCTACAAAAGCTTCTGAGAGTTTGAGCTTGTCCTCTTTTGGATCATATTCCTTCCTTACTAGGAAATCTCATTTTGTGGCAGTATTGGTTTATCTATTTCTAGATACTTTGCTTCCAAGTGGACGATGTTACTTGCAGTTTAATCTTGCTTACAGGCACATTACAATCTTGTATTCTTGGAGTGCTCTCTTGTGGCGAAACAATGGCTTCTGTTGCTAAGTACTACAAACTATCAAGTGTTATGCATGCTCTGTTTTCCTCAACCACAGTTCAGTAGCTCAGTAGCTCTTTTGCCTTGAACAGAATATGCTGATTCTATAGGGAGAGGGCTGTCTAGCTGAATGCCTGCTGCTTAAATGTTTAGGAATGGTAGACAGGGCTGGGTAATATGGGAGCATGAACCTGAAATGCATGGTTCATGCAAAGTTACCTGTAAGAAATTCTAGAATTAGGAAGATTTGGTAATACAGTGTTGACATGACTGGCATATTCTTTCCTAAAAAGGTACTGGTATCCTCAAAGCTGCTGTGTATTTGTTCTGCATTGTGAGAAAGGTATGATCACTGGGTGAGGAAGACACAATTACTGCAGAAACACCATGACAAGTTTACTTGCATAAAGCACACAGGGGTTGGATCCAGAGAATACCTTCCATGAGTAGAAGGACTCCATCAGACTATTCATGGAAGCTATTTTCAAAGAGATAGCAGTGTTAGTCTGTTTTGGCATAAGAAGGAAAGCAGGGAGGACTCTAGCAGCACTTTTAAGCCAACTGATTTATTTTGATATGATTATAGAACAGGGGTAGGCAACCTTTCCCCTTTAAGGGCCGAGGGACTTCAGCTCCCAGAAGCCTCAGCCATGTTGGCCAATAGTCCCATGTTGGCCAATAGCTCCTGGGATTCTGGGAGCTGAAGTCCCTCGGCCCTTAAAGGGGAAAGGTTGCCTACCCCTGTTATAGAAGGTGCCTTCACTTGGTTTCGGGGAGTTCTTGCTGCTCCATAGCTCACTCCATTTAGATCCTTCTACTTTAACATTTTCAGATGCTTGTGGAAATGGAGGCAGGGATTTCAGCTTCCACCAGCCCAGTTGCACATGTCTCTGGATGGATCCATAGCATCGTCAGTGTACCACAGAGAACACCCCCATCTTTACTACTCCTATATTGGTGCCTGGATACCTAAAGATTATTTATTGAACTCATGAATATAGGAACAGAGGTTGTGTTTGGTGTTTAAAGTGCATACCCATCATGAATAGGAGGATTGAAAGAGAGGGAAAAAGTCTTGACTATGATAGGAGTTTGTCCCTCATCCAGCTCTCCTTTGGGCAGGAAATATCTGAAAGCAGACATGAGCCATCAGCTGTAAGTTGTAAAATCAATCATGTTAAATAATCACACTACTTTCTGTTAGACCCAGTCTAATATTGTCTCTTTTTTGTTTGTTCATGAGTTTGTGTGTACTTAGCGATCACATTATTTTAAAACATTAGGAGATAAGCTTATAAATCAAGAATTTATTTTAGCCGTGAGTATTTTCTTCCAACCTAGAATTCACAAAAAAACCTTCTTTGGTACCTTGTATGCAGCTTGACATCATTTTAAATGTCTTGGCTCCATGCTATGGAATCCTGGGATTTGTGGTTTGTTGTGGCACCATAGCTCTCTGACAGAGAAGGCTGCATATCTTGCAAAACTACAAATCCCAGAATTCCATAGCATTGAGCCATGGCAGTTAAATTAGTGTCAAACAGGATTATTTCTGTAGTGCCGATTCAGCCATAGTTGTAAATGTTAACCTTCTCATGGATGGTGTATTCATCAGGCAAGAAGTTAAATCACTAGAACTCATCTGATATTGTAACTTCAGGAAGAGTTATAGCACTGCACTGTTACAAAAGGCCTTTTGCTCCATGCTAGAAAGGAGTCTTTAATCTCTCTCTCTCTCTCTCATTTCCTTTTCTTTCCAGTGGATGATTCCTTTTGCAGCCATGCTGGTGACAATCCCAAATCTGTTCCTCGCCTACCTGGTGGCTTTTGTATCTGGCCTGAGCATTGCAGCATCTATGCTGTTGCCATGGTAGGACAGTCTTGTATCTGAGGTGCACATGTACCAGGTGGCTATGAACGGTCCTCAAAAAAAAAATTTACAGGAAATATCTGGTATTTGTGTGGGGCATCAGAGTCTTTGTAGTATCTATAATATTACGGTAGCTTGCCCAAACCATTTAAGAAAGGGAGACCTTCTAGAAGGCTCACTATCTCCCAGGGCAAAATGGTTGGAAATTGTTCATCTGTAAGAGCAGCAATTCATGTCTGACAAGGGAAACTATGTGAGTGTCAAGCGATAAAACTTCTCCTTGTTGCTTATATATGCAAATAATCCTGATTTAATGGTCCTGAAATCACTAAAGGCAAAAAAATGAGACTGTAAAATCTTCATTGGTTGAAGTGCATATTTAATTTTAGATAAGCTCTCTCTCACTTGCCAGTCATAAAAAAGAGGTTACAAATAATTTTTGAGTGTCATGGTTTTTATTTTGTATTTTGAAGAGTTCATCATTTTTTTAGCATTATTTGCTTCTGCAAGGATTGGAAGGATGGAGAACAATATGGGTTAGACATGTGGACTAAAAGCCCTGACAAGTGGGTGAGATCTATCTAAAGGCACAAAGTAACTTCTAGAATTTTTTTCTGGAAGTCACCTTTTCATTACTGAATTATGAAAATATACAGTTTGTTTAATAGGTTTTGTGGTAATTGTGGGAAAGTTAGGCTGCATCTGCATGGCAGAAATAATGCAGTTTGAGACAACTTTAAATGGCATGGCTCAATGCTATAGAATTCTGGAATTTGTAGTTTTTGGGGGGCACCAGAACTCCAACAGACTAAGTATCTCACAAATCCCAGGATTCCATAGCACTAAGTATCTCATAAATCCCAGGATTCCATAGCACTAAGCCATGGCAGTTAAAGCAGTGTCAAACTGCATTAATTCTGCAGTGCAGACAAGGCCTTAAAATAAACTGAAATAAGGCCCCTTTTACTCCATGCAATGACAGAATCATAGAATCATAAAGTTGGAAGAGACCCCAAGGGTCATCCGGTCCAACCCCTGCAGTATGATTCTACTTTAGCTACCATGGCTGCAACTTGCAGAATCCTGGGATTTGTAGTTTGGTCAGAGGCACCCTGGCAAAGCTCCTGGGCAGAGGATTCTAAATGCCCTTTCTTGAACAGCAATTCCAGAAATCCATAGGATGTTACGATGACCATTAAATAACTGAGTGGCATGAAAAGGTCACAAATGTAGTCTTGCATATCTGCAGTTTATTGCCATCCCTTAGGTTTGTAGAGCAATACTATGCCAGCGGTCACCCTGTACAGTATGAAAAGGAGTAAAGCCTTTCAATTTTTCCAACATAGGACCAGATCTTTCCAGCTACATATACTAGAAGTGTTTAATCTGAGGTTAAGAGTCATTTTCCATGCTAATTTTTCTGGTATGGGTGGATCAACTTTATGAATAGAATGTGAGAATGGCTACATCAACATCTCCAGGGGTAGCCAGGGGGCAATTATAGTGTGTCTTTTGTTGCAAAAAATGGAAAGAATTTTGTGGCATTTCAAAAACTAACAAGTGTATTTGAGCATTGACTTTTGGGGACTACAGCCCATAAGATTAGATGCACGAAGGGTCTTTTTCCTCTCTCGGTCCTCACTGTAATACCCCTCTGGCATATTAATACTATTCTGAAAATGTCAGGAATCCCTAAAATTGAAATCAGAGTTATATCCTACAGAGAATGTAGCTCTGCGCCCTGAGCTGACTCTTCCATCTGGGAAAGGACCATGGGAATCATAGAATAAACAAGTATGTAATACTGTAATGAGTTTTGGCAGGCGGGAGACCAAAGAGCTGCTCAAAAGGAGGAAATCATTTCCTCTAGGTTTGCCTTTAGTGTTGCTCTTGTAAACAGTCAGAATTGCTTGTAAGTGCTTTGAGAAATACCTGTATGATCAGAAGTATAGATGTTTGGGATCTCACTCACCTAATAGCTTGAAAGGCTCTACACATTTATGTTATTGGTGCTCATTACAAAAGTCCTCCAGGGGAATATGCTACATTCATTCAGTCATATTAGCCATTGTTCTCGATAACACTAAGCCAGGGGTAGGCAACCTAAGGCCCGGGGGCCGGATGCGGCCCCCCGAGGCCTTTGGACTGGCCCCAGGCCGGTCCTGCCGCCGCCGCCACCGCCCGCCATGATGATATTGATTATTGTTGTTATTACTTGTTCTTGGGGTTTTCTTGCAAAATCTCCACAGGGGTTTTGCCATGGCTTTTCTGGGGCTGAGAGAGTGTGCATGCATGTTTTTTTTAATTTTTAATTTTATTTTTTTAATTATTATTATTTTTGGTGCTTCGGCCCCCCAATTGTCTGAGGGACAGCAACCCGGCCCCTGGCTCAAAAAGGTTGCCTACCCCTGCACTAAGCTATTGGCAGAAGTAATACAATTTGATGTAAATCAAAAATACAGTGCCAGCCTCCCTCACCCATGTGCTTATACCTGAATAGCAAAGCTCTGCCAATAGATAATTGATTGCTTCAGGATACCTTTAAAACCTGACCCCATTAGTTTGCTAAGCCTCTGTGCTTTATTTAAACCTGGTAAGTAATATCGTGCTCATTAATCATGCTTTTAAAAAATGTATTAATTATTAAATGCCATGATGTTTTCCAGAAATATCTAACAAAGATGTGTAATTTTATTTTATTTTATTTTATTTTATTTGGTTACAGGTCCATGTTGCCTGATGTTGTTGACCACTTTCGAGTGCAGAATCCTCATTCAAGAGGACACGAAACTATTTTCTATTCTTCCTATGTTTTTTTTACCAAGATATCCTCTGGGATTGGACTGGGAATTTCATCCTCTAGTCTGGAGTGAGTGGCTTTTTTCATTACGTGAACTAGATCATTACAAACATGTTACTCTGGTCATTTGGTTCTCATGTAATCTTTAACATTTCAAAATCGACAGATGTTTTGGAATAAGGTCCGGATCATTGCTGATTAAGAGTGAATAAAACGTGGGTTGAAATCAAACATGAGCCCTCAGTTTTCCTTTAGAAAATGTCAACTAATTAGAAACTTATTCCTAAAGTTAATGTGAAGATGAATAAACAAATTTGAATATACTAAATGGTAAATTTCAACTCCCAAAACAACAGCCATCAGGGTGTATTAATGGTTTGAATGTTGGACTCTGGGAGACCAGGGTTTGAATCCTCACTCATTCATGGAGATCCACTGGGAGACCATGGGCATGCCACACTCTCTCAGCCCAAGAGGAAGACAGTGGCAAAGCTCCTCTAATAAACCTTGCCAAGAAAATCCTAGGAGAGCGATAGTGATCCAGCGTAACTTGGAGCTGACTTGAAGGCACCTAACAACAACAGCGATAACAGTGTGGTAAATAAATGTAAAAATTAGCATGTAGCAGATAAATGAGGCAAAGCCTTGTCTGCACTGCAGAAATAATACAGTTTGACAGTGCTTCAGCTGTCACGGTTCAGAATTCTGGGATTTATAGTTTGATGAAATATTTAGCTTTCTCTGTCAGAGAGCTCTGGTGCCACAGCAAATTACAAATCTTAGGATTCTGTAGAATGAAGCCATGACAGTTAAAGCAGTGTCAAAATTTCTGCAGTGCAGATTAGACCTCATTTTAAAATTCAGCATTGTCCCAGTCCAGTTTGGTGAAGACTTCCCTACTCCTGCTTTAGTGGTCACAGACAGAAAGCATACTGTTTGCAGGGGTTCTAGCAGATTATTACCTCCACTTATGTTTTCTTAAAGTTTCTTTTTTAATGATGCAACTGAATACAAAGATTGGAGAGTAAAACATGTTCTGCATAAATAGGAAATGAGTTTGCCATGGATTGTGAGCTACAGAATGTAGGTACTGATGAGCAAGATTGCAGGAAATACTGAGAAGAAATAAAGATATGACTATCTTTTATCAGTCATTCACTCTTTTCATCTGCAAGTACTTAATGCCTGATTTGCTCAAAGCTGGAATGAAAAGTACTGGTGGCACATTTTGAGTGTTGCTGTCAGTGGGGAAAATACTCGTCTCTGGAGAAGCTGATTTGATGTGAAGGAACCACTAAAACACTAGTAAGAAATGAGGGCAAAACTTCAAACTGGAAGAGCTTTTATCTTGTGTACAGGAATTGCAACTGTAATAACTGTATAACATTTTTATAGTCTTGCAGGTTATAAATCAGGAATGTGCGAACAGTCCAGCCATGTTGTTATCATGCTGAAAATCTTGATTGGTGCAGTTCCAGCCATCCTCATCCTTTTAGGCTTATTTATACTCTATTTCTATCCAATCAATGAGAAGAGTAGAAAAGCAACAAAATATGCCCTTGAAAATCTAAGGTAAGCTGGTACCAGTAGCAGATTCTCTCAGCAATTTCTACAGGAGTTTCTCATAGGATGAAAGATGCATGCTAAAACATGTGACACTGAGGTAGACCATTGGTCCCATATCAGGATTTGTTTTTAGCTATTTTAATGTTCTAATCGATGTTGTAAACTGTCTTCGCTCCCGTGTTGAGAGAAAGACAGGATATAAATAAAATGAAGTAAAATAAGTAATTATATCCTCTGGTACTAGCTTTTCAGTTTCAGGGAACAAAGAGCCCTATTCAGGCATTTCACTTCAGAAAGGGTACATTCGACTCTGCCACCTCCATTTCAGTTTACTTGTGCAAAACTCTAAAGATGGGAGTCCCTGCTATGTATGGAGGTTCTCTACAGGGATAAGAAAAATTGCTCAGTTTCAGGAAACAAAGAACCTCAACAGATAATAGAAGGCTCTCCTTTGTAGATATGTAAGCATATGGCATGAAAATGGAACAGGTGGGGCTCACATACGTCCCTCTTTTTGTGTTTTTAAATAATGTGATTCAGGAATGACTGAATAGAGCTGGGTTCCATTCTAACTCTATAATGCACAATAATTGTTGACTGGAGAAGTCATAGATTTAATCTGGGATTCCCTGTTTGCAAAGTGCATACATTGTCTATGAACAAAGACCCTGTCTTAACAAGTAATGTAGTTTTTTCCTACACAACGGACTCCTGTTTTGGACTTTGGTGGGTGTTATTGCACAGCATCTTTTCAACACTGCAGAGTATGGGAGCCACCCTTTCTGAGGAGATTAATAGTTAGTTAGGTTCCCAAGAAATGAGATACTATCTGATCTTGGCAGGATTATGATTATTATTATTTTAGTAACATTCTGAATTGGACTTAGAATTATTTTTCAGGAAGTGAATCTCTTGTTTAAACCAATTGAAAACATCGACATTTCTCAGTCCTTTGAACAACCACATTCTGCTGCAGGCACAGTATGTATAGTAAATGGCAGTAGTCAGGCCCAAAGGTGTCCAAACATGGTTCAGTAGTTACCCAGGCTGCAATTCTGTGTCATCTACGTAGCTACGTAACCACCTTAGTGACATGGCTAAGTAGTCTTTCAGCCTGACCCCACAAATTCTTAGTTACTGGGCAGTGACTGCTGAAAAGAACAGGGGTCTGTTCCCTTGTTGAACGGGAAGCGGCCGACTGACATTTCCACCACCCTCCTGGGAGTGATCTCTGGTGTGACAGTCAAAAGCAAGGTCCCTTGCACAATGCCCCTTGTACAGGAGATCATTTGTGGGTGTATGGCTGGAAAGGTCAGTTAGCTGCTTCCCAGTTGACAGGAGAACAGACTCCCATGGCTCACAGTGGCTGTTGCCTGGTGAGGACTGGGGGACTTTTACAAAGCTACATATGCCATAATCTAGTGAATATGTAGAGACTGTGAACATGAACCAGTCATTAATGCATCTGAGGAAGTAGACTGAAGTCTGTGAAAGCTCATGCTGCCAATTTTTCTTTCAGTTAGTCTGAAAGGTGCTACAAGATCTCTCTTCATACTGATTCTACAGACTAACACGGCTATATCTTTGAATTCTACAGTCATGAATGTGTAACTCTAGGTTATGCGTTCATATGAATTCTGGCCCCAGTCCCTAACTTTTCCCTAAAGGTTTTTGCAGGTATGTTGTGTAACTGAAACATTAAGCATTTCTAGATGTGAAGCATAAAAAAGGCTAGACCCAGATTCTGTTGCTGGCCATTTCCATGGAGAATGGAAGATGAGCAAAGACATATCCAGCTGTTTCTCTAGCTGAATGCGCTGCAGCAGATCTCCAAAATCACTAATAGGATGTCAGCCATCACATTTTGAGCATGGTAATTGCAGTGTAAGCCACAGAAACAATGTCTCTTCATACAGGCTTTGCATTTTTCAAAACAGGAGGAATTATCCAAGCATTGAAATTCGCTCAGGGAATGAAGAAGACACATCATTGTGAAAGCATCAACAGAAAAAGCTGATAGTAACAGAAACTTGATCTGGTAGCCCCACTTAGTGGAATGAAGGCTTTATTTTATCCCACTTCAGCTTTGTCTCAAGGGCAACACAGTCATCTGAATATCAATGTTGTATTAATTCAAAACATGTTCACTTGGATTATCATTTGGACAAGACCACTTAGACCTTGTACATGTAAAATATTGTGTTACCAAATTGTTGTGAAGCTCTGGAAGATCTGTTAGAAAGATGGAATGAACAGTTCTTTGGCCCACAGCTATATTATACGGAGAAGGATTATTAATTGCTACAAACCTGCTGCCTTGGAACAAGTCACCCCAAGTGAGTAGTGTTCCTTAAAAATGTTGATCAAATTTAAAAGTGCAGATCTTGTTTTCCACAATGGAGGTCATACAATTTCTTTTGGTTAGCAGGATTCCCTACCATCATCACTTGTTGATGTGTTAACTGACTTAGAGTAGTGTAAAATATTTTGAAAAATTGTTCTCTGACCCACCCACCCTTGGAAGTTTCAGCATTTTCATGTTCTTAAAATGTGGTTGTGCCATCTTCGTATAGAAGGGTGAGAATAAAAAAAGACCTATGTAGTGCACTTTAGGTGGATGGTAATGTCCCGTTAAAGGGGTCTGTGAGCAAAATCGAATGCCAAATGTGGATGCAATAAACCACTTGCTTTCTATCTGCATTTTAATTTGAGCCTTGAAAGTTTCCAACTGAAGACAGCAGCATTTAACCTGCGATCCAAGTCCATGTTCGTATAAAATGCCTGTGACTTGTTACAGCAAGCAAAGATAATATTGTTGAGTGTGAGCTCTCAAAAGTCCACACTTCAAGCAGTTGTCGCTCTATGGCTTAACTGTTGTGGCATGAACTTGTTTCATGTAAGCATTTCTGTCTTTGCACAGAAGACAGTGCGTGGAGAGGAAGCAGGGGATGAGTGATGATCTTCCAGGATTTTGAACTGCACAGACAGCTTCTGTAAATGGAGCAGACACCTTGCTGCAGGCTTCCTCCAATTGTTAATGGATGACAGAGACAGTAATGGAGGGAGAAAGTTCCTTCTTGCTTCCATACACAGTCTTAATTGCACAAAGAAACACTTGGATAGTTCTACTGCAAGTGGTGTTAATAGTGTATATAAGATGGGAGGTAGTTTACTAAACAGTCCCCCATGGAGCCAAAAATGGGATTCTTCCAAGTACTATTATTACAGGAACAATCCAGTGTTTGATTAATTTGAAAGAACAAAGACTTTCAGGTGTCATTGCATGAACATATTAAATCTCTTCACAGTATCCAGTAGCTCATATGAATATTAGAGGACAGAGGGATGCTGATCTGTACATAGAAGATGTTTATGTATAAATGCTATTTCTAAAAAGTACATCCTTCATTGTTAGATGCTATATATACAGTCCCGATTTTCATAACTGCAGTGGCCAAATAATGTGTATTAGCCTTTTGTGTGCTTGAGATGGGAGCAGTTGATTATTTGTGCACATGGGATATTGGCCACATTGCCCCTCTGAATGCATAGTCATACCACCTCCATAACTTCTATCCAATGCAATTTCACTTATTTACACAAAGGGATAAATACTCTGGTCCTGTTTTGTTATGTACATGTGACTGAAACTGTCAAATAGATGCAAAACAGGGACAGATTCTCCTTTTAGGAATGGAAACTGGCTCTCCAGTTAGATCATTATTGACCCCAAAAGCTTACTTGCTTTGGGGAATCAAATTTGACAAAGAAATATTTAATACATGGCAAATCTTCTATCCAGTACTGACCAAATGTGAGCCAGCATGGTGTAGTGGCTTGAGCGTTGGACTGTGGCTCTGGAGATCAGAGTTTGATTCCCCACTTGGCCATGGAAACCCACTGGGTGACCTTGGGTGAGTCACACACTCTCAGCCCGAGGACCCTGTGATAGGTTTGCCTTAGGGTCACCATAAGTTGAAAATGACATATAGGCACATAACAATTTAAATTACCTCCATCCACTGCCAGCAAAAAAAAAACATTTGTGGTATTTCAGAAACTGAGAGCAGTTTTTCTCAGTCTGACCTGTACAATATCTCAAATGTTAAAGTAAAAAAATTGTGCTAAAATATATATTTGAAAGTGGAGATTAGTTTATTTTTTATTAATGAATTCAATAAATATTTTTATAAAATGTAAATTTTAAAAAGCAAAGCTAGGGTTGGGGACAGTTGTTAATACTTAGAATCATTACATTTATTCTGAATCTATTGCACTGGGAACAGCTCCTTCACTAGTCTTTAAATGAAACTGAAATGTTGCAGGAGCCAAGCAGTGTCCTTAATGTACTAAAGATACCCTCTAGGGGGTTGTGCCCTAATAAATCATTTAAATTATACATGTATATAGCTATACCCAGGATGCATTTCCACAAAATAAATCACCAAATTACTCAAATTATCATCCATCTACACAGTTATTTAGGAGGAAGTCACTTCTTACTTCAGTTTTAGAAGAAAGGCTGCTAGAATATGGCTATGGGTTCATTCCCACTTACATTTAACCCAGTTTGCAATTCGCTTTCACTCCGGGTTGGTGAATTGATTCCAGTCCATATATTATTCCCACTATGGAAGTGGGTCTTTTCTTTGTTCGCTTCTTTTTTGGCACGATTGTCGTTCCCTCTAGTTTGTACCCCTTGAAAATACCTGTCAATCATCTATGCGTAATAGGTGTCACAACCAGCAATACATTCAAGAAAACACAGGAGGGATCCCTCATTCCAACCTTTTGTCCAGGAGGAATACCAAAACGCCCTCCATTCTGAGCTTGACTAGGAAGCATGTCCAGGTTTTGCAAGGTTGGGAGGGCACCACTTCAACTCCCCATGTCCTCCAATTTCCCTGGGATGCCACAGCCATGGGTGCCATATGGAGGACTCTCCCCCGGGATGCCTCAGCCATGGGTGCATAGGGAGGTCTCTCCCCCGGGATGCCTCAGCCATGGGTGCCATAGGGAGGACTCTCCCCCGGGATGCCTCAGCCATGGGTCCCATAGGGAGGACTCTCCCCTGGGATGCCTCAGCCATGGGTGCCATAGGGAGGACTCTCCCCTGGGATGCCTCAGCCATGGGTGCCATAGGGAGGACTCTCCCATGGGATGCCTCTAAACAGTTTGACTTAATTTTGTTCTAGAGAACTCAATTGCATCCCTCCTCTTTCCCAGCCCTGCTGAGGAATTGTAAAAGCCTTGACCAAAGACTAAATCAGGACTCTTGAAATGTTTGGTGCTTCAGTTCCATAATCCCTTACCACTGGCCATGTTGAGTGTGACTGATGGAGAGTTGACATTCAAAACATCTCAGCAGCCTAACATTTTGTTACAAAACCAATTGGCCCTTTGGAATCAGCACAAAGCCATAAATTCAGTTGCTAGACCTGACTGGACTCAACCCACTGAATCAAGCGGAACTTCACATGTACATTTCATTGTTTCACTTGGGGCCTTTACAGACTGGCAGAAATAATGCAGCTTGAGATCACTTTAACTGTCCTGGCTTAGTGCTAGGGAATCATGGGAATTGTACTGTTTTCTGAGACACTGAGCCGTCTCTGTCAGAGAGCTCTGGTGCCACAATAAACTACAGTTCCCATGATTCCCTAGGACTGAGCCAGGGCAGTTAAAGTGGCCTCAAACTGCATTATTTCTGCCAGTCTGCAAAGGCCCTTGGTCTCTTCTAGTTAGGAATAATGACTGCACACAAGCCAAAAAAGCCCCAGTACACAGGGAGAGGATACAATAATCTTGAGATCTTGGCCCAAATTTCATATTAAATGCTTTCTTTTTACAGATAATCACATTGTTGTACTTGACATTTAACCCACCCCCCCCATTTAAAACACAGGCCACAGAATTTGCTAATGCAATGTTTGTAACATGTTTGCCTGGTGCATGTTCAATAAACCAACAAAATAAATCTAATTCAGATGGATTTGGCCTTTTTTCTCTGTTGACACATCTGGGGAACCCTGTCAAGTTGTTTCATATTAATCCATAAGTAAAGCACATCTTCAGCAGTATATGGTGTTCTCCCTTCAACAAAACTGCAGTGCAAAATATCAGCATTCTCTAGAGGAAGTAAAACAACAGATCTACTTTAACACCAAACAGTCAACAAATCTTGCAATGAATTAGATAGCAGTTATGTATTGGGATGCCAGAAGCTCAAACTACAACAATTATGTTTTGATGGCTGCCACACGTTTTGAATAAAAAATTAGAGTAAACATTTTATAGTGGTTTTATTTAATTTATATCCTGCCCTTCTTCACAAGGAGGCAGCTAACAATGTACATAAAAACAGTCCTATATACACAGGCAGCTCATGAATGGAACAAGGGGGGGATACCTCTCCCCATCATTTTGGAGTCAGACATCAGTCCAGAAGCCACCATTGCCAACACATGAATACTTTTAAAATCATAATTCGGAAATAAAGACATAATACAATATAGTAAAACCAGTGTAGCACTTGCCTATCCCCCAAAGGCTCACACAAATCAATGTCTGGTTAGTTGGTACCTAAATAACAACGGCAAGGGGGAAAGGACAACATCTTCACCATGAGGGAGTTCCACAGTTTGGGTAACACCAATAAGAAAGCTCTGCCATATAGATTACATTCATCAAAGGCATCACGAGCAGAGCATCTCCAGATGGTCATAAATCCCAGGTTAGTCAGTACAGAAGAAGTTCAATTATTTGAGCCCTCAGCCATTTAGAGCTTTATAAATAGTACGGTACTAACATTCTGAATTAGGCCCAGTAATTCACTGGCAGCCAGTGTAGGGATTTCAAAGGTAATAATTTCACTTCTTACTTTCCCTGGGCAGCAGGTTTCTGCACCAGCTGCAACCTCCCAAACATCTTCAAATCAGTTCAGCACAATGATTACAAAGGATGCAGTGGCTGTAATACCATTTCAGACTTGCTAGCAAATAGTCTGCATACAGCCATTATGAATTATATAAATTTCCTTTTTTATTATTTTGAAAACAGCCCAGAGGTGTTCACTTTCTGTACATGCATAGTGTAAACGTGTCTAGTGAGTGGACCGTTTGTAGGAAGACAGAGATGAGATGTGCTATGTTTGGGATCAGGAGCTTTTATCCTCTAAAGGGCTTTGGTATTAATTAGTGAGTACTTTCATAAACTGAGCTAAATAACTTGTTTAAGTGCATAGCATTCTCAACAGGCACTGGTAAAATATAAAAATCATCTTAGTTTAATAATACAGAAACTGCAGTTCCAGGACTTTTGTTATATGACACTATAATAAATAAATATATAAATATAAAACAAATAAATATGACCCACTTTTGTTTTCTACTTCAACAAGCACTAGAAACAACATCCATACATTTTTTTTCCTTCTTTTCATGCCAATGAGATTTCTCCTGAGTAAATGTTAAGGGCACTCCCATCCTAAGATGTTTATGCTTTGGCTAACATTTAACTTTATATTTTCACGTTGTATCACCAATCATGTTTCTCTACTAAATACAAATTTGTTGGGTCAACTTAGCAAACAGGTTTAACAGAGAATGAGTAAACATGCAAACCTGGTCTACAAAAGCTGCCAGACAAATAATTTAAATGCATAATGGAAGTGACCTGCAGGGGTAAAATTGTGAAAATAAAACAAACCTCCTCCTCCCCCCCCCCCCCCCCCCCCGCCCCAACAGACTGACAGTGCAAGGCATGATCTACAACACAGCAAAGCATCACACAGATGTACAATACAGTACATAACATACAGTGAAAATTCAGTTTTAATTATGCCCAGAGTAAGGGCCACTAACAAATTGTCCTGGCTAAACAACTTTTGTTTGTTCATGAAGGTGTGGTGGCTTGCCCTGAAGAACTGCTGCTCCCTACGAGACTCTGGGAAGAACATTCTCTCAGTACTTCCATGGAACTGGTACCAAGGTCCAGACTTTGGGAGGAAATCTTCCTGTACCCACCTGTAGAACTGACAGCATCCAGCATTTTGGAAGAATTGTTACAGTTGGCACTAGCATCTCTTATGACTATCTCCTGTAGAGTATCAAATGTTAACGGAATAAAGCCTTCACTGTCTGCAGCAAGAACGATCCAGGACAAATCTGTTAAAGATAGTAGATATAGATAGTTTTTCAGAAGTGGATTTTCCCCCATTATAAATGTTAATCAGTATGACAGTCCTGCCTGACTTTCTATGTACAAAGTTATGCTTAAAAACACCAAATCAAACAGCTATAGATTTACAGTACCAGAGACTGTTAACTATCTCTGGAAACTATACCAATTTGCCCATAGAGAAATCTACACAGTATTCCCAAACTTGGCACCTTTCGGATGAATCTGATTACAACTCCTACCATCATTGGCCATCATGACTGTTAGCTGGAATGGTGAGCATTATAGTGCATCAGGAGGGTGTTAGGTTTGAGAAGGTTGAGGTAATGAATATGACTTGACATATCTTTAGGTAACAGGCCAAATGAATTTCTATCAATATTCCACTTAACGGCATTTCTTGGCTGAAAGCATTTACATCAGGTTAAATCCTGTGCTGTCTCTATCTGTCTTACATAATGCACTTTCAGAACCAAACGCTGCTTTTAGGATACTGGAGTTGTGCCCTCTAAATTGATGTAGCTAGTACAAGCTAGTCATAAGTGGTCATTACCCCCTCAATTCTCCCCAGGGGAGGAAAAACAGAAATACCAATATACCAATCAGTAACTGATGGTGACTCATGACTGACAGCTACTGGGCTGCTTTGGCTGAGGTCCACAGAACTGAGGCAGCAACAGCAGTACAGTATAAAGGCTGGTTGCCTGGGGCTAAAATACTCCTTTACCAATTATGTGTATATTTCTTTACTGAAACCTACATCTTATAAATCTTAGATTAAGCTGGGTTCTGGAAATAAAAACAAACGCAATCACCTGGAAAAAATATTCTGTGTTCAAAATTACTGTGTTACCAAGTGTTTGTCAAATGTCCACCAAATTCTAGGACTTCTAGGAACAATGTTGGTCTCAAGTCCAAGCAGGCCTTTGACTCTTCACTTCTCGACCTCCCTCTCATCTTTCTTTCAAAGTCTTGCCTCTATATATCTTATCTGCTGAAGGTCCTCTTTCCTTTAGTTCTATTTAACTCTAACCCATTGCTAGCAAGAGCTATGAGCAAAGGAGAGAGGTGATTGCATGTATACTAGACATTAACAACTATCATGACTAGTAGCCATTAGTAGCCTTATCTCCCATGAACTAGTGGAAAGACTGTATAGTTTTCTGCAACAACATAACAAAAACACCGTGTGAGATTATGTGGCCTAATTACCCTAAAGGCACCAGACCCCGACTAATCTTGGAAACTAAGCAGGGTCAGCCCTGCTTAGTACTAGGATAGGAGACCACCAACAAATACCAAATACCAGGTGCTGTAGGCTGTACTTATAAGAAAGAAACAGGCAAAACCATCTCTGAGGACTTCTTGCCTAAGACAACTCTATGAAATTCATGGGGTTGCCACAAACTGACAGATGACTTGAAGGCACATATTACAAAGAGAGAGATTATGTTGATTTGCATAACACAAGAACCTGATGTCTTCCAGCTTTCCTAAGTCCCACAGTGACATTCAGTTTTGCTTCCACACAGTAATTGGTTTGGTTGTTGCTTACCTCTGAATGCCCACATTCTTTTCTGTCTAACCATTTGCTTCCCTCCTATAACTCTTTGCCCTTTTTGTGGCAAACAATGCAAACAGGTAAGTAGTGGAGTGGTGAAATAGCTGTTGAAGTCACAGCACCACCTACAGTTCCCTACAGCAACTAAAAGCAGCAGATTCCTTCTATGCCATTTGATAGAAGCATATGGAGCCTTGCTCTCAGCTGAAAGCTCACAGGCTTCCCAAGCATACGACAGCTCAGCTTTCCAACAGTGCTTCTCTTGGACTTTAAGATGTAGATAGGACAGAGAAGAGAGCTGTGTATGCTACCTGGCACTTTGGAGGAAAAGGCATAGTACAAATCTAACATCCACATTCACAAAGTGGTTTAAGAGGACTAGGCAGCCAGACTCACAGACATGGGGTCATCAGTACAGAATATAACAGTACATGAGGAGAGCCCTTCAGGATCAGACCAAAATCCTGGAATTCTGTTCCCATAATGGTGAACCAGATCCCTGTGAGAAGCCCACAAGCACGACATGGGTGCCATAGCACTCTTCTGTTCCCATCCCCCAGCAACTGAAATTCGGAGGCACGCTGTCTTCAATAGTGTGGGTACTAAATAGCCATCATGAGTAGTAGCTACTGGTGGTCTTATCTGCCATTAAATAGTCTAATTCTCTCTTAAAGCTGTCCAAATGGGCTATACCTCATGACAGCAAATTCCACAGTCCAACTATGCACTGGGTGAACAAGGGCAACTTATTAATCTCCCAAAAAGGGTTCCATGCAACCCATGTATATTTAATGGTGATCAAATGGCCATTACCAGCAGTCTTGGTTCTGCTGGTAATTTATACAGTGGCCCTGTTAGCATTTCAAAAGACATATTTCCAAACTGTAAAACTATTATTGGATTAGAGAGGTAGACAGCTGTTAGCAATCATTCAGCACTTCTCACAGTTTACATCAACACTGTGGCTTCATGCATTACAAGTGCTTTTAGGAACTGCTTGAGATGCAGTTCTCACTAGTGGTTCCATTTACTGGTTATGTAACACTATGTGGCAAGCAACATCATGAGAAGATTGTAGCTTACAACCATGTGAACCTTTAATCTTTCTGCTTAATGCCTTATTTGAACTCAAGGCCAATACCAGGCAAGATTTTCAAAATATCTCTGTGGGCATGTTATAAACACATTAGGAAGTCACACTAAAATGTACTAACAGGATTAGCCCATGTTGCACCTTAAAAAGATCTGTTTTCATAATTGAATAACATGGAATAAGTCTGAAAATATCTTCTTTATAACAATAATATTTAAACCAAGTAGTGGAATATTTTCTTAAATTATTCCAAACATCATTTGCTACTTCACACAACTTTGCAATTAATAATTCATGTTTAAAAATTCAAACCACTGAGGACAGACTGGATGTTGTTGGATTTACCTCACACTATTTCTTCTGTACTATATTCCTATGTACTACTAACTTGCAAATACCACCATTAAGTAACCTGTTCCAATCATGGGGCTACAATAACAGTAGATGCTGCAGGCAGACCTCAGAGCCCAAAGAAAACCAGGAGCTGGAACACAAAGCTGCCAAGTGTGAAGTCTTGTAGCGATCACTCTGTCACTGGAGACTGTTTTTTCCATTGGTTGGGTTGGGAAGACTGAATCACAGATTCTACTTTGTTTTTTAGTAGAATACCAAGAGCCACTCATCAAAACCTATTCATCTTTTCTTTTCTGGACTAAAAGTACCCTGCATTTTAATCATTTGTTTTGAGACTGACATAATCCAGTTTTATCAAAGTGTCCTTCTTAAAATGTGTCTAGAACTGGATACAATACTTCAGACACTGTCTGATATGGATAGTAGAGAGTGGACTACAACATCCCATATCTGGGGGTCATTCACACTACACAATTATAGCCCTATGATTCCACTTTAACTGCCATGCTTCTATCCTACGGAATCCTGGAACTTGCAGCATAGGGAGGGATAGTCATAATTTTCAACCAGAGAGCTCTAGTGTCTCACCAAACTACAAAGCCCAGGATGCTATAAGATTCAGCCATGGGAATTAAAGAAGAATCACAGTACTATCTATAATTCTGCAGTGTGAATGGCCCCCTGGACACTGTTTTCACTGAAGTAGCAATTTACATGCCTCAATCTAATATAATCTGAGTATATTTTTTAAAAGTTCAACTCTGTCTAGGAATAAAAAAGTTTCTGTCATCCTCATATCTTATAAACAAAGATGTAAAAGAAATACTTGGAAATGTCATCTGAATTTTGAAATAAACTGTCTCACACACACACACACACACACAATAAAAAGTACATTTTTTAAAAAGCTGGCACATTAACTTCTTTTGACTCAATTTTACTTTCATTAATATTCTCTTTTGGACAACAAAACTTACCATGCTGCATTTCAATGAGACACAAATGGAAAATCTGCTGAATGACACTTAAACGAAGTTTACCATCACAGAGGATAACAGCTCGCTTTTCAGATGTAGCATTTCCTGAAGACTCCTTCTGTTAATTGAAAAACAACCATTATAGGACTAGTACATTTACAACAGTTTTCTTTCATCTTGTTCTCAGACATCCAGATCCAACAAGCCTTGCTGCCCAGAATCTTGCTGGATAGGTTTGCTTAGTAGGAGGCCTACATAGGGTTGGAAACCTCCAAGCATGTATAGTCACTGGGGTGGCATGAAGGGAGACCCTTGCCAGACTAGACCTCATTTTGTATCCTCTATCAGTCCACCTGAACAGTCAGCATCTGCTGGACCAGGGAGAGGGGGGGGTCTAGGTTATCTTTTTGTTTCTCTGCCTTTAAAAGAAATCCCAACTATTAAAGGAGTGGGAAGATTTCAAGCTTATAGGATATTGTTGTTGTTGTTGTTGCTAGAACCTGCACTCTACCAGCTGGTCCTTGTTGTAAAACATGAACATTTAGAACTGGATATTTTGTTTTGTTTTGAGGCTGCAACCCTTCCAATCCCTCACCATTCAACCCAAACTGTCCTCATTTCAACAACATGACTTCGGGCAGAATCTACAGGGAAACCATTAATCACTGTTATTGTGAATCAACTGGGAATCCAACATGATCTACAGCAAATCACCTAAACCAATGCTAACAAATATATGCCATCTCTGTTGCTTTTGTGGTCTCACCCCAGATTTGCTTCCATGCCACTTAAGTGCACTTGCACTTTTAAAGAAACTATAGGGAATACAAATCCTGATTTTAAGCCAATATGCAGTTCTGGAAGAGAAACTTGCCTTTAAAATCAGGATGTGTGCATCCTCACCCCTTGTTCTGAAAGGAACATGCAAAGATTATCAGGCGCCACACACAGCAGATCTGCTGAAATAGAAGCAGCAAGATATTTTGCAGCCACCAGGGGGTTTCATTGAGTCTAACTGTACCAGCACCATCAGAGGTCCCCCCACCCAGCTCTAGATCTACCTTCTGACTGCCCCTGATCTATAAAACAGGTGAATGTATTCTGCAACTTGAGTACAAGGAACTGCTGGCCAGTCTCAAAAATATTTAAATTTCGTTCTTTCTCCAAATAGCTGACCAGGAAATATGGTCCTTTCCCTTGTATGCTTTCAATCTCATCCTGACAAAAACATCTCTGAAAGGTAAGAAAGATATTGACTGGCCCAAGGCAACCTACTAAGCCTTATAACTGGAGATCTGAATTTGGGTTTCCCTAGTTTTTAAGTCTGCCATATTAACCAGTTACTGGGTTCTCAATTTGTACTTCTGAAACTCCCAAGGTGCTGATAATTTTTATAGTCTACATTTACACAGCCAGCCCTTTATTTTCTATGTATAGGGATTCCAAGCCCACAAGCTTCCTCTGTATCACCCCTGCCCCTTTGGCCTTTCTTTGAAGAGCTAGACAGGGGCAGAGGAACTATCTCTTTGCAGTAGTTTTGAGCCAAACCAAACACTTTTATAAAGGTGCCTTTTCATCTGAAGAAAGAGTAACCATATTTTAAGCATAGCTGGTGAACAAAATATCCATGCATGTATATACCTTTCATTTGAAAGTTACCTGGTAAATGATGTTAACAAAAGAGGGTTCACGAGAAGATGGGTATTGTGGAACAGTTTTTTTCCCAGACTTTAGAAGTTCTGTCACTTCAAAAAGCTGGTGATGCAGTTCTGTAAAGCTGCTGCACAGTCTTTCCAGATTTTTAGAGATGTAACCAGCTTCTTTGTCACTTCGCAATAAGTTCATTTTTGAGGCATTTGACACTTCGTGAGAACTGTGGAGTGATTTGTTTTGTGGAATGGGTACATTTGACACTCCTGAAGATGATTCAAGTCCTTGAAGAACCAGCGAACGATTTGTCGGCTCAGTATCTAAAGTTTCCAGGGACTGAGGGAAGTCCTTGGGAATCTTCTTCTCCTTGGAGTCAACCATACTCACTGACAGGTTCTGCTCAGCCGCAGGGCTTTTTATTTCTTCTATGAGTTTTCTTCTATTTCTAGGAGACTGAAGAACAGTACAATCTGGAAGCAGCAAACCATCTCTCAGCGGGTGAGTGTCTGAAGTATGTGTTTCAATGGTCTCTCTCTTCACAGGTACATTTGTGAAGCAAACCTGGGAAGGACCTGAAAGTGCAGAGGAACCTTCTTTGCCTACAATCTCTTTGATCATCAAGCGGAGAATGTACTTGTCTGAGCGTGAGGAGGGAAGAAAAGCAGGGTCTGTTAATTTCTGTTTTCCAACCAATGTCAGCAAGAGTTTATCTGTGAGGAAACATAATCCCTTAGGCCTCTCACTTTTATCCAGTTGAATCTGTTGAATGTTAGGCAAATGAGATGAGGTTAAAGAGTAAACTAAAATTAGATTACAAGTGTTGGAGGCTACAGCAACAATTTGAGTTTTTGAGTCAAAAGTCATTATATCAGGGACCAGAATACCTGGGAGGCTGACCTTTTTGGTAGCTGTCACTCTTCTTTCAAATGTCACCAAGATCAGGTGTGAGGCATCTTGGCCACTTCCAGTGAGGTAATCCTTGGACTTAAGATGAACAAGTGGACTATTATCAGATCGCTGTTTGCTTGAAGAGAGATGGGTCAAATCCACAGGAGAAGATGCTGACCCAGATTTTTCTTGGTCTGTTAGCCTTTTCCCACCCTCCATGGAGTGCTCTTCTTCACAGCTCAATGGGGTAGTTTGGGAAGGAACAGAGTTTCCCACAACCTCAGCTGGGATCTCAAAAGAAATACCGGCATTCAAACTACATAATTTATCTAATGGAAGCTCAGTAGCAACAGCCACTTGAGAATTCAAGGTGGCTTCAATTGCACAGATGTAGCCGCCCACATCAAATACTGGGCAAAAAGAGCATGCACATAATGTTTTCTGATCATCGTCCCAAATATAGGAATGAAGGGCACTGCCTATCCCCACCACCAAGCGGTTGCCTTCCTCAGTCCAACAAGCACAGTGGATGAGACCAGTGCCTTTAATATCTGCTTTGATCCTGGAACTGTTGAGCCGAACCGAGTGCAGGACTGATGTGTCTCGCGTTGTTAACACAGCCAAGATTTCTTTGCTTGGATGCCACACACACCCCTGAGGAAGTATTGGGAACAGCTCACTAATTTCACTAATTTGATAAACCATCAGTTTGTTTCTCTCAGAAACACTGTAACACAGTTGCCACATGGTGATATGTTTTTTATGCTGAATAGCAAGGAGGGCAGGGAGATCGGAATCAGAAGATGGACCCCAGTGAAGTCCATGGACGTGTTCAAACTGACCAACGACATTTGAGTTGCCAAACTGGGGCTCTCCATTATGTAGGTATAAAGATGTCAGTATTACTTGCTTTCCATCTGTCCAGGCAATTCCGTGCACTGGATGAATAGCCTGATATAAAGCATTGAGGCCAGTTCGTAGCAATTTTCCTTTTCCCAGCTCCATGGTTAAGCTCTAGTGGAATACATCTGTAAAGAAAACAAACATCGTTTTAAATTTATTCTCTCCCACACCCCCAAATTTGCCCTTCTTCCATATAATATTGGAAGACACAAAACAAGCAAAAGTGGCTCATACAAAGCAGCTAATGAGACATGTGCAGTCCTCTGTTCTCTCTACTGTTGCAAATTGCCTAGCACAAATTGTTAACTACAACTGGAAAGAGAATACTGGGCTAAATGGATCTTAGGCTTCATTCAGCATGGTTCCTCTGACATTCTTCTATGAAGTAATTATCTTTGAATTTGCTAGTCTTACAGTGAAGCAAACATCAAACTGGTGATTAACAATCACCAGCGAAAAGGCTAACCTAATGAGATGGAACTGCATATTTTCCACTGTGCTCCACGAACTGCATATTGTCCATGGAGCTCATACAAACAGCAAGACAAATATCCATGGCTTGAAAATATTTTTAATATATATAAATTCCAAATTGATTTTGCCATTTTATGTAAGGGACACCATTTTGCTGTGCCATTGTATTTAACAGGACTTGAGCATCCATGGATGTTGTTATCCACGGGAGATTCTGGAACCAAACCCCAGCAGATACTAAGGAAAGCCCACTGTAATGTACAACAGCCAAATAAAAAGTTGGTCCATCAATATAAAATATCTACCAAATGGATTTAGTGTATTGGCTAAATTATGTTTAGATCTTTTCCTAGAAACTAGGAAAATGCCGCACTAAGAAAAACACAGTCTTATAAGGTATTCTGCTGCTCTTCACTTAACATTCTAGAAATTATGTTTTATTGGTCATTTTGCTATGGCCTTCAACCAGCTGCTACATGCTTTGTTGATTTCTTGTGTTTCATTAATGCACGTGGTAGCAAGAAGATGCCTGAGGTCCTTGAAGAACTGGAGAAGTGGGTGGGGAATAGGCTGGCAGATGCAGCAGGTAGGAACTCAACTGACTTCACTAATTGGTACCAGTATGAGAAATTGGCAGGACTGATCATGTGTCATGTTTGTATGAAAGGATGTGAAAGTGTTTTGGGTAACAGAGATGGGAAATTATGAAACTGGTAAATACTTAATTTGGATAAATAGGTAAATACATAATTAATAACATACCACAACTAAATAATACATGCTGTGAGTTTCCTGTCTGTGGGTTCCCAAACTTCTCTGAGTGATCAGTGATGCATGTGTCTCTGATTCTCTGTCATGGATATTCACTTCTTGTCCTTGTCAGCCTGGGTGATCTGTGAAATGGGTTAATATTTTCAAGAATGCTTTATAAATGCATAATTTATTGATAACATACTCAGAGAGACATGGGAGTACATGGAATATACCACATATGTGGCATTATGTATTAGTGATTAGAGGCTAGTGTGGCCTGTGAGAACATCAGAGGCTGCTCTGTCAGATGTAGGACAACGAAGAGGGCTGCCTCTCTAGAAAGCTGCAAATGTGCACGCAACTGGTGTGTAGTCCACCGCTGGACTCAATCCCTCAAGTTACCATCTGCATATGCACTTGCTTGTTGCCTGTAACACCTTTCTAGTTTAGATCATGTTAGTTTACTCTTTGCTGGTCCTGGTTTCATCTACTGCAGCTTCTAAACAGAGCCTTTTTCTATAGAATCCATCCCTATAGAAACTGGGCTCCATGGAGGTACCAGAATATTGTCTCTCAACAACTACCTGTCTTTCCTGTTCCAGTAAACCTGGCATCTGCATGCCTCCCTCAACCCCCAATGCCAGTAGTTCTCAAACTTTTTACCTTTGTGACCCCCTTGACATTTACATCTGGATGTCGCCCCCACCCACCTCCACTTGACGTAGTATACGCATAAAAATGTTTCGTCTGTTTAGTGTGCATATTTTGATTTGCTTCAACATTTTCTAAAGAAATAGCCCTCCTCCTCCTCCTCCCTCAGGCAGAGGCTCCAAGCATCCTCCTTGCCTTTCTCTTCCTCTCTAGGACAGAAAATGTTTGGGAAGCAAAGGAAGAGGAAGGATCGAGCCTACAAGTCTCATGCCTCCCTTGGGCAGCTCTCCCGCGTCCCTTTCAGGGTCCTGCCCCCCCAGGTTGAGAACCACTGCCCTACGCCAGCCATGGCTGCCTATGGTTAGGCCCACATTGCTGCCTAGGTGGGCTTAACCCTGGGGTCCTAGGGTACATCTACACTGTAGAAATAATGTAGCTTGACACCACTTTAAGTGGTGTGGCTCCATCTTATGGAATCCTGGGATTTGTAGTATTATGAAGTCTTTTAACCTTCTCTGACAAAGAATTCTGGTGCCTCATGAAA
>CM034701.1:233193699-233206899 GCA_020142125.1 Phrynosoma platyrhinos | reverse complement strand
CTCCATAAGGGCTTGCAGGCACACAACAACAACCAGCTTCACAAAAGGGCACAGATGGAGCTATGGCACTTAAAGTGGGTGTCAAGCTGCATTATAGATGCACCTGGCAAACCTTGCCAAGGAACCTCCCCCCCATAGGGTCGCCATAACTCGGAAAGGACTTGAAGGCACACAACGCAACAAGGGATGCACCCCCAGATGGTGTTGGACTACACCTCACATCATCCCCAGACCCCAGGGGTGGCCAGGGAATGATGGGAGTTGTGGCCCAGCCATCCCTATCTGAAGGCATGCCAAAGGCGGGCTAAAATGGAGGGCGCCTCAACCGCAACATCCGGGTACCCCGCGGGGCCCGGGCCCGCCCCCTCCCAAAGATTGGCCCCGCCCCCTTTGCCCTCCTGGGGGGTCCCCTCCGCGCACCATTACCTTCCCCCTGCCGTTCAGTCCGTTCCTTACGGCCGCGCCTGCGCAGAAGAAGGTGGAGGAGGCGCAGCAGGAGATGCCGAGGGAGCGCCGCCGCTGGGCAACATGCCTTCCCCCTAAGGCGCCACCAGGGGCGCTGATCTGCGGAAGGGGAGGAGGCCTCTTTTTCTTTCGGGCGCGAAAGGGGGCGTCACTTTCCTGACCTTCGTCACTGGCGCCCTGGCTCCCTATTGGTCCGCGGGTGACCGAACAAACGCCCCTCCTCCTCCTTGCGACTAAAACAAAACAAGACGCCTCACAGACCTACACGCCGGGGCCCAGAATTCTTTGCGGCCGCCCCGCCTCGCGCGTGTGTGAGCGCACGAGGCACAGAGAGAGGGAGGGTGTGCGCGTGCGCAGTAACGGAAACGTTATTGTGTGTTTAAATGGTGCCCTCGTTCGTTGTGAGGCGGCCCTTTCGTCCTCTCTAGTTCATATAAGCGCTGCCTATTGGCCCCTCAAAGGCTAATAAAATGCTTTAATTTTTTTCCACGAAAGCTATATTAGGCTGTATGCACACTTCGTAACTGATGCAGTTTGATGCTGCTTTAGCTGCCGTAGCTCAGCGCCATGGAATTCTGGGAACTGGTAGTTTTGTGAGGCATTTTTGTTGATGTCTGATGCCTCAACAAACTACAAATTCCGCGGTTGCATAAGACGGATCCTTGGCAGTCTCTTGGCAGATACTTTAACTTACGTCTTGTTAATTTTTTTTTTCTTCCGCGCCCAGAATGCTTAATAAGAAATAAGTCCAAACTATATAATGCATAATTTTGCTTTCAACTATTTGTTGTTGTGTGCCTTCAAGTCGTTTCTGACTTATAGTGACCCTAAGACAAACCTAAAATGGGGTTTTATTGTCAAAATTAGTTCAGAGAGGTGTTGCCATTGCCATCTGGGGCTGAGAGAGTGTGACTTGCCCAAGGTCTCCCGGTGAGATATACTTATCTACAAGATTGACTATTGCTGTTGTGTGCATCCAAGTCAATTCTGGTTTATGAAAACCCAAAAGCCATAAGGCCATGGGGTTTTCTTTAAAGATTTACAGTAGTCAGAGGGGGTTGCCTTTGTCTTCCTCTGAGGCTGAGAGCATGTGACTTGCCCAAGGCCACCCAGTGAGTCTCCAGGGCCAAGCCAGGGAATCAAACCCTGCTCTCCAGAGTCATTTGGGGGTTGCAGACTTCCAGAAATAGTGCACATTGAGTCCACTTTAAGGGTTAGGGTTAGTGCTAGGGAATCATGGGAATTGTATTTTTTTTCTGAGACATTGAGTCTTCTCTGTCAGAGAGCTCTGGTGCCACAATAAACTACAGTTCCCATGATTCCCTAACTCTAACCCTAAAAGTGGACTCAATTTGCACTATTTCTGGCAGTTTGCAACCTCCCATAGTTCAACACTCAAACCACTATACCACGCTGGCTCTAAGCTGGCCATAGCTACAACTATTTCAAGAAATGAGAGGAGTATTAACTTAGAAAAAAGGCCAGGCAGCTCCAGGACTGCAGATGGACCCAGTACAGCTGGATGCTTATAAAATCCACCCAAATCATATCCACTGATATATATGGTCTGGTGGTCCCAAGCATAGATGTTGTGGAGACAGTGTCTCAAGGGAAAATGTCCAGTGTGGAGTGATACACAAGTGACCGGGCATGAAAGGGTCACAGGCAACCATGATGACACAGCACTTTCCCCCAAGTGCTGTGTCATAGGAAGTGACATCGGCTGATGGTCACCTGGTGCTGGAAAGCACCGAAAAGGCTGCAAAACTGCCAAGTCACCATGGATGAGTGACAGGTGTCCAGAGAAAGAGGCAGGGGTAGGCAACCTTTCCCCTTTAAGGGCCAAGGGACTTCAGCTCCCAGAATCCCAAGAGCTATTGGCCAACATGGGACTATTGCCCAACATGGCTGAGGCTTCTGGGAACTGAAGTCCCTCGGCCCTTAAAGGGGAAAGGTTGCCTACCCCTGGAAAGAGGCAAGGCCAGAAGGCCACATGGAGCCCATGGTATATAAGGGTGTTGCCTCAGGTCGCATGTGTTGACGGTTGTGGTGCTGATGTGTGGGTTGTTGACTGATGGTTGGAGTTGTTGCTGTGGATCACGTATATAGCCTTGTACATAGAGGAACCAAGATTAAAGCCTCATCAGAGAGACATCTGTCTGTAGAGTCTCTTTACCCTTTCTGGAAGGGGAGAGGTGCTCCTTCAGCTCACAAGCTACTGCCTGCATCTGAGAAGGTGGTGACACTGGTGCTGGACGTCGACGTGGATCATCACGCGTTGTGTAGCCACGCTAACAGATGTGAGGTCCCTCCAGCTAGAGGAGATTGAAGAGTGAGGCCAGGAACTAAATTTAAAAGGCCTTTCTCCTATGCTAGTTTATGGTAAAAATTCAGGACCCTGGACAGATAACTGGGAAACCAAACTGAGTTCTAGTTGATAGAGGAGACTGAAAGAACTAACAAAAATCAAGACATTTAGCTTAGGCAGTCTTGTTTACCTTCATTTTATAGAGTAGATCTAAAGAATTAACAAAAATCAAGACATTTAGCTTGCCATTCTTGTTTATTTTCAATTTATAGAGTTGACCTAAAGTACTAACAAAAATAAAGACATTTAGCTTGGGCATTCTTGTTTACCTTCAGTTTATAGAGTAGACCTAAAGTACTAACAAAAATCAAGACATTTAGCTTGGGCATTCTTGTTTACCTTCAATTTATATAGCAGACTTACAGAACTAACAAAACAAAACAAAACAAAAATCAACAGAGCAATGGTAATTCCATATTGAAAGAAGCTTGCACCCTGGACCTTTTTGCCCAGAGCTGCTCTGGCATAATTCTCAAGACAATGGGATGGAGACAGCTTTGCTTGCCTTGGTAGATGACCTATGCAAGGAACTGGACAGGAAAGATATGTGTCCATGTTGGTCCTGCTGGACCTTTCCATGGCTTTAAGTACCATCAGCCATGGTGTCTTTCTGGACCACCTCTCTGGGACGGGACTTGGGGGGGGGAACTATATAGTGGTTTTGGTCTTTCTTGGAGGGGCAAACTCAGAAGGTGGTGTTGGGGGACTCCCTTTTGACCCCCTGGTCTTTGGCCTATGGGGTTCCTCAGGGTTCTGTGTTGTCCTTCATGCGGTTTAACATCTACATTAAAGCAAAGCAAAAGCAGCTTATTTATATACCGCTTCATATCACGCTATGGGATGTCTAAGCAGTTTACAACTGTGAGCTGATTGCCCCCCAACAAGCTGGGTACTCATTTTAGCGACCTCGGAAGGATGCAGGCCTGAGTGATTTTGGGGTGCGGTGTCACTAGTATGCTGATGACACCCAACTTTATCTCCCCTTTCCATCTGACTCCAAGGTAACTGTCTGTACTGAACCAGTGTCTGCTGTCAGTAGCATACTGGATGAGGACAAACAAATTGAAGCTTAATCCAGACAAGACAGAGGTGCTCCTGGTCAGTCATAAGGCAGATCAGGGAATAGGGACTTTGCTTGTGCTGGATGGGGTTACACTCCCCCTGAAATCTCAGGCTCACAGCTTGGGTGTGCTCCTAGATTCAACCCTGAGCCTAGATGCCCAGGTTTCAGCAGTGGCCAGGAGTGCACTTGCACAGCTAAAACTAGTGTGCCAGCTGCATCCATTGCTTAAGATGTCAGATCTGGCTATGGTGACACACGCCTTGATTACATCCTGGCTGGGCACACTTTACATGGGGCTGCCTTTGGTAATTGGAAACTTCAGTGGGTTGAAAATGCGGCAGCCAAAATGCTGACCAGGGCCAGTTGTAGAGAGAACATATAACTCCCTTGTTGAAGCAGCTCCACTGGCTACCGGTTCATTTCCAGGCACAATTCAGAGTGATGGTCATGACCTATAAAGCCCTATATGGCTTAGGTCCAGACTATCTTAAGGACCGTATCTCCTCATATGAACATGCAAGGGTCCTAAGATCTTCAGGGGAAGACTTTTTCTCAGTCCCACCACTATCACAGACTTGCTTAGTGAGGATACAAGAGAGAGCCTTCTCAGTGGCTGCTCCGACCCTTTGGGACTCCCTTTTGCAGGAGGCTAACCTGACCCTTCCGTTTTCCTTTGGCTGGCAGACAAAGATGTTTTTATTCAGGCTTTTATACAGGGTGTGTGCTCTATTTATCTTTTTAACTTTGTATGTTTTATGTTATTTTATATGGTTTTAGCAAGATGATTTTAATTGCTTTAAAATTTTTATTGTCGTTTTAAAAACTATTTTATCTATGAGCTGCCTTGGGTCCCTTTTCTGGGAGAAAAGCAGTATATAAATAAATAAACTAAAATAAATAATAGAGGTGCGTTAAGCAAAAGACAATTATGAGAAAGAATCTGTTGTACCTATATGTTGCAAATGCCCCCTAGATGGTTGTATTTCCAGAATCAAGTTTTATGGACCCACATTGTGCAACATTTCACAAGTGCAGACCTGTACTGTTTTTGCTGACCAAAATGATATTTGTATCAATGTTAGTTGTCAATCAACTTATGTGTGCTCATGTGTGGCTGATTCTCATGATCTCATACTGATCTGAAGACATAATTTTTTTTTTACTCAAATCAATAAAATGGTTCCTCTTGCAACACACAAGCATCTGGTGTGTCAATGCCTCTCTTGGGAGGACCCCCCCCCCTTTGATCAACAGTAATATTTCCATGTAAGTGCCTTCCTTGGCTGGTTCAGGGCCCACTATGGGCTTTTGCAGACTGCCAGAAATAGTGCAAATTGAGTCCACTTTAAGGGTTAGGGTTAGGGAATCATGGGAACTGTATTTTATTGTGGCACCAGAAGGCTCAATGTCTCAGAAAAAAAACCAATTCCCATGACTCCCTAGCACTAACCCTAACCCTTAAAGTGGACTCGATTTGCACTATTTCTGGCAGTCTGCAAAGGCCCTATATCACATTCCAGAGAAGACCCAATAGAGTTCTGGTATTCCAGAATTCACCTAACAGTAGCAGGCAAGGATTGAGCATTTCAAATTTCCCCTGCTTTCCACTTCATCTCTCCCTCCTTCCTGATTTCTCATCTTCCACCAAACTTTTGTCTACATTCATTTGAAATGGCCATCAGGGTGCTGTTCGGTGCTGCCATAGTGTTGCTTTAAGAAAAAGAATTAGCATGGATTAAATTGGGGTGGGGGGCATGTGACCCTCCTGATGTTGTTGAATTGCAATTTATCACCCTTTATCTTTGCCTGGGATTGGTAGGATTTGTGGGCCAATTACGCCTGGAGGCCCACACATTTTCCTAGCCCTAGATGTCAAATTAGGACTGCTGAGGAGGCCTTGGTTACAAGCCCTCACTGTTAAATATCTTGTAAGGCTGTGGTCTAGTTGTCTGAGCATTGGACTATGCCTTTGCAGACTGCCAGAAATAGTGCACTTTAAATTGAGGCACTGCCCTGGCTCAGTGCTAGGGAGTCATGGGAATTGTATTTTTTTCTGAGACATTGAGCCTTCTCTGTCAGAGAGCTCTGGTGCCACAATAAACTACAGTCCCCATGATTCCCTAGCACTGAGCCCTGAGGGCAGTGCCTCAATTTAAAGTGCACTATTTCTGGCAGTCTGCAAAGGCCCCTGGAAACCAAGGTCCAAATGTCCACTCATCCATTGAAACTCACTGGGTGACCTTAGACAAGTTGTACTCTCTCAGCCTCAGGAAGGCAAATGGCAAATGTCCTCTGAACAAACCATAGCAAGAAAACGCTGGGATAGGGTTGCCATAAACTAGAAATGAAGACACACAACAGAACAAAGATCTTGGATCAGTTGCTATCAGCCGTTCTGTGGCCTTACCCTCCTCAGAGAGCATTAGACTCATTAAAAGACCAGAAGGTTGCAGATTTTGCTCCTGTTCCTTCCAATTATCATTTTGGAGATCCATACACATTTTGTTTATCCCAGAATATTTTCTGCTACCTCCTGGTACGATTAGAGAGTTTTTATTCCAATTCCCCAAACTGGTTTATTTTAATCCAGTATAAAATTGTTGGGGGAGGGGGGGGAACTAGGAACAAAATCTGGGATTTTTCGATCAGTCTGGAAGTGCCCACAGTGGATTCCCATGAAGAAAAACAAAAAGGTAAGGAGAGAACAATGTGCTCTGCCTTGAGTGTTTGGAAGAAAGGTGGCAAATAAATCTAATAGAGAAATGAGGGTAATATACCTGTACGTTCTTTGGCTTTTGGGTGTCTTGGGAGATTGTGTCTGTGTATTGAAACATGATTTTTCTATATTGTTGGGGAAGGTTTGTTCTTGTCTCTGGACCGCTTTGGCACCTGCTTGATCAATATGCAGGATTCCTTACTGCCCCCCTTGCAATTATAGGAGGGATTGATTCCAATGGACTTTACTCTTATGTGTATTTTTGACTGTCACTGGCCTAGATCCTGTTGTTACTCAACTAAAGTCCTAACTATGGAATCAATGAGATTTACTTCTGTGTTGACTCATCATTCAGCAATGGATTACATGGGTCTACTCTGGCACCAACCAGCAGGATACCACCCACTGAGTGATTATTAGGATTGAAAGTTACTAAAGAGTGATTATAAGGATTGTATAAGGAGGATTAAGCACTGTAAAGTACTTTGGACACAGGGACTCTATGCAAAGAATGTAAGTTTATGTGAACAGTGTTAATTTGAATCAATTAAGGATGGTCTTCCACATCCTTAATTATCTGATCTCTGCTTTGTAGGGATAAACTGTGTTTCAGTACTCAGTGAAGAATTAAAATAACCACAGTGTCCAATACCCATGTGTCATAATCCTACACTCAGGCCAAGTTTATCATCATTTTTTAAATTGAAAGAAATTTTGTGATAACCCTTTTTTTCAGTCTGAAACCAAACAGCCTTAGGAAATCAGACTTCGGTTGCTGCCACACTGCAGAATTAATACAGTTTGACACCGCTTTAACTGCCATGTTTCCATCATATGGAATCCTAGGATTTGTAGTTTCTTGTGGCACTAGAGCACTCTGACAGAGAAGGCTAAGTATCTCACAAAACCACAAATTCCATAATTCTATAGCATGAAACCATGACAGTTAAAGTAGTGTCAAACTGTGTTAATTCTGCAGTGTAGATGCAGCCTTTAAGGAAATGAAATGTGGATACTCTGAAAACAAACATGACCAAAATGGTAAAACTGATTATCTTCTATTGGGGTGATAGTTTAAAGAAGAATCATGCTCTCTTTTGCCCTATGTTTGTATCAGGATCATTGGGTATACAGTGGGTCCTTGGTATCTGCTGGGGTTTCGTTCCAGGATCACCACCCCATGCATAAAAAATAAATAAATCTGTGGACCAAGGGATGATGGAAGAGGGGATATATTTAAATACAGTGTCAAAGAGCTTTATTGTTCTGCTTAAGCTTCCTCTTGAAAAGAGACTCTTTGCTTTATTGAAAACCTTGCCAGTGATTTCATTATTTTAGAAATGTAAGAGCTCTAATCTGTGCCAGTTCTTTCATACAATATATAATAGAGTTGACAGTTTGTGACCAGAGACAAGAATATTAGTAGAGAAATTATCAATATGTTTAGTGATTAAGGCACTAAAATATCTAATTCATTTACAATTGTTTGGGGATGAGGTGGTTAACTAGTATATCTATACACTAAACGCTAGAATGAAGGGGGAAATGCTGCCCATTATTTTACTCCTGCTATTCAAACTTCTTCATTATTGAGAGGGAAAGATGAGTTATGATCCTGCTGAACTGCTCTTGAACAGTTTCACTCTTGCAACACATGAGACTCATTGCAATTCCCTAACATTAAGGAATTTTTTTAAAAGCAAGTAATTTTTACAAAATTCTAAAAGGACTAGATTTAGGGCAGAAAACAAAACAGCTGGAAAATGCAAAGTCTGTTGACTTTTAGCACAGCCACTTGCTTAATTAATTCAATACCTCATTCTGGAATTAACGTCATGCTTAATTTCCAACATACATCAATCATGTTAATTAAAAATATAATTCAGTTATTTCTTTTGTTAGAAAATCTGTTTATGTAATCAATAACTTAGCTGATTCTAATACTTCATATCACTGCTTGTGACTCCTCAAATAGGAGGCAGGATGCAATCCTCATATAGTACTCCATGAGGAGCTTGGTAAAACCATTTATTTCCTGTCTTGGACTATCAAAACACATGACTAGTAGCTCAAAAGTTATGCTGGCTAACACAAGCATGTTCAAGATTAGTCCATTTGTAAGGCCATTAATTATACTAAAAATACCAACTAACACTAGCCAGCAAGAAACATAGGTAACAATGTTGAAAAAAAAATCCAAAAACCATAGTAGCGCTTTCTTAGGACCCAGTCAAATATTAGAAGTTAATGAATAAGCTTTCTCTAGAACTTGCAAAGTTTGTTCACTACAGTATTTTAACAATTTAGCTGCCATCGGGGTGTTTTCTTTTTTCTAATGATCCAAGATGATAACTTACATATTTTCTGTGTTTTTGAGACTACCAACATTAGCTTTCCAGGACTGGGATCTTAAAACATCAGGGGAGTGATCTTATACCACCTGACAATAAGTAATTTGTTTCTGGGGCAAGGGAGAAAGTTGCATCCCTTCAAGTGACTAGATGTTACATACACAATTTGGTTTTACTTATTCTTTTTACTTATTTTATTGCACCTGTGTGTTCCAGTCAGTGCTAGAAACAAATATGAGCAATCTGCTAGATTTTAAACCTACAAAATATCAGTTTTTGAGCCATCAGCCTTCAGTGCAACCTAGAATTTATTTTGTATTTGGCAAAGACTAATTATGTCACGGACCAAGTTTTCAATAAAGTGAAGGCTCTCTTTTCAAGAGATAGCTTAAGCTCTTCGTTTTACGTTTATCATAAACTGCAAGTTTTTGCATTCCAGCATTTTCTCTCTTTTTGCTCCTTGTTTTGCCATGCCATACCCACCAACATTTACAGATGAAAACTGGGACACATTGAGCCAAGCAATATCAGGATGTGACTTTAATGCTAGAATAGGTTCTCCCATCAGTGCCTTCAGCACCAAGGAGTTTAACACGCGGGGTTTATCTCGTGCAGAAACAGGATTTAAAATGGGGAAATCCCACAAAAGTGGGATCATTTTCACACAACGTTGGGCATTAACAAGCACAGAAAGTGGACAAAACCCACAAAAGCGGGATCATTTTCACATGACGTCAGGGACATTGAGCATTAATGTGAAAATAACCCACACAGAAAATGAACAAAATCGGCCTCTTTTTACTTTCAGGATTCTCTTGAAAGTAAAAAGCGGCTGATTTTGTCCACTTTCTGTGCGGGTTATTTTCATGTTAATGCTGAATGCCTCCGATGAGTCTGAAAATGATCCCGCTTTTGCGGGATTTTTCCTGGATTTAAATCCCATTTCGGCATGGGATTTAGGCACTTAGCCTCCCGTGTGATAAACTCCTAAGTTGTGGAATGCAAAATGATCTACAAGAGTTGTATGATTGGTCAACTAGTGATTAAAAGGTTAAAAAGCATTTGTTGGAAGTAACATATAAATTATACATATAAACACATATATACACAATTATTCCAGATAGATAGCAAAGATGAAATATCATACGTAAGGCACAAAACTCCTTCATAAGAAAATGGGAAACTTTTTTGAAATGATGAGTATAACTCCATGGAACCCATAAATGCATTTAATAAACTGGAAGATTTGTCTGTCAGTACATATAACTGTTTATATAAAATATATTTGCGGACACAGGTGTAGCACTGTCTCTTGCAATTTTTTCTAACTATAAAAATATACCACAGGTAGAGAGAGAAATTAGAATCCAGTTAGGTAGCTACATATATTTTATCATATATTTGAAGTTTCTAATGAGGAGATTTTGGCAGGTTGTTGATATCCAGACTAGATCCACCTTTGTGCATTTTCATCCTCAGTAATAAAAAAAACCCTGAACAAGCTGCCCTCATATAAAAAGTGCAAAAATAGAACCTCTCAGGAAGAATAATTAGGCTGTATTTCTAATTTATTTCTTAGTAGTATTTAGACAAATCTTGTTTTCCAGAATAAAGGTGCACTGTGATCAGACTGGTTGATGGTGTTTAACTGCCTTGGCTTCTACCATAGAAGCCTGGGAATAGGACTGTTATAATGGAGAGCCATAGCCTTCAGAAGTCACTACTATTCTCAATGCCAGATGCTGCCCAGTCCCCTTGTCCTCCCTCAGCCACTCATTCACCAGAGAGGTCTACTTCAACATGGACAATTCTGTTGTCATTATGCAAGGATGGATTGAGTGCCTCCTTGGGCAATGACCTGAAAAGCATATATGCAGAAATAGTGGAAGTTTACGTCTGCATATGTCACCAACAGGACTGTAGTCCTGGACCACCAGTCTTCCATATCATGTTCAGTTTGGTTTGCAGAATAGAAATACAATGTAGTTAAAAAAAAAAAAAGCTTTAGCAAAAACAATCACAAAGAAAAATAATGTGTTATGTCAAATTATGATAGTCTAGGAACTGCTATGTCACACTTTATGTTCAAGCAGGGGAAAATGTAGACACAATACATGAATTCTGGCATCTGATAGAAACATCCCATGTGTCTGTGTCTATTTCATTGTCATGCACATATTCTTCACATGATGCTGTGTCCATATTGTAATGGTCTTTCCTACAAAGAAACAATATCCCATGAAGAAAACACAGTTTGTGGAATGGCCCTGAAACAAATCAAGAGAAAATATATCTAGACAAGGAAGCTAATAAACAAGACTACTTTTTGCTTCTTCTTCCCAGACTGAAGAAATCCAATTATGTGTGTCCTGGGAAGTTTGTTAGAGCACATCTGAGCTGGTGGTTTGTAGTCAAAATTGGAGACTGCTGTTTCCCGTCTTTTCCTTGAAGCCAAACTCAAGAAGATCCTTCATGCAACAAGCAATTGGATAGCTTTAAAAGTGCATTTCAGATCTAGAGGATCTGAATTGAATCACAACTCTGGAGTGGGAGTAAGCACTTTAATCTCTTGCCCCCTGCTGCAGTCCTGATCTGAACTGAGCCACCCGTCCTTGCTAATACCTGTTCCAATGGGAGCTGTTTCTCCCAGTGCAAATAGCAGGTGTTTGTCCCTGCGAAGAACACTAGTTGCCGCAGATGACATCTAGTCTAAGGTCCTCCCACTCATACACACCAAAAGTGTTCAGGAGGAAGAGAGAGTCTTCTGCTTTGTCTGTGTTCACTGTAATAAACATGACGCAATTCCCAGATTACCAACCCAGGACACGTCTCTATGATAATTAGGTTTAGAAATATGAAAAATGGCTTAGATTTTGAATTGATCTTCCCTGCATGGTATAGCTGCTGCTGTTTACAGAGGGGACTTTCTTCCAGTGGAGATTTCCGATGGTGGAATGGGGGACATTTTTAACGCTTTCCCAGACAGGCTGCAAGGCCATCTGCCATTCTCTTCCCGAAGGTCTCACAAGTCACAATTCATCAGAGAAGATTTCTGGGCTTCAGGTAGAAAGAGGAATAAATTAAAACTGCTTTCTGTCCTGTCTCTCCCATTTCTGCCAGCACGAGTATGCTGTGAATGGAGTTCCAGTAACAGAAAGTTAGGATCCAAACCACCATTATATTTGTGTTCCTCTTTTGTGACCAATGTATTTTTATATGGTATCATCTAGGAAGGGTGAATGGGAACAGACTAAACAATGGGGCTTTACCATGTTAATATTATATAAGGTTTGAAACAATGTCTGTTTACCTCACTCCCAGAACAATTAAACTTACTTTCATTGAACACGTGACATACAGGTACTGGATCTGATCTTGTAGAATAAATTGCTGTGTGTGAAAACTAGCTATTTGTGGAATACAAGCCACATGAGTTACAAGTAAAAATGCAGTCAAATGACCTGCTGATAGTTTTCTACTCATGCAGTTTTTATCTTAAAAACATGTTCTTTTATGATTGTCTGCTTATGTTACACTGCTTGGTGGTTGTGAAGCATTTTTTCTTTTGAAGGAATGACTTGTAGAGGCTTCCAAACTATCCCCTCCTTCCCTTATGATTATCTCTTGTTTTGCTTTGAATGTGAGTGGAATAAAACCTTCACCATCTGCAGCAAGAACAATCCAAGAAGAACCTGAGGGAGAAAGGAAACAGAACATCAAAATATATTTGCATAATAAGCATTGATAAATTTGTCGTGTAATCAGCTGTGTTAAGTGTGCACCACAGGATAATAATACTGTATTATTATTTTTTTCTCCATCAGGTTTCTCAATCCATTTCTCAATCAGTGTCACTAATTGCTTAGAGTGCTGAAGAAAGTTGATTTTAAGTCATATCTAGATCGTTGTAGGAAGAACGGAAGATTTTCATATTCATTTGTATTCATTGCCAATTTCCTAACAAAAGTACTGTACTGAATATGTATAGTTTATTAACCCAGTTTACAGGGAACAGTGAGGATTTGGGTGCAAGGAACAGAAGGAACTTCTAAATTTGATTTCATCCCTGACTAGTTCAAAAATAAAAGATAGGAAGAGGAAGGAATGATCAAAAGTGATAAAGGGAGACTTCAAATACAGGGATTCAGGGTAGCTTCCAAATGATTAAAACCAGTACAGATTAAAACCCATACGAAGTCATATATATATATATATATATATATATATATATATATAT
>CM034701.1:233175244-233186370 GCA_020142125.1 Phrynosoma platyrhinos | reverse complement strand
AGCCTTCTCGGTGGCTGCTCTCACCATCTAGAACTCCCTTCCATAGGAGGCTAGACTGGCTCCCTCCCTGCTCTCCTTTTGCTGAAAGGCAAAGACATTTCTGTTTAAGCAGGCTTTTAATGTATAAGGGCGGGGGTTATTGGGGATGTTTTGTTTATCTTTTAAATTTTTGGTTGTTTTTAGATAGATAGATAGATAGATAGATAGATAGATAGATAGATAGATAGATAGATAGATGAGACATAGCCAGATCAGTCAATGCAGCAATACTGCAGACATCCTCCTTTGAGATCACCCATTGTCCTTCCATATAATTCATAACCTAACAACCTGATGGAATTGTCTGCAATTAGGAACACTGAACAAACCTGCAGTGAAGCTCCTTCTACTCCTGTATTTCTTGAACAGGCTATTAAGCTTTGGTATAGAGCTAGTATTCCTTGGTTTGTTTGGTTTACAACTATTAAATCCAGAAACAAAACAACTTTAAATGAAGGGGGGATTAATAGTGGGATTGCAAAAAAGAAAATATAAAAATGAAATGAAATAAATAAAATAAAATAAATAAAAATTGTACCAGGACCTGATGAGAAGAATATTGGAGGTTTCTACTGGCCTGCTAGCTGCAAGTGGTTTATCATCTGATTTAAAAAAATATGTAGTACTTTTTCTTAAGTTACGCACTTATGGAGGCCCAATATGCAAAATGATTTGGAGACTTGAGATGAGCACTGTGTTTCTAGAACATCCTATTCTTATCCCAGTAAGTAAGTCCAGAAGTAATGATTTCATGATGCATCAGATCTGGGGATGCATCTCCACAATAGAAATAATGCAGTTTAACACCACTTTTGAGTGGTGATGCAGTTCTGTCCTATGGCATCCTTGGGTCTGTAGTTTTGCAAGGCCTTTAGCTTTCTCTTCCAAAGTGCTGTTGGCTCAGAAAACCATAAATCCCAGGATTCTATAGGAGCCATGGCAGTTAAAATGGCGTCAAACTACATCACCACTCAAAAGCGGTGTCACACTGCATTACTTCTACAGTGAAGATGCACCCTCCATAAATGGACCTTTATTGGCTGATGTGCCACATGATAATAGCATAATGACCTACGAGGACTCCTTCCTCACAAATGGTTCAGTTTTTAAAATAATATTCTGGTTGCTGTTATTGTTCCTTCTGTTGCTGCTGGTGGTGGTGATGTGGCTGATTTTGTTTTAAACTTCTTAAGAAGCAGTGTGTTGTTACTACAGCTTTATAAGACATAAGCCTTTATTGAGCTCCTTTAGAAAATAGTAGAAACCAACAGCATTAGTGATGCTATCTTCCCCCATTCCACCATTTAGTTACGCTTCCCTTCTTTCTTCAGCCTTGCAGCATGCAAAGCTCTTTTTAAAAAATGATTTATTTATTTATTTATTTATTTGCTTCTAGGATTTATATCCCGCCTTTCTCCACAATGGAATTCAAGGCGGGATACAATATTTTAAAAAGACAAAGGCAAAGCTAAAACATTTATTGTGGCTAACCCCCTACAGCAAGGGCATCCATGCTGATTATGGCATGTTAGGATGAATAAATTACCCAATTATTGTCAGTTATGAACAGATAGTGAGGTTTTTCATTTCTTCTTACACGTCCATTGATTAGCATATTCCATATTTTCCTATTCTGTTTTACTGTAAAATACAAGCAAGAGCTCCCCAGGACATGTTTCTCATTAGTGTATTGTATATGTATGCAGAATGATGGTGAAAACAACATCACAGGAAAGAATGGAGCAGGAAATGATTGACTTTCTGCTAAAGGTATTAAATAATGATATATGTATACAGGGGTCAATGTAAAAGGAAGATATTTCCTTTTCTGATTGCTTCCACTTGCACAAGTAAATCAAAGGTGGCAGGTAAAGATAGGAATTTGAAAGATTACATTGGTGAGCTCCTTCTGTTCTCAGCATAGATTAAACTAATCCAAAGCATTGGAAGCATAATGATTTGAAAGACTTGCTGTGTCTTGATAGGGTTTTTTTTATGAATCAGAAAGGCATGACATTGTCAGAAAACATACCAGGAAATCTTTTATTTAAGTTTTCCAGTTCTTCAATTTAGTCAAAAAAGGGAAGCAAGCAGATTGCTTTTGTACAAGCCTGATAAAGATTAAGGGCTCTGTCACATTGCATGATTATAGTGCTATGATTCCATGTTAACTGCAGTGATTCTATCCTGGGACAGACAGTTCAGAGAGGCATGTTTAGAATCCACAGCCTGAGAGCTCTTCTTGGGCCTCTGACCAAACTATAAATGCCAAGATCCCATAGGAAGCACACAAGACTAGAAAAGCAGAATTTTAAGAGGATAAAAGTGTCTTTGGCTGGTACATATCACACAACGTTGTGTCCATCCTGCTGCTGCCTTGCATTCCATTAATTACTATAGTTTATCTTTTCACTGACAGGCAAAACCCTTCCATAGGCTCTCAATCTTGCTGATATTCCATTACTGCTTTGGTGCGATAGGTCCCTTCCACTGCAGTTCCACTTCTCAGGAAGTCATGCGATGTGAGTGGCTGTGATTCTGCTGCTCTCTGCCACCTCCTCATAGCAAGCGCGACAACCAACACCTTCCCGAAGCTGACTGCTGTGTGCACATTCACACAGCAACCACCTTTGGGTGGCGGTTGGCAGCCATGATTGCTTGTCCTCCCCCCACCACACACAAACACACACACTACTTCCCAGAACATTATATTTGGCAGTGCGGAAAACAGATCATGCAACCATGGATTGCCAAAGCCCTGTCTGGAGAAAAGTGTGGTAAGAAGCGATACCAAACTGGTATGCTTACATTCTTAAAGTAGCATGATTGTGGTGAGACAGCAGGCTGGTGTGATAAAGTCCTAAGTGGAATAATAGCGATTGTGCAGTGTGAAAGGACTTGGGGACTTTTGTATAACTAGTCATTTTTAAGAGCAATAATAGCAACTTCTCTGCCAGCACTATCATGATACTGCACCCATTGATTTGAGCTAGGGTGCTTATTAATCTCTATCCAGTTTCTGGATATTGGGACCAAAAATTGTGGAAATGGGGAGGGGAGTTTGGAAGAGATTCCACCTCTTTTCTAAATCACAGCATATCCACTAATAGGGTATGGGGCAGCTGTAGTCAGGGGCCATGGTACTTGTGGGTCAAATAGGTGGGAGGGTTTGATCAGCATCAGCTAGTCATGAATCAAAATTATGAACTCAAACCAAGCTTGACAGAACAAGCTCAACTTGTCAGACCAAGATCCAGCAAAGGGGTAAGGGGTGGAGGTAAGATGAATTTAAGTAATACTAGAAAATATACATGTAAATAACTTTTCACAGTATAGCTGATCATTCCGAAAAGACCCTGCTCAGTAAAATAAATCTTGCATCTAAGAAAGAGAGTACGTAATAAAGGGAACTTACCATATTTCATTTCAACAATAGGCAGATCAAACAGTTGCTGGACTAAACTCAGGTGAACCTTGCCGTCACATAGGAGGACAGTTTTGGTCTCTTCAGCTATAGCTCCATTCGAAAAATGCTTCTTTGGGCACATAAACAGAAAGAAAAATGCTTCTTAGAACAGTGATGATCATTCTTCTACATTAGTAATTATCCCCACAAATCAATCCATCTCAGTTTTTCATTGCTTCCTCTCCCTCTGTTTTTCCATGCATAAAAATATTTTTGTGGGATAAGAGGCATAAACAATTTTATTTTCTTGCTGTCAAGAGGCTTGCAAGCAAGCGTCAAGGATTGGTTTCCAAAGGTAAGAGTTGAGGCCAATTGGAAATACTGAAAGAAAGCTGGGAAACTCTAACAGCAAATGCATCTTTACTCAGAAGGAAGTCCCCCTGAGTTCAGTAAGGGGTATTCCTAGGTATGTAAACATAGGATTGTAGTCTGAGTACTGGAGTCCTAGGGTGTTGCCACACAGCAGAATTAATGTGGTTTCATACTGCTTTAACTGTCATGGCTCCATCCTATGGAATCCTGGGATCTGTAGTTTGATGTGGGACCAGAGATCTCTTAGAGAAAAGGCTAAATATCTCACAAAACGACAGATCCCAGAACTCCATGGCATTGAGCCATGACAGTTAAAGGGGTGTCAAACTGCATTAATTTTGCAGTGAAGATTTAGGCTATGTCATCTCAGAGTTCTGATTAAAGTGACATTGAGAAAGTACATATAAAGGCTGGGAGTACGTAGTGGGGACTGACATGGTACACTTGTATGGAAGTGGTGCGGGAGAGTTTAAGCAGCAAGAGACAGAACAGTAGAGAGAAGGAAAGCAGCAGCTCTGTGGAATTGGATGCTGCTCTCAGGAAAGGACTCCAGCCTGTACTTGTATTTTTACAACTTTACAAACTTAAAAACTTTTGAACATGTGTACATTATGTACGACATACACTGGACAGAGTGGATCCCAACATAGTATGTGTGCACATACATAGGCATGGCACTGTGTTCACCAATGAAGAATTTAAGAATTCAAGATTTCGTGATAGTCATTTAGTGGTTGTGTCCACAATGTTTGTTTCAAATTTTCGGGTGTCCCCTTTGACTCAAAAACATATGGCAAACCCCTGGGTTACTGTATCATAAAATGTGAAAATAGTGAGTAAATATGTAGTGGATGGTAGCATTACCATCATGGATGCAACATATTGCAAGTTCTGTGTCCTTAAAAAAAACAAAAACCAACCCAGTTTTCTCTTGAAAGTTGGATGTTACAAGATATTATTTAGCAAATGTGCCAATATAGGTGCCGGGAACATAGGCATCACTGGAAAATGAGCTTTTAGAATGAGCACTTAAATGAGAAAAGAAGAGTGTGGCAGCTTTAACTGCTGACTTGTAAATAAGGAGCAAGAGAATTGGACCTTTCCCTGCACACACATATAGCTTAGCCTTGCTTTGCTCAGAAAATCCTTTGAGCTTCACACAGTATGCAGGAAAACTAATGTCTTGTTACTAGGATTGGCACTCTTCCAATCCCTGAGCAATGTGTTTCAGGACAGTATTCTCCAACTGCTATGCATCTAGTGTTATCCCTTTTTCTGGCAGGAGTCTACTATCAGGACAGAATATGGAGAAACAGAATGGTTTTCTTTGAAATGCCTCATGGCTAATAGCGATCAATATTTTGGACAGAATAGTTTGAAATTGGTGAGGGGGGTCAGACAAAGCTGCCTTTTATAACCCTATCTGTTTAACTGATATGCAGAATGCATACAGAAAGTGGGATTAAATTTAGAGGAAAGTGATATGAAAATTCAGGGAAGGAACATGAACAATTTAAACTATGCATTGGTTACTAGCAGAAAACAGCAGACATGAAATAAGTATTGATGAAAGTTATGGAACAAAGTGCAAAAGCATAGTTACAGGTAAATATTAAGAAAATAAAAATGATGACCACAAATTATTCACATAACTTAAAAGTACATGATTAATACATCAAAATAGTTTTTAAAATTTCTATATGTCCACCCAGTCATTAATCAAAATGGAGACTAGTGAAGAAATCAGAAGAAGGCTAAGACTTGGAGAGGGAGCCATGAAAGAACTTTATAAAATCCTTAAGTGTAAAAATATATCATTAAATACCAAAGTAAGAATTTGCTATGCCATATTTCCAGTCACTGGACGTTATCACACGCGGGTCTCAAAGCAGCAAGAAAGCTGTATGGAATCAATCCAGAACTATACCAGTATAGACCCCACAAGATGGAAATTGCTATCAGACGCAACTAGCATCATTCCGCAATGAACGAAAGCAGCATCATTGCGGTATCATTCTGGTCGCACAAATGTAATTCCCCAGGAAACCGGCATTCAAAAGAACGGGGATGATGCCGCATTGGGACAGGGATGGGACGGGGTTCTCTGTGACGTCGTGTGAACACATGGGAAAAGGAACCGCAATGGAACGGGGATGGGACAGGGTTGTGTGCGACGTCATGTGAACACACGGAAAAAGGAACCACAATGGGATGGGGATGGGACGGGGTTCTTTGTGACGTCGTGTGAACACACGGGAAAAGGAACCGCAATGGGATGGGGATGGGATGGGGTTCTGTCTGCTTTAGATCCCGTGTGATAACGTCCACTGTGTATGGCTGTGAAGGCTGGATAATGAAGAAAGCTAACAGGAAATAAATCAACTCATTTAAAGTATGTTGTTGGATAAGAATTCTATAAATACAATGAACAGCCAAAACAACAACAAATAAAAATGGGGGTTAAGAGTGAATTGAGTTGGAATTCTCCTTAGAACTCAAAATCACTGAACAGGCTATCATACTTTGGAGACATCATGACTCACTGGGAAAGAGAAGACCATAGTGCTGGGAAAAATGGAAGGCAGTGGGAAAAGAGAAAGACTGCATTGCTGATGAATTGATTCAACCAAGAAAACCATAGCCCTCAGTTGGCAAGGGCTGAGCAGGGCTGACCTGGGCTCTTGGACATCTCTGGGGGGCGGAACAGACAAGAGAGAAAAGGCGGCTGCAACCTGCATTTTCCAGAAGTGGGTCAAACCCCCACTGTCTGCACTGGCCACTCCCAAGGTGGCTTGAATGCGCATGGCTCGACTGCGCAGCTGTGTAATTCTTTTTGTTGCCTCCTTACCATCCAAAAGCATCGTCACACAAACACACCGCCAGTGACTGCCTGCTGCCTAGATGCCATCCCATTGGAGGGCCGCCCCTTTGATCAGCCACACAGTCGCACCTGTGATCCTCCACTGGTACAGGACATCGGAGCATCGGTGTTCAATTACGGCCAATTGGCCAGCACAAAATTACAATAAAACACATCTTAATTGTATACAATAAGTTCTTACAAGAACATACCGGTCACTACAGGCAAATCCCTCTAATCTCTTAGTTTATAAACTAGTTCGTACAATAACGGGATTAGGGGCATGTGATTATCTAAGCACAATAGTAGATGGAATTTCTAATAACTTCGGTAAGATGGATTAGTATAGCATCATGTATAGATCCAGACGTATAGTACCATACCTGGATCATTATTAGATCGAAAACTACAGCTGTATCCCCTGACTTTTTATACTGTTTCAAAAAACAAACAAACCCAAGAGGCTTTTGCTTGCATACAAGCATTAACGCTAAACAATATTACTGCTTAGTTACCACTCTCTTCTCTGTATTGTATACAAAAAAATTATAACATACTTTTATCATATTATATATTTGAAGGAGGATTGGTGTGGCCAGTAAAACACTGGCAAAGCACAACCATGGAGACCCTCCCTATATACCCCCTTCACCCCATGCCCTCTCTTGGACTGTCTGGTTTGTGTATGTTGTATTTATATCCATTGGCGGTGTCACAGTTTCACTTTTTAGCATTGCCTTCCTGACCATTTGGTTACGCCGGCTCTGTCCTTTTTAAATGCTCACCTGTACCATTCATTTATATACAGCTTTAGGGATAGGGTTAGGATGTATAGCTCCTTCAGAACTGCTCTCACATTGGGGTGTTTATATTGATGGTTGAAGGTGACATTTTGTGGGCTAAATCAGAATATCTTGGAGCCTTTGCAGACTGCCAGAAATAGTGCAAATTGAGTCCACTTTTAGGGTTAGGGTTAGGGAATCATGGGAACTGTATTTTATTGTGGCACCAGAGCTCTCTGATAGAGAAGACTCAATGTCTCAGGAAAAAAAAAATCCCATGATTCCCTAGCACTAACCCTAACCCTTAAAGTGGACTCAATTTGCACTATTTCTGGCAGTCTGCAAAGGCCCTTGGATTATTTTTGCTCCAGATATGTATGAAAAAAAGTTTTTAAGAACGTGCTCTAACTAGGACAGGGGTAAGCCACCTAAGGCCCGGGGGCCAGATGCGGCCCCCCCGAAGCCTTTGGACCGGCCTCAGGCCAGTCCAGCCCCCGCTGCCACCGCCGCCCGCCATGATGATATTAATTATTGTTGTTATTACTTGTTCTTGAGGTTTTCTTGGCAAAATCTCCACAGGGCTTTTCTGGGGCTGAGAGAGTGTGCATGCATATTTTATTTTATTTTATTTTATTATTTTTTTATTTATTTTTTTTATTTGCTTATTTATTTATTTATTTATTTTTGGTGCTTTGGCCCCCCCAATTGTCTGAGGGACAGCAATCCGGCCCCGGGCTCAAAAAGCTTGCCTACCCCTGAGCTAGGAGGTAGGCATTGTGACTAACATAGGGAGACAGTGGAGTTACTAATTGAGAGAAGTGGAGCAAAGAGAGAAGAGGAAGAGGAAGCAGCCTAGAAAACTGATATCGGAGAAGACTGACCAGCCGAGACAAACACATGGCCTATACAATCATCCTTCTGGATTTGCGGACGTGCCATTTGTGGTTTTGATTACTCACAAATGGCAAGCCTGCGGATTCCCTCCCTCTATCCTTCTTTCCACACCAGCCTTTCCTTGGCCATGCAGTTTTGCAGCAGCTGGAGCAGCCTTGCCTTGGTCTTTGAGACTTGGGTTGAAAGCACAGCCTTGCTTCAATCCCAGAGGTCTTGAGGCAGTCACACCGGCCTTGCCTCAGCCCTGGAAGCTTGAGGTGGCTGGCAAAACCTTGCCTTGGTTTTGGAGGCCTTGAAGCAGTCGCACCGGCCTTGCTTTGGCCCTGGAGGCTTGAGGCAGTCATGCTGGCCTTGCCTTGGCTCTGGAGGCTTTGGCCGGTACAGCCTTGATTCGGCCCTGGTAGCTTGAGGTGGCCAGCACAGCCTTACCTCCACCATGGAGGCCTTGAGGCGGCCAGCGCAGCCATTTCTCCACCACACTGGCCTTCCTGAGGAGAAGAAGGAGGGAGGGAAGGAAGGAAGGAAGAAGGGAAAGAAATGCTCAACTCCCCTTGTCACCATGACACTGCCATTGAGAACAATGGGACCTGAATATTCACAAAATTTCAAATTTGAGGGGGGGCGGATCCAGAATGGACCACCAACCCCCTACGAATTCGGAGAGACAATAGTATTCCCTGAAGAAAGCAAAAGTGAACTTATAGACTACCCAAGAAGAGTTCATCTCTATATCCATTCTGTCTTTAAGATGTTGGGTTTATCTTCTCTCTTTATTCCAAAGGAATCAGAGCTGGCCATAAATTTGTTGTTGTTAGCTGCCTTTGAGTTGACTTCAGCTCATAGTTTACTTTCCCTGCCTTTCACGGTTTGTTTCATCATTTTGGCTGCTGTCCTAAACACAAGATGGCAAGTCCCTGTTGAATTCTCTAGGCCAGGGGTAGGCAACCTAAGGCCCGGGGGCCGGATGCGGCCCCCCCGAGGCCTTTGGACCGGCCCCAGGCTGGTCCTGCCGCCCCTGCCCCCACCATGATGATATTGATTATTGTTGTTATTACTTGTTCTTGGGGTTTTCTTGGCAAAATCTCCACAGGGGTTTTGCCATGGCTTTTCTGGGGCTGAGAGAGTGTGCATGCATATGTTTTTTAATTTTTTAATTTTTTAAAAAAAGTTTAATTTTTATTTATATTTATTTATTTATGGTGCTTCGCCCCCCCCCCCCATTGTCTGAGGGACAGCAACCCGGCCTCTGGCTCAAAAAGGTTGCCTACCCCTGCTCTAGGTGTTCATTATTGTCATTAAAGAAGCTGAGACTCAAACTGTTTGAAGCTAATTTCCTTACTTCTATACAGTTCAAACCTCATCCTATCCCCAACCTATACCTCAAGTAATTGGTATTTGGAATATCTCTCAGTTCAGCACCATCTGTAAACCATGTTAGCATCCTATTTAATCCTCCACATGTTAAATGAGAAGCAAAATGCAGTGTCACAACAATTTAACAAAAGAAGAGACATAAAAACAATTTGGATCTTGTCCTCCATCTTCTGTAATCTTTATTTTCTTGAGATCTGATACTTTTTGTAGCTATAGTTTTCTATCAACAGATGCATTGCTGCATTGTCTGCTTCTGTTTTTGGTAGTCTGCTCCACATCTTAATTAACCTTCAGCACAAATTAATGTCTCCTAATCTCCTTTAGTGCTCTGAGGCTGGTTTCTGTTCATCCTGACTTGCTCCCTCAGACAGTTTTGCTGCATCAGTGTGGTATACGCCATGAAAATCCCTGTCAGCTTCCTCATCACAGTTCATTTTTCTCTCAGTCTAAAGCAACCATTTGAGGTTTCTGCTGTATGCATCATCACAATGGTTCAGTTCTTAGCAGCAGAAAAAGTAATGAATCTCTGTCTGATGTATACCACATCAGATTAAGTTGGAGGTGGGATCGTGTGTTTTAATGCTCCTTTGTAAAGTCCTGATAGTAGAAATTTGATGTCCAAAAGTCTGTCCTATGCTTTTATGTGCTAGTCACCTATATGTAGAAATCTTCCCCCAAAAATCATTCCATCATATGACCCTTGTCTACAGACTGAGAGGCTTATTGCATCGCTAAAATAAAGAATTTTACCCGAATCTAATTTAATTTTAAATCGGGCTGCATCTGGACCCTATCACAAAGATTTTGCAGCCAAAATCACCGCCCAAATGCAGCCTGGGGCCATCCCAAGTTCCAGGCACCTCTTTTCAAAACCAGGAGCTTTCTGAATTTAAAAAATGGCTGCTGGAGTGCTTCTGGATGCAGGGATGGACCCAGGCTGCATTTGGGCGGTGATTTTGGCTGCAAAATCTTTGTGATAGGGTCCAGATGCAGCCCGATTTAAAATTAAATTAGATTCAGGTAAAACGCTTTATCAGCCATGCAATAAAGTCCTTAGGTGTGTATGTGTAATTGTCTTCAAGTCACCTGTCAGTCTATGGCAACCACATGAATTTCATAGGGTTTTCTTAGGCCAGGAACACTCAGAGGTGGTTTTGCCACTTCCTCCCTCTACAATACAACCTACAGCTCCTGGTATCCTTTGGCAGTCTCCCATCAATGTACAAACCAGAGCTGACCCTGCTTAGCTTCCAAGATCAGACAGGGTCTGGTGCCTTTGTGGTATTTAAACCCTGGCAGGTTGAGGTTTACCACCTCAACCAAAGTTTGAAAGCAGGGCTAATGTCTTGCTTCTACCAACAAACAAAATTCTAATCATTTCCTAATGGCACAGGCCGAA
>CM034701.1:233129311-233141170 GCA_020142125.1 Phrynosoma platyrhinos | reverse complement strand
TTTGCTCTTTTTGTGCTCCTTCATAGTTGTCTTTTGCTATAATGCTAATTCCTTCTGTCCTAGACCAAAGCACCAGTTTTTGCCTTCAGTATACGTCCTCCTGAATAAATGGATCGGAGGGGACTATAATCGTACTTTCTCATCCCATCCGATACCACACCACCCTGAAGCTCTGAGTCTTTCTCCCTCAGTGTGGAACCCCCCAGAAGATTTGGAGTTACAGTTTTCATCTCTGACTGTTGTCCATCCTTACTGGAGATGGGGCTGATGAGACATCTGGGAGGACCCACATTGAGGAAGGCAGCTCTGTGTGTCCAAATGTCAGATGCAAAAAGGGCTCTGTATAGATACAGCTGTATGCATGTGGCAAAAATAAAAGCCAGAGGGCCACTATACTGTGCTGAATTCACGCTAGTACCAAAAACATCCAGTAAGAAATAGCAGACAATTAAAAATTGAAGGTAAATTCATAGAATCATAGAGTTGAAAGAGACCACAAGGGCTGTCCAGCCCAATTCCCTGCCCTGCAGAAAGACACAATTAAAACACTGCTCACAGGTGGCCATCCATTCAGATTGTTTTCTTTTTGCCACCATAATTTGATCCCTCCTCTTCTCCCTCTGATTTCCCAGAATGGTCTATGTAAAAACTGATTTGCTGGATGCATGATAAAGACAGCATTCTTGCTTTGCAAAACTTGCTTGACTTGGGTCCAAAACACACTGCGGAAATAATCCAGTCTGAGACCGCTTTAACAGTCCAGACTCAGTAGTAGGGAACCCTGGGAATTATAGTTTATTGTGACACCAGAGCTAGATGTCTCACAGATCTACAGTTCCCAGAATTCCCTTGCATTGAGCCAGAGCAGTTAAAGCAACCTCAAACTGGATTATTTCTGAATTGTGTTTTGGTCCTTGGGATTTCCTTGTGGAACAGCCAGTGTGCCATATCATTGGGCAATGAATGAATAAAGTTGAGGCTAAAGCACTCAGTGCTTTAGTCTCAACTTTCAAGGATAGCTCCTTTAAGGTTTGGACTAGAACCCAAGGCAGATTCACTGCCGCATTGAGACTAACATTAAAGCCCCCAGGTGCAACTGGACAACTGAAAAATGGCATCTCACTGAGAGGGGGACACAGTTCTGTCTCCGTGGCTTAAAGCCACCTCCTGTAAAGCTTGTCTCACATTTGAGAAGAAAAAAACAAAAAGGGGGGGGGAGAGAGAGAGAGACATAAAAAGATGATAAATCAATTTGCTGCAGAGTAATCTCTGGATATTGTAAGTAACAATTTTATTAAGAATCCTGCATATATGATCTCTTATCCAACCCCATTCTTACTTTGCAGCCTTTAATTGCTTGCTCTTACCATTGCTATTTGCACTGACTCAGGACAGAATGAAATTTGGGGGTTAAGAATTATTCATAAAATTTTATTGCATTTTCTGGACTAGCCCAGCCCAGGAGAAGGCCTTTAAAAAAAGGAGATTGCTGCGGTTGTTCAGCTGGATCTCAGAATAATACCTCACTTCTGAGGTACCTGGAGATTAAGACTCAGTCTACTCTTAGGGAAAAATTACAAATAGACAGGATACTTAGATTATGTTCACTTTTATTACCAATGAAGTTATAATAAAACTCTTAATGAAACTTTCTATTGTTTCTGTGAGCCACCATTAAGAAAACGTATTTCCACCTGGCTGCTCTGGATAATGCCATAATTGCAAGAACTGGCGAAAGCAGCCTCACCTCTGAAAAGATTAAGATAATGATGATATCATTATTCTGGTTTACTGTGATAATGAAAACAGGGCAGCAGACCTGAATAAAAATATAGAAGACCTTTTGGTGTCTAGATTCTATATTAGCTTAATTCTGTTTTAATATTCCCTTTTGTGTGTTTTTAATTGTACTGTTCTTTTAAATTGTGAGCTGCTTTGAGTTCCAATTTTGAGGGGAAAGTGGGATATATGTAAATATGGCTGCTGCTACTGCTGCTACTACTACTACTACTACTACTACTACTACTACTGGTTGAATCTCCCATATCTGTAATTCTGAAATCCAAAATACTCAAAACCCTTCAAACTTCTTGCACGGGTGGTCGAGATGATGACACTTTTGCTTTCTCATGGTTCAGTGTGCAGAAACTTTGTTTCATTTACTAAAATTTAAATTATTGTATCACATTACTGTCATGCTATAAGATGTATATGAAACATAGATGATTTTTGTGTTTAGACTTGGATCCCATCTCCAAGCTACCTCATTATGTACATATATACAATCTGAAATCCAAAACACTTCTGGTCTCAAGCATTTTGGATAAGGGATACTCAGCCTGTAATAATAGATTCCATGCTAGTATTTCTGCAAGGCATGTATGTATACTATACTTTGTGTATATGTAGAGAGAGACCAATTTATTATTAACCACATATAGTGGGGCCTCACTATCTGTGGGCTTGCCATCCACAGATTTAAGCATCCATGGATGGCAAGCCCTGTTGTCCCCAATAATGGTGTGTGCTGCACTGCCATTAGGGATAACGAGACTTGAGCTCCTACATTTTTTCGTGTTTGCGGGGTGTGTGTGTCTGGAACAGAGTCCCATGGATACCAAGGTCTGACTGTATTTGAGCAGGATTATCCCAAACGTCTTTATAGAAATGTGGTGGCATAGGTTGGAATCTATAAGTTGTATTTGATTTCATCCACTGTGTACCAGTGGAAAGCAGTTGTTGTTGTTAACTGCCCTCGAGTTGACTCCAAATTATAGTGACTCTGTGGATGAGACATCTCCTACCCTTCCTATCCTCCACTGCTCTGCTTAGGTCCTAAAGATTCTGGCCCATGACCTCCCTGATTGAGTCTATGATACTTTCTGTGTACAAATTGAACAAGAAGGGTGATAGAATGCAGCCTTGCCTGATCCCCTTGCCAATTGGGAACCATTCTGTTTCTCCATATTCTTTCCTAACAGTATCCTGTTGTCCTAAGTACAAATTTCTTAATAGGACTATCAGATGTGGTGGCACTTCCATGTCCTTAAGAGCCATCCAAAGCTTTTCGTAATCTATACAGTCAAATGCTTTGCTGTAGTCTATAAAACACATGCTGATTTCCTTCTGGAATTCCCTGGTGCTCTCCATCATATGTTTGCAGTATGGTCCCTAGTGCCTCTTTCTTTCCTGAACCCTGCTTGCACCTCTGGGATTTCTCTCTCCATATAAGATTGGAGTCTGTGTTGCAGAATTTTGAGCATAATTTTACATGCTTGGGAAATTAATGCTGTGGTCCTATAATTGCTGCAGTTTTTTGTGTCTCCTTTTTGGTGGATAGGAATGTATATTGATCATTTCCAGTCTATCAGCCACCATTTTGTTTTCCATATTTGTTGGCATACTTTAATTAGCACTAGTGTTGATTCTTTCAGTATGGATCGTAGCAGTTCAATTGAGATATCATCTGTTCCTGATAATTTAGGAAGTAACTGAAGGTAGTGAGAGTGAATTCCCCTGCCAATGCTTCCATCGGCAGACCCTTCCTCTAAGTTGCCTCAAAGGTTATAAATACAACTGAAGGAGCCTCTTGTGAGCTGTGGAATGGGGAAAGGCCAAGAGGAAGGGAAAATCCCTAAATGCTGCAGCAGAGCACCTTCTGTCAGATGTACATGGGTTAGCAGAATGACACTATTGCATCCCCTCCATTTTCCCCTTCTTTTGTGACTTACACTTTTGACAACTGAATATTGACTTACAAAACTGGTGTCCACATTCATTCACAAAATTGTATTCAGCAACATACTAAATTTATTTGGTATGCTTTATTTAATATAATTGTTCTAGATAAATCCTCCCACCCTCGTTATTTTGTGGTTGAGTTCAGTGTATTATTTGCCATGCAATAATTTGCCGATAGGCTTTTCTAGTACATTGAATTATGTTGTTTTTAAAGTCTTGAGCCCACAAGATTAAACATGTTTAAACACATTACTTTTTAGTAAAATGTGTAGAATTGCAATGCATAAATGTAAAGTAATTATCATGATACATATGTTTCTTACACTGAGAAATAATACCTCTGATAAGGAGCTCTGTGCCAAGTTTCATTTGTCCCACTACAAAGGGGACAGTCACATTTACATTTTTGTCATGAGAAGATCTAGATCTCCACCGTGATGCAATACGGGGTCGCTGCTCCCACTACAGTTTAAATGCCCAGATCTCTCTGTGTTATTTAAACACTTTGGTCTAACACTTTGAAAACCTCACATTTAAACTGTATAGGATTGTATTTTAGATTGTAAGCTGCCTGGATAGCCTTTGGCTTAAGGCGGGATAGAAATAAATTATTATTATTATTATTATTAATATTTCAGTGAACTGGGTAATAGAAATACAGTATATTTTCCAGAATTCTTCAGGCAACATGGAAAATACATGTAAATCTACTTAAACCTTTTTTAAAAAGATAATCTTTATCACATTATTGAAGCTCTGCAGTTTGAACCAGACTCCAGGAAAGTAATTTCTTTGGTCTGGATTAGGTCTGATTCTAGGTGCATCTAGGTTTACAAAGCAGAAGGCATTGTGCAGCTGTTCAGTCTTTCCCTCTATAATGAATTTTCGATGACAATTTTCTAAAAAGAGGAAGAAGTGGTGAGATAAGACAGAAGGTTTGCAAGAAGAAATTCTGCAAGATTTCTGTGAATGAGGCATAATGATAGGAATAAAACTGCCTCATCTGAAAGCATCCTACATATTTTTGACTTTTCTGAAAGGGAAAGGACGCAGTCTTTCTGTAGGTTATATATCTTTTGGCTCCTTGACTAAGGGCCTTTGCAGACTGCCAGAAATAGTGCAAATTGAGTCCGCTTTTAGGGTTAGGGTTAGGGTTAGGGAATCATGGGAACTATTTTATTGTGGCACCAGAGCTCTCTGACAAAGAAGGCTCAATGTCTCAGAAAAAAATTCCCATGATTCCCTATCACTAACTCTAACCTTTAAAGTGGACTCAATTTGCACTATTTCTGGCAGTCTGCAAAGACCCTATGTTTGGATTATTAACCATGGTCTTTTTTTAGATCTCCTTGCCTTGTTAGATGAGCAAGAGAGTGCTGAGGAGTTGGTCCCAGTGCTGCCATAAGGAGGAACATATTTGGAAGGATATCCCTACAGAGAAGATATTCAGGGTATCTATACAAGCAAACAGATAACCCCAGTTTACATAAAAACTAGGATTTTACTCACATTTCTGGGATGAAATATGGGCCATAGTGAGGAACAGCCAAGTACCAACTTGGTTTTCAATTTTGTTGAATTTTCCTACAGAGAAGGCTGCTGCCTTTCTTTTTCTGACAGAGACCTTGCATCTCTAAGAACAACAACATGAGACAGCAACTCAGCAATGGTGTTTTGTTTATTGAATATAACCTTACAAAAGAAAATTGAATTTGAGGGATTGATTCCTAATTTTACAACGAGAAAGGCAGAAAAATAAAGTGTTAGAAGTGAATTGGCTTAATGTTTCCAGCCAAATTGGTCCGTTCGAATAATAATAATAATTTTAAAAATGACCAGATAATAACTTTCTTAATGATCAGAACGCTGCAAAATAGTTAGATAACTTGTTATGGAGTCATGAGCTGGGTGTTATTATTAAACAAAAGGAACAAAAGTGGGTGTTTTTCTGAAATGGAAATGATGATATAACAGTAATTTCAGAATGAAAAAACAAACATGAAGAACAGATTATTTTCGTGAGTCATGAGATTGTATATTTGGAAAACAGGATTCCAGTATCCATGTGGGAAGGGGACCCATGTTACAAGTTTGTCCCAATCCCTCCTAACCTCCTGTCTGTAACCTGTGATGCCTTGGAAGTCCTGCCATGCATGGATCATTCTGTTTTCCATGGGGAGCTAGCTTTAGTGGGGCTTAGCATTTCCCAAGAGGAGTTTTATCATCCACAGGGCCAAACATATAAAATGTCAGTACAACTTATCTTGTTCTGTGTATTCTTGGAATTATTCCTTCTGCTAGGAAATCATTAGAACATCTTTTTTTTTTTAAAAAAAAAATGTTTTTAAATCAGGCAGAGTATTTCTCAGAATATCTAGGTTTGGAAAGCATTTTCTAGCTGAAAGTGGTATTCTTTGTGAACCTCTGGGGACTTCCTTGCATTTCTTACTGTGCTCTGCTGCTATGATTTCATTACATTATGCTTAGCCTGAGTAGATGTGTGGTTTTTCTTTGTGGAATTTATTGCCATGCTTCAGAATACTTTTTGTCCATTAAGAAAGATGTCAGAGTACATTTGGGGATTGGATGATACTCAATATTAGTTGGTATTCTGTTCCTCACTCTGCCCCATATCTCATGCCAGAAATGTGAGCAAAATCCTGCTTCTTATGTCAGCTGGGGTTATTTGTTTGCTCGTATAATATTTAAATGCTGAAGGAATGCTTGTGATCTTAGACACTCATGAAACATATATTTATATAACACAGTTGCCACTAAAAGCCAATATTGTTAATTAAAATGGAAATTTGTTCTATAATCTGTGGCAAGCTGCCCAGGTGCCCAGTGCTTTAACGGGACCTAGTGGATATTCATTAATCTAAGTAGGAGGTGCTCAAATGTTTTCAGCACTATATTAACCAGTGTTCTGTATTCCTGCAGGATCTGTCAAAGCAAGGCTATGTAAGGCAGAGTGTGGGACTGAAGAGGTGGATAACCCATTTCTTCCCATATTCTGATAGTTCTCACCACTCAGGGATGGGAAAAGGAGGGGATCAGCCTTTTTTTTCTCCTCTGAGTTTTGAAAGATCCCTTTAGCCCTGTTGGTTTCCTTCTTACATTGTTTAATAAGGCATCACTTATTACCTAGCAAGTATGTAGACACATTAGCCTGATCCTTCCCATATGTGTACGTGAAAATGGTTCTTCTTTGGAGCATGTGTAGTCTATGTACACATGCCCATGAGTTGGAAAAAGACCAGCAGTTTTGCATTTGTGAGGGTAGAGTGGGCTTCCCATTGCAGGTAAAAAGTGCTTGCGCTAAAAACAAAATTACAGGTATATCTCAGTTAATAATATAGATGTGTTCCTGGGCATTATTTCTTTAATACGGTAGAAAATCTGGTATCAGGGCAGAAATAACATGGAAATAATAGGGATAGATTCCTACATCACAAAAGAAAGGGGGAAGCAGTTCAATATGTTTCAGCAAATTTTTTATCCAAAACTAATTATGTACATGTGAAATGAATCAAGCAGGTCAAGTAAGTTTGGCACAGATTTTAAAAAAAATTTCCCCCACCTTCTAGAGACCACTTGAAAGCTTCTTCCAAAATGTACCCAGGGATGATTTTTTTCGTTCATCATTTTCTTATGATTTCCATTTTGGTGGCCAGACCTATGCCTTTTTAACTATTGGGGACAGCTGGTAAGACAAGCTTATCTAATTTCCCTTTTCTTTCTGATTTGCTCAGTATTCTGGAAGCAGTAGATGTTTACCTTTTGTGGTCAGACATGTTCAGATATACTAGGATCAAACAGAGAATACTGTAATCCCATTCTTGCCCACTTCAAACTTTATTGCTTTTTTTTTTTTTTTTTACTACAGACACTGCTGCAAATGTATACTGAAAGTCTCTCTTTCTCCAGCCCTCCATCATCCTCTTCCTAGTGCCAATACTGCTAAAAAATCTTCTAACTAGGCAGAGGAAAAGGAAGAAAAGAGGGACTGGGGTGATATAATAAAGATACTTCTTTGTCAGAGGCTTTGGTAACTGAGGTGTGCTTGCATTTAAAAAGTCTGAGAGTGGGGATGAAATCAATAATTTGTCTATAAATGATGTTGCTTGTGCCACAACTTACTTTTCCACCACCTTGTTCTTTTCAGAGCAGGGGATTACTGAGTTTTCTGGACTGTCTTCTTATGGAAAACCAGCTCAGAGAAAGCATGGGATTTAATGGACATTTTGAAGGGAGTAGAGTGGGAGATTCTGAAGGGAATATCTGTGTGTGTTTGCATGCGTGCCTTGGTTTCCCCCCCTCAGCTCTGACCTCACTCTTGCTTTGGAAATGCTTGTGTTCTTACAGTATGTACAGTATGAATGTGCTGCTATTAATATATTCCTTGTAGGAAGGGGGACAGACTGGGCTGAACAGCATGTGTGAAAAGAGATCTTGTGCTAGGAGGAGACATGAATTTTGAATTGAGTCATTTTCCCCTGTCTGTCAGGGTTCCCTTCCCGCAGTCAGTCTCCTCTGCAAGTTGAGCTAAACCGATGCAGGTCACTAGGTTCTCTAATTGCAGTTCCATGTTTATATTAAGCACTGGCCGGACTTCTCGCTTTCTGGTCTTGACTTATTTTCATTCTGTAAGTATTGTTGCTGTTCATATCTATTGTCGGTGCAGAGACACCAGCTGAAATTTCTCTTAAGCCTGTCGTTGCATGGATGGCTCCCTGCCAGCAAAAATTAGACCCAGGCATGTCAGCCCTTTTTATGTTGCCCTGGGGCAGATTATTGCCTCAAGCAGTAAGTGATGTTTTTCTTTAAGAAAGGAAGGCATTTTCTAAGGTCAGTTTTCAACCAAAAGAGCTTGTGCCACTGTTATGAGAAATGGTACACTTCTCCTCTTCTGTCCCTCTGCCTCAACACTACCTTGGGACTTTAACACATGGGGACGGGCGTCTTTATCCCATCCAGAAAGTGGGATTGAAAGTGATTGCAAGAAAGGCTTTCTCACTACATTGCACTGATCCCATGAATGTCCCGTCAATGAAGTGGAATTGTATTACTGGCATCTTCCGATGGTACAAAATTAGGGGAAATGAGGGGACAATTCCACTTCATTCACAGGAGATTCATGGGACATTCACTGGATCAACATGATTTAGTGAAAAAACCTTTCACATGATCACTTTCAATCGCATTTTCTGGATGGGACAATGTCCCGATAAGTGCAATTTTGTGTGAAAGTCCTTTCCGCAATCACGCTATAAGCACAGGACAGGATGGGACAATGGTGTCCTGTCCCTCATGTGATAATGTCCTTGGTTTCCCTTTTATTCCGTTCACCACCTTCCAAATCCTTCCTCTTCAGTTAATCCATACACAGTGCAGATTTGGTTAATGTGTTATGGATTGTCTTCAGCAGATGTGCCAAATTTCCCAGTATGAAGTGGCTTCCTTTAAAACATTTATCTGCCATATAATTGGCAGGTGGTGTTTCAGAGTTTTGCAGTTACCCTCTTGAGCTTCCTGCAAAGTTTGAAATGACAATTTACGAGTTGGTCAAATTTGTGTATCACAGATGTGCCAGCAAGAATGGCAATGGTGATTCAGATCCCTAATTGAAGAATTAACAGGAATGATGTGCATTCACAGATTTCCGTCAAGTCCGCCAGAACATTTCTGTGAAATGAAAAAAAATGCCATACAACTGCTTCTGCTAGTACATTGAATGTAGCCAGAAATCAGTGTTTCACTACCAACAATTTGGCACTTGTTCTCTTCTCACTATAAATATTTGTACACTTGTTTTGGGGAATCATTGTCATTTGGGATTGGCTTTACATTCTGGTTGTCTTCAAGGAAGGAAAGAGGGACATTGCTCTCTGCTGTACTCCTGGTAAGATTAGTGAGATTAAAAAACCCTGAAATTGAGGTTGGGGGTGGAGAATACCCCCAATACAATGAGCTTGGGGGTTTAGTGAATGATCTCTAAGTCCTAGTCCAACCTAACCAGTACACTATGCTGACTTTTGGCAGATAATGAAACATTCCCCTTTGTCAATCCAAGAGCAAGACATTCACTCTGCTAGTGTCACTAGGTGTCGGTACAACATGCATATTTATTGTTGCTCTTTGCTTTCAAGTCATTTGTTTTCTTGTCAAGATTTGTTCAGAAGAGGTTTGCCATTGCCTTCCCCTGAGGCTGAGAGCATGTGATTTGCCCAAGCTCATACAGTGGGTTTCATGGCCAAGTGGGGAATTGAACCTTAATCTCCAGAGTTGTAATGCAATACTCAAACCACTACTCCACGCTGACTCACAACATGCATATAGACATACCCTTAAACAGAAGTCAGCATGATGGTTTTCCCCCCTTCCACTTTGTCCATGCCTAAGAGGTACTTGTTACCTATTCTGTTTGTGTAGTCTTTTTTGTCCCTCCTTATCCACTCCTTAGTTGGTTTATCAGTCTCTTTCAAGAAAAAAAAAGACACCTCTGCATTTAAGGAATAAGATGTTAATTTGTTGTTGTGATGGAATTTCTATCCAGGTTGACCCTGCACACCCTTGGACTCCTATCACTCAACTTGCCCTTTTACCATTAACAACAGGCTTCAAGGTGACTAGTATAATGGACAGGTAGATGTGCTGGTTATTGAATTCATTGTGGTAGAGTGTGACTGGTCCTTCTTCTTAATTGTTGAATTAAAACATTTGGTCAACGAGGTATAAAATAAAAGTGTGCAAAGCGCACAGAAAGAAGTGTTCTTTGTTTGCAACTGGGGTGTTAAAATGTGCTGTGTGTGCAATCTGCATAATACTACATGTTTATTTTATGTTACAATAAATCTTTAATGCTTGTGTGAGGGAAGATTTTGGTGAGGGAGAAAAGGATTTTGACCTCAGTGATGGCAGCCGATCAGCTCTGTAAAGTAGCAGAACTAATATCCCAGATTTTAGCCCTGGAGGAAATACTGGTATGTCTATTGGTCAAAACATTTCCATAGCATAGCTACTCAACTTTTATGAATCTTTAGCCCATCCACAAATAATCAGACTACCTCAGGTTGGGCTTGCTAACCCCAGTGTAACATGGTTATCTGTAGGAGTAAAGGAAATTTTAAATAAGTGATTGGGTGTACAGATATATGTCTTGTAACATGGATGGACATACTATACATCCAAAATTTTGATAAAGCTAGAAAGTTAATTCACCTAATTCATAACCTATGAATTATTTTAGAAATGGAAATGATAGAAAACTATATCTCTAATATTGACAAGCTGAGGAATAAATAAAGGAAATGCTAAATATTATGCTTCAAAGCAGTTAGTATATTTGTAAACTCTAGTGTAGAATATCAACTTCTTTGGTAGTGTAAAATAGGATGCCCTGAAGCCCTTGAAAACAACAGCAGAGGCCCTGTGTCTCATTTGGCACTGTACCTGCCTCCTCCGCATTTGGGAATCTATTAGGCTGATAAATAACTAACCAAATAGCAGATGCTCACAACCACAAAAATGAAAATAAAGATCACATGGAGGCAAACTGTCACAAAGGTTGCATGGCATATCTGAAACACTCCAGAAGCAGGATTCAGTGATAAATGAGTCATACTTTCTATATTTATATTGCATTTATTTGAGTTTTATTGCCTACATTTTCATGCCAGGTGATTGACAAAGCTCACTGGGATGTTCACAAATGAAACAAGACTATAGCTCACACAAAGATAATGAAACGTAATGTAACAGCCACAAAATAAAACCATTGTTTTTCATAATGCTTTACATATAAGATCTCTGTTGTATTTAGAGCACCTTCGTAAGTTTATAGCAGAAAGAGATTGGCAATGAGCTATCAGATGGTGGCTGGCCTAAAGTCACTGAGCATGTTCATTACGACAGAGCTGAGCCTGGGGAACATCCAAGTGGATGCAGCCCCCCAAGGACCAGGTCTCGTCTGCTTTTATCTCTGATCAGTGAACAAAAATAAGAGAGCATGTAAAAATATGTAAAATGAAATACCATGAATAGTTCTCAGATGTGCTTGGGAGGCATCAGTGGACGTTATCACATGGGGCCTAAAGCAGAAAGAATCCAGCATCATCC
>CM034701.1:233116765-233129211 GCA_020142125.1 Phrynosoma platyrhinos | reverse complement strand
ATACCGGTATGGTTCTGGATTGATTCCATTCCGCTTTCTTGCCACTTTCTTGCCGCTTTGAGACCTGCATGTGATAACGTCCAGAGTTGTGACACTGAGTTTTACTCCTGCAGAAACAGGCACAGAATAAGCTTGGTGGGAAAATGTCCAAATGGGTAAGAACTACATATGATCCTTTCTGTTTCATTTTGGCCAATGCTCCTTTGTCTTGTGTATTGTTGTCATATGGCCCCAAGATCCTTTGTCTGTCAACACTCCTGAATTTGAATTTGGACCCCAGGCCAAAATGGTTCCTCACTCCATCATGTAGTATACACTGTCCTTTACACATCTCTGAAGGAATCGTTCTTTACCACAGAGTGACCACATGCTGCCATAAATATATTAATATATAAGCAACTCTTACTCTCACTACTCCACTAAACTATATTCCTATGATTACTTTCTGGTAGAGATGCCAGCCATATACAGTAACTAGTTCCTCAGATGGGATCATTACATACAGCTGTTAGAGTGCTGAGTTGTTCATTGTCTGTCAACACTTCTTGTAAAATAATTTTCATGGAGAACAAGCCAGGAGGATGTTAATCCAGCTGGATATTGGTATATCTTCTTACAGGGGTAGGCAACCTTTCCCCTTTAAGTGCCAAGGGACTTCAGCTCCCAGAAGCCTCAGCCATGTTGGCCAATAGTCCCATGTTGGCCAATAGCTCCTGGGATTCTGGGAGTTGAAGTCCCTCGGCCCTTAAAGGGGAAAGGTTGCCTACCCCTGTCTTCTTGTATGTGGTTGAGAACATTAGATATACTTGCCATAGTCAAACAGAAGCTTTGGGACAAGGGATGATCAATAAACATCATTAATGGATGTTAAATTTCCTGGACTTTGAGAATCTCCCAGCAGCCACATGGCTAGGAGGAGGAGGTGCAAGCCTGCAAAAGATACCCCTTCATACCATCGGAACTAAGAACAAAAACAGCAAAATTCAGGCCTATAATTTACATCTTCAATTTTTTTTTCTCCTATATGGTTTTTAACATCTTGCCTGATGAAGAAGTCAGTGGAGCTTCGAAAGCTTGCAACATGTATATTGTGCATTTTGGTTGGTACAATAAAGATTTCACTGTTTGGTGGATTTTTTGATATTATTGGATTCATTAATGTTAATGTGTCTTTGATTGCAGAGCATAGCAGCTGAAGACCCAATTGCCTCAAGCAAATCTGAGAAAGAGTAGGACTTGGGGAAGTTACTTTTTTGGACTGCAGTTAACAGAATCTTTTAGACCTTATATCTATTGGTCATGCTAACTGGAGGATTCTGTAAAAGGTAAAGGTAAAGGTATTCCCTGCTGACAAGGTTGTCAAGTCGTATCCAACTGTAGGGGGTGGTGCTCATCTCCGTTTCTAAGCCGAGGAGCCAGCGTTGTCAGAGACTACTCTGTGATCATGTAGCCAACATGATTGCACAGAATGCTGTTTACCTTCCCATCGAAGTGGTACCTATTTATCTACTTGCATTTGTCTGCTTTCGAACTGCTAGGTTGGAAGAAGCTGGGACTAGTGACAGGAGATCACCCCATCATGCAGCACCTGGGCCTCAAACTGCCACCAAGATCTCAACAAAACAACAATCTGGGCAACGTCTGAAGCTGTAATGAGCAGTTTCTTTATTCAAATGAATAGTAGGTTAAGAGTGGCTTATATATTACTTGAGATTACTCAAGAAATAAGGAAAAAAGAGGTTGAATTACAGCAAAAACCAACAAATAAAAAATTACAATTGCATCTGTACTTTTTAAAATCTGTCCTTTTTTTTTTTTTTTAAGGAAATTTCCCAGGCACTGGGAAGAAACATCCCACTACTCATTAAGAGCCCTGCTGTTAAAGAGCGTGTAGGAACTTTTAGTGACCAGACAAAGATGCTATTTTCCCTACTGTCTCCAGCCATCCAGTGGCCAGAGAAAGATGGCCTCCCCAGACATGTTAGATGAAGGACAACTGATAGGCAGCAAGTATGCTGTACACTTTTCATTATTAATTTGGTCTTGCTTTTTAATTATTAGAATGCTTGCTTAGTTTCTATGATGTTTGGGGTGTTTTATTCTTGGTTGAAGGAGTCTGGTTTTTAAATGTTACAGTGCATCATGCCTGAGTTTGGGTTCTGTAGCTGTAGAAAGGAGATCATTCTGGCCAGCAGTTTGGTGCTGCTGCTTGTTAAATGCCTAATAAGTCTGTCCTAACTTAGCAACTGTATTCCAAGGGTTTTGCATACCACACTCATTTAGTTGTCTGAGGTGTGTCTCTGGACCATCTCTGTTTTGACCCTAGGACAGGGGAGTTTGTGCTCCAGGAGGCTGCTTTAACCAGTAGATGCAGATTTTCAGATAACATCATAAGGTTATAAATAGAGTTTAGAAAAGTTATTCATGAGACTAAAACTTCCAGATTCCCTGGCCAGCATGGCCACTATCCATGTGGCCACCCTAGCTATGTCTGTCTGGAATTTGTAGTCCAAAAGGGTACCTATTGTATCTGCTGGTCATAGTTTAGATAATGCAGTAAAAAAATTAGGGTTTTGGATAGTCTAAAATGTGCAGTTAGTAAATAGAAAGATCATTTTAAAAGTGGCATTTCATTCAGGGAATTTTAAGAAATTATAGTTTTAGTAGTTTTGTGGCCTGAATTTAGTTGTTAGTCCCAATAAAGGTAAACTCATTGAAGAAAGGAGAATTTGGCCAGTCATCATTTATGAAAGTTCTATTGATTCGATGGTCCTAGTCTAGTTGGGATAAATAATTGCATTTGGGTCTCTTGGTGTACAATAGGATATCTAAAGATAGAGATAGAGATAGAGATATGATACCTTAACACAGGGGTAGGCAACCTAAGGCCCGGGGGCCGGATGCGGCCCCTTGAGGCCTTTGGACCGGCCCCAGGCTGGTCCTGCTGCCGCCTGCCGCCGCCTGCCATGATAATATTGATTATTGTTGTTATTACTTGTTCTTGGGGTTTTCTTGGCAAAATCTCCACAGAGGTTTTGCCATGGCTTTTCTGGGGCTGAGACAGTGTGCATGCATATATTTTTAAAAAGAAATATTTTTTAATTTTAATTTTTATTTATCTATTTTTGGTGCTTCGGCCCCCCAATTGTCTGAGAGACAGCAACCTGGCCCCTGGCTCAAAAAGGTTGCCTACCCCTGCCTTAACAGATATATGTAGATGAGGTCAGTGGACATACATTAGCTGGAGGTCTTATCATCCCCACCAACCATCCTAGCCATAGGGCTAGAGAAGGAGGAGGGCTGCTAGAGAGCTGCTGAAGCCTCACTGTCCCTGATGCCAAAGACCACCATGGTCATAAGGCCAGAGGACAACAAGGAGGAGGAGGAGCAGCAGGAGGGCCACTGGAGGTCCTCAGAGGCCTCACTGTCCCCAATGCTGCCAACCATAATGGCCATAGGGTTGGAGGACAGTGAGCAGGAGGGCTGCCAGAGCCTTGCCATTCCTGATGCCGCTGACTATCGTGGTGATAGGGCTGGAGGACAATAAGGAGGAGGACCAGCAGCAGAAGGACGTCTGGAGGGTTGCTGTAGAAGAGGGCAGGCTGAAAGTGGAAATAAACAAATTGGAGGAGGCTTAATTTGAGAGGGTAGGGTAAGAAGGGAAAAGGAATATCCTAAAGCGTCAACTACTGGGCAGCAGCAGTAGTCGTGGGTGACATTGCTGGAGGTTCTCCCCAACAACAAAGCAGTGTCCCCATAATTAACTTGCATTCGTACTGCGTGGAGGGAGGCAAAGGTGAATCTTCCTGTGGTAACCTTTCACCAAGAAAACCTGAGGATGATACAGTCAAGACAGAACAAGAGAGAGGGACAAGACATTAAACAGAGAGCTAAAGGGGCAGAACAGAGGGCACATGCAAAAAGGAGATGTGGTCAGAGGCACAACAGATCTGAATAAGAAGGGAAACCATGCAACATACACACTTAAAAACAAAAAGAAGGTCCAGAGCTGTACTACACATGTTATAGGTACAAAGAATGTGAGAAGCATGAGTCAAGAGAAGGTAGATATAGTATTTTTAAAAAAGGAATTGGAACGAATAAATATAGCAATACTAGGTGTTAGTGAGATAAAATGGGACATTTTAAGATGGATAACTATATAGTGTTCTATAGGAAACAAAAAAAAAAAGGAGAAAGAATGGAGTAGCATTAATAGTGAGGAAAGACATAGTAAAATCAGTAAAAGGATATAATGTAAAATCTGACCAAATCATGTCAATAAGGCTTCAGGGAAGCCAGTAAACATCACCATAATTCAAGTATGTCTGCCAACCACAGAGGCAGAGGAAAAAGAAATCATGAATTTCTACAATGGAGTCCAGGAAGAAATAGTTAACACATACAAACAGGACTGTTAGATAATCATAGGTGACCAGAATGCCAAAGTAGGAAGCAGAGAAGAATCAAAGACAGTAGGGAGATTTGGACTAGGTTCAAGAAATGAAGCAGGAGAGTGACTGATAGAGTTCTGTGAGGCCAACAATGTATTCATAACAAATACCTTCTTCATACAACCAGAGAGGAGACTGTACGCATGGACATCACCAGCTGGCCTACACAAAAACCAAATAGATTACATAATAGGGAATAAAAGATGGAGAAGCTCCATTCTTGCGGCAAAAACAAGACTAGGTGCAGACTATAGCACAGACCATGAACTACTAATATTCAGAATAAGAATAAAGCTGAAGAAGAATACCAAATCAATGACCATGCTAAAATATGATCTGGGAAACATTTTGACAGAATTCAAAGAAAGTGTGAAAAACAGATTTGCACTATTAAGTTCAGTTGATCAGGAACTATTGGCAGAAGTCAGGGACACAATCAAAAAGACAATAATTGTGGCTAAAAAGAAAATGAAGAAACAATAGGTGATAGTTGAAATACTTCAAGCAGTCAAAGAAAGAAGAGAAGCAAAAGCAAAGGGAGATAGGGACAAAATTAAAACTATGAATGCTACTGTTCAATGACTGGTATGCAAGGGCAAAGAAAATGGCACCCCCCACACGTGCATGCATGTGCACGATGGTGGGTGTCGTGCGCATGCACGCGCAAGTGCACGCACACCAGCCCCCAGCGCCATTCCCCCCGGCCCATGGCAAAATAATAATAATAATAATAATAATAATAATAATAATAATAATAATAATAATAATAATTTTTTATTTGTAACCCGCCCCTCTGCTCGGCAATCGGGGCGGCATACAGGAAGGTTAAAAAGACAACAATTAAAACATTCCTTCATCCCACACCCTAACCCTCCTACCCCTTAAAACTGAATTAAACTACAATGGAAGTAAAATCAGATTAACACAAATAAAATACAATAAAATCAATTTCTAGGCTAACATGTTGTGGTGGCAAGAGGGGTAAGTAACAGATCACCTCCAGTTAGCTGGGCAGTTATTCCAGGAAGGCCTGCCGGAAGAGAAGAGTTGCCGACCACTGTCTTAAGTCCTCCAGTGCAACTCTGTGGTCAACATCTGCCAGACTGACCATAGACTTGTGCTGAAGGAGCTACAAATGCCTATAGAAGTGTTCTCTCTAAGAATTTCTAGGTCCTCCAGTGCAATTTATAGCAGATGTTGTCCACAGAGTTGCACTGGAGGACCTAGAGATTACTAGAGAAAACATATATTAATCAAATCTGTGAGTAATCAAATAAGCAAAAGTCAAAGCTGCAAATGTGGAGGGACAAGTGTACTTGCAAGTCAAGTCTCAAGTCTGGGATCCAACTTATAACAGAAAATGAGATGGGGGCAGAATTTCTCGGAAGGGAACAGCAAACACATTAAGCAATGGGCTTGAGGTGGAGATTGAGGTCTGCTTGGTAGCCTGTCCCTGCTGGACACCAGAGAAGCCTTCTAAAGTTTTTCAAAAACTTTAGAAGCATCCTTCTACCCCAAGCCTGTTGCCTAATGCATTTGCTGTTTCCCTCTGAGAAATGCTCCTGACACATTGGGGGCAGGTCTTGCCTGCTACTCAGAGTGAAGGATACCAGCAAATTGGTTGCTAAAAATATACAGTCATGAGTTGAATCGAGTCAGTGCATCATTTATTGCCAAGGCAAGTCCAAGTCGAGTCATTGAAGCAACTGGAGTCTGACTTGAGTCTGAGTCAGTTGACTCAAATCTTCTTCACCAGCAAAGACAAACCACCTCTGAACAAATCTTGCCAAGAAAATCCTTGACAAATTCTCCTTAGGGTCACCATAAGTCATAAATGACTTGAAAGCATACAGCAACAACAAAACTTGAAATGGAAAGCCAAACTCTCACTCTTCTGTTATAAACTTTATTGTTCCCAGTGACCCCAGGGCTCTTGGGAATGTGACCTGAGGAGTCTACACTGATAGGAGCCTGCAAAGCCTCCTTCCACACCATCTCAAAACAGGAAAATTACATTACTCTCTCATTGTCACTCCCCTCTTTTCTCCTGCAGCTTTAGCTGAAGAAACAGGTGGTTTCAAAAGCTTGCATAGAGAACATTGTGCTTTTTGGTTGCTTAATAAAAGTGTTGCCACAGAATTTGTCTTAAGATCAACACGACTAGTGCAGAAAATGCACTTCTTGAGCTCTGCCAGGATCATGCCTTTTATAGAGAAGGTAATAAATATGTAGGGCCCTTTTTCACATGGACTGAATGGACAGCTTCTCTTTAAGATGCATGCTTTCTGTAGGGCTTCATCGGACTATCACCTCCGTACGCTAACTCTGCTTACTATTTGAATTCATTTATGTCTGTCTTTTGGGGAGTGGGGGGCTAGCTTGGAGACTGACATCTCTGCAGCAAAAGGTGTCAACTAGGCAATCAGTGCTGCAGCCACAATGTTAAGTCCCTGTGTGCTGCATGGATCAAAAGAGGACATGAGAAGGAGCATTTTACTTGCTAGCCGTGCAAAAAAAAAATGTGCACGCATTAGTGCCAGCCTGTGCTGGAGATGACAAGCAAGTCTGCAGACGAAACCATATTGGGTTGTAAAAATCCTGATTGGCTCACAGTGAGGGCTATTTATAGCAGGTGGCAGAATCGTCTGCCCCAAAATCACAAGGTACAGTGTATTCAGTTGCATGGAGGAGGCCCAATCAGGATTTGCAAGAAAATGAAAGTTCTGGATGGAAGAATCAGAAATGGACAGCTTCCTCTACTCGGTAGCATGTGTACCCAGAATAAAAGACAAAATGCTCCAGAATACTGTGGTGTTGTCACACTCTTTGGTCTAATCTGCACTGCAGAAATAATGGAAAGTGGTGCATTACATTCGGAGTCTGGTACGGCTGCTGGGTGAACAGCCGTGTCAGACTGAACCGGCCAACCGGAGGCTGCAGTGGTCTGGCTAGATGGTGGCCGGCTGTCTGGGAGGGCAGGCAAGCAAGGTAGAGGGAGGGAGAATGAGCCAGTCCACGTTACAGGACCCATGCTAGGTGATGCCAGCCTCAGTGATGCCACTGTCACAAACTATAAATCCCAGAATGCCATAGCATTGAGCCACAGCCAGTTGGGAGTTCAACAGATTAACCTTTCCAAGTTTTGAAGCATATGTCTAAGGTTGCAGCTCAAGTTCGCAAGGGCTTTTTTAAAATTGGGTAAAGCAGCTTTGGGCAGTCTCAGGTTGAACAGAGGATTTCAGCAGGGGTTTAGCTGCAGAGGAAAGCAATGTAAGATCATTGCCCTCCCACAAGAATTCTGTCCGTCCCCCCCATTAAATTTTCCTATTAAAATCACATAAAAAATGTCATATAAGAGGATTGAAAGTGGTAGGGAAATGAATTGAATACTCAAATTTCTGAAATACAATGGGCAAAGTTGTGGAATGTACCACCTTTTAAATATGTATTAATGTTAATTAGAAAACATTTTTATAAGCTGTTACACAATTGGTATTTTACCTGGCATGCAGTTGTCACAGCCCTGATCTGGCAAACAAAGGGGTGGCACAGAGCCGCTCCTTCGGGACGGTCTGTTTGGCCTTTTACTTTCAGATTTCTTGACAGCAGCACACCTAGAAATTGCTAAGCATTGGAAACCCACCACTGAGGTTTCTTTTTCTTTCCCCCCCTGGATAGTAAGAGTATGTCCCATTGCTCTTGTAGAAAAACTAACATATCAGATAAGACTATCAAAAGGGCAAACAGATGGAAACAAATTTGCGTCTACTGTATTTGTTTACTGTACATAGAAAATTTGAAACTTCATCATTTGAACGTCCAGAACAACACTTGAATGTTTGCATTAATACATTTTAGCTACTTTACAACTAGAGAATAGACAGATAAACAATATACTTAGACTTGCTGATATTAAGCCGAGATATAGATCTTGAGATTGATTTGAATCCTGTAATGTTAGTTTGTTTTAGGTTCCTTTTTGTTTCTTTTCCTTCTATAGCTGTATTTAATCTGCATTTTCAGCCAGTGGGGTACCCTGACTTGGTGTCACCTGGCGCAGTGGCCAGGGCCAGGGACTTCCAGTGCACACGTTGCATGGGAGCACACACACTGGAAATCGTGTGCGCGGCCCCGCAGCAGCCCAGAAATCTCTTTGGCAGTCAGGAGAGTGGGTCCCGTGTGCCCCCAGCAGTCCAAAAATGTCTGCCGCAGCTGGGAAAGGGCCCAGAAAGCCCCATGGCAGCCAGGAGAGCAGGCTCAAGGCCCCGGGAAGGCCCTGCCGGGGGCGAGGGACCGGGTGTCACCTCTCCTTCTCAGGTGTCACCTGGTGCGGTCTGCACCCCACGCACCTCCCCAGCGACACTACTTTTTTTAGCCATGGTAGTTAAAGTGGAAGCATAACACTACAGTTGTGTAGTATGAAAGGGGCTACTGGTCTTTCTTTGCATTGACAGGAACAGGGTTTAAGATTACAAATTATCATATGCTACTTTGCTGAAAGGAGTAGCACTTTAACCTTGGAAGAATGATTTGAGAACAGATGAGAGTGCATTACTACATTATAACCTCTTTTCTGTCTCTGACTATGGATGTTACCAGACTTACAGTGAAAGGGGGAAGGTGGACATCAATTACCCTGACATAAATTTGCTGTCTCTCTCAAGACAGCAGTACAGTGACTGAAGAGCAAAATCATACATATACATTTGAGTTTCTTACTCTATTAAATAAGGAAAATGGTCAAGTAACTATGGTCATATGTCTGCCATCTGAAACTCTTCATAAAGTACTTTCTGTTCTTCATGGAATTATAGAATGGCGTTGGTCCAGTGTAACCTTGGCCCAGTCTCAGTACAATATATTTCACCGATTGTTGCATGGACAGAGAGCAAAACCAGATTTAATCATTGTCCGGATCTCTTTGGGTTGACAACTGTTGCAGTACAGGTGTTTCTGGCCTCCAGTCCGAGTTAGCATAGTAAATGCTGGTGGATGATGAATGATGTATCGTTTAGAAGCCCTAGTTGACCTTCCCCGGTTTAGATTCAGCCAGAGGCTTCATTCCCACTAGGTTTTACACTGGTTTGCAAACTGGTTTGAAGCAGTTTAAATGACCCTGGTTCGGACATGAACCAAATCACTGAAGCGGTTTGGAGAGGAGACCCATTTAACACACATCTTTTTCATGCTGATTTTTTTTCTGTGACTTTTTTGATAAATTGATTCTGTGAAAGTGTGAACCAGATGCGGATCAGAATCGATTTAAATTTGCCTTTCAGCCGGCTGAAGCGTGTCCATTTTGAATCGATTCATTTGTCAACGTGAACCACAAGTGGGTTATTTTACAGCAAGCAAATGCGATCGGGGCAAATGTAGTGTGAACCACACTCCGCTGTTGAACCGATCCATCGATTCTGATCGTAAACCAATTCACTTGTAAGTGGGAATGAGGCCTTAGAGCCACAGGGATTAATTAAAGTTAGTTATGACTCAATTAAATCTTGTTGATTTTCAGTGGATCTTGTTGATTTTCAGTGGATCTGTGTCAAATAGAAGAAGTGGATAAAATTTTACTTCCAAATAAGTAAACGGTAAACCAAAAATACACTCCCATTTGAAAGTATTTCTTTGGCATTGGGGTCATTTATTTATTAATTTATCTATTTATTTACTTGCTTGCTTGTGTCATCTTTTCCCTTGAATATATAAAGAGCAACTTGTTTGTCTGTAACTAGATAGCCTTGTGCAGGCTGCCCTAGTTGCCAATTTGTCTGGATGACTCTCTGGGGTCTTAGCAGGCAACAGCATTGCTGGGAGGGTTACGTAATTGCAAGAAATTTGTCACCCATTCACAGTCTGGGATTTGAAGGATAAATACAGGCCTATTATAGTGCAGCAGGAAGTGTCTTGCAACAGAGGGTCAGGTAAGTCACAGAAGAAGAAGAAGAAGACATGAAATCGTAAATACCTACTTTCGACAGTGTCCACTATTAAATGGTTCAAGGCTCGGGAGAGATTCTGGGAAGAACTTGGAAAGGGTAGTTTGGGGCCTATAACTCCCAGAACTCCACAGGCCATGTTGGCTGGGAAATTCTGGAAGTAGTAGGGCAAAAGGTAAAATTTCCAAACTTGGTTTCTAAGCCTTGCCACCTCCACTGGAGTAACAGATCACTGCCCTGCTCCTATAACTAGAAGCTTTGGACTGTCATTGTTTTCTAGCTTGACCTTTAAAGAATAGCAGTACCTACCTCTTTGCTCTGGTTTAGTTAGCCTTGTTTAGTTTATTGTCGTCCCATAGAATAGCAGCAGATTTTATTGGATCATGAATTGTTTGTGTTGTGTTGTCTTGACAGGGATGCTACAAAATGGAAAGAAGTTTGATTCCTCCAGAGATCGGAACAAGCCCTTCAGGTTCAAGATCGGTAGACAAGAAGTCATTAAAGGATTTGAAGAGGGAGCTGCACAGGTATATTATCATTATCATTATCATTATTATTATTATTATTATTATTATTATGTTCTTTAGCCAAAAGGCTATCAGAGCGGCTTACAAATGGTTAATTAGACATTTGACTACAGTCTTCCAAATTTTCCTAGGGATTTCATAACAACATAGTGGATGGAATGAAAAAGAATATAAAATTGTAGGGTCAGATCCAGATGGAGCCATACCTAGAGTAAATTTACTGAAAACCATGTGTGATGTGCCAAAAATAACATAAGTAGATGTGCAGACACTTTTTTGTAATCTCTGTGGCATAATTTTGGGAAGAAGATAACATCTTCCGTGCTAAACACAGTCTCTTTTTCCTTCCTTGGACTGCCGTTTCCTTTTTCAAATGGATAATGGTTAGACTTCTGTTGGGGATTTATATATGTGTAAACACTGTAGATATAGCGAATCTAGAGTTGCTGTAATTCTCTTTCGCAAAACAGGGATAAAATGTAGGCCATTCAAGAAAAATGGAGGACACAACCACTAAAAGCCAAAAACATTAATATAAATTCGTGCTTCTCAGTCATGCTCAAAATGGAAGAGATTTTGCCATTCATCCTGGACAGAAGGTTGAAATGTATGCATTTGAAAATTAGATATTTTTAATTTTATGTTGGATTATTTTAATAGGTCCTAGGTTTATGTGCATGAGCCAGCATGGCTTGAGTGTTGGACTGATGCTGGAGACCAGGGTTCAAATCCCTATTTGGCCAAGGAAACTCACTGAGTGACTTTGGGCAAGTCACATTCTCTCAGCCTCAGAGGAAGGCAATGGCAAACAAATCTTGACAAGAAAACCCCATGATAGGTCCACTTTAGGGTGTGTAAGTCAGAAACAACTTGAAGGCTTACAACAACAACAAAGATTCAGTCAAGGGTTGGTGGCTAGTAAAGTACAATTTTAAGCCTTTTTCTTGCTCAGAGTTTTACAAGTATATTGCAAGTAAACAAGACTTTTTAACAAAGATAAATTAATCAGAAAATGCAGTTGAGTGCATAATAAAATTCATTGTATGTCATATAGCTGTAAATAAACCATATTAAATATATGTCGATATTTATATTTATATTGCAAGAGAAAGGAGAACAAGGCAACGCAAAATGGAGAACATTTCCAAAAAATGGAGTACACTCCAATATAAATGCTGCAAACATTAAGGCTGCATTTGTACTGCAGAAATTATCTGGTTTGACACCATTTTAATTGCCATGGCTCAAGGTCAGAGCTCTACTCTGGTGCCAAAACAAACTACATTCCCCAGAATTCCATAGCATGGAGCCATGGCAATTAAAGTGGTGTCATACCAGATTATTTCTGCAGTGTGGATGCAGCCTTAATGATTTTAGCTTATATTTTTACCCACATTTTTTTCTGGAATGTGCTCCATTTTGCAGAGAAATCCAAATCCCTAAGGTAAACCTATTATAGGGTTTTCTTTAAAAGGTTTTTCAGAGGGGGGTTCCCATTGCCATCCTCTGTAGCTAGTCTTAGCAAA
>CM034701.1:233083611-233095970 GCA_020142125.1 Phrynosoma platyrhinos | reverse complement strand
CGGAAAATACGGTAATCACTCTAAGCTTGAAGTAGCCTACATAATATACTTTCTTTCTTAATGTTATTTAATAAAGTTACTGTTTATTTTTTACAGCAAATGTTTCTGTCTGAGTGATTTCTATAAACTATAAACAAAGGCAAGCATGCTACCTAACACATTGAACTGGTTTGTGGGATACTTGGGAACCTGACCCTTATACACTTCAAAATAGTATTAATCAGGTAGGTGCAGGGCAAGTGTCAGTGACTAGGGGCCTTCTGTGGATAAAAGATAAAGGTAACCTAAGGTTTAAGAGGAGGTCCAGTCACAATGGACAAAAGTGATATCCCTTATTTTCAAGAACTGTTTTTTCATTTGGTTAACATGCATAGGATGGGATTGGAAGACCATGATCCTGTCTGCGAGCCATTGTAACGTTCATTGCTAAATTGCAAGTGAATAGTTGAGGATGATGTGGTAGGTACTGTAGTCAGTATCCAGTCTTACTGGTACATCTTATTATTCTGTCTTCAGATGGACGTCTGTTCTTTGCTACGCCAATGGATCCATTATTTCTTGTGTTACTGTACCTTATCAAGGCAGAGAAAGAGGTAGGTAATTAGAATGTTTAAAGAAAGATGGCAATATGCCCCCATAAATATGATTGCTGCTCAGAGGTTGATCTATCTGTTTCATACTTGATGTAGGCCACACATTTTCATTATAGCTGAGAAAATTCATTTCTTTCAAGGCTCCTCTGAAATAATCTGTAACAGAGCTGCAATTTTTAACCATGTCTAAGTGCAGCTCTCCATACAGAGTGCATTAGTTAAAATAAGGGGTGCAGACCAATATGCTCTGAATCAATGGTGGGCCACACAATACGCCAAACTGAAACAAAAATGACAAAAAAAATCACTTGTGGTTTCATTTTTGGATACTGTTTGCCTTTTGGGGCACTGCCTTGGGAGCTGAGGAGAACAAAATTGCTGTGCTTTGAAGTTTGTGCATTTGGGGATTGAAAAATTGCTCTCGAAGATCTGGGATATTGAGGAATATTCTCGGGGCTCCTTGGCTTGCAGAACAATAACTGGGGCCACATGTATTTTGAGGGGAACGGTGACTTTATGGCAATCCGTCAATTATCATACCCCCCCCCCCCCCGTTATTCCAGGATACTTAATACTGAGAAAAATTACTAAACTGGTGCTATAGTTTTAGCACAATTACTTACCATATTTCAGTCCCACAGCCAAGTATTCCTATCAATTCTTCTGCGCGAGGGAGGGGCTTTTTAATTATAAGATATTTAAATATAGTCTACAGTAAATTGGGGACAATTTGTATAGTGATTTCCCTATGTGAAGGATACATCACAAGTGTTGTTATCTCAATAATCTGTTGAAATGTCCAATAATCCCTATGGAAGAAATCAGTAATGTTCTTGGCGAGGACCAGTAATTTGAAACTTGGTCCTGATATGGTGAGGATTCTGCAGTATGTGTTTATGCCAAGTACTGTGCTTGTACCTTGTGTTCATGCTAGTTGTTCAACAGAATTTTAATAAGACTAAACTTTTAAAAACTTTGATAAACTTTGGTCCAAAACACACTGCAGAAATAATCCAGTTTGAGACTGCTTTAACTTCCATGCTAGGGAATTCTGGGAATTGTAGTTTATTCTGGCCCCAGAGCTCTCTGACAGAAAAGGCTAAATGTCTCACAAAAATACAGTTCCAAGAATTTCCTAGCATTAAGCCAGGGCAGTTAAAGCAGTCTCAAACTGGATTATTTCTGCAGTGTGTTTTGGACTTTTATGGTTCATAAATCTGAAATTGCTGTTAATGGCTTGCTTGCCATTATTTCATTTGTTAGCAGGGTTTTGTCAAACCAATAAAACAATCCTATTTCTGAGAATCATAGTGTAAAAATTCTCTGTTTTGTTAACAGTTGTTTGAATCACTTTGATTTTTCACTGTTTGTTTTTTCCCTCCACTCCAGCATGGGAAATTTCAGCCTCTGGGTCAAATTTTAGTAGATGAAGAATTTCCTTCTTGTGCAATGTTGCTACAATGCACAAGTGTCTCACAGTCACTTCACCATATAGTAGAAGAAAAAGGTAAAAGATCTGAAAAATAAATGGAACAAGTAGCATTAAATGTAGATATGCATGCCTGTGTTAGCTGCTTCTGTTCAGCCAGAGGAAGCACTCCCTGGGCCTCACAAAGAGAATTTTTTTGGGAAAATTTCAGAAAATTTAAAACAAAATGGGTACAATAACCCTAGTGGACCACATGAAGCTACAAAGAGTTTTTTAAATACTGACTGCTGAAGACTTAGGTCCAAAACACACGGCAGAAATAATCCAATTTGAGGCTGCTTCAACTGCCCTGGCTCAGTGCTAGTGAATTCTGGAAACTGTAGTTTTGTGCAACATATTAGCCACCTCTGTCAGAGAGCTCTGAGGCCACAATACACTACAATTCCCAGAATTCCTGAGCACAGCCAGGGCAGTTAAAGCATTCTCAAACTGGATTATTTCTGCCATGTGTTTTGGACCAAACATGGCAGGTTAAATTTGGTCTTTGTTTTTCCCCACAAAAGCATTTCTTGAGTGAAATTCTATTCAAGATGCTCCAGCTGGCCAGAAAAGGCAAGGGAAGAGCTGTTTTTTTAATTTCTTCCTCTACATGCACTCCATGGCACCATTTACTTACTACATGGCACCAGTTAAGGAGGGTCATTTGACCTTTGGAGCAAATGTGGAAGCAGGCATTGGGGGCTGTAGAGGAGATAAGCAAAAATGGGCACCTCCCTTGTTCCATCACAGAAAAATGTGTGTGTGAATAATCTTGGCAGTCACCTGATAATAGATGCTGATGTTACATCTCCATTCTAATGTTTTATTTAATGGACTGCAAATACAAACTAAATGTAGCATAACTTCTCCTTTTTTCAATGTCAGGAATCAGTGGCAAGAAATTTTATAAATTTAGTGAGGAGAAAACACTGAAGTGGCTAGAGAAAAAGGTACTGTATATTTCTCTTCTGTTTGACTCTGAACACTCAAGCATTGCTTGCTATAGGGCACATCCGCATTGCAGAATTAAAGCGGTTTGACACCATTTTAACTGCCATGACTCTGCCTTACAGAATCTTGGAATTTGGAATTTGGTGAGGTATTCACCCTGGTCTGTCAGAGTGTTCTGGTGCCTCATCAAACTACAAATCCCAGAATTCTGTAGACTAGAGTCATGGCAGTTAAAGTGGTATCAAACTGCTTTAATTCTGCAGTGTGGATACACCCATGGTACTACATGCTAAATGCTATATGACTCACTTTTCCCAGCCTGACACCCTCCAGATGTTTTGGACTAAGCTCCCATCAGCCCTAGCTAGCATGGCCAGAGGTCAGTGATTATAGGACATGAAGGCAACAAAGTGGGGAACGCTGTTGGTTCTATGATACGTTGCACTGAACTAGCCAAGGCGTACAGCCAAAATTGAAAAATATGGCTAAGCCACTTTGAATCCTGTGCTGAGAGAGGCAAGCTATCAGTTAAATAAATAATAAAAATGAATATAAAATAAATCAAATAATAAATACTGCAAATCACTTAGAAACATCCCTTTATAAGTGTAGCTTGATTTTGTGGATATACAAGGCACAAAGAATGCTATAAAAATTGCAATAATAACCAATATTGGATTGGTCTACAGTCATTATACCACTGGCATAGGAGGAGATGGAGGTGGTGGTACAGCAGAGATGTAGCAGTTTGGGGATCATGTGGATTGGCAGCAAAAAGTACTTCTATGAAAAGATAAATCTGACTTGCCAGCTTCCACTGGTGGTTCTTGTTGCTATCTTCTGCTGCCTTATGTCCCACTCTAAAAGTCACTTATGCCAGTGTAATAAGTCACCAGAATTGCTGTGAATATATACTGCAGTTGCTCTTTTATTGCTGTTAGGATAATCCCCTTTTTTCTCCTTTTTTCACACTAAAAATCTGTATAAGGTTTAGTACTATGCCAAGGACTATGTCTCCATTTTGTGGAATCCAAAAATGTTTCAAATTATAAAAGATATGGAAGGAAGTGAGGAGTTAAATAGAACTGATTTAGAATCCTTGAGGAAAGGAGAAATAATTATTGTCTCAAAATGTTCCTAATGTATCATTAGGATCCTTACCAAACTCACTGCACAGTTCTGTGCTTTACTCCACCATCAAGAAGGCTTGGTGCTTGTCAGACTCTAATGTCATGCACAATTTGTTGGCTCTCTAATGAACTCACTGCTATTTCTGGAGCCACCTTTTGGAGCAATCTGAGGACGATGCACTCAGATGCAACTCAAACAATAACATAGCAGAGTACGGAAGCATAAAGGATCCAGATATAGGTACTGGCAATGCACTGACCACTTTCCATATTGAAAAAATAACTCCCAGACACTTGATTTCATCCATGTCCTTGGAGGTTCTTTAAATTGAGTTGCAATATATATAAATATTTACAAACTCTCTTCTCCGATTTCCATCAACTTCTCCATCTGTAGTACATCAGCTTACAGCTTCAATTCAATCCAAACCACAAGCCATTCAACCCACACTGATCCACAACAATCCACGTGTGACCTGTCTCCTGGCCCACTTATATACAGTATTGTGAGTAATCTCCTGGTGCCACATAACGTGATGCAACCTCAGCAGAGTTTGCATCATGCCATGTGTTCTGAGCATTCTATGGCAGTCCTATAGGATATGATGCCACCTGTCAATCAAAATATTTTCACAATTATTTAAGGAATATTTTTCTAACACAATTTTCTTGCTATTCTAAGAAATGTGCACAGTTCTTGAGGAAAAAAATTAAGTTTTATGCCAGATACTGCTGTAAGTTTTACTAGTTTTCTCCCTGTTTTCGGTGTGATTGCTGTGGAAATGTAGGGGGGTAAAAAGTGAAGAAAAGGTTTTGTAAGATCACGAAATTTTATTAACAATGTATTAGAATTATAGCTATAGGAACAGAAAGTTCCTTGCTATGAACATAATCATTCAGGCTCTTCTCTCAATAGCTATGTTTAAGTGGCCAGAAATGTTCTAAGAATATAGTTTTGTTCTTGCACAATCCACATTTTTTTCACAGAAGGTTATTGAAGCAAAGATGAGAGTTTGTGTCCCTTGTCAGTATGACAGAGATTTATGTTCGCTGTTGCATCTATGTAATTAATTTTGGTTAATAGCTTAGAACTTTCGTTATGATGATATCATATCAATGAACTACAACAATGATACAAGATTTCTCACTAATCAGGTTGACCAGACTGTGAAAGTATTAAAAGAACATGATGTCCGTGTAGGTGCAAGAGTGCAGTCTGCTACATTTATCAGTGGTAAACAGATGACTGATGCCACAGAAGGTAGGGGAATTGAATTGAATTAGCTTTGAAAGAAATCTGCAGATAAAATTTGGCATTATGGTTAATAAAGTTGTGTTCCATTTGATTTTCTTCAAATGTTTGCTCTTCTTTTATTATGACTCTTTTTTTTTAAAAAAAAAATCCTTATAGGAACACTTTCATCTCAGTCAATTATGAGAAATCATTTTTGGTCAGCAATGGGTGGGACTATGGACATCTGTAAGGCCAAGGGAAATTGGACAGGGCCAAATATCATTTTAGTATTTTCTGACCAAGAATATTATGTATAGTTCAGTTTAATGCATGACTACTCAGAACACCCCCCCATGTAGTTTGTTCACTTTGTTTTTGAAAAGCATGATTCTACTTGTAAACAAAGCACGTGGGAAGTGCATACTTCATTGTAAAGGAAAAGCTGCTGGTTTTGTTGATGTTAGTACAGTGGAGGTGCCAATGCAGTATTGTTCACCTCTTATTTAAGCCAAAGTTTTTGTTTGTCTCATGCACTGATTGGAATTGCCTTCATTGGGAATGACATCAATCAAAGATGGGGCAATTGCCTCTTGTCCATATTTGCATTGGACTGCCTCCAAAAGTCCCCTGGTTACCTGTTATCCTCCACCAAAAAAACTCACACCCAATGTTTTACCTTTAAAGAAGCCATTTTAAAAAACACACACAAGGTGCCTGTTCTCTGTGTGCCTTGTTTATGGATAGATTTGTACATATGAGCCCCTCAAAAATCCTGATCTACTTGTAAAAGAGGTGCATAGAGAGGTTCAACTTATTGTGCACAGTTTACTAAAGAAATCTGGTACCTTAAAGGTAAAACATTTTGGCTCTGACTCATTTTTAAGGGAGATTGGCAATGTCACCATGATTGGGGAGGAGAAACTTCTGATTAAGAGAGGGAGAAATTGGACTGCTGCATCTAGGATAGCATTGAGTTGAAGAGGGCTGCTGATTGAGACAAGTTTGAATAATATATGGTATTCATTTCATTTTTCTATCAGAGGACTATATTCGCTATGCCCATGGCTTAATATCAGAATATATCACTGAAGAGCTGAGTGCCGCACTAGCTAAACACTTACGGTGAGTGTTTGAAAAATATACAGTCATCCCTCCATATCCACATGATCCTTATGCACAGATTCAATCTTCCATGGCTTAAAACGGGTTGGCAACCTTTTTTGCCAACGGGCCGGGGTAGGGAATGGTGCTGGGGGCTGGTGAGTGCGCGCTTGTGCGCCCCCATCACCATTTTGAAAAACAAAATGCACACAACGGCGGGGGGCCTCCAGGAGGCTTCCTGCGGTCCGCAGAGGCCTTCGGACTGGCCCCTGCCTGGTCCTGCCACTGCTGCGCCACCACCACCGCTGCGGGGGGTCATCCAGGGTGCCATTTTGGATTCATTTTTAAGGCCCAGGCTATTTCTGCATGCTGACTTTCCACTTGTAGACATTGCCTCCACCCACTTTTGCCCAATTTTCGTTAGATCAAGCTCTGATTCTCATGCATTTGCTCTCAATCTTTAAAGTGGTAGTGCAGACTCAAAGTGACACCAAAAGAGCATATGAAATTATAATGTCCAATCTTCATATAATGTGATGGAAAGATAGCATGATGACAGAATTATGCTTTGCCTTGTTAGTGAATGAGTAACCTAATCTGAAAGGTTAATGAAACTGGTGCTTTTTCAGGTGAAGTGGCTTACAGGCAAGTTACTCATTTGTATGCAATGCAGTTTGTCATCTCATATTACCTCTTTTGAATCTTAATGGTTTGTTGTAAGTGCTGATATGCTGCACCTTGTTGTGTATTGTCCATTAATTCTGATGGAACTGTACTCATGAAGTGCCATCCAGCCCAAAAAGTTACAGCTGATGAACATGTTTACAATTTGCAGTATATTTGTCTCCTCAGGATATTTCACAAAAGTTGTTTCGGGTTCTTCTCTGGTACAGTCACCTCTCTGTATCCATAGATTTTACACCATCCATGGCTTGAAAATGTTTTTTAATAGTTTAAAAAGCAAATCTTGATTTTACCATTTTATATAAGGGACTCCATTTTACTATGTCCTTGTATATAATGGAACTTGACCATCCATGGATTTTGGTATCCATAAGGCGGTCAAAACGCAGTGGATCCCAAGAGCCCAATGTATACACTGCTTAAGAATATTTAGATCTGTGTGAAGAACTGCATCCAATAATAGCAAAAGGCCTGTTTGAATGGGGAAAATACCATATCATAAAAATAGGGAGTTGGGAGTAAAGGTGGTTGGGACCAGGGATGGGGCCTTTTTGGTAGTAACATACCATTTGCAGAATCCTCCCTCCAGTGTGGTTCACCTGGTGTCATTCAGCTTTTAGTATCTCCTTAAAGTTAAATGTCCTGTTTAGAGAAAGATCGGGCTATGTGTGGCCATCTAGATGACCATGGACTGCAGGCTAGGGTTCCCATCACCCCTAGCCTGCAGTGTCTGTGGTGGAGAATTTTAGGAGTTGTAGTCATTCAGTTCAGTTCATCTTGATTATGGTTATAGACCAGCACAAGAAGTTGTAGTCCAGAGACCAGGATTTGATTTACACACTCTCAGCCCCAGAAAAACCCACAATGGATTCACCTTAGAGTCACCATAAGTCAGAAATGACTTGAAGGCACACAACAACAACAACAAAAATAGTCCAGTAACATATGGAGGGGTGCACTTTGTATGCGAAAGCTTAAGGAAAAAGCTTCAGGGAACATGTGAATAAACACCCTTAGGATTAGGTTTTTGTGGATTTTTCGGGTTATGAGGCCGTGTTCTAGAAGAATGCATTCCTGACATTTCGCCTGCATCTGTGGCTGGTATCTTCAGAGATTTCTCTGAAGATGCCAGCCACAGATGCAGGCGAAACGTCAGGAATGCATTCTTCTAGAACATGGCCTCACAGCCCAAAAAATCCACAAAAACCTATGGAAGCTGGCCATGAAAGCCTTAGACTTCACACCCTTAGGATTGTCTGATATTGTGGTCAGTAACTCCTTTCATGCTCTTAATCTTCTGGCCAACTGTTATATAATCTGACACTTATTGACTGGCATCCTGTTGTTTTGTCTCAACTTGAGTAGACCCACTCAGTCAGTTCTCAAATGGAGAGTCAACACATTGGTTGAATCTCACTGAATCAGTGGGTCTGCTCTCATTGGGATTAACAACAGGATTTAGGCCATTGGTGGATATATGTAGTTAATTCTTTTCACTTTTATTGATGGTTGTTGCTGGCTGCTTTGAATTTTTTGTTCCAAAATTGACAAACAGGATATAAATATTTATTTATTTTTTTAAAAAGTGATATACAGATATTTTGAAATAAATAAATGAATCTGATCTTGTGGGTTTGATCTAGAGCAGGGGTGGGCAAAGTGCAATCCACATGCAATCCACAGGACCCCTAAGTACAGCCTACAGGAACCTCCAGGAGACCCTAAAGCTCCCAAATTCCAAATATTTTAAAATTTCTTTTTGGGCTGATTTTGGGGTGTTTTTGCCCTGAAATCATGCCACCTCTCTGCAAACTACGTAAAAAGGCAACAGTTTGTTCTCTTATCTTTCAAACCTGCCAAAAAGACGGGGGAGTGGGCTAGAAGTCAGCCAAGATGGCAGCCAGAAGTGACATCACATCACTGAAACATGCTACAGCAGGCTGCTGGGTGGCTGCAGGAAGGAAAAATAGTCCCTGCCCTGTTTGCAGTTTACCCATCCCAATCTAGAGTGTCCCTTCCAGAAACTGGTTTTATACATACAAGGGGCTGAAATGCAGTAAAAGCTTTCACCATAGTGGTGGTGGGTAAATGTGCCTGATCTAGGAGTCAATTTTCTGCTCCTACAAACGTCTGTGGGCCATACAGAAGACCTAAAATGTCAAAAAAACAAAAACAAAAGGGGAAGTGGCCAGAGGTCCACATCTGATGTTGAAAAAGATGTGTGTTTTGGTGTTTGGACAATTCAGTGGGACAGTAAAGGGTAATTTAAAAAAGGGTAAATTACCCTGGAGGGGTGTTAGAAAAACAGTGGTCCAGGGAATCTGATGGGTTTGAGGGCTACAAAAATGGCCTGGGGGGCTCATGCGATCTAAGACCAGGACCACACTTTTCCCCTCCTATTTTATTGTAAAAATGGGAGGGAAATTATTTTTCACTCATCCTTCCGATGGTGATGATGATGATGATGATGACAACAACAATTTATTCTTGTATCCCGCCTTTCTGCCACGACAATCAAGGAAGCCTACATGGAGTAAAATAGATTTAAATAAAACATAGCCTAAATTAAAATTAAAATTATTATTATTATTGTTATTATTATTAATCCCCCTCTTTAAAAAGAATTAGATACAATACTATTTAAAAATAGAATTCAACCTATTAATACAGCAACATGATATTAAAATAGCAATTTTTCTGGTCCTCTAATCCTCTGCATCACCACATATATTCTTCTGAAGGATCCACCAACCTTTCAGAGCAGCATCTCAGGGGACACGAAGGTATCTGGAAGAAAGAGAGATTGGTGAACATGGCCCCTTCCCCATCTGTTCTGCATGAGGGGTTCTGGATCCAATTGTGATAAAGCATTTTTAGTTATGCTTCTTTGAGTTTGACTGCCTGGGCAATTTTTTTCTTTCTTTTTTAATTTTTTTTTTTAAATTACTTTTCAGACTTCCACAGATTTCATCCCCACCAGCAGAACCAGCCTCAAAGGTAAGGAGCCAACATGGTGATGATGGTTTTAAATGCTGTTGGATAGTTTCATGCAACCCCAACACTCAACAGGTGGTGCTAAAACACAGTGAGGTAGAACTGAGAAATCATTAGGGAGGGAAAGCAATCAATTCTCAAAATACTTTTGTCTTTAGTAACAAATAAAAGTGACTTTCCTTTTCCTTAAATCAACCTGAAGGAATGAATTGTCACTGTGTTTGAAAGTACTGAAGCAGACTGTTGGGGTTTTTTATGTGGAAGTATGGCTTAAAAATTGAAGACTAGCTCGCTATCATACATTGCTTCAGTGTCTTCCAGTCCAATTCTTTGGAGAACATGTGAGGGATGCTGTGAAACTTTCAAAGATCGCATTTCAGAGTAAAGGACAAATTAATGGCTGTAGCAAGAAGGAAGGGAGTTAAAGTGGTGGTTTTGGTCTGAGCTGAGATTGAAAGGTGCTACAACTCTAATTGCCTGCCACTTTCATGCATCTGGTTTAAAGTGGGCAGGGACAAAGGTGTACAACTACTGACCATGGGAAACCAATTCAGTCCATCTTTTGGATGCTTAAGGGAGAAAGAAGAACAGATAATATGAGGCAGTGGCTAATATGAGCTGCTGGTGCTGCTCTCAGCCACCAATTTAACAGTGCAGTGGCATGTGCAGCTCCATATAATAGATCATTAAAGGAGTCCTCATGATAATATGGAGGGAGTCTGTCCCTTCCTTCTTCCGCAACCATACTCCTTGTTTTATGCTCCTGTGTCTCTGGAGGAGGATAGCATTTGGCCTGCTTATCTCTAATGGAATCTCCATGGCATCCATTTCCAAAGGCCAGAATGGGTGTCACGATAACCCAAGTGCAATTGCTCTTCTCCAAGAGGGATCCTTTATTCCATTCCATCATGGGTGATTGTGCAGATTGTCCTAACGAGGACTCCTCCCTACACTCACAGCAGATTGTACAGCACTGTTCATATCTGTCCAGATTCTCAAGGTTCTGAGATGCTCTACCTCTGTATACGACTTTCAATATACTTGACAAGAAGTGGTCATCTGTGGACCAGTACTTTGAGCTGTTGGCTGCTGGTCTGTGATGAGCTCCAAGAAAGAAAGAAAAATTGGTGCCAGTCCTTGCCACATTGGGGGGGGGGGGGAACCTTGCTGTTCCCTGACATCAGATATCTTAAGAAGTACTGCACTACAATATTTAATACCCAGGAACATCAAGCAGTCACCTTTTCATCATCCATTCTGTATTCCCCTTTTGAATCCAATATGGAAAGGCAGATAATTTTTCCTACTGAAGGCCAAGAGACTCTACTTTCACATATAGTGACTAGTTGTCCTGCACTGGATTAAGTACTATGTCATCTTTTTCTGCCATGATCTCTGGCATAAATTTCCAGTTCCCCATCATTATTTTTGTAAACTTGATATTTCAGTAGCATGGGTGCATGAATGTTCCCATCAAGTATGGTTGCATATCCATTTGCAGCAATGGATGAATGTGTTATTTTTTTCGTTCAAGGTATCCTTTGCAGATATCTTCTGAAAATTTTATTCTTCAAAACAACTTTGGAAGAGTTTTCTGTTATTAACATATTGTGTCCTGCTGGGTTAGAACAGGCTGCAAATTAACAGAATAAATTACAAAGTTCATTCTTCTGGTTTTGTACAAAATATCAGGAAATGTGAACTGAAACCTTCTGAAAAAGTTCTAGCTTAACAGAGTTAAATTTTCTAGATTCTCTTGAATTTCACATAACTCCAAGAAGGGATGAGAAATGTCCATATATTAAAAGTTTTTAATTAAAGATGTGTTTTCAGAGCTTCAAACACAGAAAAAAAAATACAACTAGTCTTCTGAGAGTTGCCATCTGCATTGGGGCATTAACTTACAAGTTGAAAAATACACCTTAAGAGAGCAGTGGCATTAAGCAAGAGTCTTTCTGAATTCCCTCTTGTGTGTTCATCAGCCAATTACATTTATGCATTCAAAACAGAGTTGGACAACTTTGACAGATCTAATGGCCAACAGCCACCCCCCAAAAACCTGCTGTTGTAACTTTATACTCAGTGTCGATAGCCATTTCATAGTGTAGCACCACCAGAGCAGAAACCTTGTTTTCAAGAAGACTTGTGCTTCCAAGAGAGTTCTGGGAGTGCAATATTTATTTCATTATTTAATTTATATTCTA
>CM034701.1:233071503-233082200 GCA_020142125.1 Phrynosoma platyrhinos | reverse complement strand
AGATCCCAGAGGTCCAAGCAGGGTTCAGGAAAGGAAGATGCACTAGGTATCACATTGGAAACATATGATGGCTAATGGAGTGCAACAGGGAATTCCAGAAGGAAGTCAGAAGAATGCTTTATAGACTATAGCAAAGTGTTTGACTGCATAGACCATGAAAGGCTATGGAATGCCCTTAAAGACATGGGAGTGTCAATGCATCTGATAGTCCTGATGAGGAATCTGTACTTGGGACAAGAGGCTACTGTCAGAACAGGACACAGAGAAACAGAATAGTTCCCAGTTGGCAAAGGAGTCAGACAAGGCTGCATCCTTTCACCCTATCAGTTCAACGTGTATGCAGAACATATTTTAAGAAAAACAGGCTTGGACACAGAAGAAGGAGGAATGAAAACAGGAGGAAGGAATATCAACGATATAAGATATGCAGATGACACCATAATACTAGCAGAAAACCTCACAAACCTGGAACACCTATTAAGGAAGATAAAGAAGAAAGTACAAAGGCAGCTTAATGATGAATAAATAGAAAACAAAAATAATGACCATTGAGGACCTTCACAAGTTCAACCTAGAGCAGGGGTAGGCAAACTGTCCCCTTTAAGGGCCGAGGGACTTCAACTCCCAGAAGCCTCAACCATATTGGCCAGTAGTCTGGGATTCTGGGAGCTGAAGTCCCTCGGCCCTTAAAGGGGACAGTTTGCCTACCCCTGACCTAGAAAAATAGAAATAGTAAAAGAATTCCCATAGCTGAGATCAAACATTGATAGAAATGGGGACTGCAGTCGGGAAATCAGGAAGATGAGGAATGGGGAGGCTATGAAAGAACTAGAAAAGATTATAAAATGCAAAGATATACAACTCAGCACAAAAGTTAGAATCATGCAAGCCATTGTTTTCCATATTACCATGTATGGATGTGAGAGCTGGACAGTCAAGAAAGAAGATAGGAGGAAAATCAATGCATTTGAGATAATGTTGTGGTGGAGAAAAGTGCTGAGGAGGATCCCATGGACAGCCAAAAGGACCAACAAATGGGTCCTAGAGCAGATCAAGCCAGAAACCTCCTTTGGAGCCAAGATGACCAAACTGAGACTGTCACATCATGAGAAGAGAGGACTTTTTAGAAAAGACAACAATGATGGGGAAGGTGGAGGGAAGTAGGAAGAGAGGAAGGCCACATGCTAGATGGATGGACTATTAAGGAGCTCACGGGTTTTATAGGGTTGCAGGAATTAAGCAGAGCAGTGGAGGATATGTCTCATCCATAGGGTCGTCGTGAGTCGAGATCGACTCAAGGGCAGTTAACAACAACAAAATAATTTTTAAAAAATATATTAAATAAGCTACTATGTTAAAATATCAGTTCTTTAATACAATATGGATTTATTCCAAACCATGAGAAAAGCAACAAAAATGAAATATGCAAAGGGATCTTGTAGTACCTTTGAGACTAAATTGTGAAAGATTGTGAGGAGAGACTTAGGGAGCTGGGTATGTTTAGCCTGGAGAAGAGAAGATTAAAGAGTGACATGATAAAGGGGTAGAGGTAATGTCATATTGAGAACAGAGCAATCTTGATTTCTTCTGCTACATAGGCTAGGACCTAGAGCAATGGATTCAAATACAGGAAAAGAGATTCCACCTAAACATTAGGAAGAACTTCCTGACAGTATGAGCTGTTCAACAATGGAACACATTCCCTTGAAGTCCAGTGGAGTCTCTCTCATTTTTTGGAGGTTTTTAAACAGAGGCTGGATGGTTATCTGTTGGGGATGCTTTGAATATGTCTTCCTGCATGCCAGGAGGTTGGACTGAATGGCCCTTGTGATCTATGATTCTGTGATTCCAACTGAATGAAAGACGTTGTAGCATAGACTTGCTGCATCTGAGGAAGTAGGCCAAGTCTACGAACGCTTATGCTACAACTTCTTTTGCTCAATTAGTCTCAAGATGCTACAAGATCCCTTTGAATACTGATGTTCTAGATAGCACAGCTATATCACTGAATAAAAAAAATGCAGGACATGGATACCACTAAAGAACTTGCCACGTAACCACTTTGTCACCAAATACTTGATCAAATAAAAAAGTCCTCACATGCCATTGGAAGGAGAACAGGGAGGGGTCTAGCCTAGGGGTCATGCAGATGGGGCAAAAGGAGTGGCCAGAGGTTGCTCCCACCCCAATCAGTGAGGGACCGTGGCGACTGCATCAGCCCAGTCCTTATCCGGGCCACCACTGCAGTCCTTAACCCGATGGCCAGCAGGAACCTCATATGAAGAATATGGGCTTCAAATCCTTCAGATGACAAGATGAGAGAGTGAGGAAAGTCTCACAAACTATCTCTGGTCCACAGAATAGATACAGAATAGATTTTAATCTCTGTTCTTTGAAACAAAAAATACTAAAATAGCTTTGCCACATCAAATAATGCCTTATTGTGTTTTGTATAAACATCCTGGGATGCTCAATTTCTCAGTGCCATTCTGCTGTCTGTTTTCTTTCTTTTGAACCTCTCTCCTCCACTTGCTGTCTTCTCAAGTCCTGACTGTGTGCACATTCTGTATTCTTTCCTCCTTCAGCCACTCTGACTCTTTTTCTTAAGACTATGGTCCAAAACGCACTGCAGAAATAATCCAGTTTGACACTGCAGAAATTGCCCTGGCTCAATGCTAGGGAATCCTGGGAATTGTAATTTATTGTGGCGCCAGAGCTGTCTGAGAGAGAAGGCTAAATTTCTCACAAAACTACAGTTCCCAGAGTCCCCTAGCATTGAGCCAAGGCAGTTAAAGCTGTCTCAAACTGGATTATTTCAGCAGTGGGTTTTGAACCTTAGTCAGCACTGTACAGTTATAGCAGTTTGATCCCACTTTAACTGCCATGGTTCTTTCTTACCGAATCATGAGGATCTGTAGTTTGGTGAGTTACACCTGTTTGCTAGAGGGGTTTAGTGCTGTAGGTCAAGGGAATGGATCACATACCTCTAGCAACAGCAGCAATAACTTGGATTGTAGATGTGGCAATCCCAGAGGACAGGAGAATCAAAGACCAAAGAGTCTTATGCACAAGCCCTGTTCTCACAGCAGTCACACTACTAAAAACAACATGGGAGCATATTGCATTCAAGGCAGCCATCACTACACCTCCTCTCAATTGTGCACCTGACTCTCCCTTATCCCTGCCTCTCTATTCTGTGCCCTTTCCAGCTTACCTTTATGCTCTTTTTAATCCACTTATCCCACCATGATTGAAGTCGAAAGAAAGAAAGAAAGAAAGAAAGAAAGAAAGAAAGAAAGAAAATAGAAAAAGTAAAGGTAGTAATGTTAAGCAGGAATAGTGAGGAGGGAACGGGGAGGAAGGGACGCTGACACCACATGACTCGCAATCACACAACTGTCCCAAGAGTGACGTTTTGCACCTGGGGACTTGTGTGCTTGCCAAGTCATTGATGGGTTTCCCCCAACAATGAAAAGGGATAGGTCTGGGACAGCATAGCTATGGGTTAGAGGCAGCAGTGCATGATGTGTATGGCCATTGCTGCTTCTTTCTTGATGTAATCGTGGTTTAAAACCATGTGTAGTAATGTCCCAAGAGAGGGAAAAGATGATGAAGTATCAAGACCTGCAAATTGAGATTTAGTGCCCTGGGAAAAGAGAACAACTGTGGTTCCAGTAGTGATACCTGCTCTGGCAGTAATACCAAATGGACTGACAAAACATCTGAATAAAATTAAGAAAGACAGGATCACAATAGCACCATTACAAAGAGTGATAGTGCTTGGAATGTGCCATGTGATCTAGCAATATCTCACTGATTTTTAGATTATGGATAGGGTCAGAGCCATTTATGGTCCCAAACTCCAATTGGTAGCACCTGGTAAAGTGTGAAATTTATGATAATAGCAATAAATCTAAATGAAATACCAAGCACCAGACTAGACTACTAATTCTCTGGAATCCATGGGATGGACCTATGGCAGTTGAAGTGGTATCCAGCTGCTGTAACTATATAATGCAGAGACATTCTCTGCCTCTTTTTCAGTAATTGTTTTCATGTTCTGGAATTAGCTTGACTATTTAACTACAGAGGTTGGAATGCACCATGTCACTTCACATGCCTTTATCACTTCTTGGCTACCTTATTCCCTCTGAGTTGGAAAGTTTTTGTCTGAAATTCAGCAAAACTACAATGTGTGATTTATGGAGCAAATCATCACTCTAACATTGCAGAAAAGGAAATTGTCAGATGCACCTGTGGAGGCAGAGGAAGATTATACTAAGTTTAATACAAGTGATCTAAAAAACAAAAAGGTAAGTGATTGATTTTTTCTCCTACCTAACCTTTTGGCTAAGAATCTAATGTTGTTCTAGGATGCTTCTCTGATGAGGAAAAGATTTGTTGTTAGCTGCCTTCAAGTCATCTTCGACTTATGGCGACCTTATGAATGAAAGGCCTTCAGGTCACCCTGTTATCAATAGCCCCACTCAGGCCTTAGGGATTTTAAGCAATTTCAGTCTCTCTTTGAGGGGTAAAATTCCATTTTTATAGGACATCAAGTAGCAAAACAAGTAGTCAAATATCTTTGGTAGGTATGTATATATCTTATTAAAGAGAGTTTTGGGTTTCATTAAATGCTTTGATGGTCACTACTAGAACATTAAATGTATGGCATTTACTGCTTCTAATTATTTTTAACTTGATGAGTTTTGCAATGAATTGTCATGTAGCATTAATGTGTGCTTAAGTGACATGAAGATATCCAATCTTTTTGCTGGTTTCTTTTACATTGTTTTATAGTTCATAATTATGCCACATACTGGTTGTGTGGGAGCCAGCATGACGTAGTAGTGGTTTGAACATTGGACTGTGACTCTGGAGAACAGGGTTAGAATCCCTGCCTGACCATGAAAACCCACTGGAGGACCTTATCAAGTCACTCTCAGCTGCAGAAAACAGCATAATGGGGTGTCTTAGGGGTGTCATAAGTCAAAAATGACATGAAGATATACAGCAATAATTGGTTGTGTGAGTATCAGAGTTAAGTGAAAGTTTTTTAAAATAATGTGTTCCAGCCAGGAGTATTAATATACTAGTATTAAAGTTAGTACAATAAGTTCCATTCAGTTTATTCCTAAATAAGAGTGTTGTGATGATGCTGAGCCAATTGAGGGTTGGGCAGTTCATGGAAACACTACTATCAGTACCTATCTGGTATAAAGCAGGGGTGAAAAAAGTGCAGCCGATAGGCATTGTGTGGTTCCCAGCACCTTTTTGTGTCCCTCTAAATGTCACCTTTCCCTTCCCATTTAAGGGGGGGTGTGTGTGAAAATTTCACCCCCAAATGCCATTTAGAGTAAACTCATGACTTTAAAAACTCCCTGAAAATCCCCCAAAATTGGCCCACACTCCAGAAGCCAAAACTGGAAACAGATTTTCTGTTCTATCACTTCTGGGACTGGATTTTGGCTGGTGTAGGGACTAAAATAGGAAGTGTTGCTCACTGCTGTTACCCAGGGGCAAGTGCTGACTCTTACTGCAATTCTTCCCTTTTGGTACTCGGGGGGGGGGGGGCAGAGAGGAGGGTTTCCCCTCCCCAAGGCTATATTGTGATGTTTTCTTTCAACACAGAAAATATTTGGAGTTTTGAAATTCCCAAGTATACATAATCTGCTCTAACTAGATATATAAATATAAGTGAAGGTCATAACTTAGATGCAGGTATTAAAAGTTTGGTGCAAATGGCTGTGATAATACAAAAACAATTGGGAATGGCTTGATTTGTAGCATGACAGAAATATAATGGCAACCAGATACCATCAGCCAAATATCTGGCTAGCTATTTCAAGACAGTATAGAAAATTTATACCTCAGTCCCATTTCATGGCTCCAAGTGCAGGTTTCTCCAGAGTTTTTTCTCTTGTTTCATCTAACCCATTCATTTTTTCAACTTCAGTTAATTCCCTTTCTCTTTCTTTCTTTCTTTCTTTCTTTCTTTCTTTCTTTCTTTCTTGGCTGTGCAGGGATTCAAATCTTGAGTCTGAACATTTTTCTTCCAACACTTTGACTTGTGGCTAAGAGAGTGTGACTTGCACAAGTTCGCTCAGTGGGTTTTCATGGCTATATGAGGATTCGAACCCTGGTCTCCTGGAGTCACTGTCCAACACTAAAACCACTATACCATGCTGGCTGTCATTCATTTGTGTGTACGTTTGTGCATTTTGTGCGCATGTATGTGTATATAGATGTATGTGTGCATTGCATGCGTGAATATATATTTTATATATATATATATATATATATATATGGTGTTTGCTCAGTATACTTATAAAGCAACATGGACACTGAATTCCCTAACTTTTTCCTTTTTCGTTTTCTTTTAGGCAAACAGTAAGATGTCATCTGCTCAAAAAGCTCTAGCAAAAGTTGACAAAAGTGGCATGAAAGCTATTTCTTCTTTCTTTAGTTCAAAAAATAAATCTACAAAATGAGATTAAGATTTGGTACAATAATTGATCATGAATTTCTCTGTTAAACACCAGCTTTTTTATACCTTCCATCCTAGTGTGCAGATAAGTATTTTAGTCAACTTAAAATTAGGGCTCATCAAAAGAATCATTGTTTATTCCCGTGTGAGCCTTAGTATTGGTAAATTTAATATTATATAAAAGTGAAGTTAAGAGCAACCTTCTGTAGACTCCAGTGGAAAAAGCCTGATTTGGGTCATTTACTGTTCCAGATACTCCAGGCAACGTGCTTCCTTCATTCACTTTGTTACTACGTCATAATATAATGCAATACAATAAATGTATTTCTAAAACAGCTGCTTGTGGGTTTTGTCTTTTTGATTTATAGAGGCGAGGGGAATGTAGTGTGTTTCTTCCTCTGTCTTTCCTTCTTATTTTTCAAAGCAGATTGGGAATTTCTTTGTGTGGTACCTCTAACTCGCCAGGTTGATGAAGTCATATTATAACCAAATAAAGTTTTATATGGCCAACCAAAAAGCACAAAATTGATCATGCAAGCTGTCGAAGCTTCACTGGTTTTTTCATCAGGCAAAGATGCTAAAAATCAAACAGGAGAAAGAAAGTGATGGTGTTTGAGTCACACCTACATATTGTCTCAGATATTATTTCTGTGGTCCAAAGGGATATCAGTGCAGCCAGAGGCCACTCCTCTTCTTGGCCTTGTGTAGATTAGGCTAATTTACTTTGCTGCTGTTAATGGATTTGAAATTTTTATTACCTGTGTTTTACCTTTCCCCCAGTCTCCATGTGGCCAAGAAAGGGAGTAGCCTATGCCTGCACTGATATCTTTCTTGACCACTGTAAAAGAAATAATACCTGAGACAAAATGTAGGTGTAACTCTAACATCATCAGCTTTTCCTTCCTGTGTGATATTAATATCTATACCTATGGATCTTCAAAAGCTTGCATGATGTATTTTGTGCATTTAGTTGGCCCAATAAAGGTATCGCTGTTTTGTGGGTTTGGGATTTTATTGCATGGCCAATACAGCTACCCCTAAATTTGTTTCCTGTGGCCAAATGTGTTTTCCCTACATATGTCTTAAGTGATGCTTGCTTGAAGATTTTCAGTGGTTCCTGTTGCAAATAAGACATTTTTGTGTGTTAAAAGGGGGGCTGCTTGTTTTATATACGAATTACCATTTTAATCTGAGAGAGAACGAGCAAGGCAGTCATATTGGATGCAAGATTTTTGATATACTTTCCTCAACTTTGTGCCTTCCAGATGTGCTTGATGGTATCCTATTATCTCTAGCCATCATGGCGGGAGATATAGACGAACACATCCGGAGGGTCTCAGTCTGGGATAAACTGATGTGCCTGTATGCTACCTTAAGTTACAAAGAGCTCCTCATTATACAGAATAGAAAAGTAGTCTCAGCAAGGGCATATCTTAAAGCACATGGTTTTTCAGATGGTGATTGTGTCAAAAGGGGAGGTGGGATGATTTTACAGACTGTTGTAATAACCTGGTGTGTGTCTGTGTGTGTCACTGGGGGGTTGCTAAATGCTGAACAGTTTTTGTAGGCTTATCTCCAACTCCACATTATATAGCAGTGTACCATTTTGTAAGACTCCCACCAGTCTGAAGGGATGAAACACTTGTGCTGTAATAAATTACACAGGAAAGATGAGAAAACCTATCAGCAACAGAAGTCAGGAACAGTGCCCTTGCAGTGGATAAATTATCCCACCCATCCTTGTAAAATAAACTACACTCCATTAATTCAGTGGTTTTCAAATGGTAGGACCCCCAGGAGTGTGTGAGCTGCTCAAGGGATTTGTGAGACTTGGAGACTCCTCCTCTTCCTAAATGTTTTACATATGCATTGAGTTAAATATTGAATTTAAATAAAACTGTTCCAATTTGAACAATGTTATTTCCTTATAAATATAAAATATAAAATACATGAATGTGCTAATGAAAATACACATGCTAGATAAAATATTTTTATTCATATATTACATCGAGGGAGGGTGCAACATCCGCATGTATATGCAAAAGGGGGTCCCAAGGGTCAAAAGTGTTGATTGCCGTTGTATTAATTGGATGAACGATATTTATAAATGTGCTCCTTTTTCTCTCACTAGATGTCAGTACGTCACCAAAGGAAGAGATGAAGGGGATAAAATGAAATTTGGATGCCTTATTTTAATATGGAATATTAGCACCATTTTAAAGAAATGTAACTCGTACTATAAGAATCTATTATCCAGGTGAGAGTAGGTGAGGAATAAGGTCATATTTTTTTATGCTTTGCAGGATTGTGGTAGCTTGAAGTGCTAGTATTTTCAGTTATTAAATCTTCTTTTATTATACTTCTTGTTCTTCAGGCAATTTTGACTTGATTTAACTTGCTGTCTATTGTACTTATCTAAGTAGTGTTGTGTAATCTGAAAGAATCTGTGTGTGTGTGTGTGCGCGCGTGCGTCTGTGTGTGTGTTTTGAAAGCTAGCATTTGTAGATGTGAGAGCAAAAGTAATTGCAGAAAAATAGAGGAATGCTCCTCAGTGAACTTAGCTCTGTGGCTGCCATCCACATGGGTCAGAAGATGACCAAAGAAAGGGCCTTTTCACTGGTGGCTTCCTGGTTGTAGAATACTCTGTCTAGCTTTTTTAGCGCCAAGTAAATAGACTTTTAATATTTCGGGTATTTAATGGATGACAGGTTTTATTCTGCTGTTTCTAGCTGTTCCATTGCATTTATATTACCTGTGTCTTTTGGATTTTTTAAAAATATAAAATGTTTACACTTATAATTTTGTATTGTTTGAAAGATGTGGGTCGCAGTTTTTAAAATATATTACATGAAAGATGTAGGTCGCAGTTTTTTAAATATATTACAATGTCCAGTGACTATCAAAGATTCATCTCCATTGGATTGCTTTGCATCATGTATGTGCACTTGTCTGTTGCACAAAATCCCTGTCTTCTTTCAAAATGTGTTTTATTGTGAGGGACATACTCCACTTTCCCCCAGCATTTGATTTACAACATTATCTGTGAAAAATGGGTTTCTCTCATGGCTGTATATTTTCCCCCTATGTCCAGCAGACTCCAATGGCCTGCTGAGCCATATTTCCATCAAAAGATTCATTAACAGCTGTTAAAGATTTGGAATTTGTTGATGTCAATTCAGAAATGTATTAGGTTATCATTGATTATATTTCTGAATATCATGCAGTTGTTATATTAATAGTTAATGATGTGTGTTATTGACATTATAGTTTTACATTTAAAAAATAAATACATTTTATTTTAAATAAAATACAGAGCCTTAGGGCCTTAGGTTGCCTACCCCTGATTTAGAGTATTTACCCACAGTCTATAAAAGGAGAAATTGATTGTTGTAGGCCTTCCATCTTAGGCAGATGTTAAGGTGGAGCTATCATGGGGATTTCTTGGCCAGATTTCTTGAGAGAAGGGTTGCCATTGCCTTCCTTTGAGGCTGAGAGAGTGTGACTTGCCCAAGGGCACCCTATGGTTTTCCATGGCTAAACAGGGATTCAGACCCTGGTCCTCTGGAGTCCTAGTCCAACACTCAAATCACTACACCACACTGGCTCTTTTTAATTCATTACATACTATTAACATGCAAAGCCTAGTAAGTAAGATGCAGTTGTGTCTACTGAAAGTCCATAAAATGTTTCTTTTTTTCCTAAAAGATAATGCAGAGCGTTGAGGGGGCATGGTTGTTGTTAAGCTGTTTTGACCTCGATTGAGTAGAAAGAGTTGATGGTTCATCTTCCTCTTGTGGGTATTCTCCATAGGGATGACAGCTTTCAGCCCCTAACAAGTAGTCAAGGAGAAGAAAACAAAGGTGTGAGAAAAACAGTTTAAAAGATCAGTTCATTTTATTTTAAGCTGTCTTGAGAACCAATTTGTAGCCATCCTATTAGTAATTTCACCCTAATCCCTTGGTCATTGACACAGGAGAGTACAATTATTCCTATGGGCAACGGTGGTAAACTCAATACAACTCTACTGGATTCAAGTCAGCTCTTGTTCTTGGATGTGCAGATACGTGTTTGTTCATCAAAGCATGCAAACCCATATTTGCAAAAACATACAGCCGTAGGCATGACAATCCATTATACAAAGTGAAAAGATACCCTGCTCCATAACAGTCAACTGAAATATTTAGATTCATAAAGAACTAAGGTGTTTTTT
>CM034701.1:233041941-233059002 GCA_020142125.1 Phrynosoma platyrhinos | reverse complement strand
CCCAAAGTCAAATTCACACTTGATTTGTTCCTGAGCCCATTTATCGGTCCCTTTGGCTTTCCATGGTATCCAAACAACTCTCTACCAGGGCCACATTGTATTTATTCTAGTATTTATGAATACCACTTTGAAACCTTTAGATATAAAAAGTGTATAAATCTACCCAAACAAGTAAATAAAAGTCTGAAAAGTTGGAAAGTTACAGCTTTGGACTACAATACCCAAAAGACCCAGCTAGTATGGTCATTGGCTGTAGTGTCTTGAGGATTCTGGGAGTGATAGTGTGTGTGTGTACTATCACTGTAATGATTTACATAGTAATGATTTACATTCAAGTTCTGAAATAAGTCTACATGCATACACTTGGGGCCCTGTAAATGTACATTTATATGAATGTAGGCTGAAGGTCCACTTCTGATTTTGGAAAACTTATTTTTCATATTAAACAGTGAAGGGGCTTCTGTAGCCTACTTAATAGGCAGCTGACATGCTTGGGGGAAGCAAAGAATTCACAGACATAGCCATGTTAGCCTGGAAAATCAGTATGCAAAGGGATCTTGAGAATAACTGAAAGAAAGAGGTTGGTAACATGAGGTTCTGTAGACTTGAGCCTAGTTCCTCAAATGCATGGGGTAGAGTGGCAAGTCCAGTGACAGGCCTATATATCAGTCTCTGTGTGAGAATGTCCATAGAAATGCAAAAATTTGTGGGTGTGGAGATGAGGTGACAAGTTCTATTTTTAAAGATGGTCATTGAGAGAAAAGGCAGGAGGAAGGATGTTGCCTAAAGCTAAGATTAGTAGATAACCATATGGATGAGTTTTGGGATGTAATATGGGAACCAAAAAGAAGATGTGATGAAGCTGGGGGGGGGGGGTGTTAGCTGATGTTATAATGTGTGTCGTGTGCCAGGAGACCATTGTCTTTGTTCAGTCCACTGTTGATGGACTGCAGTTTGTGGATATATTCCAGCTCTGCTGTTTCTCTTTCCAATCTTCCTTTGTAGCTTTTTTTGTTTTGTTTTGTTTTGTTCAAAGACTGCTGTCCTGAGGTCAGAAATGGAATATCCAGGAAGACTGAAGTGTTTTGCAACCAGTTTTGGTGTATTCTCATTCCTTATATCTGATTTATGTTCATTTATTCTCTGGCTCAGGGTCTGGTCTGTTTGCCCAATGCAGAGGGCTGAAGGGCATTGCTGGCAGAGTATGGCATAAATCACATTGGAAAAACAAAAGGAAGCCTCAGACATTGAGAGAAGAGGACCAAAGATTACAAAAACAGCTGACTTGTTCAACTCTGCCCTATGTAGATGCCAAATGTATTAATTTTGAATTAAGACACCCCAGCCCAGCCCCTTTCTCCAGGACCAATTTTATCACCTCTTTTTTCTGCCCAGAGATGTCTTTGCATGGAGAATTTGCTGCTTGTTTGATCTTGTGCTTTGCTGCTTTACTGTTCTGTAAAAGGAAAAATACCACATGCTCTTTCTTCCCAGTGCGTTCCTCCTCTATATTTTGAGCAAGAATTTCCAGTGTCACTTCACTGTTGAAGAAATCTTTGGCAACAGCTTCAAGAATCCCTAAGTGCAAAGGGGCGGAAAATAAGATTACCATTTTATGATAATATGGGATTTGGGGTAGATGACCACATAAACAGTGGCTTGGAAGGTAAACTAAAGTAATCTAAGGATGTTAACAGAAGAGATGTTTCCCATCCCCTGCTGCCACCTGCATCCTCTTGAGAGCTTCTTCAGAATGTTTAAAGTCATTTGTGACCATTTTCACATCCCCTTTTTGGCATACCATAGCCCACATTATTTGGAATCATAGAACCGTAGAGTTGAAGGGGCCTCATGGACCATCAAGTTTAACCCGTTGCTCAATGCAAGATCTCCAGCTAAAGCACCCCCAGCAGGTAGCTGTCCAGCCTCTTTCTGAAGACATCCAGAGAAGGAGACCCACCACTTCTGTAGGCAATTGGTTCCATTGCTAAACCACTCTCACTGTTAAAAAAGTTCCTTCTAAAGTTCAGTCAAAATCTACCCTCCTGTAACTTAAAACCATTGAACCTAGTTCTACTTGGCCTTTGCCTTCCTCTTTGTGATAGCCCTTCAGATATCTAAAGAGTGCAGTCATGTCACCCCTCACGCTTCTTTTCACCAAGCTGAACATGCCCAACTTCTTCAACCTTTCCTCATATGTTTTTTCTCTATACCAACTGACATCTTCATTGCCCATCTCAGAATTTGCTCCAACATGCCTATATCCTTCTTAAAATGAGGCATCCAGAACTGAACACAGTACTCCAATTGAGGCCTGAACAGCGTAGAATATAGTGGGACTATTATTTCCCTTGACTTGGGAACTATGCTTCTATTAATGCTGGCTGAGATAGCATTTGCCATCTTTGCTGGAGCACCACACTGCTTATGATCCATGGTGGAAGGGGAACTCAACCTATGATCAACAATAACCCCAAGGTCCTTTTCTCATATAGTGCTGCTGAGCCAAGTGTCCCCCATCCTATACCAGTGCATTTGTTTTTTGTCACCTAAATGAAGATTTATTTTTATTTTTATTTTATTTTTCATTTGTCTCAGTTGAATTGCATTTCATTAATTTCAGCCCAGTCTTCTAGTCTATCAAGGTCTTTTTGAATTCTGTTCCTATCTTCCAATGTGTTAGCTACCCCTCCCAGTTTTGTTTTATCTACAAATTTGATAAGGATTCTTTCCACCTCATCATCTAAAGAATTGATAAAAACATTGATGAGTGTTGGCTCCAGAACAGAGCCTTGCAGCACTCCACCAGAGGACTTGTTCCAAACTGAAGCACAATTATTGCTAACAACTCTTTGAGAACGGTTTCCCAACCAATTATGGATCCGTCTGATGCTATTTCCATATATTCCATATTTGATCAGTTTACTAATTAAAATATCATAGGCAACCATATCAAATGTTGTACTGAAATCCAGATAAATTACATCCACAGCATTCCCATCATCTATTAAACTAATGACCCAATTAAAAAAAAGATATAAGGTTAGTTTGGCAAGATTTGCTCCTAACAAACACATACTGGCTCCTCAAAAGAAAAGCTCCTCAAAATTTTGAAGATGTCTTTTGAGGTAGGAGGGAAAGGTGGGACAGAATAAGATATGAAAGCCTTCCTGGAATGCCTTCAGTACTTCCTGTTGCTGTTGATATTGTTATCTTTATCTATACTCTGCCTTTTTTCTAAAGCCCAGACTCAAGGAAGTTTACGAATTAAAAAGAAATGCAATATTGTTAAAGCAAAATCAAATCAAATAAATTGGAATTAAACAGTTGATTAAAAAATAGTGTAAAACATACAATTAAAAATGGTTAAAAGCATCTAAAATACAGGGCAATCAAAGCAACAGAGTACACTCTTAAAAGCCCTTTCTTTTAAAAAGTTCGGTTATCAAAAGCCTCTTGGGTTTGTTTTTTAAAAATCTTTGCCTGCTGAGGAAAACCAGGAGACTGCCACCCTAGCATTCAGCTGATCATGTACAAGCCATTTTGGGGCAAAAGTACAAAATGAAACTGGAGACCCAGTACTGGAGCCGAAGTCCCAATATTTTAAAAAAATATATCCAGTTTCCATTAGAAACAAAGCAGTTTCAGCATCAACTAGCATTGATGTAAATTGTATGCCTATTTGAAGGACAGGCAGCTGGCACTCAGGGACCAATTTGGATACTTAAAAATCCATCGCATAGCCCTTGATCCCAAGGGTTGCCCTCTCTTATTATGTTCACCATCTGTTTTCCTCTACCCTTTAGGGAATGCTTGCCTTTCTGTAGGAATATCATTGCACAACATATAGTCCAGATTTAAAACCTAATGACAAGCAATTCTTGGGTTTTGTACCTGGGACAATGTGATATAGGCCTTTCCTGTCAGAATAATAGTGAAGCAACATCATCCCCTCCGTCCGCTCCACTCGGAAGGATGGTGCGTTCATTTCCTAGATAGAAAAATGGGATTTTAATTTCATTGAAGAAATTCCCATATGCAGCTTATCAGTGGCATCACTAGCAGGTGCAGGGAGTGCAAACTGCAGCAGGTGACACCCCAGAAGAGGGGTGACACCTAGTTCCCCCCCCCCCATGACCCTCTGTGTAGCAATTTCAGGGGGCTAGAAATGTTACCCCATGGGGGAGGAAGCAAGGACATTAGATTGCCTATGCCTAAGTCTGGATTCATCCTTCTGAAACTATTGGCAAACTGAGTGGAGTGGGGAACATGAAACAATAATCTTTTCTTAGTAAGCTCCAATAGCTACACCTGTGTTGCTTGAGGTGAATTCACTACTTAATATTTGAATTTTTCTTCATGAAATTATGGGGAAATTTAGTAATCACATAACACTTACTTAGCAGAACCAAACCCAGTATCATAACACTCTGAATTTTCCCTATTTTATATTCAAGAGATGGTAGCAACCAATCTTCCCTTTCTCTCAGTACTTTCCATGATCTCTAGACACACTGGCATAGCAGAATAACTACATCATATGTTTCCCAGCTGTCACAGCAGAAAACAGCAATGGCAAGAGCTAAAATATAAACCTTTTTTTGTATTGATATGACTAGATTTGAGGATTGATGACTCTTTAGCAAAAGTTAAGCAACCCTGGTGCATTGAATCATCACTCCTTGCTAGTAAACAACCTCATTGTCACTTGACTTAATTATTCTAGTTTGTTGTTTATATTTTGCCTCTCTCCCAATAAAAAGGTGACATATAAAGTTCTCCTTTATAATTATATTGTATTATATTTATAATTATATTATATTATAATTATATTATATAAGGATATAATATTATCCTTACAACATGTCTGTGAGGTAGATCAGGCTGACTAGGTCTGAATCTGCATTGCAGAAATAATCCAGTTTTGAGACCACTTTACCTGCCCTGGCTCAATGCTATAGAATTCTGGAAATTGTAGTTTTGTGAGACATTTAGCCTTCTCTACCAGAGAGCTCTGGTGCCACAACATACTGCAATTCCCAGGATTCCATAGCATTGAACAATGGTAGTTAAAATGGTGTCAAGCTGGATTATTTCTGCAGTACGTGTGCAGCCTGAGATATACTAATGCAACATCATTCAGTAAATTTCATAGCTCAGCGTGGACTATAATCTGAATCTTGTAAGTCCCATTCCAATTCTCAAACCACTATGAACATAGGGCACCTTCACACATGACAATTACTGCAAGCAATAGCTGTGTTACATTACTTTCCTCTTAGCCAACAGATCAGATCACGTCCCATCACCACATCATGTCACATATGTACATGCATCTTTTCAAACTTCTTATTTGTATTAAGGTGCTTCAGTATTGCGAATACACAGCAGAGGAGGTACCTGGTAGGATAAGGCTAGGTAGCTATGAAGGGCATCGAGGTTCTCAATGAACTCGGTCAAATTTCCTCCTAGTGTCCGTAGCATTCTGTCATACCCTGACATTTTACAGAAACTGAAAAAGTATTCCCCAAAAAGCTTCAGCACTACCTCTTCAGACACCTCTGGGTGGAAATAAATGAGACAGAGAAACAATTACTTGGATCTTTAGTATGCGCAAAATGCAACCACCAAACTTTCCCAAAAGTTCACATCCTGGGATCTTCCCAGATGTGGCTTTTATCATGTAGTCACCTTGGCTTGTTCACAAAATATTAGGGAAGGGGGATCAAAGATGTCACTGCCTTCTATTTGTAACCTTCTAGGTTTTCCCACTGTTTCCTTTTTTGAAAAATAGGAAAAAATGTAATATTTGTACCTGTTGATGGCTAGTGCTTTGTTGTTGTGTGTCTTCAGGTCACAAATCATGGGAACCCGAAAGCAAACCTATCATAGAGTTTTCTTGGCAAGATTTATTCAGAGGGGGTCTGCTTTTGCCTTCCTCTGAAGGTGAGAGTGTGTGACTTGCCCAAGGGTGAGTTTCCATGGCTGAGTGGGAAATCAAACCTTGGTCTCTAGTCATATTCCAACACTTAAACCACACTCATGGCTCTCATGGCTGGTGCTAGGAGGCCTCTATCTCAAAACATGCCTCATCTGGATTGAGAGACTTCCCAATTCCTATTACTGACTCTCAACAAATCATTGTTCCTGCCTCTCCAACAAATACATGATCCATTTACACTTCTCCCACCGTTTTAAGATGGGAGAGATCAGAGCTGGGAAAGTTACTTTCCAAATGCAATTTGTTCTTGCTACGTTGCCATGCACTTCATTATTTGTATTTAATCACATTATAAATATAGCCCATTGCTGATGCTCCTTACAATTGTTGAGAAACTATCTGATTATGTTACTCAATAACATTCAAAATCCAGAAAACAGTGATACCTTTCTTTGCTCAACCAAAAGGCATATTATATGATGCAAGCTTTCGAAGCTCCACTGGCTTCTTCATCAGACAAAGATGTTAAGAATCATACAGGAGAAAAAATAAACTGATGATGTTGGCTTGTATTTTCTTAAGGAGTGTTCTTTGGAGGAATATCTAAGCAAGCAGGCCTCTTCTTCTTCTGGCCATGTGGCTCTGGGAACAGAGCATTCCAAAGCCCAGGAGATAAAAACTGAATTCCATTAGCAATGCAAAAAGGTACTTTTTCTGAGATCCAAGACGTCTCCATCCTTTGTGAAGTCACAGCCTCCATTGTTAGATACAGAACATTGAATCTCAGAAGCCTCCATGCTTTTGCATTAGGAAAATTTGAGGTGCTGTTTTGTTACAACATGCCAAATGTAATCCCATTTTTTTTAAAAAAATGTTTTACTTTTGTTGGAGGTAGAAACCCCAAATAATAAAGTCCTAGTCCATTGGCTCCCTCTTTAGGATCCCTCATAGAGGCTAAAATGTGGTACCTTCACAGGAAACACATTCAGGGGTACCCATGTTGGCCATATACCAAAGTACAATAACATTCAAAATCTACAAAATGGTGATACCTTTATTCATCCAGCCAAAATGTATAAAATACACAATGCAAGCTTTTGAATCTCCACTGTTACTCGTTTTACTCAGTCCTTTGCTCAGGCGGTTGCCACACAGCAGAATTAATGCAGTTTGACACCATTTTAACTGCCATGGCTCAATGCTGTGGAATCCTGGGATTTGTAGTTTATTGTGGCACTAGAGCTTTCTGACAGAGAAGACTGCAAATCCCAAAATTCCATAGCATTGAGCCATGGCGGTTAAAGTGGCATCAAGCTACATTAATTCTGCAGTGTAGCCTCAGTACTCAGCTAAAGTAAAATTTATACTGCTTGGTTTATCTTATGCTGGGCTTTGGCTTTAGAAGCAATAATGAATAATCTACCAATCTATGCATGCTTACTCAGAAGTCAGTACAATGTGGGGATAGGGTTTTTCAGGCATCAGGTCACACTGAATTCAATTACAGTTGTTTGGCAACTTCAGAGGTGGAGAATAATGACTCTGACTGGTCCAGAGATACGTGGTGTAGCGGTTTGGGTGTTGGGCTATGACTCTGGAGACCAGGGTTCGAATCCCTGCTCAGGCATGGAAACCCACTGGGTCTGGATGATTTTGGGCAAGTGCCACAAGTCCCGCTCTCTCAGCCTCAGAGGAAGGCAAAGACAAACCCTCTCTTATCCCCATGATAAGGTCATCATAAGTCAGAAATTACTTGAAGGCACACAGTAACAACAATGTAAAGTAACAAAATGGAAAGAAAGTGGGACAGAGTAAAAATAAAGAGAATCTTTGTTTCATATTGATTTCAAGGTATTGATTTACAAGTACATATTTTATTTCATAAAATATGAAAATGAAAAAGGAACTGAATCCTATTTAGGGAGAAAGGGTGGGACATAAATCCAATAAATAAATAAATAAAGAAGAAGAAGAATAAGGGAGAAAGAGAAAGTAATTCAACAATTATCTCAATACTTAGAGTTTTACAGGCTTCCTGGACCAATTTTAATGTGATTGTGTCATCATATATTGTATAAGTCATAAAGGTATCTTCAACACCAGCTTTTGTTCTGTGGAAACAACAAAGATGATATCCGAAGGTGAAGAGAAATAGAAAGTATGATTAGCAACCCAGTTAAATCAACATTATTTTAAGTAAAGACTGCAACATAAGTTGACAATATCTAAAACTTACACCCACTTAACTAGACAGATGTTGTTTTTATTGTTGTTGGGGGTTTTTAGCTGACTTTAAAAAACACTTTAAACAAAAGTACTATCACCTCCTTGGTTCTTAAATCAGTGTAGAATTACAAAGTACGTTTGTACCATATGTGCAGGACACAGAAGAGCATTGAGTAATGTGAAATAAGCAGCCTATGAATGTATAGGCTATGACTCTGTAAGAAGAGGAGTGCTGACAAATTCATAGTTGTCAAATTTCACTTGCAAATGTTGTAAAGGTACAGATTTTTACCTGAGATTTTCCCATGTTTCTTCACCATATTTTTCTATAAGAAGAGATTTCAGGCAAGTGTTGATAAATCCATACTAGGGAGAGAAAGAGAGAGTTTTGCGCAGGAGTGGGTAGAAGGTAGGTCTGATTTATGCATAGATCCATGAGTGAATTGCAGTAAATCAGTGGACTCTCAATTTTTTAATAGTAGGAGTAATAAAAATATCTCCTACCCTCACTGATAATAAAACTGTTGACATGAGGAAAGTTTTGGATAATTGGGCGTGGATATTTGTGTGAATTCATTCAGTTCTGGCCATCCAAACAGATTCCTAGCCTCAGAATAGTTCCATTTTTCAAATGCATCATTGTTGCCTAAAAACATAAGACTAGACCAAAAGTTAATTTTGCTAAGTGCCCTTCCTATTTCCTACAATGGTCTGACCAATGGTCTCTCGGAAAGCTCACATGTGAAATACGAGGGCAGTAGCTCTCTTCTGGTGTTGCTCTCAGCAACTGGTATTTAGATAATATAAAACATAACCAGAGCTAGATTGCAAACTAGTTGTTTGTACAGTGGGCTCTTGGTATCCACTGGGGTTTGTTCCCAGGACCCCCCTGGCATGTGGATACCAAAATCTGTGGATGTGCAAGTCCTATTTAATAGAATGGATAGTAAAATGGTGTCCCATAGATTAAATGCATTTTAGAACTGACATAAACTTACATATATTTTTAAAAATATTTTCAAGCCATGGATACCTGAATCCATGGATAAAGAATCTGTGGATATGGAGGGCTGAGCCATCTAACCCAGCAGTATTCAACACACCTTACGGCAGCGAGTGTCATAAATTGTGCCTTACATGAATTAATTTGTACTCTTCTCAGTTTATGACTAATACATTTCATTGACTGACTCTGGGTTCTAGTATTATGAGAAGAGAGGGACAAAACCTCTCTCCATTTCACTTTCGCCACACTGTGAACAATGCTATAAAACTCTGTCAAACTACCTTCTCTTTTCCACCCCATAGCCCTGAAAGAAGTGCTTCCTCACCATGGTATTCTTGCTTTGAACCAGGCACAGCAGGCTTTTTCCTGAAGCTGGTGTCACTCTGATCTAACATTTGGTTGCATGGTTGACCATTAAATGTTCAGTGAACAGAGACCAGGAAGGTCCACAAGGAATAGTGTGTATTGAATCTCAGCAGAGCACAAAACCAGAATGCTCAGTGTTGGGGATAGTATTCCCTATAGTATATAACAAAACTCTGAAAACAAAACCCTAATCTTACATGAATTTTCAGCAGTACTAGAGTCCCAGGAATGCACAGAATGCAGGCAACATCCCTAATTCTGGGTTAGTATTGTAGGAGGTACTAAAATAATAAATAATTGCAGTTAGTTATTTAAACCAAGTATATGTATTTCATTCCTCTTACCTCTGCAAAGCCTAGTCATAGGCTGGATCCGCACAGCAGAAATCATCCATTTGAACACTACTTTAAATGCAATGGCTCAGTGCTATGGAATTCTGGGAGTTGCAGTTTGTTGTGGCACCAGAGCTCTCTGGTAGAGAAGGCTAAATGTCTCGCAAAACTACAATTCCCAGAACTCTATAGCATTGAGCCAGGGCAGGTAAAGTGGTCTCAAACTGCATTAGTTCTGCAGTGTGGATGCAGCCAAAGTTACCTGCCTGCCCATTCTTTTTCTCAGTTCTCTTCTCTTCTTCTATCATTGGGGTGAAACACACAGGCAAAATAAAGTGTCTTCCATCCATTTTGAAGGTGAGGGGTATATATGAAGCACGCCTCCAAAGCAGATGGAAACCAAAACAAAGCCACACTCCATGGCTAAAAACCGGAGGAAAAAGAACCCGGGACACTCCAGCACATCTTTGCTCCTGTATATAAATGGCCTGGTACCAGTGTGAGGCTGCAGCAAAGCAAAAAAGTGAATGTGGGATACCTCCAATGGATGCAATTATATCAGACACAAATCAGACAGTCCGACAGGGGGGCATGGGGTGAAAGTGGGTGAAGGAAGCATGTATGCAGGGGCCCATGTACATATATTACTCAGCACACTGATGCACCAATGCGGTACATAGCTGGAGCATTACATGTGTGACTGTGTTGCCTATCAAAGGTGCACCCATCCAACGGGATGGAATTGGTGGGACATGGGAGGCACTTGAAGGTTGCAGATAGTGTGTTTATGTTACGGTGTGTGCATGCATGGTGGGGAGGAGACTAAAATATTACCCCACAGTGAGGCTTGATGCCACACTGTACAGACTGCTCATCTGTATTTGGCCTGCCTTAGGAGCAGGCCATGTGGATGGCGGGGTTTCAAGGCACTTTTTCCTGCCCATCTACTCCAGCCCCTTGTCTTTTACTTCACTCCCCTTTGTGGTGCTTGCTCAGGCAAAAGCTCCTCTCCTTCTTGCTTTCCTTTGGCCCTTTCCTTTCTGAGATCCAAACACATCAGCCAAAAACAGCCACAGAGGGCACTTGTAGCTGCTAAAACCTTTTCAGATCTTAACAGATCTCAGCCAATTACCCTGCCCAAGGCAGGGTATTTTGTCTTTTCAACTCTGATTTATGGCACCTCTGTCCTGTGGATATCTTAGCAAGATTTATGCAGAGGAGGTTTCCCAGGCTCTTCCTGTGAGGCGGAGAGTGTGTGACATGTGCAAGATCACTCAGTGGGTTTCCATGGTTGAGTGGGGATTCAAACCCTGGTATCCTGAAGTTCTAGTTCAGCATTCAAATCGCTACACCAGAATGTCTCCTTTAAAATACCTTTGCACATTACAATCAATATTTATTTACCAAATCAGAATAAGGATGCATAGAGACTTGCACATCTTTCTCATATTTGATAAGAAAGGCTGTCTAAACACATTGAAACACCCTGTTGAGAAAACGGTCAAATGGCACACGGTTTTTTGGGTTGCTTGCTTTTTAGGAATTATTTGTGAACAATCTGTGCAAAACACAGTTTTCTGTGGGAAACCATTTTCCTTTTTTCATGAACCCAGGTGTGGGGTTTTTTGTATATTTTATTGCCTCCAAAAAAGTCTCCAAATGCAAAAACAAAAATTAATGCCCTCCTCAAAAATGCATAAAAAGTCCTCGTAATCTCAAGGATTTCCATTTGTAACCAAAAACGTTTACAAATAATTTTGTAACCAAAAATATGAATAAAACCCTTTTGAAAGTAATCATTCTTATATGTGAGAACAGAATAGTCAAAGATTTAATCCCTAGATCAGAATCTAATGTTCACCATACCCCATGATTTGAAGGAAAAGAACGAATGACATGAAGCTATAAGCTATGAAAATATGGTGTGAAGGGGGAAAAGAACTACACAAGAACTCCTGGAGCTAAAAAAAATATAGTGAATTATGTGTCCTTTGCTTCATGCTGTGTATATAATTGTTAGTTTCAAACTTTTTTTCTCTTGGGAAACCATCTCTGTGGTAGCCGTGAACCTCTCATGTCACTTCTAACTAGCTAGTATATTTTCTGTCTTCTTCTGGGAAACCTGCATAAGGTCTTTGTTAAATAGGCTCTCTTGGGCAATAGATTCTGGAGGACACAAGAGCATTCTCTTGCTGCTGCTTCTGTTCTCTGTATGTGTTTAGTGATAACGTTTCCTATTTCAACTTTCCAGCATATTTGCTTCCAGTATGGCAAAGTGTTGTTTATTCAGTTATAGTGCAAATCCTTGAGTTTGAAGTGAAAATTTCAGGATATACAATACATGCTTACACTGTAGAACTGAACATAGAAAAAATCATTATTTTCTTCCTGAATTCCTGTAAGAAGAGTGAGATTGGAGCACTGCAGTGCATTATACCTGGATCACCCTGAAAGAATGGGTCAGAAATTTCAGCTGGTTCAGAACATGATAATTAGATTACTTAACTAAAATGTGTTGGTGTGAACATATTTCACCTGTGCTAAAGAAACTTCATTGAATGATCACAAGTGCTTTTTCAAAGATAATTCACCTTGAAAGCTTTAAATGGCTCAAGAATTATGATTATTCTGTGCTGTCTGAACCTGCCTTAAAATCCATCTCAGAGGGACCACTCTGTGCCCCTGTTTTCAGAATTTAGTACAGGTTGGAAGAAACATGTGACAAGTAGTATCATTATAGGCTGAGTTTCCCTTATCCAAAATGCTTGGATCCAGAAGTGTTTAGATTTGGGGTTTTGTTTATTTATTTATTTAGATTTTGGAATATTTGCATATACATAAGGGGATATCTTGGAGATAAGATCCAAGTCTAAACATGAAATTCATTTAAGTTTCGTATGCACCTTATACATATATCCTGAAGGTGATTTTATACACATTATTTTTAATATGTTTGTGCATGAAACAAAGTTATTTAAAAAAAAACTCCAAAACAACAAAGGTATGACTTCCAGCTGGAAAGTGGAGGCATGAGGAGTGGCTTCATGGAGCTCCATGAAAACCGCTCTTTGAACGGGAGGTTTTCGCCACTCTAGAAGGAAGGAAGAGAAGGAAAAATCTTGGGTGACCTTTCCCCTTGGCATAGGGGATACCAGGGACCCTCACAGAGGCTTTAATCCCAGCTCAGAACTGACAGGTTTCGAGAGGGAAGAGGAGGAGGATTCAGCCACAGAGCTGGAGGGAGCCACGGAGGAGAGCCAAGCACTACTCAGATGGCTTGACCGACAAGCACAGCTGCCAGTTTCAATTCAATTACACTAAATACAAAGAAACAAGTTAAACTATAAATCTTGAAGTACTGTTGACTGAAATGAGAGAGAGGAAATTTCTAAATGATAGAATATCTTTCACAGCATAATAGCCACGATACTTTAAAAAGAATAATGAAATAAATGGGAGGAAAAACCAAAAATCTCTGATGACGATAGACTAAAAGAACAGAGTACAAAGACAAATTGAAAAACCTCACAAGACAAGTAAGTGAACTTTAATTTCAACTAAAATAATAAAAAGGACTATAAAAAGGATAAAACAAATATAATTACAGAGAAGGAAATATTTGCCTCAGTCGCAATAAATTGACCTTCCGAAAGAAGCATTTGCCGCTAGAGTAGCACTGCAAAGAGAGAGAGAGAGAGAAAGCATTAGCTTCAGTACTTAAAGACAAAAAGAGAAAAGTGAAAACAAACTTGGAAAATTCATAAAAATAAAAAATAATAATAAATTGGAGGAACTTTAAGGAATCTACAGGAATTGTAAAAGGTAAGGAAATAAATGCACAAAGAAACACTTGGAAGAAAAAAATAAAAATAACTAAATTTAAAGAGGAAAAAAAGGAAGATAAGATGTCGATGACATCAAGAAAAGCAGCAGCTGTGCAAACAATGGTTCAAACACAAAGAAGAGCCTCAGCTGAACAAATTTTCTTTTTGGAAGAAATTAGGAAAATCAAAACAGAGATGGTACAAAATTTAAAACATGAGATTAAATTATTAAGAGCAGACCTTAAACAAGACATGAAATCAGAACTAAAGTCAGAACTAAAAGAGGTGAAACAATCATTAAAAGAAGTGAAGGAAGAAATCAAAAGGACAAATACAAGAATGGAAAAGTTAGAAGAAAAAACTAAGGAAATGGAAGAAATAACTACAGAATTAAAAGCATTAAAAGGGATTTAGGGCCTAAGCAGATGGCTTATTGGGCCGTCTTCGGTGCAGGGAAGGGGAGGGGCAGCCACATGCTCAGCGCCCCAACCCCCTCCTGAGGTCGTCCTCGGAGCAGCCGGCCCTCCGCACGGCTGGCGCTCCGAGGAGGACCTCCCGCCGCAGCGTTTGGACACGCTGTGGTGGAAAAGTCGCCGAAAGTGCTCCTTTCAGGGACACTCCTTTCAGGGGCGCTCCTTTCAGCGCTCCTTTCAGGGGCGGCGAAGGTGCGCCGCAGGATCGAGGCATGGGGATGCCTCGGTCCCGCGGCGCAGCTTCCCAGGGCAGCCCACGGCCGCCTGTCTACTTAGGCCCTTAGATAACAAAGCACTTGAAGAGCAGAAACAGGGAAAACTGTGTAAAGGTTAGAGGATTAAAAGAGAAGAAAAATGAAGACTTATACAAATATTTGGTACCAGCTCTAGCAGAATACATGAATCTAACAAAACAAGAGATGACATGGGAAATAAACAAATTATTTAGAATAAACTTCCAAATGGCAATTGAAAAAAAACTACCTAGAGATATGGTAATATATTTTTTGAGAAAGAAAACTAGAGCCGAGATTCTATTCCAAAGTTATCAAAAAGATCTAATTATAGAAGATAAGGTGATTAGAATTTATAAAGATATACCAAAAAGAATATTGAAAAAGAGAAAGGGATTTAAATTCCTAACTACTCAATTAAACAGAAAAAGAATTACATATAGATGTGGAAAATTAGAAGGGATAGCAATCAAATTCAAACAGAAATGGTATAAACTCAACACAATTCAAAAAGGAAGAGATTTTTGGATGGAACACAAAATAGAACTAGAAAATTGGAACATATCAAAAAAAAAAAGGGGGGGGGGAAAGGAAAATGACAAAAAGACATAACAGGAAGATCAAGAAGACCAAAGTGGAGAGGAATCAGAAAGAGAATCTGAATTAAAACAAGAAAAGATATTGAAGATCAGGAACAATATCCAAATCGTTCAGAGGACAAAGAACAAGAAGGGGTAGATTTAAGTAAAAAGAAAGAGAAAAGGGAAAAAACAAAAGAAAGAATAAAACCAACATTGGATTAAATAAGAATAACAACAATAAAAAAAGAAATAGAAGGAAAGAAATACATAGAAAGAGAGAAAGCATTGAATGAAAAAAATTACAGAGAAGAATTGTGTAAATAAAATAAATATAACATAATGGAATGTGAAAGGGATGACTATTCCTCAGAAAAGGAAAATGATGTATAATTACCTAGGAAAATACAAACAAGACATTATATGTCTTCTGGAGACACACTTTAGAACAAAAGATCAAAGACTGCTGAGAAATAAAAAACTAGGTAAAGAGTATATATCTTCCCTAGACAAAAGGAAAGGAATTGTGAGCTATGTGTCAGAGACTTCATTCAAAAGAAATTTTCAATGACAAACAAGGACAATACCTAGGAATTGAAACATTAATTCAAAATCAGAAAACACTAATTAGTTTAGCTCCACAAACTAAAAACGAGAAATTTTATCAAAAACTACTAAATATAATACAGGACTTTGATTACTGAAACATAATCTTACTAGGAGACTTCAATGGAGTTATTAACCCTAAACTGGATAGATCTTCAGCAAAGAACATCAAAGAAAAGCAAGGTAAGCTTCCAAGAACATTTTTTAATTTAATAGAAAATCTAGGTTTAGCAGAAGTCTGGAGACACTTGTATGGAAACGCAAGAGAGTATACCTTTTTTTCAGACAGACATAAATCCTTTTCAAGGATTGATTTATTTTGTGTGTCTAAGGAAATTTTTAATAAGATTATAAACATGGAGATATTGCCAAGATCAATTTCTAATCATAATCCAATCTTAACGTCCCTTAGAGAAGTTGGAATGGACTATAGTTGGAAATTGGATGAGAATCTGTTAAATAATCAGGAAGTGTTTAAGAAAGTGAAACAAACTTTCAGATCATACTTTGAAGAAAACCTAGACAAAGAGGTAAACATTACTACTGTATAGGAAGCAAGCAAAGCAGTTATGCGAGGCTTCTTTATTTAAAAAAAAGGGGGAAATAAAAATTAAACAACAAGCAAAGATTCAGAAGATATTGACAGAAATTAGGAATAAAGAACAAGAATTACAGGAAGAACCAAAGAATAAAATTAAACAAAAGGAATTGAAGATACTACAGAAACAACTATCTGTAAAAATGTCAGAAAAACTGGCAAACGAACTAAAATTTCTAAAACAAAAATATTTTCAACACGGGAATAAACCAGGGAAATGGTTGGCTCAACGTATAAGGAAAGAAAAAGAGAAAGAAAACAAAGATACAAGATAGAGGAGTAATTTATACAGAACAGCAAAAAATCAAAAAAGATCTTTGAAGTATATTATTCAAAAATGTTCAAGGAACAGGAAATAGACAAGATCGAGTTAGAAGAATATTTGGAAAAAATACAGTTAACAACATTAAAGGAAACACAGAAAGAAATATTAAACCAACCAATAACATTAGTAGCGATAAAAGAAACAATTAAAAATTGTAAAACAGGCAAAGGTCCAGGACCCGATGGCTTTTCAATGGTGTATTATAAACACTTTCAGGAAGAGTTAATAAACATTTTAGAAAGAGTGATGAACAGTATAAAAGACCATGATTTCCCTCCAACATGGGAAGAAGCGAACATAATAATAATAATAATAATAATAATAATAATAATAATAATATAATAATAATAAAATTTATTTATATACCACCCAATGGTTGCCCAATCCAGGCGGTTTACAAGATAAAAACAGTTACAATAAGCAACATAGCCCTCCCCCCCTTAAAACATTATTAAACAGTAATATAATTAAAAAAAACATAAAACAATATACAACAATTAAAATAATACAAACCAGGGGTAGGCAACCTTTTTGAGCCGGGGGCCGGGTTGCT
>CM034701.1:233003353-233018246 GCA_020142125.1 Phrynosoma platyrhinos | reverse complement strand
GTCTTATACGCCCAGTCGTCTTATACGCCGGAAAATACGGTACATTGCGGCAGTCCTTCCTCCCCTGAATCAATGTCCTATGGTTTCTCTTCTAGGGTGACAATTTGTAGGAAGCAGAGGGGAGAAAGGTAAAGGAACTTAGATGCTGGTGCTTCGTGTTTTTAGGAATATGAAGGCAGAGAGAGGGAGACAATCTGTAAGACTCCATTTTGAGGTCAGAGGTGTGTTTCTGCCATTTTAAAAAAATCATGCCTCAGCACTCATTTCTGATCCTAAAAGGGTGGAAGTCGGAGGAAGCTGGCTTCCAGTTTAGCTTCAAAGTGCTAGAAAATATATTTGTTTGTTTGTTTTATATGCCACATTTCTCCAGAGATGGACTTAAGGCAGCTCCCAAGCAAATAAATTTTAAAAATCTTAATAATTAAAAAAAACAATTAAATATCCACACATTACAAATATAAAATCATTTAAAAACATACAAAAGTTAAAAAATAAAACACCTCCCCATCAGAAGCTCCCTTGCTTATGCATTAAAAGCCTGCTTATACAAATAAGTTGGGATTCTCTCTCTCTCTTTCTGCCTTTGTCAATTTGAGGGTTAAAAATGTCAGTTCACACAGTGAGGTACATTTTCCAAAAAAAAAAACAAAAAAGCAGCAATCATTGCAGGCTCTTTTAATCATGCAGACTGAACTGACACTGTTAGGCATCCTACCAAAAGCCAACACCCTTGCTACCAGCTTGCGAGAGACAGACAAGTGATCTGCAGTGACTGATTGGAGTCATTGCACATCCTGCAGTAAATTTTCTCTCCCCTCTGAGAGTAACCCTACTTTGTGTAAAAAAGGATGGATGGTTCAGGATAGTTTGCCTATTCCAGCATTTGCACCTGTGACAGAGAAATTTTGGAAGTCTGTATCAGATCAACTGCATTGTAAGACTATTGCCTCTTTGCCATCGTAAATCCCATGTCTGTGAGAGCTTATATATTTTGATTTGCATGACTGTTGTTTCCCACACTGTGATAATCTCTGTAGACAAAAGAAGTTTCCTCTGTAGAATAGCCTTCAGACTATCCAAGGCTTTGCTTTTCTACTTCCTGTGCTTAAGTAGCTTGACTTTTTAAAAGCTACTTTTGTTATACAAATATAGGCACTACAATAGTAGAAGGGAAACTTTAGGAACAAGGCCACATTTGCTTTTTTAAGGATTGTAGCATTTTGTGCAGGACTAGCCATTGGTCTAAGAAGCCTGATGCAAATCTTTGCTTTGATGACAATTTGCCAGGAATCAGATTGAGCTGGCATTAGAAAGCAGAAGTGTCAGTTTCTCTCATTTCTTTTGTTAAAGGAGAAACTAAACAAGAGGTTCTTTCACTTGCATAGAAGCCATTCATTTTGTTTAATAGAGCAAACCTATACCCACTGGCAGAAAAGTGGCTGTATCCAGTGCACGCTGAAGGATGCAAGTAGAAAAATACAAATATGGTACGCATAGGGTTGGCATGCCTCCAGTGGCATTGAGAGCTCCATTAGTGCCCACCAATGAGGAACTGTGCTCAAGATACCATCTAATCACATACTCCAACACACAGTGGGAGCAAATGAATTCACATTGAAAAGAACAACCCCCGGCACACACCCAGGGGAGGATGACAGCTTCCTGGTCAATGGGGCAGTAAATTCACTTCAGGTTTTAGACTCAAGTTTAAATGAGCTATTGAAGGTGCTGAATATTATGTCCAAAACAGATTCAGTGTCTTGGATAGTTCATTTAAAGTGAATCTAGAGTTCATCACTTCATCAAAATGGAAGCCATGACCTGACACCGGTTGTCTCACAATTAAATCCTTGTATTTACTGGAGAACAAAGACCAGTGAATCCACTTCACATTTTATATGAACTTTAAATGAGCTATCCAAAGTGCTCTCACTGTGCATCTGTATGTGCATGTGTATACATAACTGTGCATGCACACATGCACTCATTTGCCTTCAAGTCATTTGTTGGCTTATGAATTTTCAGAGGGTTTTCTTAGGTAAGGGAATCCTCAGAGGTGGTTTGCTGTTGTCTTTGTCTGAAATATAGCCTACAGCACCTTGATGTTCTCCCATCCAAGCACTAACAAGGGCCGACCCTTAGCTTCCAAGATCAGAGGGATCTGACGCCTTCACTACCTCCAAAATAGGTTCAGAACTTTAAACAGCTTTTTCTAAGTTCAAACAATTTACCTGTTGTTCCTATTCATGACATGGATTCCTGTTGTTCTTACCTGACATGGAAGCCACCACTACAAGCATCACGGCATGAAGATCTCTCCCAGATCTCATCAGCCCCTGTTGTATAGCCAGCAATGACCTTGTCTGATATTCCACACAATATTCCTTGCCTGATATTCCTCTCTGCAGGCTGGGGTCTGAATTCTTTTATGTTTTTCACAATCACAGTTTCGGAAGGCAAAGCCAGTGGGCTTGTGTATTTGGCACCTTTTGGTTGGCCTAAGAAAAGTTTAACCACAACATGCATTTTGGATCTGGAAAGAAGTGGGTTGTTCAGCATATAAATGCTTCTGATAGCAGACATGGAACAAATTCTTTATTTCAGAGACTCAGTTTTCTCATAAGAAAAGCTTCATATAGATTTCAGATTTTATTAACTGAATGTTAAGTTTCTCCCTACAAATGAATAACAGCCCTCACTTTAAAAAAAATTTATAAAGATTTTGTTCCTGTTGTTTTTTCCTCCTCCATTCAGGTGAGCTCTCTGTGGAAGATGTGCCTGATCCATTTCTTGTTAGCATGCACATAATTGCAAATCCGGGAGAATCTGCTACTCTCCAACAAGCCATTGATAACCTTTTGGCCTGGATCCATCCAGACCTCCAGCTTTTCCGGGTGTCAGAGAGGCGGATACCAAGGAAGTCGAAGAAGCCTCACAAGGATACAGCTTCTCAGCCAGCCCTTGCCGTGATCCTCTTCCTGCAAGAAGACTTTGATGGGGAACCCATCCTGCAGCTGCACGAGGCTTTTCAAAGACCCCCTTGGCATTACCACCACACTGAGCGAGTGCATGGGAAGTTCCTCCCTTACATGCCAGGCAGCCAGGACTTCTTCATCTTGGTCCCTGGGACTCCCTTGTGGGCCATCCGGCCGGTGCATTATGGAAAAGAAATCATACGCTTTACCATCTACTGCCGCCATGAAAACTTTGCCAGCACTATGAAGCTCTACGAGTTAATACTAAAAAGACAAATTCACCAGCAAAAGGCAGACTTCTGTGTGTTTCCCATCTATTCCAACGTGGACCTAGAGGTGCAGTTCTCATTGAAGAAGCTTCCAAGAGGCCTTGTGCCAAGTCCCACAGAGTCAGCTGTGCTGGAGTTCCGCGTGAAGGATATCCGGCAACTCCTGCCGCTTTTGCCCAATCCCTGCAGCCCCATTAGTGAAGGCAGGTGGCAAACCGAAGACCCTGATGGAAATAAGATCCTTTTGCAGGTATGTATTAATATCTCTATATAATACATCAGAAGTTCACAATGGACATTTTCAGCCATATTGTGTGTAACAAAACCAAATCAGAATGAGATATAATGCTTTGCAGGACAATGTTTATGTAGAGCAGGGGTGGGCAAAGGACAACCTTCCAAGCAAGGTGGACTGTGTCTCCCAAGCATTCCTCACCAATGACTGGGGTTGCTGGGAGCTGCTGTTCAGCAATATCTGGAGTACCGCTGGTTCTCTCTTCCTGATGCAGTGGCAGCTGGTGGCTTGTATGTCAGTGGGATGGAGAATCCATTTTGCATTTTATTTTGCACTGTCTGCACTATCTAAGCTGCTAGACCATAATCCCACATAGTGGTGGTTGTGAGGTGGTGAATCTGCTCCGAGTTGTAGTCTGAACTTTAAAGGAAACACTTGTATCCACAAAATAGGCTCAGAACGATATAGAGTTCAAGCTAAACCTGGAACAGATTTACCATTCCATTGACTTGAATGCCACACAACTGTGTGAGGTTTATTCAGAAATGAATGCCACTGGACTAATGAGGCTCCTACAAGGTTGATGTGTACAGGATTGTAACTTCTCAACAGAAAACACAACACTTGTCAGTCTTGGATTGTTGTCTTACAAGGGTGTTCATGTTTTCCATAGATCCCTTATAATTAATATATATATAGAGAGAGAGAGAAATAGAAATAGAGCTCACCATTTTTCATTTGATTAGTACTGTGTTTCCACAGTTTGCCCAAAAAGATACTATAATCACTAATGTGGAGAAGAAAGCATACAACTTTGTGATGAGTACTGAACTAGGACTTGGAAGGTCCAGGTTCAGATCCCCACAGAGCCTGACTGAAACTCACTGGGTCTCCTGCAAATCTCTCTCAGCCTAACGTATGACCCAGGATTTTTGTGAGGATAAAAGAGAGGAGGAGGGCTACATATTTTACCTTCAGCTCTTTAGAGAAAAGGAGAAATATAAATATAAGAAATAAATACAAGCATCATGTGAAAGAGTGCAGGATACTGGGAAAATGTTCAAACATTCTACATTGCTGTGAGCCATTTTGAAGGCCCAGAGAGTGCAAAAAAACATTTGAGATATGTAACTGCTCACTCCCAGTCTATGATAAAGCAAAGCAGCTTCATTTATATACCACTTCATATCGCACTATGGGATGTCTAAGTGGTTTACAACTGTAAGCTCATTGCCCCCCAACAGTTGGGTACTCATTTTAGCGACCTCGGAAGGATGCAAGCCTGAGTCTAGCCTAAGCCCTGGCTAGTATTGAACTCGCAACCTTGTGGTCTATGAGTGAGTGGCTGCAGTACAGGCATTTAATCACTGCTCCATCAGGGCTCTTTCTCTATATAATCTCTATATAATAAAATCATCAGAAAGTTGCAAATAATGCCAGAAAGTCAAGTGAAAAAATTACCCAAATATGCTCAATTTTCAGATTTCTGTAACCTGAATGGAAACCACTAAGACTTAGGGATTGTATCCAGAGTTGTTTGTCAGGGAGTGGAAAGGAAACAGCAGATGGTATGTCAGTCCTCCATATCCGCAGATTCTGCATCCATGGATTCAACCATCCGTGGCTATTGTATATAATGGGACTTGAGCATTTATGGATTTGATATTCATGGGGGATGCTGGAGGATACCAAGGGCCCACTGTATATCCTCTCCACCACCAGCCTCCCTGCATTCACCTCAAATTTGCCCCAGATGTTAGGGGGGAAAGCAAATTTGTGGTTGCAGGTCAGAGAAGAGGAAGAAGAATGCTTGTTGTGTGAGCAAAACTCCACTTGTGCTACACCAGGTGTAGCCCACACACATTTATTATGGCATAAGCTCCCATGGATAAGTTTCTTCCTATTGTAGTGGGATTGCTCTGTTAAGGGCAAATATTCTTTATTGTTCCCATACAACACAGTCAGACATCTCCTCTCCCTTTAAAACCTCTCATTATCAAACTAAAAAAAAAAAGATGTCACTGAGATTTGAATCTCCTCCCGCAATTAGACTAGCAAGTTGCAACTTCAAAGTTTCCCCTCCCCATCATATTTAACAGGGATCACTATGCCTGCTACCCAATTGGATTACTGTCCTGCTCTTAACCCATTTTGTAAATGTACTTTATTATCGGGCAGCTTAGATAAAGCAGTGGTGAGAAAATAAATCTGGCCATTGATGTAATTAACTTCCTTCGTTTGTGAACAGGGCAGCCCTAACACCTTTGTTCGCGGAGGTGTGGGAAGATAGGTCCAAATAAACCTGGATCCCTGGTCTCATCCTGATCAGGTTAGCTAAGCGTGCCACTTCTTCTTCTGATCTCTACACCTGCGCTTTTAACAGCAGCTGACATGAAGACTTCTGACAGGTGAAGCTTTTCCTGACATGGAGATAGTACTGGGGAAAGCATCACCTGTCGCATTTCAGTGCACCGGTCTGCTGTTAAAGGTGCTGAACCATGAAACAGGGTGGCATTTATAGGGTTGCCAGAGTGAAAACTGGAGAGGGCTTGTGTACCTTTAATGGTTGTGCGATAAAGGGAATTTCAGCAGGTGTTGCTTGTTCCCTGGTTGGGTGACAAACCCTACCTGCTGAAATTCCCTCTTTTAATACAACTGTTAAAGGTATAGGAACCTGCTCCAGTTTTTGCTCTGGCAACTGTAATGGATAATGTTCTCAACTCATTGAGGTGGAACTGTGCTACACCCTCCATAATATTTCCTCAAGCTGGAAAGATGTTAGAAGTAGGAACTTTTCTGATGTTCCCTCATACCTTAACATGTCATTTAGCTCAGAGGCTGGCAACATTTGCAGTATGGGCCATAGAAGGCCTTTTCAAGACTTTTCTAGAGGCCACCAAAGGCCCCCCCACGTCCCGCAACAATTTGGGGGGAATTTTTTATTTTATTCCCAAGTGCCTCTTCACATCTCCTAGTTCACTTCTAATTAGAAAAAAGCCTCTTGTCCAGGGAGCAAGAAAATCACAACAAAATTACCGTACAAACAACCTAGAAAGACAATTTGAGGTAAACCATTTTTTAAAGGGTGTAGGAGGTTTTGCATGGCCTTCTGAGACCCTATAGAAGGCCAGTGTGGCTCCTTAACTCTTAGCAAATTCCCTCCACGAATTTAGATAGATTGATAGATAAAATGTATTTAGTCTCCATGTACTGTGGCAGATAAAAAAAGGGGGATTTGAAAGAACAAAAAACTAGATAACTGATGCATAGTGATGACATGATTATATCTAGTTAGAGCAGCAGTAGGAGTCAAATTTATGCAGTTAACAGGTTGCTAACATCTTTGGACTAATTTGGGAAAGTATATTTAAAAACACTCTGACTTTCTGGGTAATTTTAATATTTCTCTTTCCGTATATAGTGAAAGTGCTCACTGGAATAGCTGGAAATGGTTACCAAATACTGGGTAGATCAACTTCCCTCTAACCTCTTGCTAAGATTTACAATAAAACAATGTATGTGTATGGGTTGTTTTTTTTTTGGTATCCCCAGAACCAGAGAGGCAGAGTCTTAAGGGAACAGGGGTTGCTGCCATACTGCAGAATTAATGCAGTTTGACACCACTTTAACTGTCATAGTTTCATCCTATGGAATCCTGGAATTTGTAGTTTGTTGTGGTACCAGAGCTCTCTGGGAGAGAGGGCTAAATATCTCACAAAATTACAAATCCCGGAATTCCATAGCGTTGAGCCATGGTATTTAAAGCGGTGTCAAATTACATTAATTTTGCAGTGTAGATGTAAGCTCCATCTATACTGCAGGAATAATCCAGTTGGACACCACTTTAACTGCCATAAATCAGTGCTATGGAATTCTGGGAACTGTAGTTTAGAGATTATCGCACAGCCAAATTGGCCGGGCTGAGCACAGGCTGAAATTTTTGAAATTTTCCTAAGATTGGGTGTTACTGCACACTTCTGTCCTCACATCGGAGGCATCACTACCTGATCTTAGTCAGATCCAGCCTTTTCCTGAGTTATAATAAGTGACTACCCTTTTGAAGCCATTAGTTTGTTCAGAAATTTTGATAGTATGATTGGGAAAGTTGAAAAGTTAATAAACCAGCTGATTTTGTTTCACTGCAGGATTAAAGGAGTTTGACACCACTTTGCCATGGCTCTATCCTACAGAATATTGGGATTTGTAGTTTGGAGAGGCATTCACCCTGGTCTGTCAGAGAGCTCTGGTGCTTCACCAAACAACAAATCCCAGAATTCTGTAGGATAGAGTCATGTCTTTAAAGTGGTGTCAAACAGCTTTAATTCTGTAGGGTGGCTACACCCCTAGAAGCAATAATAGGAGAGTATGGCTTTATACTAAGCATCATATGTGGACTGTGAGAATTGTGTGAAATCTTTAGAAAACAGCACAGTATTGCATGTCACAAAAAGCATTTTTAAGGACATATTTATCCTTGGGGAATGTAGTGTATCCTTTGTGCAAATCTAGGCAGTAGTGTAATAAACAGCAGTCATACCATATCTGTTAGTTGTATAGCTCAGTTCAAAATAGAAATGGCTTTTTTGTGGCTTTTTTATTACAATGGTATCAGTTTGTACACAGAGCTTTTGTCATCTCAGCTGAGATGGGTCTAGCAGTGTCATTTGTTTGCTTTGTTTCTGACTATTATGCAGAAAACAAGCAATTATCTGTCAGCACAAATGGCTGTACAGAAACCAAAAATATAAAGAGGAAAGAAAAAGCAATAGCACAGTGATAATCTTGCTCTAAATTGGTGGAACACATTTCTTGATGGATAGGTAACTTTTTAAAGAAGGAAATCAGGTTTTTCCATAATGGTTACTTGCTAGATAAACTCACAGGCACATGGTTTCCAAAATACCATCTCTGAAAGAAAAATAAAGGGTAGAAGAAGAGAGTCCATGTTTCTTTTTAAAAATATCAGTAGCATTAATCTTTTGATGACAAGTTCTTATTCTGTAGTGTAATCTAATGCAAGTCAGCTCAGAAGTAAGCCCTTTTACTGCTAGGAATGACTACATAGGATTGCAGTTTAATTTGATCTGTGAGTTAAAAAGTCATAAAGCCAGAATAATACGAAGACAGGAATGTCCACCTGCCTGCTTTCAAAATGTAGAACTAGGATTGTTATTCCAACTTTAAACACTTGTTCCCAATATTCTTAAATATTGCTAGTGTCTCATCTTAAACATGTCTATTTGGAGATACTCCCATTGCTATCCCTGTGGAATGTATCCCACAAGCAGGGTGCCACCAGCAAGAGAAACCTATTGCTGGTCAACACCCGCCTCTGAAGGTGGAAGTACTCAAAGGAGGACCTGTGAAGTTTTAACAAGCAGGCAGGTTGAAGTGGGAGCAGGTGAGCCTTTGGAGACCCTTGTTAATAGCCCTAAAGCCTTGTTACAGTTTGGTGCTGCTCAGCTATCAAGCCCTTTAGTGATATTCTTGATCCCCCTTGTGTCCATTTCATTTGCTCCCTTTACATTGTGGATGGATTGTGTGTGTCTGTGTGTCTTCAAGTTGCCTGTTGACTTATGGCAGGGGTAGGCAACCTTTCCCTTTAAGGGCTGAGGGACTTCAGCTCCCAGAATCCCAGGAGCTATTGACCAACATGGGAGTATTGGCCAACATGGCTGAGGCTTCTGGGAGCTGAAGTCCCTCAGCCCTTAAAGGGGAAAGGTTGCCTACCCCTGACTTATGGTGACCTCATGAATTTCATAGGGTTTTCTTAGGGAAGGAATACTCAGAGATGGTTTTGCTGGTTCCTTCCTCTGAAATATAGCCTACAGCACCTGGTATTCCTTAGCAGTCTCCCATCGAAGACCTGACACTTCTTAGACAAGATCAGATGCTTTTAGGTATTTAAGCCTTGTGAATAGATTAGCATCCTATGTGAAGTCATGGACGGCATCCATAGTTTTTTGTTGGTTTTTCGGGCTGTGTGGCCATGTTGTAGAATAATCTCTTTCTGACATTTTGCCAGCATGTGTGGCTGGCATCTTCAGAGATATCAGCCACAGGTGCTGGTGAAATATCAGAAAGAAACTCTTCTAGAATATGGCCACACAGCCCAAAAAACCCCACAAAAAACTATAGATTAGCATCCTGTTTTCACTATGGAACTGTTCCATCTACCCTTGAAACTATATCTTTGACTGATTTTAAAAATTGCCATCTACATATAGTAGAAATTTAGCATTGTAAATAGATATTTGTTAATGAAACATCTGTCCTTTTTGTTGCCTTTCTCCACAGCAAGTTCGTTACAAGAGGTGTGCTAAGCAGAACATGTTTTGCTGGTTGTCTTCCGCAAGGAACCTTCCTCTTACACCACCATCAAGTTTTGTTCCTTACAGCACCAGATGGACTCTGAACAAAACCAGCAATCCTTCCAAACCTGTTCATGAAATCACTTTGCACCATGCCAATCCTTGTCTTGGTGTTTCCCAGCAAGACTTGAGGACCTATGGCCACGAATGCTTCCCCAAAAGAGCCAGCACTGTCTCGACCAACTCAGGTTCATTTCAGCGAAGCAAGTCTCTTGTATGCTTGCCCACTGCAAGCTCTTCCCTGACTTCTCAGTCTTTCTATTTCAGTGAGCCAAACTCATTAAGCACTTTCTCTTCTGGACACAGGAGAAGAACCAGAGTTAATATTGATGACTTGGAGGGAGTTCAGGAGACTGATGTCGACACAGGGATGAAACTTGCTTTCTCTGATCTGTCTGTGGTTTCTGCTTACTCTGCTCCTGAATGTTTCAGTACCGAGAAAGAAGCAAGGACAGAGTGTCTTCCACAAAACCAAAATGTTGATAGATCTAAGTGGACCATCTCTAGAAGAAAATTTCCTTCAGCCAAGTGTAACCTCCTTGAATTATCCTCCAGATCATTTTCTTTTCCTTTCAATTGGTCTTGTGGCTCTTCTCCATCTCTGTCAGCTTCGTCTGTGGCGCCTTTTGAGATCAAAAGTTTGCCAAAAGGAACAATTTTTAGTTTTGATGACAGCAGAACAACTGGTGGTGGTGGGGAAAATGAAGAAGAGTTCTACATCTGAATTGCTATCTTCCTGCCTCTCTGTAGGTGTGCATGTTTAAGAGGTAGAAAGTGGAGTCTAGAAAAGTCTAGATTACAACTGCTAGAATCCCCCATGGGGATACTGGAGATTGTGATCCAAAAATGTAACTTTTCCAAGTTCTGGTAGAAAGATTGCATATTCAACAGGACTCAGCATTCCATCCTAAGCTCAAGACAAAGGGTCTAAAAGGTAGAACTGTTTACTATAATTTGGTTCCAGAACATTCCTGGTGACTGGTGGTTAATTGTGTATGCGTTTCTCTATTGGGCTGCCGCAGTTTGAATAGGTCAGGAATCAAGTTTGCCATCACTTACCCACTTTTCTTTAAGAGCATATCATTTTTACCTTTCTACTTTTCCCCCTTCTTCCCTCCATTTCTACCCTTTACCATGGGCACTAGCACAGATGAGATCAAATATAGGATGATGGCATTGCCATAATTGTTCTGCCTTCCATATTCTATACAACATTCATGGAAGGAAGGAAGGAAACTTAGGGGTGAAACAAACCTGCAAAAAATGCCAGCTCCAGGGTGGCATGGGGGCGTGGTGTACGCACAACGCATGCCCTGACACTGCCCTCAAGCTGGCATCACGCTGCCCCACTGACCACACAGCAGGTGATGTTACGGTCTGGCGGCGCACCGTTTACACATGCTGCAGAAATGCCGAAAAGCTGCTGCCATGGGCAAAGGGTGCCTTTATTCCACCTCCAAAAGGAGCAGCATTTTCCTGCTTCTTTTTAGACCAGAAAAACACTGGATTGGGGCCATGGCATGCGGTTGCCGCAGCCCCAATCTGGTGTTCAAAGGGGTGGCGTAGAACCGGACTTTTGGGGGCGTCTGTTTCGCCCTTTAGTTGGCATCCTATTAGGAAATCACATTATCTTAAACCAACTTATGATTGTATAAAGTTGAATTGTGAGATGCACAATTGCAGTAGCAAGTACATTTCTATACAGCTTATCAGTGGGCTTAAGCCTTCCCCAAGTGGTTTACAATGTGTAAGCTAATTGCCCCCAACAAGCTGGGTACTCATTTTAGCAACCTATGGAAGGATGGCATGCTGACTGGGCCTTGGAGTCCCTGGGATCGAACTCACATCCTTGTGGCTGTGAATGGCTGCACAACATTTGTGTTCTCTGGACACCATTGGCGTCAGTACACAAGCAGAGCCAGCAATGTGGCTGCTGTGCAACAATCCTGATGCACAATGTTTCCCATTGAACAATGTGTCCCATTGCACAATGGAGGTTCACCAGCATGGTTGGGTATTGTGTCAGTGATGTAGCTCCATCATAGTAAAGTCACACAGTGTAGCCTCTGATGCAGGATTTTAGCTCCTGCCTTCTTTAATAGCTAACGTTTGTTTCCTTACATTTCCTCCTGAACTAATGGCTATGAAACACATTGCCCTGGAAAAGAGGGGCTCCCAAGTTGCTACCAGGAAATACATCTCTCTCTCTCTCTCTTTCTCTTTCTCTCTTTTTAAACAAAGGATATTATTGCTGTGGAACTGGCCAAAAGCCCCATACTTTTGCTAGGAATAATGGCCAGGATTTGCCACCACACTTTTTAATTTATTTTGTCATACTTGTGGAAAAATCGATACTTGAAGAGGCCACTGGACAGAAGCCAAAATGTTCCAAGGGTCTGTGGTGAGAATCAGGTCTCATTGAGTTTTTCTAGCAGAATTTTAAAAGATTCCACTCAAAAGGGGATTGTGCTCATTTTAACCTAGTCAGCAGGCAGGATCCAGTAGACTGCTGACTTAAATCTCATCGCAGCTACAACTTACTATTTAGTGCCATTGAATAAGCCACTATTACATGGCAGCAGCCTCCTCCTTTCTTCAGTCTGTTCATGAAAATAATAATATTGGCCTATTCTACAGGGCTGTTATAAGGAGTACTGGGACAATTGGATGTAAAGCACTGAAGATGCTATAAAATCTAATTGAGTTTAATAGAATATGTTTTTGGATCACCTCTCCAATGAATGAGCATTTGTACAAATTAAAGTCATAAAAAGTATGGTAGGTAAAAATCAGCTTTTTATTTTTTAAAAAATTTAAAGTCAAGGCCAAGATTCTGAATCAGGAGATGTTGCTACAACAGTGTAGCTGCATCTCCTGATGTTACCCTCCCAAAGCTTACTTTTTAAGGCATGCAACCCCTAACCTCCCAAAGAGAGGAATTTCCAAGGCTCTGGAGAGTGAGCCTGCAAGCAATGATGTGTCCAGCCTTCCTCATTGGACTCTTTGCATGCCTTAAAAAATATTGTGGCAGCACATTCAGCCATTGCAATGGTGCAATGGATTGTAAAACTGAATTAGTGTAATTAAGATGCCATCAGTTGGGCTTATGGCATTGTAATTACTGAACAGACCAGATTTTTAAAATTTAAATCACATTTTTAAAATACCAATAAAATACTAAATTTATTCTTTATTAAAAATAGCATCTAGTATTATTACAATTCCCTCTCATCACAAACATGCTAAACCTAAACTAAAATGAATTAATAATTTACTGATACCTATGCTCTGAGTTCCTTACTATGGTCCAAAACACACTGCAGAAACAATCCAGTTTGAGGCCACTTTAACTGCTCTGGCTCAGTAGCACTAGAGCTCTCTGACAGAGAAGGCTAGATGTCTCACAAAACTACAGTTCCCAGAATTCCGTAGCATTGAACCATGACAGTTAAAGTGGTGTGAAACTGGATTATTTCTGCAGTGTGTTTTGCTCCTATACTGAAGATCCAGCAGCATGCCTTAGTATCCAACATTGTTGGAACTGGGATTATCTCTCACCCCCACCCCAATTGCAGTCCTCCATGGTACTGAAAAAAAAACTATTCCTGAAGATTTTCCTCTGAAGCAGATTTTTAGGGTACATGTTTCATATGTCATTTCCAGTGCCTAGAAAACATTTTCCCCTGTTACCTGAATCTAAATTCGTGATAGGATCAACTCTAGCTGCAGGTTTTAAATGTTCTACTACTGAGTTATAGTTTCTTTCAACTATGATAAAGGAATAATCAAATGTAGCACTTACTATATTCAGAATATGTTAACTGGTTTTTAAATTTTATTTATTTATTTATTGCTGTATTTTGTGAAATATTTTTACACGCAGACAGATTGTTTTCATTAGTGTTTGGAAAATTATTTTTTTCAAAAGTCAAATGTTATTTACAATTGTAAATTGCAACCTCTTGCAAAATGTCATCCCATATTACAGTATTGCTCCCACTCACTTTTGTTATGTTTGAAATGTAATTTCAGTGTTAATGTAAACCAAATCAGAAAACTATACCTTGATAAAGTTCCAGATAAAGTTGTCTTAAGAAAAATATACTAAAATGTACTAGAATATACTGAAGCAAAACTAGGCAAGCAATGAGCCAGTGGAGAAAAAAGCATTAGAAAAATGGTGTTTGTGGCATACACTTATTTTCCTTTTGGAATACTTGTTTAGAAGTGAATTGAGATGAAGTATCAGCATAGTACAACTTTGTAATTATGGCTTCCTTTTTGTTTGCTTGTTTTAAAAAATGCATGTGTAGATTTTGACTCGAAGCACTACCTATCTTTGTACAAAAGTGGAAGAAAAAAAGGAAGATGCAACCACTACTACTTCATGTAGGAGAGGAGGACAGGATCTAACCATTGATCCAGCAAAGTACAGTGATGGTGTGAAAGATAGCACTACCCTTTTGCTATCTTTTTGAGTTGAGGAGAAGCACTTTTCAAGTGAAATGACATGAAACAACGGCCTAGTGTGATAAGAACCTACATTAGATGGAACCTGTTTCTTCGGTGGTCAATTTTTAACATGTGGGAGAGCACTCGACATGGCATCTTCCATCTGTAGTCATAAGCTGGTGCTATAGTTTATAGACACTGTTCAGTTTTTGAGTCATCCAAACAAGGCATAAATGCATCAGCTCCACCACAGCATCCATTTGAAACTCCACTCTCCTCCTGCATTTGTACACTTCCTTTGTATGCAAAATGCAGCTGTTGTCACTTCATCCCCTTGAAGCTGAATAAGTGAGAATAGGGATCCTCCTCAGCTGACCTTTTTCAAATCTACTACTATGACCAAAATAATTAAGTGTAAGAAGTCCTAACTGTGGTGATCTTCACAAAATTTCGCTTAAGGAATGAGTGCGATGAAATATATTTGTGTTGCGCTGTATAAAACTGAAAGGTTTTATTATTTTCAAGTGAGATCTTCCTTTCAGTTGGAGTAACCAACATCCAATTAGAATGACATTTTATTTATTTATTTAT
>CM034701.1:232982677-233003253 GCA_020142125.1 Phrynosoma platyrhinos | reverse complement strand
GGGAGGGAGATAGCGATGGGGGAAAAAAGAAAGCCCCTGAGGACAGGAAGAAAGCTGGGAGGAGGGGGGAAAAGGCTTGGAGAGAAGGAGGACCTCCTCTTCCTTCTGCTCTTCGTCCTTCTCTCCCCAGCTCCTTCCTGTCTCGCACCTCTATCTTTCTCCTCCTCCTCCTCATACCCGGCGCTCCTTATATCCGGCGTATAAGACGGGCCCCCCACTTTAGCCCCAGATTTTCCAGGTTAAAAATCCGTCTTATACGCCGGAAAATACGGTATATCCTGCCTTTCTCCCAAAATGGGATTTAAGGCAGCTATTTTTCTATTTGCTTTGGAAAGGGGAAAAAATCAGTTATGCCAGGTATCATTGAAACAGAACTTGTTGAACATCCCATTTAATAATAGCACAGGGAAAGAGTGTATACGGTGCTCTAGCTCTCTGTTTTTCTACAGTTGTAAGAATCTCTCTTGAATGTCAGGAGTCCATCTACAAGTATCTTACCTGATAATCTTAAAGTATCTCTAGTAGCTTCATTTAAATCCCATAGAAGGACACATTGTAATGGTGTTACTCAGTCTGATCAGTGCCATGAAGCTAAGAAGTGGAATGCCATGGAGCTAAGAAAAGCACAGCTAAATGGATTAGGATGGATAACCATGAACTAGAAGTTAAAGATCTTATTGGATAAAAGAGAGAACACAAAAGCTTACTGAGTTATAAAAAGTCCCTGTTATCAAGGATATCTTTTGGTTTTCCTTGGAGCGTGCAACTGAAACTAAGCAATCTGTAATGTGGGATTGACAATGGCCAACATACACTCCTATTGGCTACAGGACACCATTTCTTTGCTATTTTAATAAATTGTTATTTGATGTTAATTTTGGTTTAGACCTTTGAATCTGAACTGTAGTTTTTCTTATCTTGGTCTTTGGGGCATAATAATTTCTTGAGCTGGGGAGGAATAATTACACCTCTTGTCAATAGCAATGCTCAGGAGAAAGATAATGTCACCAGCAAGAAGTTCAGAACAGCCAGGAGTGGCAAGTAACCATCACTAGCTAATTTTCAGCCTTTGGGGTGGAATTTGGGTAGTGCCCCTTCGGTTGTGAAGAAGAAAGATGATGATAGAAGAATCCCTTGTTCCTAATTTGGAAATTCCCCATTCCCAAGCTGGTTCCAGAGCCCTGAGATCGCCATTCCTTGGAAGCGAGAAGATTGCATAGGCAAAGATGTTCCATCCTGTGTTTTAACACATAGGTGAGAAAGAGAACTTCCTCTTTTCTCTGAAATCATTTCTTTGTCTCACTTTTTACCAAGTGTGTACCTGTTTCTGCTGCAGGAATAAATCTTGAATTATTACTCCTTGGTCGTGTTGCTTGTGCTAATTTGGACCAATCTGCTTGCTACTGAATCTCACTCTTGTGACAAGGCGGTACTCTGTAAATAAATAAGCCTAGCCGGGCTCTTTGCAAAGTTATATGCCAAATATCTGCTCTTAAAATTATTTTTCTGTATTCAGGTTGTACAGTAACTTGGTGGTTCTCAACCATTTTACCCTTGTGATCCCCACTTACATGTATATGCAGATGTGATCCCCCCCCCTCAATGTAATATAAGAATAAAAATATTTTGTTTGGTTAGTTTGCATATTTTCATTTGTACATTCATGTATATTCACATTTTAACATTTTGTAAGGAAATATCCAAATTAGAGCAGTTTTATTTAAATAAATTCAATAACAAAACACGTGTAAATTTTATACATGCAGTCTTACACACATCCACACTCACATAAGCCAGTGCTCATAGATATGAACACAGTCACACTCTTATTCCTTTCATTCATAGGACCTTATCACAAGGGAGAAATCCCATGCAGTAACGGGATTATATTATATTATAACAAACCCCAAGTATGCTAAATTTCACTTGCAGGCTGGTGGCAGCAAGAAATTATCTACACTGCTTCATGTTGATAAAACAAATACTCCCTCCTTTTCATCGCAAAATGTTGTATTAACGTATAAAATTTTATTAAGCAATACTGGTTATTATTTTTAAAATGCTTTGCTGCCTGAATAAAATCCCCAGTGCAGTTCAGGTCATGTGATCAAACAAAATTTAAAAATTCAAAAAGCTGTCTTTTGTTGTATTTGTCCTCCCTCTTCTCGCTTTGGGAGCTGGTTTGGCTCAACTACAATCCAAAGGCTGGATTTCTGCCTCTGAAAAGTTTTGCAGAAAGGGGCCAAGCTCACAATTTTTTTCACCCTTCAAAATAATAAGAATAATATGATTTATTTCTAGCCCACCTATTTCCAAAGGGAATCAAAGCGGGTTACAAGCACAAAATAAAAGAATACAATAAGAAAACAATAATATAGAAGTTGCAGTGCTCATCCCCTCAGAATTCACCACTGCGACATACTGTGATGTATTCCACCTTCTCACACCCAGAAGTACCTGGAGCTCAGAAGTAATTGGTGACTTGAAATAAATTCATGTTCCCAACAGGAGAGCCAGAAATAAATTACATAAATTGCATTATGACTATAACTGTAGGAAGAGAGTTCTAGTTCCTGGAGCAACCACTGAGAAGACCCTCTCCCCTGTTACCACCAGATGTACCAGTGAGCAGTGGTGTCACTAGGGGGGTGCGGGGGGTTCACCCCACACTGGGTGACACCCCATGCCGTCCCATCCTTCTTCTCATGAGGAGAACAGCAGGGCAGCACCAGGGGATGCCACTGCCTGTGAGAACATTTAAAATCTTAGATAGGTGCATACCTGAGTATACAGTCCTTCAGATAACCTGGACATAAGCTTATATAGGGCTTTATAGGTCATAGTCAGCACTTAAACTATATCCAGTAATGGACCAGCTGGCAGTAGAGATGTTGCAAGAAGGAAGTTGTCTTCTCCCTGTTGTTGTGTGCACCATCAAGTCATTTCTGACATATGGCAACCCTAAGGCCAAGAAGATCATGGGATTTTCTTGGCAGAATTTGTTCAGAGAGAATTTGTCTGACTTCCTCTGAGGCTGAGAGAGTATGACTTCTCCAAACTTATCCAGTGGGTTTCTGTGGCTGAGCAGGGATTCAAACCCTGGTCTCCCAGTGTGCTAATCCAACACACAAAACACTACACCACACTGGCTCATGCTCCCTGTAGCCATCCAGTCCTGTTGAATTCTGTCCTAGGGAGGGGATGCCATGACTCACTGAAGGGGGCAGGTGTCAGTTTAGGGGCATTAATGGAAAGGAGTAGGCAGGGGGATCCCTATGGACAGCCAAGAGACATCCAGTGCCACTCCCAGCATCTGCTATGTGAGGCAACTTTCTTACTGGCAGAGACAGCTTTGAACTGCCTCCTCAAATGAGTTGTGCAATAATTCTTGAAGTTGAAGTTTCATGGTTTGAAATTTGAATTCACATGTTTTACCTCTACATCTACCAAAATATTCCTGCTGCAAACATATGGAGACTTCTTGAGGAATTCATTATTCTCTGCCACAAAGAAGCCTGTGGCCTCACTGGAATGGAGACCTATTGGATTGCAAAAGAGGGGTCTCTATTGAGAAGGAAATGGATTTTAAATTTCCTGGACTTTGCAAATCTTCCTATAGCCACAGGGCCAGAAGGAGGAGGACCCTGCCTACAAAGGATATCCTCCCCACCATATACAGTGGTACCTCTACTTATGAAATTAATTCGTTCCGACAGCCATTTCGTAAGTAGAAAATTTTGCCTCCTTCCAGCCCCTTCCAGCCGCGGCCTTGGCTGTTCTCTGAAGATGCTGGCCACAGATGCTGGCGAAACGTCAGAAAGAAACTCTTCTAGAACATGGCCACACAGCCTGAAAAAACCCACAAAAAAAAGCATTGGGTAGCCTTGGGCAATTCACACGCTTTCAGCCTCAGAGGATGGCAATGGCAAATCTCCTCTGAAGAAACTAGGTTAGCCTTGTTGTTGTTGTTGTTGTTGTTGTTGTTGTTGTTGTTGTGTGTCTTTAAGTAGTTTCCAACTTATGATGATCCTAAGGTGAACCTATCATGGGGTTTTCTTGGCCAGTTTCTTTACAAGGGGTTTGCTATTGCCATCCTCTGAGGCTGAGAGAGTATGACTTCCATGTTTCCATGGCTGAGCCAGGATTTGAACCCTGGTCTCCAGAGTCAATAGTCCTACTCGCAAACCACTACATCATGCTGGTTCGCCTTAGGATCACCATAAGTCAAAAATGACTTGGAGGCACACAACAACAATAAATATGTGCATGCGTGTATGTAGTAGTGTCACGGGGGGGGGGGGTGCAGGGTGTGTGGGATGCACTGGGTGACACCCCAAAAAGGGTAACTTATACTAAATTACTACTGAAGGGTGAATTGGGTAACTACAAAATGAAAACACAAGATGAATTTTAAAAAGGAAGGTTTTGTATTAGAACGCTATAAGATGGACTTAAATATACAGGGAATTGATTTAAAATCGAATGAATTTGATGAAACATGGCTAGGAGATAACAAAAAAATGGATTGGAAGCTTTTATAAACTTTTATTAAAATGGAATTTAGAGGAAGAGACAATTAAGAAAAATATGATTAAATGGGCAAAACATTTTGGCTACCCAATAGAATTGGAAAAATGAGAACATGTATGGACAAAGGGGCTAAAATACACGGTTTCACAGACATTAAAAATTTTTTTTTATAAAACCTATTTCCGCTGGTATTTAACTCCAGTGAGGATTTCAAAAATATATAAAGCTAGAAGTAACTTATGTTGGAAATGTGGCAAAGAGCTGGGTACATTATACACTGTCTTTGGACATGCACATTAGTTTAAAATTATTGCCAAAAGTACATGAGATTATAAATCTTGTGTTACAGAAAAAAAATACAAGTTCACCCAGAGATATACTTGTTAAATATGTGGGATAAAGATTTAGACAAAGAGGTTGGTAAAATTCTCTTTTATTTAATCACCACTACAAGGATAACATTAGTACAAAAGTGGAAAACAGAAAATATCCCAAGTATGAAAGATTGGATATTTAAACTTTACGACTCAATAGAAATGGATTTACTCACACAATACTTAAGAGACAAAATTATAGAAGAAGAAACCAATGAATGGACATCAATGATAAAATATTTCAAGGAACAGTGGGGGAACTGAGCCACAATTAGTTACTTATGATTTATAAAGAGAAACAAAAAGAATATAAATATGTTCATGATTCAGATATAGTCTAGTATAAAGCCAGAACAGAAAGAAATGTTAAGAGACAGACTATAGATGAATAAAATAGAGAAGGAAATCAATTGTGGAAATGATATATAGATACTACGATAAAGGGGGAAAAATAAATGTGGTTGATAATATTTTGAACATAAACTCAATGAGGAAACATAACCATAATAAGGGTAAATAACTCTTTGAAGTGAATATAAGTTGGAGATAGAAAGTAGATATATGCTAACATATTATGAAAGCAACTGAAAATGTTATAAAGAGGCAAAAAGCAAAAAGCAAAAAATAAGATAGATTTAATAGAATGAAATAGTATATAGATTGAATATAGCTGGTAGAATTAAGAACATGCAATAAGATTATAAACACAAGTGGACCAAATATACAGATGAAAGGAAACATATCAAAGTAGCTAACAAATGTAATAAATATTATAACAATGAATGTGTTAAAACAGCAACACAAGGAGGCTAAGAAAGACAACTACAGCAACAGCATCAGATAATCCAGCAAAGACAAGAAGGAAGTACAAATGAATGGGAAAAGGAAGGAAAGTGCCAGGGAACGAAAGAATTTGATGGAGAGAGTTGGGTGAAGAGGAAGGTATAAGGAAGTAGGAGAGGATGAGAGTATGTAATAAAGTAGGAGGAGTAGAAAAGAATGAACAAGAACAAGAGATAATGTAAAAGAAAGGATGATGGTTAGGGTAGATAGTTAAGAGAAAAGGAGGAGAGAAAAAAGGATCGAAGTAGAGGGAAAGCAAAAGGATGAAAGTGAAAAGAGAGGTTGAAGAGATAGGAAAGGATAAGAAAGGATGAGAATGGAAAGGTAGAGAGAAAATTATGGTAGTAGGAATGTAAAACAATATATTGAAATAATTGAGGCTTCCGTGTTTGAAAGGTTTGGGTATGTTTGAAATGTAAGATACGTTGGTCGACGTAGTAGAATTATTTAGCAACAAATGTATACCAAGCGTAATGAATACTGTTTACATGTGGAAAGAATGTGTATTTTAAAGTTTTAATCAATAAAAATATTATAAATAAATAAATAAATAAACTTCTCAAATACTGCCATACATTCCGGTCATATATTCCAGAATGCAAACCGGAGAGAGAGAAAGATCCCTATGAATCATATTTTCTCGTTTCCCTGTATTCTGTCAGAAGCAAAATTGGGTTGCCCAGAATTCATACACAAGTCAGAGAGTCAGGTCTGGTGACTTGAGGCAACATTTTTACACAACACTTTCCATGCTGTGAGACTTTTAAAGCCAAGTTGATCTGTAATTCATTCAGAAAAGTGAATGGTAGACCTCCCTCTGGGAAGCACAAGCATTGGCAGATAATCCAGCTCACTTTACCTCTGCGTACCTGGTAGCACGCTACTCTGCAATGAGCAAATATCAGATGTGTGTGGTTTAATTAGAGTCGGATTAATTCAAGCTGACTGCCTGTCTCTGTGTGTAAATAGGGCGCCAGAGGTCAGAAAGTACTAAGTACCTTAAAGGTTTCCTTGCATAATGTGAAAAGCTATGAGAGATCGATGACCTTTGTGTGGACAAAAGAATTAGGGGGGGAAACCTGGATAGTCATTATTTGGTACCATTATGCTCAATCTCTTTAGCTATGCAGAAAATTCATTTAACAACAAAAAAATGCTGATTATAATTCTTTGTTCCTTGCTGTCTCAAGAGTCTGGCTGCTGCGGCTGAATATTCTCTCTTGTCCACTTTGAATCAGAATTGGATGTGAACATTCACAATGCATAGGCAAGAATAAGAATTGAGGAGAGACGAATTGTAGGTGTCTACTGATCAGTTGCTAAAATTGTTCCTGTGTTCATTGGATTTTTTTTAATTGGGTTCTGTGATCAGAATCTCACATTGAAAAGGGGAGGGGGAGAAGGATCACATCTTGGTTTATAGGAGTGGATATCCCTTCATGTGTGCATGTGGAATTGGATCAGGATCACAGGGCTGATGAAGAAGAGGTTTACTACCACTCACAGTTCTGTTTTCCTTGTTACCTCTCATTCAGTGTGACTGTTTCTCCACCAGGAAAACCCATACCACATAGAGATACCAGTCAAATAAATGGATTGAGAACCTTTGGGTCATCATATACTGATGGGTTACAACTTCCATCAAACCTCACCATTGGCCTGCCTGGCTAGGGCTCTTGGGAATTGGAGTTCAACAATATCTGAAAGCAAACAGACACAAGAGAGCCAGATTTCCCATCTACTTGTATGCCTTATGTGCTAAGGGTAATGGGTAAAGTTTTGGGCTGGGTTCATTTAATGTGAATCAATTTAATGTGATTAAATTTAATTTAATCAGGAAGATGTAATAGTTAGGGCTGCAGGCACAGAGCAACCATCTGTTAATGTCTATGCTTAACCTATGTTCTTAATATTTGAAGAATATATCCAGCCTACATTTTTACCTTTGATTTTAATCAGTAGATGCTTTAGCACTTCTTAATCGTGACTTAGGACATGGTCTCCAGAACAAGGGACCTTGTACCTCCCCAGACCTAGGCTGGGAGGCTGAGCTCCCCACTAAAATAATAATGCACAAGGGATTAGGATCACTAAGACCCCCATGTAGTTGAGCACCCCATTGAATTATCAGTCAGAAGCATCCTAGGTTGCTGCAACACTGCAGAATTAATGCAGTATGACACCGCTTTAACTGTCATGGTTCAATGCTATGGAATCCTGGGATCTGTAGTTTATTGTGGCACCAGAACCCTCTGATAGAGAAATCCAGATATCTCACAAAATTACAAATCCCAGAATTTTATAGCATTCAGCCATGACAGTTAAACAGTCATGTCCAACTGCATTTTTCTGCACTGTAGATGCAGCCCTAGTTTTATAGCCTTTTTCCCATTCACTTTATAGATTCTTATCTAATTTTTTTCTTTTCTTTGAGATATTGTTTTTATTCTTTAAACAACTTTGTAATGTTTGATGTATTATTTTGTCATTTCCTTAATGGTGGTCACATTGTTAACTGTTTTAGTTCAATGTATGGTTGTTATTGTCTGTATTCTGTGTTTTTACTGTTTTGAAACAGCATACCTGCAAGTACACAAAATTCATAACAACCTGCCTGCCAGTCTTCAGCTCTACCTTAAAAAAGATTCAGAGGCCTTGACAGAGGGTGAGAAGGAAATGTTGCTGTTTCTTGTTTAGTTTTTTCCTGGATCCCGATTGACATGTAACTATTTGATGCATTTCCCTATATCTTTTTTTATGATGGGGTAAGCACTTTTACATATGCTTAATTCTCCATTGGAAACCCCTGAGATATGAAATGTGCTCTCATTGTATGACAGTAATGTTATCTTCAAAGGACTTTTGCCATAGATTAAAACTACAGTACTATCAACCCTACAATTCTGTCAAGTGAGGGTTTCTTAGAACCATAGAGTTGAAAGAGACCACAAAGACCATCCAGTCCAACCCACTACCATGCAGGAAGGTGGCGACGGTGGCAGGACTGGGCAGGGGCCGGTTCGAAGGCCTCCGCGGGCTGCACCCGGCCCGTAGACCTTAGGTTGCTGACCCCTGATCTAGGGATTCTGTCAATAATAGAATGAACCAAGCAGGAATTGCCAATCTTTGACATGATAAAACATGACTTTGGAGACATACGTTTTGCCAATACCGTACTTTCTGCTAGTATATATTACCTCAGTGCTGTTGACAGCAAAATAATAAATGTCACTTGCATCATCCTTCCATTAAAAAGGGTCTTTAAGCCTGTGACAACTAGTTTAAAAGGTTCTTTTGACCTAGCTGGGAAAACAACTTAAGTTGTATGTCAAAGAGGTACACTGCTGTCCCTCCTCCATATCTAGGATTGAGGAAGAAAAAACAAAATTGGTAATTTTGAACAATTTTGAACAATAAATGCATATTTATTTGGAAGTAAGTCACACTGGGTTCTCTGGCACTTAGTCTCAGGTAAGTGAGACTGCAGACTTAGGACTTTACTGCATGAGCCTCAGTCCCACCTCAATTAACTCACAATCAGGTTGTATAAAGAGGACAAATACATGCCAGTTTCAGAGCTATTACTACTACACCTCACTTCAATAATGTGAAGGGGCTTTTTGTGCCATTGAGGGTCCTATGCCTTCCCTTCTTCATTCCCCCTCACCCACCTTAATTTAAGTCACTATTTTCTAGCTTTAATAGCAGATTTAAAGGTTCACATGATAAACTCCTCAATCATTTAACTTATGTTTAAACAACATTTTCTTAATCTAAAATTATCCTCAATTAATAGTAGAAGTTATAATATACAAGATGATAAAATAAACGAGGCCTGTTGCAACTAAGCAGTGTTGCTTTATAGCTTTACTGTTAGTGACAGTTCTGTATTTTGTCTTGTTCTCTTGTTTCAGTAATGTTCCTAGCTGCAATTCCAAGCTTCCCCATGACTTAGGAGTTTATCACATGGGGGGAAATTGGAAATATAAATGGTGATTAAGCCGTGATTAACCCGCAATTGCACGAATGGTTTTCACACGACATCGTATGCAAAGTGCTATTTTCCCATGAAGAATCTGTGATTAACCCACACTTGTGCACAATGGCATGAATGATTTTCACACGACGTTGAGACAAAATGTGATTAAAGTGCCATTATCCCATGAAGAACCAGGCAAGAAACAACAGTAGCTCATACATGGAATTTTGCAGTGAATTACTTTTTGCTGTTTCTTGCCTGGTTAATCTCCAGTTCTTCACAGGATAGTGGCACTTGCATTAATGTCATTTTAAGCACGTTTTAATGTCACTTGTGCAATTTTCACGGGTCAATCATTGTTTAAACTCCCAGTTTCCCCCGTATGATAAACTCCTTTGGTACCAAAAAGTGACACACATCGCTGCTCCAAGATAAGTTGTATTGGTGATAAATGATGCAGCAATCTCCTCTCCTTTCCCTGTACTCCCTTGGGGTTGCTGAAAGATGGATCACTGAGAACATGTAGGTCAGAACCAGATTAAGGAAATGGAAGTGTGCAGATGTAACCTATCTCCCACTTTAATAGCTATGAGAACAGTAGAAGCAGGTTGCTAAAAGGAAACCTTGCTCCTCTAGTCTGCTAACAGCCGCAGATATCCAAGCCTTGAACTGCCATGCTAAAATTAAACTATCCATCAGGGACTATTAAACCTGTCCCTGCCACATGCTTTTCAGGAAGAAGCAGCAGTTGTGATGAGCTGCATTTTCCCATGTTTTGCTTTGTTTTTTAAAAACTATGTTTTCTTCCCATTGTTATGGATCTCTTTTATTTTAGCAGGTTACTGATGCACGTGTAGGAACATTTGACTTCAGTCTTAACATTCACATAATGTTTCCACTGCTGTTGCATATCTGTTATAAATTATGGCCAGAATCCTCTATGGTAGTTATGAATGCGTAACTTAAAGTTAAACACTTGTGATCCTTATGTATTCATGATCCCTGTATAGCCCCTAGTTTAGGGACTATATAGGAACTGGGAAAATCCGCCATCCCCACAGCAGCCACTGCAATTCACAGGGTCTGTTCCTCTGTCAACTGGCTTATGTTCCCACCTCCATTTATGCAAGCGATTTCCTGTGCAAGAGGCAATTGTAACAGGGATCCTGATTTTGCCCGTCACATTGGAGATCACTCATGGGAAGGGATGAAAATGACAGTCGGCTGCTTCCAGACAAGGAACAAGCCACCCATTGATGGCATCAGCCATTTCCCATTAAGTGGGAATTGAAGGAACCAGGGTGGGATTCATTGCATAGCACTGAAACTATGGTGCTTACATGTATGTAAATCCCATACAGATTTCTGGCCTAATTTTAAATATTTGTCCTCCATACAGCCATATGGTCCTTACATAGTCACATGGTTAGCATAGCCTTTCGTGGAATTTACTACACAACATCCATAAGTATATGTTATAAACAATTAATTATTTAGACAACATATAGGTACCAGTATCTGCTGGTACAGAGAGTTTCTGTATGGATTTATTCAATTTTCATACACCCTTTCTTGCACATGATTCAGAGTGGTTAACCTCTGAGCTGCATCTACAATGCAGAAAAAAATGCAGTTTGACACCACTTTAATTACCATGGTTCAATGCTATGGAATTCTGGGGTTTGTAGTTTTGTGAGATATTTAGCCTTCTTTGTCAGAGAACTCTGATGCCACAACAAATTGCAAATCCCAGGATTCCATGGGATGGACCCATGGCAGCTAAAGCAATGTCGAACTGCGTTATTTCTGCAATGCAGATATAGCCCCTGTTCCCAGGCAGAGGGAGTAGGGTGTTTTCATACTGCCCAACAGTGTTTGTCCCTCCAAATGTTTCCAGATTTTGGAGTCCTGAATTGATTGATTGATGGGGTTGCAGACTGCCAGAAATAGTGCAAATTGAGTCCACTTTTAGGGTTAGGGTTAGGGAATCATGGGAACTGTATTTTATTGTGGCACCAGAGCTCTCTGACAGAGAAGGCTCAATGTCTCAGAAAAAAAAACAATTCCCATGATTCCCTAGCACTAACCCTAACCCTAAAAGTGGACTCAATTTGCACCATTTCTGGCAGTCTGCAACCCCCCTTAATTATCCTTGCAAAATGGGAACCCAGCAGAGCTTGGGATATTAGTTTTTAAGAAACTATTTTTAGTTGCTCACACATTTATTATTTATTTATTTTAGTAACATGTTAACATTGCTCCTTACTCATTATTTAAAAAGTAGCCTTTTTATAATAGTCTATTGTTTTAAACTGTTTTAACTGAGATTTATATTTAATGTATTTTTAACGGGGGGTATTATGTTTATTGTCAGGGTTTGTATCTGTTTTTAGCTGTAAGCCGCCTTGATTGCTATGGCAAAAGGCAGGGTACAAATAAATTATTATTATTATTATTATTATTATTATTATTATTATATGTTTAATGTTTTTCTTTACTTAAAAAAGATTGAAATACACTTAACAAACACATCAATGGCCCTAAATGCTTTAAAATGACCTCCGAAATGCAATATTTTTGGAGTATTGAGTAAATATTCCTCATGAGCCACAACACTAAAAAGAAGCAGTAGTGTTCTCTGTTGTGATATCATTGTTGTTCTCTAAAGTAACCTTGTTGTGTCCTCCTTATCCCTTCACACCGAGCAGAATATTACAAATAACTCCAGAACTTGTAATGTGTTTCTTCCAACCCCTGGACGCAAAGCAGCTTTCTGGAGCAGTTTTAGCAATCTGCCATGCTCCTGGTTCCATAGCGCTTAACCATTATCCATGTGATGCATCCCTCTACCTGCTTCCCTCTACTACCTCTTGGGAAAAGAAAAGGAAAAGGAAGAAGTAAGGAAAGCTAAGGATAATCTCTTAGGTGGGATGTTGATACTTGATGGTAACACTAAAAATTTGCAGCTTCTCTGTCTGCTCCATCCAGGTAAGCTTTGTGTCTGGTACCCATCAGGCACAATTTTTCCTTCCTTCCTTCCTTCCTTCCTTCCTTCCTTCCTTCCTTCCTTCCTTCCTTCCTTCCTTCCTTCCTTCCTTCCTTCCACTAGCAAATGAGAAATCTATGAAGTGTTTTCAAAAGAGTCCATCAGGGAGATGGGGGAGGAGTGAAGTGATACCAGTAGGTGATACTTTCCTGAGCAGAAGGAGGTCACACGCCTATTGAGGCTTGGACTGTGCTTGCTCGCTCTTTCTCCATCAGTACCTTTTTGTTCCTTGCTTGGGATTTGCTGGAGTAGTAACATGCCTCTTTGCCTGGCTCCCTATAGAGCCTACAGGAATTTGGACAGGGTGGTACAGACATCGCCAACAAGAGACCATGATCGCGGACTATCCCTTTCACCGTGGTCTTATGACTAAGACCCCACTTCATTATATATTATAGAAAGGGACAGACCAAAAGCAGACCTTTCAGGACTCTGGCGCAGCATCCAATCCAGCTTACCCAGTAAGTAAACTGGAGAAATGTATTTTGCTTCGTAAAAAAAAAGAATAAAGAAAAGGTGTTTGACATTTATTTTAAATTCAGAAGTGAAGCTTTTGTAATCAGTGTTTTAGTTCTATCTTTTAGAATTATTGCAAGCCACCTTGAATCCCATTTTGGGAGAAAGGCGGGTTATAAATCCCCTAAAAAAAAAATAATTAAAAAAAATCTGAAAGAGTGAATTTCAGGTATGCAGAGAGAACCCTCAAGGGCTGTTATATTTGGTTGGGAAGTAAGGTTTGTTCTTTTGCCTGAGAAGATCTAAAAATAATTTGCATTGACAATAATCCTGCTGCCTGTAGAGCTGAAGTGTAATTTACTGTCATACATCTGAGGAAGTAGACCAAGTCTTTGAAAGCTTATGCTACAACTTCTTTCACTCAATTAGTCTCAAAGGTACGACAAGATCTCTTTGCTTATTGATATTCCACACTAACACAGCTATGTCTCTGAATTCTGTCATTGTCAAGGACCTTCAGCTCTACAGGCCTCAGGATTACTGCCAATGCAAATTATTTAGTACTTGTGTATTTTTGTCATGTGCCTTCCGATGATAGAGCTCACCTTTTAATTTTATATCCCCCTTTTTCTCCTGTGACCACTGTAGCACACACACACACACACAAAACAATTGGTTATCTACTCCAAGTTAATATCTTTCCAAAGAGTGCAGAGTGGGAGACTTTTTGGCATTACAGATGTTAGGACAGACTATGGTTCATTTTGCATTTGCATCAGGAGCTGAGTTTCTTCTTTGCTGGTTGCAGGTGTGATCCTCTGGCAGCACAGCCTCCTGCCTTCATGCTGTTCCCCTCTGACACTATCCTCCTCCTTCTGTCACTTTGGTCTTTCAACATTGGAAGCTGTGACCATCGCTATAATGACCCAAAGAATCTGAATACTGAGTTTGCCCTCAACCTTTACCAACACTTAGCAGAGCTTGATAACAGAACTAACCTTGTTATTTCTCCAGCAAGTATTTCTCTTTCCTTGGGACTTCTGCAGTTTGGTGCTCAAGGGAATACCTTTGCCCAGCTGAAGCATGCTCTGGGATACAACACTTGTGGTAAGAGATGGTTGGGAAAGCTGTTTTTCAGCGAGGACTACATGCCACTAAAGTTTATCTTGCACCTTTGCCTGGATCAGGGAAAACCATGCCAAACAAAACAAACCCTGCAGAGTTTCCATCTTTAACTGTATGCTTGCAGGATCTAATGTGGTATTCTCTTTCCATGTTTGAGTCAAGAGCTATTTGCACAATTGATGGATGGATTTTATTGCTGTTTTTCATATATAACCAACACTGTGTCTCTTTTCAAAACTGACCTTAGAAATCTCAAAATCTAAAGCTTGATTTTTAAAAAATTCAGTTACATTGCAACAAAAAACACATTCCCCCTTTGGGAAGATCCTGAAAAATGGTTTCCCCCAGAGAGTTTACATGCCACACAAAAAAGGTAGCATATACCTCATTTTCTACAGCTTAAGGGTATAACATGCTGTCCTATACTGATTGTTTAATAATATAAGGAGCCTGGAGGAAAGTATGCCTTCTTTTATACAACTATAACTATTATACAACTTAGTTCTCAAACATGAAATGGTTGCATTGCTCAACTAAACTACTCCTCATCTGGAAATCTTGTGGAACTGGTGCACTACCATCACATCTGCTCTTTGGTGTATTTTCACCTTTCCCTGTTTGTAGAGGAGCTGATGAGTCTTGGAGCAAGGAACCAAAAAACTATCTTAGATAACTGTCAGGAAGGGGTCATAAAGTCATAGAGTTAGAAGGGGCCTCATGGGCCATGGAGTCCAACCTCCTGCTCAATGCAGGATCTCCAGCTAAAGCATCCCTACCGGGTAGCTGTCCAGCCTCCTTGAAAATGTCACAAGAAGGAGACCCACCACCTCTCTAAGCAATTGGTTCAATTGCTGAACTGAGCAGATTCACCATCCCACTAACACAAAGAAACCTCTACTCACAGGTGCTGTGCTCCCTCTAAACCTCCTCTTGATGACTGAGTAACCTTCTAGAGCAGAGATCTACAGGGGGCAGAGGAAGAGAAAAAAGTCCCATCACAATTTGTTGTTGTATGCTTTCAAGTTGTTTTCAACTTATGGTGACCCTAAGGCAAACCAATCATGGGGTTTTCTGGGGGTGATAATATGTGATAATATGTCACTTAATGGGTTTCCATGGCTGAATGGGGAATTGAACCTTGGTCTCCAAAGTCATAGTTCAATGCTCAAACCACTGTGCCATGCTGGCTCTCTCTGTCACACACTATCCATAAGCTATTGTGCATTCTCTGAAATGGCCTTCTAGAGAGCATAGGGTTGACCATCAATACTGTTTGGTAGCACCACCTTTTGGGTTTGTTTTCCCTTTTTTCAAGAAGTTTATAACCAATGGTTATTGTCTGTTCTTAGATCAGGACATGCAGGAGTTCTTGCACAAGGTGTATAAAGAAGTAACCAACTCCAAGCAAGGCCCTGTAGCCCAGCTGGCCTGTGCCCTTTTTGTTCAGGCTGGAATACGTCTTTCACCTCAGTTTCTTCAGCATGCTGCCTTTTGGGCAAACAATGCAGTGCAGCAAACTAACTTCAGTGAACCCAACAGGACTGCAACACAGATAAATGAATGGATCGCCACAAATATTGGAGGTAAAGTGATAACAATGGCCCCATTTGGTGACTTTATTATGCAGACTTTAAAAGCCACATATTTAGCACCAGATAACTTGAGTCAAACACAATGAAACCTGAATAGCCTTGGTTCAGGAAATACATGGAATGGTCTGAGTAGTTATTAGAATGAAAGAAGGAAGGATAGATGTCAGGGCAAGAGGTGGAGAGGTGAATTACAATTTTTAGTATCTCCAGGGGCTTAATGATCTTTTACTGCCAGTAATTCAATCCAGCTCAGAAATTTCTTTCCAAGAAATGGCTCACAGCCGATCAGTACAAAGCATATGCTTTGGAAGTGAAAAGTCCTTGGTCCAGTGCTTGGCATCTCCAGTAAAAACACCATAGCAGCAAGTTGTTATGGAGTATCCTTCTTCACTACAACTGCCTCTTATCATCCTGTTGAAAATTGAGTATGGAAGAAATAGTGGCTTCATTATCCTGCCAGGCACAGTCATATGCAAAGTTAGGCTTCTGAACCCTCATTGTTTTTATTTTTGAGCTGAACATGTTCGTCAGACTTTGATTGTGGCTTTGCTTTGCTTTACGTTTGCCAGGAGATTGACACAGCAATTGCACTCTGTTGGTTCTATTAGACTTTTCTGGGCCATTCAGATAGCAGACATGAGACATCTGATAGACTTGATAAATGAAGTTGCTTTCTAGATTGCTAGGAGGGTCAGCCAATATGCAAACTCAAACTCTATTGAGTTAATTATAGACTTTTTTTTTTTAAAAAAAAAGACATTTTTAATTCTAAACAGTTTCAGTTCCAGTAGGATAACTGTGTTAAATTCAAATTTTCTTGCAAAACAGTCTTCATTATTTGAGTCTCTCTTTTTTTTATAGATGGAGAAGAAAACTGTCTGTCCTTGGAGACCATTGATTCTCCCCTTAACCAGGTAGCAGTGGTGAGCACCATGTACTTCAAAAGCACTTGGCAAAGGAAATTCACCTTCACAGATACCCAGTCCTTGTCCTTTACTACTACAGAAGGCATTACTCTGAAAGTGCCTACCTTGTATCTCTGTGCGGAAGTCAATTATGGTAATTATATCAGGTTTGTTACAACCACCCCGTCTGTAGGACAGGGCTGGGAAATGTGTGACTCTCCAGATGATGTCAGGATGGCTGCTGGTTTCCATGTCAGTTTCCTCGGTACATCCAAGATTTTGAAACTTGGTGAATCCACTCCAGGGTTTAGGCCAAAAGAGTTTCAGGACTTTGGATACCACCTTTAAAGTTTGGACTAAAACATAAAGTAGTTTCACTGCCCCACTGACATGGAGCCACCAGCCTCCACTGGATAATGTTGGACTGAAACACCCACCATCCCTAACCAGAAATGAAGGATGATTATATTTGTAGTTTGACAGCAACTAGAGAGCCACGGATTCCACACCTCTGCTCTGGAATGATGTCCACATGGAGAAATGGGTTTCTACATATGCATTTTCAGAAGGAAGCTGAAAAGGGGAGAAACCAGCAAGGAATATGCCAGTGGCACCAGCTGTTGTGCTGGAAGTCTCTGCAAAATGCAAGAAGAGCTCTACTGTTGTTGAACTGTAAGGGAACCAGAGCATTAAAATCAAGTCTACGTGGCAGTTAAAAACTTTCAGATTGACATCTGGAGAAAGGTGATGAGTAACAAATTGTTGAAAAGCATGTCTCTTTGGAATATTTTGTGCGTGCATTTGCAAATGTGTGTGCATGTAAACTTGTATTTTCATTTAGGAAAAGAGAGAGAGAGAAGCTTCCCTTCCTCAGTCTAGGTTGCAGTTGCAGCTTTGGGAACTATAGCTTAGCTTGCTTACTTTGGGAGCAGCCACTTTTGCCTAGAAAGAGAGAGCTGACACTCTCAGAGAAGATATGGCTTGCCTGCTTTTTGTAAAAAGTGCTTCTGTGGTTGTTGCCTAGTTATGTCAGTCAAGTATTGTCTTTACTTTGAATTGGTGTCATAATATTGTGGGAATGTGACATCCTCCTTTTGGCAACATGGTTCCCAGTTGGTTGGATCATGCTATCTCCAGAACATGGAAAACAAAACAAAACAAAAGTGTAATTAAAATACCTGAAAGAACTAGTGAACAAACAAGAAAAAAATAGGCTTGGGGGAAATATTTTATAATCTCCCCTCCCCCAAAAAAACCTTCTTGGTTTGCACCAAATATTTGGCACAATTCTGTTTCCAAAAACACAAAGCAAGTTGGTTTGACCTGCTTGCATGTCAAAGAATTAATGTCAGCTAATATATATCTCCTCAAAATTTCAGAGGTGGATGTACTTGGAAGTACAAGCTTCTTAAACATTTAATCTTGTATGGATTACCAAAAGGGACGGAAACTAGAATTTGAAAAGTGAAAGCCAAGAGCTAATTTTAGCATGAATGTTTCAAGATTACACAGTACTCACGTGGAGACTGTTTCAGCTCATTTCTCACATAGCTTGAGAAAATATCCATGGTAAAGCATTTGTCTAAACAATTGTATCTCACTTGAAAACTGTACACAGATGGACTCTATAAGGGACACTAATAAAAGACATGGCCACGGTACTTGTGGCATTGATACTGATTTTGCGTTGCAAACAACTAGATCTCCAAGTCATTCCTGTGATTAAAATTGTACTCAAGATACATACACATTGAGGTCAGAATTGCAAGTAGAAAACTGTCACATTTTCTTATTTTCTCCAAAGTCCTGGACAGGGAATTGTACCTAATGCCCTTATGATTTCACATGAGCTTTTGAACAGGGTTTTGCTGGTGTATTTTACTCAGTAAAACCCAATATCAAGCATGCAAAATCTGTTATTTGGGGACACAAGTTTGGGTACATCATATTATAGAGTGGGGTAGTATTGTGGCCAAGAGACTGCTGAAAATCAGGAAGTCCCTAGTTTGAATCTCACCTCTGCCAGGAACTCACTAGCCCCAACTAAAGTAGGCCCATTGGATTCAATGGGTCTGTTCTAATTAGGACTACCAAGAGAATTCAGGCTTAGTTAGCCTTAAGAAGTCACTTTGTCTCAAATACAATCCCCTACTCTTCAGCATGGGTAGGGGGATAATAATACTTTAGAGCAGGAGTAGCCTTCCCAATGTTGTTGAACTACAACTTCTAGCATTCCTCATCATTAACTAAAATGCCTAGGGATCCACCATTAGCTAAAATGCCTAGAGATTCAATAACATCTGGAGAGCCACATAGTTCCCATCCCTGATTTAGAGGACTGTTGTATGGACTAGAATTTACAATTAGCTAAAATGCTTATAAAGCACTTTGAATATTTTGAAGGTGGCTTAGTGGTTAAGACACCAATTTTGATAACTGGAAGATCAGAAGTTTGGCAGTTCAAGGCACAAATGCTGCATGATGGAGTCCTGTCCAGGACTGTGAAGAACTCCTGTCACTAGTCCCAGCTTCTGCCAACTTAGCAGTTCGAAAGCATGCAAATGCAAATAGATAGATAGGTACCACTTCAGTGGGAAGGTAACAGCGTTCAGTGCAGTTATGCAGGCTACATGACCACTGGATCCATCTCTGGACAATGGTGGCTCTTTGGCTTAGTAATGGAAATGAGCACCACCTCCTAGAGTTGGTTATAACTAGATATTCATGTCAAGGGACCACTTTTACCTTTACCTTTGTCTTTACCTTTACCTATACACATGTTAAAGATTATTATTGCTACTACAAGTTGAGTCTCTCTTATATGAAATGTTTAGGACTAGAAGTGTTTGGATTTCTGATTATTATTATTATTATTATTATTATTTGGATTTTGGAATACCTGTCTTTGCATATACATACATAATGAGATATCTTAGAAATGGGACCCAAGTCTAAACACAAAATTCATGTATGTGTCATATACACCTTATATACACAGCCTGAAGGTAATTTTATACACAATATTTTAAATTATTTTGTACATGAAACAAAGTTTGTATACATTGAGCTATCAGAAAACAAAGGTGTCACTATCCCAGCCAGCCATGAAAAAAGTTTTAGCTTTTGAAATATTTTTGATTTCAGAATTCCAGATAAGGGAGACAGACTCAATCTGTACAAAAAGTGCGTTCTGATCCAGTGTACTGAAATCAGATTCAAAGTACTTAGAAGCTAAGCAGAATATTTGTTTTCCATCCTGCAGGTGAATTTCTAATAGATTCTCTGGAACGGATCAGTGTGATTGAATTGCCTTATTTGGGGGAAACAGTCAGTATGTTTGTGGTTCTTCCATCCAGTCGAAGGACATCTCTAGCTGAAGCTGAATCATACCTCTCAGTTCAAACCTTCCCACTGTGGTCCAACAGCTTGAGAAGAACAAAGATGGATATCTTTCTCCCCAGGTAAAGAGTTAATGTGCATATAGTTGCATGGCCTTTTTTTAAAAGCAGGACTTATTTTCTTCTGACTACAAAAATGAGGGATATGGTTGGAGTGGTAGACAAATTACCAGTGAATATGGTTGGAGTTGAGTCAGAAGAAGATTAAGAATGGGGAGGGTGGTTATGAAAGAACTTGAAAAGATTATAAAATGCAAAGGTATTCAACTCAGCACAAAAATTAGAATCATACAAGCCATTGTATTCCCTATCACCATGTATGGATGTG
>CM034701.1:232967848-232982577 GCA_020142125.1 Phrynosoma platyrhinos | reverse complement strand
TGGAGTAAGGAGGAGACAAATGTGTAGTATGCATAAATGACAGCATCAAACTAGTCTAAATCTCTAGGTCTCAGGTTATTCAGCAAATTCATAGGGCAGTAATTTTAGGTTAGGAGAAAGTCTTCAAAACTGACAGCCCATATACTTTTTGATTGTGATATGTGAAAGAAAACAAAGCAATAAGCCATCATTCATATATCACAGAACTTAATTCACCTTGATAGGAAGTGTGAAACACACCCCACAGAAGACAACTCATCATGTAAATAAGCTATGTATTGTGATACATAAAATGCTGTAGGAAACTCAGTTGGAATAATTCCCACTGACATCTTTTACATCATTTTGGATATCACTGCACTGGCACATCTAGTCATGTCATGCTTTTAGAGCGGTTATTACCACGTTCCTCAAATGATGGCTGTGACAGAAGTCTGCCTTGAAAACATTTAAGAAAGAGTTGCTCGTGTAAATAAAGACACAAGATTAAAGTGGTACAGAGTCAACATCTATTAGAAAGGATGAAAAAAGAGCAACTACCACCAACTCTAGGCTGTTGGGAAGCCTAACAAGTCTTCATGGGGAGAACATCTGAGGACTAATAACTCTGTAGAAGTTACATTCTCTGGTGAGGCTGATAAGGGAGGAAACAATTCACGCAACTGACTATAGTACAAGTAGTTTGACAGTCTTGGCCATTCCCTCTGCTCACTCTTCTTCCTGTCTCTTACCAGACAGTAGTACTCCCACCCATCAACCCACCACTTTTTGAAAAGTTTTGGAGCCCTGCAGATGAAAGCATTACTGGAACTGCGTAAAGACCATGTTGGAGAAATGACTGATCCAGACCTGCCTTCAGCATCATATCTCAAGAAAGTTAGGGATGTCTGCCACCTATCGACTAGATCGGGGTAGGCAACCTTTCCCCTTTAAGGGCCGAGGGACTTCAGCTCCCAGAAGCCTCAGCCATATTGGCCAATAGTCCCATGTTGGCCAATAGCTCCTGGGATTCTGGGAGCTGAAGTCCCTCGGCCCTTAAAAGGGAAACGTTGCCTACCCATGGACTAGATGATACTACAAACTACAGACAGAATTTAATTAATGGAAATTAATTAATCCATTTTGAAATCAAAATAATTCCCTACAGTCCCCCTAGTATCCATGCCACATTTCAGGTGTCTAAATTCTGAAGTCTTGGGTGTACAGGAGAAACAAATAATACACATTCATTTTTATTATTATAGAAGGAGATAGGTAATAACAGAGAGCAAACCATAGGCAGGGCAGTTTGTGAGTGGCCTAAATGTTTTTAAAACATCCATCTAATATCTTTTCAGGTTCAAAATTCAAAACCACTTGGACCTAAAGATGGTTTTACCTGCATTGGGAATCACAGATATGTTTGATCCCATTGGGGCAGATTTTAAAGGCATTTCAGGTACGTCTGCTGCTTGCCTCATGTTTTTGATCAAAGTGTTGGGGCACCTTTTGTGTCAACAATTCAGAATAAAAGATCCAATAACTCAAAAGTGAGGAACTATTGGGGCTTACAGATAATTTGGGCAAAACCTCCCACCTGTCCCTCCAAGCATAGCCAATGGTAAGGGATTTGAGAGTTATGGCCCAAGGGTCAAAGATTCCCCAGCCTTCCTCTAAAATTAGGTCCTAAGGGGGTTCCAGAATATCCCTTGTGGGGGCATGGGAAGGTGCCAAATGGGAATGGTGACTCCGTTCCCAATACTAGCCCCAGATTCATGGATGCACAGATGAGGATGGGGTCCTACAGACTACAACAGCCCTTCTGAGACATTTGCCCTCCTTATATTTTGAACTACAACTCTGATCAGTGCAGCCACCACATCCAATAACACTGTAGTTCAGAACAACTGAAGTGTAGCAAGTTGGGCAAGCCTGTGCCACAGGGTACAGTTTTACCCCCACTGCTTTGTATCCAGCACATTTTGCCAGAAGAATGGAAACTGCTCATAAAACAGATTCCCCTCCTTCTCCTTCATTCCTCCCACCCACACATACACAAAAATTGTTTCCGATTGTTAGGAACCTTTGGAGCAGAGCTGGAATATTCACGGAGAAGACAGCGACAGGAAGTCTCATTGCATAAGAGGAAGAACACTTGCACAATACTGGATGTCGCAAGTAACTCTTAAATGACACTCAAGGCAATACAATTACATTATACATTCCAGAGGGAAATTCTGTAACTTCCATAATCCATTATTCTATTCTCCGAAATCACAAGAGGCAACTGTCTCCATAAGTCTTGACTGAGCAATTCCAGTTTTCAAAGGGGATAGTGTTGCAACTCTGTGCAGAAAAACCAACATATTGGTCTAAGATGCCACAGGACTCTCTGTCGTTCCATCTCCCAATCTATTTGTGACATACCCCCAATCTTTCTTTTATTAAGTAAAATTTTCCTGGGTTTGCACTGAAAAATATAATAATTATTGATAGTTTTGTTTACTAGAACAGGGAAATCTTTATATCTCAGAAGCCATCCACAAAGCAAAGATTGAAGTGACAGAAGATGGTACAAGGGCCTCAGGTGTTACAGGTAAAACAGAGACTGTCCGTGCATTGATCTGGATGACAGCAGATTTATTGCTTAAATTATGTTCCATCCACAAACAGTTCCTTGTATTTCCTATATCTGATTCTTCTGGGCAGTTTGCCAACAGGATGTTCTAGGATGTTATATTTCAGAGGAAGGAACTGACAAAACCACCTCTGAATGTGAAGTCGTAGGCTTTCATGGCCGGCATCCATAGTTTTTTTGTGGGTTTTTCAGGCTGTGTGGCCATGTTCTAGAAGAGTTTCTTTCTCTGAAGATGCCAGCCACAGATGCTGGCGAAACGTCAGAAAGAAACTCTTCTAGAACATGGCCACACAGCCTGAAAAACCCACCAAAAAAACACATCTGAATATTTTTTGCCTATGAAAATCCTTTGAAATTAATGGAGTAACCATCAACAGGTGGCTTGAAGGCACAAACCACATATATACACATTTCAAAGGCATGGCAGAGGGACATTGCTGCCACTAGAATTAGATATCAGGGGGCAATAAATGTCCAAGGAGACCCCAGAGAGCAGTGCATGATGGAAGCAAACAGGCCTGGTGCAGGGCTGGGCTAACATTTTGCTATGTCAGGGCTGGCACTGCTTGCAGGAGATTCCTTCCTTCCTTCCTTCCTTCCTTCCTGACATGTTGTAGACAGGCCTAACAGATCAGGAATGTAGCGCTTATACAGGATGTAATAGGCTTGAGGAGAGAAATGCCGGTGATGTGTTTCACAACTACACCAGCTATCAAAAGGCAACTCCTACATAAGACTAGTAGCCTCAAGGTCTAACACTACCTAGCTGTGCCTCTGGAGAGATTGAAACCAATTCAAACAATAGTCCATACTACAGAGCAAGGGATGAATGAGGCCAGCATAAGCAGAACAGAGGAAATGAAGGATTGACTTGAGGCCTTTTCACACCACACCACACCACAATTATACCGCTATGATTCCACTTTAACCACCATGTCTGATTCCTATAGATTGGTTATAGTTTAATATCTTTTTAGGGGTGGGTGGGTTTGGGTGTTGATGTACCTATTGGTGTTTTTAATATTGTAAGCCACCCCGATTGCGCTGCAGAGGGGTGGGATAGAAATAAATGTTGTTGTTGTTATTGTTATTATTATTATTTGGTCAGAGCACTCAAAAAGCTCTCTGGCTGAAAATGCTACACATTGCTTCTTAAACTGCAGATCCCAGGATTCCATAGCTGGCTGGCTGGTTGACTCTCTGCCATTCTGCCGCATCAGTTAAAGTGGAATCATAACACTACAATTGTGTAATGCAAAAGGGACCTTAGGACGCTGGCACAAAACCTCATGGACCTTTGTTTGTCTTTTAAGTACTTCCCACAATTTTGGTTTAGAACCAACTTGCATAATAGCAAGCAAGCTGCTTCTTCGAACCCTCATTTTAATATGGGGGTGATGAACTTGTAGCCCTCTCAATGCTTTTGGACTAGAATTCTTGCCATCCTTTGCCATTGGCTAAGCTGGCTAGAAGACTGCCTCGGGATGCAGACCAGGGCGTTTGGAGCGCCCTGGTCCGGAGCGCCGCGGGGCTATGGCAGCCTCACCGCGGCGCCTCCCCGGCGACCCTGAAAGGAGCGCCAAAAAGGCACTCCTTTCATAAGTCGCAAAAAGAGTGCCCTAAAAGCGGCGGGCGCCCTTTTTGCGACTTATCCTCCACAGCGCGTCCGGACGCTGTGGAGGGAGGTCGCCCTGAACGCGTCCGGCGTGCGGTGACCCGGAAGCGTTCAGGGCGACCTCAGGAAGAGGAAGGGCCGCCGCGCGTGCGGTGGCCCCTCCTCTTCCGGGCCTCGGAGACGGCTCAATTGAGTCGTCCCATTTTGGCAGGGTCAGACACCCATTAATCCTCTATCAATCCACTTTTTCAGCCACTTTTAAAATGTCCCAGTTCCTCTGTCCTCTTTTCACTTTCCCCTCTTTTTCTTCAGCTTACTTTAATTGTGACAAACTGATTTCAAAATGCAGAAATCATTTGTACTCAGTTAACTCAGCAGGAGAAGAGAGGCAGAATCTTGCTCTTCCCAGAAAGCTCAGGCAAAAGCAAATTTCTTCAGTGTCTCCTAGTTTGTTGATTCTTCCTCATTAATAACTTTTGCAGTCTTGACCACACTCTGATGTTGCTTGGCTTGGCCACATGTGTCCCAAATTTCATCTGTGAACTGTTGAAGGGTGTAAGATTGATTGGATGTGAACGGAAGGCCCAGAAATGCTGATCCCTCTATAGCCAAAATGGAACTCTCTCCACCACAAGGAGGGGGGGACAGAAAGTATCAGCAAACTTCAGAAAATCAGAAGATCTGTAGAAGTAAAAATAAACACACAAACAACCCCCCAAAAAAACAACAAATGATGACAGAGGAGTTAAAAAATCAGAGGTAGGGGGAGAGAGTGATATAATGGAATATGAACATGGCCAGCTGGTTGGAACTTACACAATAGCACCTGAAACTGGGACAGATATATATATATATTCCAAAGCTTAGAGAGATAATTATTTTTGATTTTCTTTCGTGAACCTACTGAAATTAAAGGGAAATAATGAAATAATGAAACCAACCATTCACTGATTATTATTTTTTTATGACACAGCTATGGTGCTGCTAAAAAGATCCCGGGCTCCGGTCTTTAAAGCTGATAGACCTTTTAATTTCCTCCTATGGCAAGCCAGTACAGGTAAGCATGTTAAAATTTATCTATAAGATGTCATTATTATGACAGCAAAACATTTCTGGCTTTTTTAATATACAACGCAGCTTGAAAGTCTATGAAACAAATGCTGTAGTTTAGAAAACTAGTACATGTAGATTATTATTATTTTTATAGATCAAGATATGCATGTGCACACTCCCTGCTTTCCTTTTAAATAAGGATTCAATGTGAACAGCCAAATTGATCAAGTTTAAGTTATGTGTGTTTTTGATTATACTCTTCTTATTTTAACCTATCTATATTTAGTCACTTGTTTTTGTCTCATTTATATACTGCTGCTAGAAACATAGTATTTTACATATACTAGAATAAAGCTCTTCAGATGACACTGATGCAGTGAAAAAGAAATACACAGAAAACATCATACTTATTCAAATGTATGTTTAGTCACTGTATTCTCTCAAGCATTACCTTGTGCTTAGAAAAAAATCTGGGGGTCAAAGGAAAGTATACATGTTCCTTGCAATTCATTTTTCCTCACAAAATACAATTTCCTCAGAGATAAATGTCTTAAACCTGGAAATTAAGCCTCAATTTACCTTTCAATGGCCAATCCCAAAATAAAACATTACAAATGCAGAGTACATGCGTGAGGAAAATTAATTGTCATGATGAACAGAAGGATTTTACTACCTTTAGTAAAAAACAAAACAAAACCACAACCAAAACACATGCTAAATGTAAAGTCTGGCCCATTTCCAGTCATTTTTAGAAGATTGAAAGTCTGGTACTGTAGTCATAGAGAATGTTATCATATTAGAATGAATATAACAAAATGCACTCTTGCAAACCAATAACCACATGTCAGGCTTTTCATATAAAATTTCCAAATCAAGGGTTGATACTTTCAAATAAGCAGTTTCAGCCACATGTTTTGGGAGCCCTGTGAAATAAGCCACCTCTCTTTAGAAATTAGGCTTAGTAAATTATTTTCCTTATTTTCCTGCGTATAAGACTACTTTTTAACTTGCAAAATCTGTGGTTAAAGTGGGGGGTCGTCTTATACGCCGGGTATAAGGATAAGGAGGATAGAGGTGCTAAAACTCTATATTTTGACTGGAAAAATGGGGGGGTTGTCTTATGCGCCGGGTCGTCTTATACGCCGGAAAATACGGTAGTAATGAATCAGACAATTCTGGGGTGTATCTAATTCATTTTTAATACTCTGTTCAAAACTGGTTGCTTGCTCACTTAGAAGTCCCTTTTTTGTTGTTGGCTATGTTACATAAATAATTATATTCTAGTACATACATTACAAATTTCTTAGTTCCAAGCATCTAAAGGTAATAATAACAATAACAACAACAACAATAATACTAATAAATTTTATTTTTACCCCGCCCCTCTGAGCACAATTGAGGTGGCTAACAAAAGTTAAAATTACAAACTATATAATACATCAGTATTTATGTTTTAAATGTGTCCTAAATTTTACTCCCGGTTCACTTATACATGATTATTCCATTGTGTAAGAAAAAGCATAGGTACATAAGCACTGTTATGTTAGTAATAACATATTTCTAAACTAAAACTTAATAAACAAAGTATATTTTTTTCTTCTTCACAGGTTCAATTCTCTTCATAGGAAGACTTACAAATCCTATAGAGTAAGCATGTAAACGCCGTATGTCCATCTCTCTCTCTCTGCTTTCTCAGATCATTAAATCACACAATGTTTTGTTTAAATAGCACATTTTCAGTCTTGTGAACATCAAGAGAGAGCAGGGAATGGGGGAAATCCTAGAATTGTAAATAAAAAATAATGCATTTTGCCATGTGTAGGGTGGCCTTGTTGTGTTCATAGTAGTTATTACCTTTGGGCAAAACACCTTAAGACAGAACTACGCATGCTATCTAGTTCTGTTACTCTAGTTATGAATGTTTTCCAAAAAGACAACCAGTGAATTGGTGATGTGGAGAGGGAAATGGTTTCTTGACTTAATGTTTTTCCCTTAAACCTTTTCACACCAGCAGTGCTTTTTTTTAAAAATACCTGTTGCATAAAAGATGTGGGAATCTTCTGAGGGAGTTCTTTTTACAAATCCTTTTCTTATTATCTGTTGGGAAGATCTTCTTTGCAACAAATAATTGGTCAAAAGATGGTGCACTAAATACCCAGAATTTCTGCTTCTGACTGAGACAATAAGACAACTCACAGCCCCACAAAGAGGTTGTTGGAGATTCTCCTTGGTCTCAGCATCTTCTTGGCATGCTGCAAATGGCAAAAACCTGGAAGAAGGCCCCATGACAAACTATGTGCCTTTATGTGTAAAAAAAGAACACCTTGAGAAACCATACAGCACCATCTTCCATGATGAAAAAACTGAAATTATGGCTTATCAGATCAGTTGGATTACCATATCAGTTCTATTTCAACCTTATCACAAGCCCTTTCCAATAGTAATTAAAAATTGGAAATTATGCCCTTGCTTCCAGATACTCAGTGCACAAATCCTCATATTCTCAGCAGACCTAAACTGTATTCTGGTCCCACTGAGATTACACATAGTAGGTGTGGGGAACCTGTAGTTTACCAGGTATTTTAAACTGCAGCTCCCACAGTGTCTTACCAATGGCCATCTCCAGCGGAGCTGATGGCAGTGGTAGGCCAAAATATCAGAAGAGCCAAAAGTTCTCATCCCCTGCCACAGTTTTCCAAGAAGATAGTTGAATTGCTAATTGTAATTTGGGTCAGATTGTTTGGTCATGTCCGCTGAGAGCTGTTGTGTTTCTGGGTGAATTGTTGGATGTGAAACTCCCCAGCAAGTAAAACCATTTATCTGATTCCTTGTGCAAACCGGGAACATGCCTTCATGGCTAACCCCCTTTGTGCAATGTCTGCAACATGAGACACTCCTCCTAAGTCTCCTAATTAAGACTGGTACTGCCGTCATAATATGTGTGTGCATGCACTTTCAAGCCACCTATCGACTTATGGCGACCTGTGAATTTCAAAGGGTTTTCTCAGGCAAGGAGTACTCAGAGGTGGTTTTGCCAGTTCCTTCCTCTGAAATGTAGCCTACAGCACCTGGCATTCATTGGTGCTCTCCCATCCAAGTACTAACTAGGGCTGACGATGCTTAGATCAAATGGGATCTGGTGCCTTTAGCGTGCAGTATTTAGGCTCTTGCAGGCATAATACCTCTTAATTTTAATCATGATCTGGAGGAGACTCTGGGGCTGGGGAGAGCTTCAGTATAGCATATTTGAGCAATAAGAGTGTACCCATCCTGCAAAAATAAAGCCGTCTAATACCATTTTAACTTCCATGGCTCTGAATCCTGGGATTTCTTTTGGAGAGGCACTAGAGCTCATTGACAGACAAGGCTGAATACCTCACTAAACTATAAATCCCAGGATTCCACAGGATGGAGGCATGACAGTTAAAGTGGTGTCAAGCTGTTTTATTTCTGTAGAAGAGCCTTAAGTGTTACCCTTTCAAAATAAGGTCAACTAATGTTCTACATTGGAGTGAACAACTGTCGGAGCCACATACACATTGCTGCATATCCCTTTCTCTCTCTCTCTCTCTCTCTCTCTCTCTCTCACACACACACACACACACACACACACAAGCAAAACATATTATCCCTCCAAATGTTGTTGTTGTTGTTGTGTGCCTTCAAGTCATTTCTGGTTTATGGCGACCCTATCACAGGGATTTCTTGGCAAGTTTATTCAGAGCGGGTTTGCCATTGCAGTCCTCTGAAGCTGAGAGAGTGTGACTTGCCCAAGGTAACCCAATGGATTTCCCTGGCTGAGCAAAGATTCGAACTCAGGCCTCCATTCTAATGCTCAAACGTCTATGCTGGCTCTTGTACCAAATATCCTCTAGAGGGCACCAAATGATTTCAAGCTATTTTAAGCCCAGAACAGGGTGTGTGTGTGTTTTTTTTAACAACCAGAAATTACTGAGATTTGCATCCTGTTCACTTCTTGATTTTGAGTCTCCTTGGACTCAAATTATTTGGGTGGGGGAACATGGTGAAAATGCCTCCATACCTTCTAGAAAGCATCTGTAGACATTTGGAGGCCCAAAACCTTTTATTTCTTTCAAAACAAATTGACTCTAGGGTTTCTGGGAACCAAAAAAATGGCCCTGGGGGTTGCATGTGGTCCATGGGCTGCACTTTTGCCAACTATCAGTGAAATTAAAATGTGCATTTGTATGACTAGCGTGTGACAATAAGTCACCCAACATGAATAAAACACCAGTGTGGTACATTTGACAGTATTCAATATCCACACGACACCTCATTTAAAAACAAAACGGCCAGCATGGTCTACTTGCTATTAATCTATTTGAGCCTATCAGATTGGGAGGAGGAAATTTCATTACAAGAATTCATCATAATGTTTCCTTCGATAAAGAGTCTCCTTATTGGAAAAGGAGATTTTTAAAAAGACATATTCCACAGACATCATATTTCTAGAACACATGCAAAGCTGCATTCTTTTAGTACAGTGAAGCAGAAAGTATTTACTTTGTTGTGTGTTTGGGTTTTATTGGAAATTTTCCTGAGATTGTTAATAGAGGCAGAATGACTGAAAACGTTCCTAGTCAAGAGTGAAGTTGAGACAATATTACCAGATATATCTTTTGTTAGGGAAACTGCTGAATAAGATGCTCTGAGATAGAGGAATCCTCACAAAGCCAACCAAAAGGCATGCTGTCTTCTCCTCCTTGTGATCCTTTTAAATTTTATTTATTTTTATTTTATTTATTTATTTATTTATTTATTTATTGGTAGCTAGAAAAACAGCTGGAAATGTGGCTTTCTCTGACTACTGTCTTTCACCTAATCCACTTCCTTTCAGGAATGACTATTAGGTTTCAGTTCACCACCTTGGACCAAATGCCTTTACACATTCTCCTGTTTGGGCTTATGTTCCCTTTAGGATCTTTACACAGATCCATCTCTCAGTATCCATGGTGTATATTGTCACTGACTATTTGGTTGTGCTGATCTACTCCCTATACGTAGTACCTGAACAAGCAGTAGGCTTGCTTTATCAAAGAAATCGGTGAATAATTTATTATTTCCTGGCACAGGATTATATATAGTTGTATCTGATTCCTTCTCACTATCCAGCACATATATCTGGTTGCAGGTAAAATAAGGTCAACAATATTCTAATGAAGATCTATGTGCTAACTCGTACTGTCTGCTGTCCTTCCTATTTGCTCTTAACCCTAGCTCTTGTAAATACGTTTCTCCTTCAACCCACACAAAGCCGTTCTCAGCTCTCATTTTCTAAGGGTCCTTTCAGCCTGCCTATCTGCTTCTTTTCCCCACTCATACCATGTCATTCCAAACCAAACTTCCTCCTGTTATTCCCTCAGCCAGTCCTCTTATATATTCAAGCCTGATCTCTGTGTCAATCATTCCATGTTGTCAATCACTCCACATACACTACTTATGCCTAAAAACCAGGCATCAGAATTATGCAGCAGAGGTGCATGTACAACTCCCTCATCACCACTTTTTGAATGTTTCGAAATAGAAGAATTGTGAGTACGGCCGTAGTGTAAACATTAAATTATAAACCAGATTTAGTAAGGAATGGTTAATCCGCCAATGTGACAGAGGGCCTGATTGTATCTAATATGAGATTTAGTTGCTGTATAGATATGACAAATGCTCAATGTTCAGCAGTGGATTTATCCCCCATCTGTTCAATTTGTAAACTCACTGATTAGTTATAAGGGACTTAATTTTATTTTAATTATGTTAAACGCCTATAGTGTAATTAACGATTTTATTTAGGTAGATAGTACTCTACAGATATTATTGTTTTACTTCTTTTTAATAAGTCGTCGGTATAAATATACATTGGTGCTATTACTATGTTTGACAATATAATTATAGCATATATTTTAATTTTGTACGTTATATTTTATACTATATGTTAGATATAAAATATGTTAAAAGATTTTAAAATACTTCTGTCAAAAATCTAGAGAAACACATGATAGATAGCTATAGATAGATTACACTGATTACTGTAGGATCATCTAAATTAAATGGTTACTACCCCAGAACAAAAATATTTTAAAGACAGTATTGCATGTTTGCTGTTGGCTGATTTATATAAAATCATACAACTTTGCATCTATTATAAGTCTTCAAACCTATCAATGTCGAATTTTTTATAGACATTATGATTAAGAAATAATGCTGTCTCATTTTTGTTCTTCTAAACTAAAATATGTTAATGGTTATTAGTATGTTTTGACAAGGAGTCATATGTCACTTAGATGTTTTACTGTATTTTTTTAATGTGTTTTTACTGGCCTAATGGCTGTAATAAAATGATTTGATTTGAATTGTGCATCAAAGTGGCACAATTCTTTCTTTAAAGGTATGTGGTTTGAACATTGGACTATGATTTTGGAGACCAGGGTTCAAATCCCTCCTCAGCCATGAAAACCCACTGAATGACCTTGGGCAAGTCACACTCTCTCAGCCTTATAGGAAAACAAAGTCAAACCCTCTCTGAACAAACTTGCCAAGAAATTCTCATGATAGGTCATCATAGGTTGGAAATGAGTTGAAGGCATGCAACAACAATAACAAATGCTCTCAGAAAGAAGTTGGCAGCATGAGCTTTCGTAGACTAAAGTCTGCTTCTTCAGATGTATATGGTGGCATATGCATCTGAGAAAGTAGACTAGTCTCTGAAAGTTCATGCTGCCAACTTCTTTCTATCAGTTCTCAAAGGTGCTACAAGATCTCTCTACATACTGATTCTACAGACTAACACGGCAATATTTTTGAATGATCTCGGACCTGTTTAAAAGTCCAAAATAATTTGTTTTAAAAGGGGCTTTATTAGAGGAGGCTTGTGCAGGTCCTGGAGGGTCTTTGGCCTGAAGAAATGGCTCCTGGACCTTTTACAATAAGACTTGGGAAAGTGTAGCCGGCATACAGATTGATTTTTGTGTTCCCCATTTTTACCCAAAATATCCCCCAATGCCACTAAGGGACATGGGGAGGAATTTTCACCATGTTTTTTGCAGGTACAGCAGGAACAGGTGCAAAGTATCAATTGCAGGCTTGGGAGAGCTTTGCATGAGCTGTCCAAGGTGCTGGACTGGTTTAGGAATAGGATCAGCACCTTGGATACCTCCTTTAAAGGCTGTAGGAAGCCACCTACAGCCACTAGGGAAGAGGCACTGAGTACAGTCGGCCCTCCATATGAGCAGCTTTGACTTTTGCAGATCTGATTATTCACTGATTTGATTAATATGTTCTCTCTAGGAATCTCTACGAAGGGGTATCATAATGTTTTAAATATCACCTTTAAAAAAAATTGACAGAACGTTTGTTTTGATTTGTAGTTGTTAACTTATTTCTACATAGTCACCATCCAGATTTACACATTTTTCCTAGTGTTCCTTGACCCTCCGAATACCCTTATTGTAGAAGTCTGCAGATTGCACCTTACGAGTAATTTTTACACTTTAGTCACTTCTGGCACAACTTGTCACAAAAATAAAGGACACAATGAGCCGGTTTTCTCAACATCATGTACTTACAGACCAATGATGACACTGACAAAATGTCATCAATATACCATAATAACTTCTGGGTGATAATTATTACTTTACAATATCCCTTGTAGGTCTTCATGTGTGTGTGTGTGTGTGTGTGTGTGTGTGTGTGTGTGTGTGTTTAGATAGATAGATAGATAGATAGATAGATAGATAGATAGATAGTATTATTTTAGTATATACACAAACAATGTTACACAAACTCGTGCCCCCCCCCCCCAGTTTAGTAGAGATTAGAATCAATACACTGCTTACATTTAGAAACCTACATTCAATATGTGGGATATGGATTTAATTACATTATTGACTTCATTGTGCATTGTATTCCCTTTGACCTTCTCAAGCAAAATTTCCCAACCCAAGTTCAATGCTCCTTCTCTCCTTTCTCCAGTATATTATGATCTTCTGTCTCTAAAAATATCGAACGTCAAGGTATCTGCCAAATACTTATCTACTTTTCTTCATGTTCCAATTTTTTTACTTTCTTTCCACCCTGGTATTATGACAGCTTGTGTTGCTTTAAATATATATATTTAATTGCTTTTTTAATTATTATTATTCATTCCCTTAGTCTTCAAATTTGATGTTGTATAATTCTCTTTGCTCAAATGAACATCCTTGCCTATTATTTTGTTAATCTCACTTATCACTTCACTCCAAAGGTTTTGAACAAAAGGACAATCCCAGGTCCTCCAGGGTAACTATATGGTCAACTTCCACCAGAAGCTGCACTGGAGGATCTAGAGTTTCCTAGAGAGAACACTTTCTAGCATTTGTAGGTCCTTCAGTGCAATTCTGTGATCAACTTCTAGCAGATATTGACCATAGAGTTACATTGGAGGACCTAGAGATTCCTAGAGAGAACACTTCTCTAGGCATTTGTAGGTCCTTCAGTGCAATTTTGTGATCAACTTCCAGGGATGTTGACCATAGAGTTACATTGGAGGACCTAGAGATTCCTAGAGAGAACATTTTTTAGCATTTGTGGGTCCTTCAGTGCAATACTATGGCCAACTTCTAGCAGATATTGATCACAGAGTTACATTGGAAGATCTAGAGTTTCCTAGAGAGAACACTTTCTAGCATTTGTAGGTCCTTCAGTGCAATTCTGTGATCAACTTCCAGGGATGTTGACCATAGAGTTGTGCTGGAGGACCTAGAGATTCCTAGAGAGAACACTTCTCTAGGCATTTGTAGGTCCTTCAGTGCAATTCTGTGATCAACTTCCAGGAATGTTGACCATAGAGTTGTGCTGGAAGACCTAGATATTCCTAGAGAGAACACTTCTCTAGGCATTTGTAGATCCTTCAGTGCAATTCTGTGATCAACTTCCATGGATGCTGACCATAGAGTTACATTGGAGGACCTAGATATTCCTAGAGAGAACACTTTTTAGCATTTATGGGTCCTTCAGTGCAATACTATGGCCAACTTCTAGCAGATATTGACCATAGAGTTACATTGGAGGATCTAGAGATTCCTAGAGAGAAGACTTTTCAGGGCATTTGTAGGTCCTTCAGTGCAATTCTGTGATCAACGTCCATGGATGCTGACCATAGAGTTACATTGAAGGACCTAGAGATTCCTAGAGAGGTGTTCTCTCAGATAAATAAATAATGTTTTTGTTTAATTTATGTTTTTCCACTTTCATGGGTGCATGTATCTTGTCTTAAAAGACGGGAAAGGCTTCAGGGAGACTTCTGAGAGTACACTTCTCCTTTAAGGCCACAAGGCCTGCTGCCACACTGCAGAATTAATCCAGTTTGACACTGCTTTAACTGCCATGTGTGGAGATTATCACTGGCAGACCATGATAATCTCATATCTTCCTCATATATGAAAATAGCAC
>CM034701.1:232949354-232963732 GCA_020142125.1 Phrynosoma platyrhinos | reverse complement strand
CCACACACACACACCTATCAATGCCAGAAACACTCCTATAAATGTAAACTCATGCTTCTTAGTCAGGCTTCCAATGGAGGACATGACCATACAGCTCAAAACAGTCGTAGAAAGGTAAAATCTATGATCCTCACTCAGTCAGGCTCGGGATGGAGGACATCCAGGGGAAATTGAGGACATGAGACACACACACATCAAAGCTAGAAACGTTCCTCTAAATGTAAATTCATGCTTCTTAGTCAGGCTTCCAATGGAGGACATGACCAAATAACTCAAAACAGTCCTAGAAAGGTAAAATCCATAGTCCTCACTCAGTCAGGCTCGGGATGAAGGACATCCAGGAAAAAATGGAAGACATCACACACATACACCATCAGACCTAAAAACAGTCCTATAAATGTAAATTCATGCTTCTTAGTCAGGCTTTGAATGGAGGACATGGCCAAATAGAAAGCTGGAAACACTCACAGAAAGGTAAATCCCTGCTGCTTAGTCATGATCTCAAAAATGGAGGACATTTTGTAATTCCTCCTGAACAGAAGGATGAAATGGAGGACAGATCCTGTGAGGGGGAAGGAGGACATTCCTGGTCACCCTGTTCCCGCTCCATTGGCACATAGGACATTCAAAAAAATGGAGGACATGACTGAATAAAAGTGCAAAACATCCATAAAAAATATAAATACATGCTTCTGAGTCAGGCTCAATCCCTCCTGGACTGAAGGTTGAAATGCAGGACAGGTCCTGGGGGGAAAGGAGGACCTCTGATCACCCTGTAGTTAGGTAGGTAGGTAGAGAGAGATGAAGAGGGTGTGTTTTCTGCCAAGGCAACCCAGGGCTTCAACCTTGGTCTCTCTCTGTGGATGGTGGGGAAGCAGAGATTCGGACTGGGTGCATCTACACTGTAAGAATAATGCAGTTTGACACAACTTTAACTGCCATGGCTCCATTTTAAAGAATCCTGGGATTTGTAGTTTTGTGAGGTATTGAGCCTGGTCTGTCAGTGAGCACTAGTGCCTTTCCAAATTACAAATCCCGGCATTCTGTAATATAGAGCCATGCCATTTAAAGTGGTGTCAGATGGCTTTATTTCTACAGTGTGGACACACCCTTAGTTGCTATGCTATACTATACTGAAGGTCTCCCCAGCCCCAGAGTCACCCCCAAACCATGATTAAAATTATGAGGTATTATGGCTAAATACTGTACAGTCAGCCCTCCATATCCATGATTTTTTTTAAACCCACAGATAAATATATAAATTCCTGGGATTTGCAGTTTGGTCAGGCATCAGCATTCTTTAGCAGAGAAGGTGAAAGACCTTGCAAAACTACAAATACATTATTCCCAATGGATGGAATTATAGCACTTAAAGTTTTGTCAGACTGCATCATTTCTACAGTGTAGATGGAAACCCGCTTGGTGAAATTGGGCAAGTCACAGTCTCTCAACCTCAAGGGATGGCAATGGCAAAACCTCTCTGAAGAAACTTACCAAGAAAATTTTTGCCAGGTGTCCAGAGTGGCCAGACTTTCTTATGTTGTCCAGCCTGAAAGCTTGGAAAAGCTCAAAGTTTGGTATGATTTCTCTGCAGTGCAACATCAAGCCAAGTAGAGAAATGACATTTGCTTTTAACTCTAATTATTTTGATTTCTGGAGCTAACCACAGTGGTCATGCTCCACACTGCAGCTAAAGAAAGGTCTGGCTGGTTCCAATCAAATCTGTGACACTTACGTCTCATCACTGCTTTTGCCTTGTCTTTGTTAGCCTGCTTTTCTGGAGCCCTTTCATGCATCATATAGTGGGGCCTTGGTATCCGCTGGGGTTTGGTTCCAGGACCCCCCATGGATATCAAAATATGTGGTGCTCAAGTCCCATTATATACAGTGATGTAGTAAAATGGCAACCATTATATAAAATGGCAAGCAACTCAAAGGCCTGCATTTTAGAATTTTATTTTGAATATTTTCACGCTTTGTTTAGTTGAATGATCATGAATGCAGAAACCATGATTTTGGAGGGCCGACTGTATTTATGATGCTATGATTCCACTTCAGCAGCCATGGTTCCATTCTTTGGAATTGGGGGTTTGGAGGAGCATTTAAAAATCTCAGCCACAGAACTCCTCTTGTGCTTCTATCCAGGCTACAAACCCCTGGATCCTATAAGATGCAACCATGATAGTATAAAGTAGAATCAAAGTGCTATAATTGTGCCATGTTGCCAGCTCATAGGTTGCTAGTTCACAGGGTTGTAGTGACAGTATGCCCCCAGTAAGTATTCTTCCCTCCTTTGTTGTTGTTACTGTGTGCCTTCATGTCATTTTGTACTTATAGTGACTCTTAAGGTGAACCTATCACAGGGTTTTCCTGACAGGATTTGTTCAGAGGGAGTTTGCCTTTGCCTCCCTCTGAGGCAGAGAGAGTATGGCTTAACCAAGGTCACCCGGTGGGTTTGCATGGATGAGCAGGGATTTGAACCCTGGTCTCCAAAGTCCTAGTCCAACACTCAAACTACTGCACCACACTCTGAAACTGGATAGCAACTTAAGAGCTGGTTAAATGTTGCAGGCAGATATTTTAAGATGAAAAGGCAGATTTGACAAGGGGTGTTTAATCTCCCTGCACTTTCTCCATGTCCTTTCCCTGCTTTTCCTGTTGGAAGGAAGTGGGGAAGCAAGTTTGCAATCCCATGAGGAAAGGGGAAGTAGCTTGGGAGAAAGGAAATGGGCAGGAAAGAAGCAGGAGGGAAGTATTGGTCCCCTTTGTTACCTGCCACTCTCTGCTCTCTCCCTGAGTTGTGTGCATTTTAAAAATAAGCTTGTGTCAAGTGTTATTGTTATGTTCTTACGTACAATGTTAGTTAGTTAGTCCATCACCTCTGTGTTCTCCTTTGTTTCCTGGCCTAGAATCTCCAAAATTCTCTTATGAAACCTGTTAATAATGCCCAGTTCCTTTTATCCCTGGGTCCTGTTTGAGATTTTGCCCAATTGTATATTATTCTTCCTCCTTCAACTTCATGCCAAATTAATGATTTCCGCAAAGCTTTGCTTTTTAATTTGCTGACAGGATAAAATTTTATTTGTGAACTAAGGAGAAACTTGGATTCAGCTGTTTGAAATGCCATTTAGCACACAGAACAATGTGGCTTGTATGCTGTTTTGGCTGTCTTCATTGTCTCTTTTTAAATTAAACTTTTCTTCCCTCAGTTTCCTCTCTGTATTACACTCTTGAGCCCCATCCCCAGCACTTCTACAAGTTCTTCTGTCTTAGTCCATTGCCTACTGTGCACATACCCATTTATTACCTTGCCTCTGGGCCTGCCTTCCCCTTTGGGGATTTCTTTAGTCTTCAGCCTGCCCTACAAATATGCTCCTTTCTTATGTCAGGTTTTAGTCTCATCCAAAATGACAACATTTCTTTTTGTCACACAACTTCTGTTGAAAATATTCTGATAAAATTGTTCATTCAGCATGTCAGTGGCATCCCTATCCAAAGTGTAACAGGTTACCAATATTGGGATCACAAATGTTGTTTGACAACAAATCCAAGTTTTCCTCCCTATTAGCTGTGCTTGCTGAGAGTGATAGAAGTTAGAGTCCAGGAATCAAAGTTAGGAACCAGTGTGGTACAATATGGCTGCATACCTATTTAGGAGCATATAATGTGCAGTTGTCACTATCTGTGTTGTTAATGTTGAGTTACATCTAATAACTGGGAAGCCCACTAATCAGTAACTGGCATTTGCTGAATGTTATTCAGGAGGCATTGGCACTCTTTTGTAAGGAACATTGTAGCCTTCTCAGTGGGAGAACTAAAAACTTAATTACTTTCCCAAATGCACCTATTAATTACCTTCCCAAATAGTGTACAAGGTAAGGCATTAAAATGTAATTCCTCCTTTGGGAAGGGAGCAAACCAGATGTTGACCTTCTTATTTTAACCAATTACCCTGGCTAGTATTTGAAAAAATCAAAAACGAATCTCTTTAATCTGTTAGTCTAGTTGTGGTGCATGTGCTGTAAATAATAAAAAGTGTTACACAGGCTAATATTTGATGCATCTAAGAGCATCTTATTTCAGACAAAGGTTTTGGTAGCTTTTAGCAAATATTCCAGATGTATAGCTGAATTATTTATGGCACCCATGTTCATTTTTGTTCAACACTCCTTAATGCTTAATTATTATAAGAAAAGCTGTATATTCTTAGTATCTGTCCACAAACTCCAATCCATCAACAGTGGGTTTAACACAGATAGTGGCTTCCTGGCACAGGGCACATAGTATAACACTGGTCATGAGGATGCTGTTGGCCAGTTTATCATTTCTCGTTTGGGTTCCCAGGCTGCCCAGACCATGTTCCCAAACTCCACCCACCCTGGCCTTAGGCAACATCTTTCCTCCTATGTTTGTTCCTGAACCACCATCACCATACCAACAAGTTTTGCATTTCTATGGCTATTCATACAGTCTGATGATAAAGATTCTTCCTGAGTACTAGTTGACTCCTTGATTCTGAGAAAGTAGACCAAGTTCACTGATGCATGTATTACGATGTCTTTCTGATCTCAAAAGGTGCTACAAGATCTCTTTGCATACTGATGTTCTTGGTATCTGTAGTTAATGCAGGCATGTAGTGTGTGTTTTTCTATGCCCTTTCTAAATGCAACTGTTGATCCTTTCAGTGGTACAAAATCCGTTGGAACTTTACACTGTATTTTATGAGGATGAAAAAATATTTATTCTCCTTTATTCTCAGATGGTTAAGTAAGAACAAGATGCCATATCATAATGTCTCCTCCTTGTATACCCAAGAAGTCTGATTTGGATTTATGCCTGGATGTGTGTGTGTTTAATAACCATTGGGTTAATAACCAGGCAAGAATCATATTATTTGGAAGTACAGTTGTCCCTCCCCGTTTGCAGACTTGGAGTCTGAGGTCTCCCTCTTTCCAGGAGGGACAAGTGGGGAAGGACAAAATGGTGCGGCCCTGCATGCGTGCGCCATTATTTTCAGTGGGGCTTGAATATTTGTGAGTTGCCATTTTCATGGGGGGGGGTGTCTGGTACGGATCCCCTGCGAATTGGGAGGGGCTACTGTATCATCTTGGAAAGAGCTTCTTGCTAGACTAATTACAACATGCCTGTTGATCCTGGGAATGAAATTTATGCAAGATTGAACCTGTGTGAATGAGACACTGTTGGCACTCTCTTGCCTACTTGAAGATGTGGGGCCTTTCATATGTTCAGTGTGATAGTTTAACATCTTCTTCAAGACTATATTTGCACATTATAACCACCAAACACTGGAGGGAAGGGCCCATAGAAAGATGGGTAGGGACAGGGAAGCACCTTCAGAAATTGTGGAAGAATAAAACCATAAACATTACCATAAATGAAATCAAACTCACATAAGCACAACATGGCTGAAAAAAAATACTATATAGCAATCAAAATGTTAATAACCAAGTCCATACATTAATGTGCAGTCAAGAAATCAGAAGACTAGGATTGGGAAGGGCAGCTATGAAAGAACTCAACAAGATCCTGAGGTGCAAAGATACACAACTGTACATTAAAGTTAGGGTTGTCCATACCACCGTATTTCCCATCGCTATGTGTGGGTGTGAGAGGTGAATGGTAAAGAAAGCTGAGAGAAAGGAAATCAAGTCTTTTGAGATGTGGTGCTGAAGAAGAGTTCTGTGGATACCACGGACAGCTAAAAAGACAAATGGGTCCCAGAACAAATCAACTCTGAACTCTTTCTAGAAGCCAAGATGACTGACTTTGGCCACATCATGAGAAGGCAACAAATCCCTAGAAAAGACAATGTTGCTTGGAAAGGTGGAAGGCAGTAGGAAGAGGGGAAGACTGTATACCAGATGGATTGACTAAGGGCCTTTACAGACTGCCAGAAATAATGCAACTTGAGTCCACTTTAATTGCCTTGGCCCAGTGCTAAGGAATCATGGCAACTGTAGTTTATTGTGGTACCAGAGCTCTCTAACAGAGAAGGCTCAATGTCTCAGAAAAATCTACAGTTCCCATGATTCCCTAGCACTGATCCAGGGCAGTTAAAGTTCACTCGAGTTGCATTATTTCTGGCAGTCTGTAAAGGCCCTAAGTCTAGGCAACCATAGCCCTGAGTCTGCTGGACCCGAGCAGAGCATTTGAGGACAGGGTGTCTTGGAGATGTCTGTACAATCTGAACCTATTATTTGTATTGGCTACTGAAGTTGGACTTGAGCCACCAAGCCAAAATAAGTTTGCTAAGTACTTTTCATGCAACTGTTTAACATAGCTTTTTTTTTTAAAGTTATTCATATTTGCCACAAGTAATTTATCCTGAGTTGAAGGGGAAAGAAACTTAAAATGTACTGCAACTGCCAGTCACCCTTTGTTGTGTCCCAATAGGGCATTTCTGTTGTGGTCTATTTCCCTAAGTTGTAATTATAAGTGTGTTGTAATACAGATCTCGTATTGACTCATCAGGTCTAATTCTTTGTATCTCTGTCTGATTGATCGTCACCAACAGATTTCCCCACTCTGTTCTCAGTTTTAGCTCTTTACCTGCTGTCTGAAGAGCCTTGTCTTCTCATCTCTCTTTTACTTCATCCAGCCATTCATCTTACTGCTTGGCGGTGGGTTTTTTTTTTTTAATTTCTCTTTTGAGTTACTGTTATTAAGTTCCATAATAAAGATCAGATTTTGTTTGCCTTAGAGCAGTTGGATGTGAGTTAACTGTCTGTATAGGCAAATAGCCAAGCACAATATGTATTGAAGCCAGAATGCCCTTTGGGGTATTTTCCTGGGGCTCATTCACTTGACAGAATTATAGTGCTATTTTTCTACTTTAAATGCAATGGTTCTGTCCTATGGAATCCTGGGACTGACAATTTATTCAGCCAGAGTGTTTAAATTCTCAGCCAGAGTGTTTTCATGCCTCACCAGACTACCAGTCCCAGGATTCAGTAGGATTGAATCATGCCAGTTAAAGTGGAATAATAGTGCTATAGTTCTGTAATGTGGATGGGACCCTGGACAGTAAGCTGGCTTCCTGCTTGATAGCATTCCATGCTGGGTTTTATTTCTAGAGTAGGATGAGAAATTGCCTTTTGTTACATTGCTTATGCACAGTGGAAGATAGGACATGAAACTGATCACACTGGGTACAAATGAGCCATGTTGCCGAATCACTGTGGCAATGGTAAAACCTTGGTTCACCTCCCTTCAAGGAGCTTGAAAGAGAGTGACTTATTTTCTGTTACTCAAGAGCTGGCTCGCATGTTACAGCTGGCTTTCCCACTGCAGGGTAGTGTGGAGATTTGCCCTCTTGCACAAGTAATGTGGTGTGTGTCAGTGGTTCCCACTTCAGCTCCAACAGTTCCATGAATTCTGATATATACATTGTAGAGCTCTGAGAAATCAAGTTATGGTAGACTAGTGATGTGGTCATTAATAATTTGAGCAAATTGACTGTTGCTGCTCTGAATTTTCTTGAGCCAGCCCTCTTCACTGAGCACAGTTAAACATATGTGTTACTTCCCTGAGTGCGTTGTACTTTTTCCATTGGTGCGGAAAACAACCAGAGCTGCTTTGACCTGATCTCCAGGTGTGATCTTTTCAAGCCTACAGTTTGCTGCTGCAAACTGATGAATGAATCGCACCTAAACTTGCAATATATTTATTTATCAATTTTAGATTCTGACTTTCTTCCAGGGCTAAACGCAGACCCATGTGGAGTGTGTTATAGTAATCCAAATGGGACATAACTAAGGCATGTGTCATTGTGGCCATCAATGAATAGGTACAGCTAACATCCTGGTTCTAACTGGCCATTGCTGAAACCTGAGCATCTAGATTCTATAGGAGTAGGCAACCTTTCCCCTTTAAGGGCCGAGGGACTTCAGCTCCCAGAATCCCAGGAGCTATTGGCCAACATGGGACTATTGGCCAACATGGCTGAGGCTTCTGGGAGCTGGAGTCCCTCAGCCCTTAAAGGGAAAAGGTTGCCTACCCCTGATCTAGATTAATCAGAGCTTGTTTCAAGACTACAGCAAGCTGCAAATCTGAATTTCAGGGGGAATGTAACTCTATCCAGCACAGGCAAAATCCCTATTCCCTGAAATCCTTTTTACTGACCAAAAGCACCTCTGTCTTGTCTGGATTAAGCTTCAGTTTGTCCACTTACATCCAGTCCATTACCAACACTGAATACTGTGGTTTAGCATTGGAATGGCTTCCTTAGAATTAGATAAGATAGGAGATCCAATAAAAAATCCACCAAACATTGGCAACCAAAATGCACAATATACATGTTGCAAGCTTTCAAAGCTTCATTGGCTTCTTCATCAGGCAAGGTGTTACAAACCAAACAGGAGAAAAAAATTGAAGATGTTAGTCATAGGCCTGTTTTCCTTCTTAGTTAAGAGGGTCTGGAGGGGCATATCTTGCAGACTGGCAACTCCTCCTTCCGGCCATGTGGTAACTGGGAAATTCTCAAAGTCCAGGAAATTTAACGTCCATTTGCAACACAACAGGATACTTCCTTTGGAATCCAGCATGTCCCCATCCCTTGTGAGGCTACCAGCTCCTTTTGTAGGTGGAGGAAATTGGATTTCTCAAGAAGCCTTCGTGCTTGTGCATCACAGAAATTTTGGGCAGTGTTGAGGTAAAACACGCCAATCTAGTCCAAATTTAAGAAGAAAAAAATGTTTTACCTTTGTTGCAGGTCAAAATCTCAAATAGGAAGATCTCAGTTCACTGGCTGTCTCTTTAGCGTTCCCCTGTTGTGGCTTTAATGCTGTACCTTGAAATCCAAAAAACATCCAGGGATAGCTGTGTTGGCCATATAGCAACTCCAATCAAAATCCTCCAAACAGTGATACCTTTATTGGCCACTCAAAATACATTTTGCTGTTTCTTTTCTTAGTTAAGATGGTATGGAGGGGCATATCTATGGCCATCACGGCTACCCCTGGGTGTTTTCATAAGATAGGAGAGACAGAGTTGGATGCTTTCTGCAAACTGGCTGCACAAAACTCCAGAATTCTGGACAGCCTCTCCCAGTGGCTTCACGTATATATTAAATGCCATGGAAGATACAAGAGGCAATGGCCAGGGACAGGAATCTTCTAGCACTACTTTCTGACTTCACTCATGCAAGAAGAACAAAAGAGTGTCCAGACTTCTGTCTCAGAGAGGTGGTTCCTAATTAAACTATTTCTGATAGTATCAAAAGCTGCTATCCGGCAGAACCAATGCAGACACTGTGTCCCTGTCCAGTTCCTAGTGTAAGTCATCTGCCAAGGCAGCCAAAGCTGTCTCCATCCCATAACCAGGTCTGAAGCTAGATAGAAAGAAGCTAGATTATCTATCTTGTCCCAGAACCCCTAGACTGCCACACACTCTAGTACTGTGCCCAAAAACACAATATTGAAGATTGACAGGTGGGGTTCAGGGAAATGGGGAGTTTGGGGAAAGCTTTTTCAATAAAGATTTTACCATCACTTCTTTAAGGAATTCTGGAATTTAGTCTTGCTGTGGAGAGGCATTTTTATCTCACAACCAGTCTCCCACCCCCACTTTCAAACCTGTTGTGTGATCCTGGAAAAACAAAGAGGCAAGGTGAAATCATTTACATTTACAGTTAATTTTGCCTTTCTTGTCATCCCTTAATAACTGCAGGCTTAATTTTGTTGGGAAAGACAGGGAATATCATTCAAGAAGATTTGCAATTGATGCAAGTTTGGTTGCTGCGCTGTGTTTCTGAGTGACACTGGCTGCTAACTATTTGCTAAAAAATGACAAATGTGTGCAGCCCTTGAATAGATCCCATGTCACTCGTGCATAGCTTAATGTGGAAGAACAAGAGTTTTTACCCTGGGGGATGAAATGCTGGATGTGAAGATGTAGAATGAAATCTCCTTTAATGTCAGACATTCACAACTCACATTAAATACATGGTTCTTGCTTCCGTCACAGTCAGTAAATCCTTGGAGTCCCCATTGCTTTATAGTTTTGCTAACAAAAGTGAAAAATGGAGCATCATTTCCAACTCACTTGATGGGTTGTACTTTTCCACTCAGTGCCTTCAAATATTGGTAAAACCTTACTTAACCCCTCTTCCTTGTTGAAGTATTGGCTGAACTGTGCAGAAGCCCTTTCTAATCTTTGCTGCTGCTTCTGATGCAATGTTTCTCGAACTAAAATCCTGTGGTACCTCTTCTCAGGCAAGGAGTGAAATACAAATACCAATGGATAATTTGGTTTGCTAAAAACTTTGAAGTGTTAGCTGAAACGTACAGGATGAAGTATTTAGAGAAAAAGACATCAATTAGAGATTAAATAAAAATAAGTAGATTTTAAAAAATACACCAGTTGCTTCTTTGCTCTTAATCTCTGCTTCTACTTTCATTGCTCTAATTAACAGCTCCAAAATGCTGGTGCCTGCCTGCCTGCTTAATTTGGCAATACAATTCTCTTTATTTTGCATGTGATGTTCCTGCCCTTCTTTGATCTGGAGTTGGCATCTGTGTGTATCTGTGTCTCCACTTAACAATAGCTGATACATGATACAGCCTAAATACACTAAAGGCACCAGATCCTGTCTTATCTTGGAAGCTAAGCAGTATCAGCCCTGGTTAGTACTTGGATGGGAGACCATCAACAAATACCAGGTGCTGTTGGCTATATTTCAGAGGAAGGAATTGGCAAAACAACCTCTGAGTATTTCTTGCCTAAGAAAACCCTGTGAAATTCATGGGGTCACCATAAGTCAGCAGGTGACTTAAAGCCATATACACATACACAATCATATTTATTAGACCTATTAATAAACAGAGCTTAATAAATAAGCAAAACATTTTGGTTTTTTGCATTGTTCAATTGCTGAAAATAAAAGTAGCTGTATCCAATCCAGCAATTTAGTGTATTCTGTTGCCAACACTTGTCAGTGGATGATGATGGTATGTATTGTTCTCTGGGAGACCATGAGGTATTAACGTCTTAGGTCTGTGGATCCAAAGTACAAAAACAGAAAATCATTTATGTATAAATGATATATCGAATGATGATGACAACTGACACTAGTGGCTAAGCAATGAAAGAGAATCTTATGATATTACGATTGGTATGTAAACCTGAGTAGTTGTATGAGGAAACCCCTAGTTGCTGGCTCTTCTGGGATGCCAGTCTAGCCATAAAACATGACTAAAAAACCTTCCATTCAAATGTGCCTCAGTATCAGGATCTCCCAACTCTCTCATTACATTTTCTCCAGGGGTAGACTGTTGTGAATACATCATTTTCTATCTTTGTATATTTGATTTCCTCTGTAGGGTAAATTAATAATCTTTCTGTTCCCAATGGAGGAACCAAAAACTAAACACAGATTTTATCCCTTTCTTTTTCTACCAGCAAGCAATCCCTTCTTGCATCTGTCGATGTTATCTTAAAGGCTTCTTTTTAAAAAAAAAATTGTAGGATTTGCATAGATGTTAACATACAGCAAAGTCACTTTCTTCAATAGATGCAAATCAGTTTCAGTGCAGAATAAGTTATAGATAACAAGAATAATAAAAAACAGTCATGGGTATGATAATTACTTCTTAGTATTGAGGTGGAGGAAATAAGCCTGCATGAAACTTTGGTTTGTTGGTTAATAAATTGGGTTGGGCATCTCAAGCAGACTTTGAATCTATGACCCTTGACAACATGATTTTATACTGTAATGTCATTCATTTTTAAATGTATAGATGCAGGAATGTGTTTTGTAAATAGCAAGCCGGTTTTTCAGAATACGGTTGAACCTTGGTTTCAGTGTCATTCCTTACTTACCTAGAGCACCCAGGAGCATCCTTGCATTAGACATCTTGGTTTTGCATTTTCCGGTTTCGGCTCTTGTAGAAAGCTTTCACTATAGAAAAGAAACTGAAGCATTGATTTCACTAAGTGTAGATACAGATGGTTGGGTTTTTACAACTTCTTGAAAGAATTGTGCAGTGGGAAGTAGGTCAGATTTGGATTGAAAAAAAGAATGAAACAAAACAAAACCCCAGTAAGATTTGCCCAATACTTGCATCCTCAGTCATACATATTGCTGGTGTTCATGTGTGGCTTTCTAAAACAGGTTTTGGAAAGGAAGGCAGAGGGGGGTTACAAGAGATCCTTTGTATAAAATAGACATCTCTAATGGGTTTTTCAGCATCAGATAATTTGAATATTGCAGTGCCTATGAGAGGAGTGTAAGTACAGAATTCAGCAGTTAATCCCTACGCGCCATGGCCACTGTCTGTTCTGGTTATGGGATTCTGTTGTGAACTTTTGGGAAAGTCTAGAAAAGTAACTTCTCCAGGTTCTATACAGGTCTGCATATTTTATTAGCTTTGAGGCATCTGGCAGTGCCTTTTTAGTGAAAGCACAAGAGTTCTATTAGAAAATACCTTTTAAAGAGGCATGCTTTGAGCTCCTGTACAGGGAAAAAATATTTTTATTTTTGTAAATTCAAGTCAATTTTTGAAATTTTTTGCAGGGGGGAATCCTGTAGGTTTTCAAAGAAAAAAACATTTTGCAAATTTCTCTTTGGACTATAGGACCTCTTGGCTTGTTTGGTTGGTCTGGATTTGATTTTGCTACTTGGTGGCACTAGCTGACCAAAATATTGATAGCAAAATACATTTCAAACTGTACTTAAGATAACCTTGTAATTCCAGCTCCACTGATCAAGATGTATTATGCAAGTAAAAAAAAACTAGTGCACCACTAGTGCACTTGTGATATCATTTAGCTATCGCTGGCTGCCATCAGACAGGAGCAAGGTTGAGGCTGTGTATTTCCCTCTTTCTTCTTCAGTAGAATCACAGGGAGGAGGTGAGAGACGTCAATTTCCATTTTTAGATCTAATGTTGTCGAACATTGCATCAAAACTTAGAAGATGGTTAATCTTAATTTTGTTGGTTATAACAAAGTAGCTTCATAAATTATGATTTAGAGTTGGTTTGCTCCAACTAACTGTAGTTAAGACTAATTGTGGTTTGTCCAGGTTTAGACAAAGTGGCAATCTATGGTTAAATTTAAAATATACCAGAGGAGAGATTAGGTTGTATATCCAAGGTTTGTTACCACTCATCCATATAACAGTAAAATGTGGCTTAGTGTAACTGAATCACTCCTATCTTTGTTCTTGTTAAAATGTACACACAGTGTGGCACTTGCTTATATATTCTGAAGACAGAAGTTTTACTCAACAAATGTTCTTTTATAAATTCAGTTGAACTCTACTTGTACCCCAGGTCTTTATTTGAGTGGTAGCTGTAGTGAACAGGAGTATATTGACTGGTGAGTGTGTGGTCCTCAGAGGCCTGTTGCAAACACAACTGTCATTTATTAAAAGGAATGAGGCTTGACTGGAGACTCAGGTGGTCAGATTTCATTCTTGAAATTCTTAACTGTTCTTAATATGTCACAGTGTTGTCCTTAGTTTTTCATGCTGTGTTTGATCCAGGAACTTTGGGAATGGGGAAAATTATTTTAGATTTTTAATCCAGTTTACGCAAAAAGTGTAAGGCGCATAACTATTTCTTAAGATATTTCTGCACTGACTTTCATTTTAAAATTCCTCAAGCAGTTTTCAAATATTGAAGAATAAAACCCAAAGAATGCAATAACCTAAAGTAATAAAGCAATGAGGCAATACTAAAAAAATGATTAAAATCACAAAAATCAATGGGACTGACTAGGTTAATGAGCAGGAAAATAATAATAATGATGATGATAAAAGAACCCTCAGATGTCCGTCACTCTGCTTGTGTGGGAGACACAAACATGGCTAACCCCAGGTTAAATTCCTAATGTTGTCTCTCAAACATCTGTGTATTCATTTTCAAAATGAAACTGCAGTGTGCTTCCTTTCAGGTGTCAGCTGCTAGATAGAATGGAAGATTGCCACATGGTGTCATCTGTTTCCTAAATGCTTATGGCTGCAAAAAAAAAGTGATGTGTGGTGTTCAGGAGGAGGCTGATGAGAAAAATTGAGAGGCCTTGTGAGGAATTGAAGTTAGTTTTATAATCTACATAAGTATCTTTGCCAAGTCTTACAAACAGTGTCATTCAGGGGAGGTCTAAATTTCTACACCGTAGAAAACATAATGGCCAGGATCCTGTTGGTGAACTATGACTGCAGCCTGCTACATTGCAGAATTAATGCAGTTTGACACTGCTTTAATTGTGGAACCTTGGAATTTGTAGTTTGTTGTGGCACCAAAGCTCTCTGAGAGAGGAAGCTAAATATCTCACAAAACTACAAATCTCAGAATTCCAGAGCATTGAACCATGGCAGTTAAAGCAGTGCCAAACTGCATTAATTGTAAAGTGTAGAC
>CM034701.1:232892984-232909232 GCA_020142125.1 Phrynosoma platyrhinos | reverse complement strand
AAGTACAATTGAGGAGGCAAAATTCTTACTTGAAGGGGCAATGCCCTTGTTTTGCCTGCCCCCCAGCTACACCCCTGGAAGGCAGCAGGCATGATCTTGTGCCATACATGCCAGTGTACATATGAACATAGCTTGTGCGTAGCCACTGCTGCAGGGTGCTGCGAAGAGTTCAACAAACTCTGGAGGTCCACACATTGCTAGATCCCAGTCTAAATCTTTGAAATTGCCCATGTTAGTTGAGTTCTGTGTCTTGCTGGCTTTGATGGTGAAATGTGGCAGTGAGAACTATAAGATCGATTCTCTTCATTGGATCTGAAATCATGAAAACGGTCTTTTGTTTTGAAGATATATAACTTTTGCTAAATTGTAAAAGGGCCTCAGACTGAGAAAAATATATCTCCTTCCAGGGTCTCTAAAGAAGAACTTTATTTTCGGTCTGTTGATAGTGCATGTATTCAATAAATATTTAAAAGCCATAGAGTTACTGAAAAAAGGTACAACATCTCTTTGACGGCTTTAACCTGACTGGTTTTCTGCTGCTATCCCATTCATTGCCAACAATTCTACTAAGACTCAGGATGGAACTATATGTTACATTGGCAAATAATGCATTTCCTACTCTACTTGAATTTTAACAGTGATGTTTGGGTAGGAGGAAGCTTACAGTACAGAATTGGCAGGTGGGAAAGAGAATAACCTTTCCACCGTTGCCAGTCCTTTCATGGGCTAGTTTTCCTGTAGCTTGGCTTATTTCCATACTCAGATAAGGTTGACAGAGCTTTAATGGTGGCTACTCGTGTTTTGCTCTCATTAATATATACAGGATTGAGAAATGCCCATTTGCACTGTAACATCTGGGACAGTCTTCCACAAACTATGGTGGGTGAGAACAGTCAGCTGCTTCCTGATCAGAAGGGGAACAGACTTGTAAAAGAGGATGAAGGGACTTTAACAGTCCCTATGTATTCCCCATTTCAAATTTTCAAATAGTCTGAACTACATTTCCAGTATCCCTCACCACTGGCCATGCTGGTTGCTGCTGAAATACGTTGCATACATCTGGAGGGTACCTGATTGAAGAGCCTGATCTGGACTATGCACTCCATGAATAAATGAATGCAAGTTCGTGATGGATGTAATTTATAATGCAGAATTGTGTGTGTTATTTGTTACATATTGTACAGACCCATGTATGAGTCTATAAATTATAGTCAAAATTTGACCCAAAAAAACCTGGGTTGACTTACCCACGGGGTCAATGTAAGTACTGTACTTTAATCTTATTTAAAAATGAGCCATCCCCTGGTAAAGGGTAAAAGCATAACCTGTCCTGGGAGCCTTTAGGGTGAGCACAAACAGTTATGCCTGCTGGAATTTTGTAAGTTCTTTGATATTTGTTTCATCTTTTAGATCCTTTGTTACACGCACATAAGTTTTACCCTCAACTTATCCACAGGTCATATCAAAATTCATAATTTTTGCCCCAAAATTTGACCTTGACTTATACATAAGGTTGATTTATAGTCGAGTATATATGGTAGTTTGAATGGGCCCAGGGTGGGGAGCAAAGCATTAGCTGATCTACAGTGAAGATTGGCAAATCTTGCTTGTTTTGGTTCTGTACCTATTAGATGCACTGAAGGATTTTCTCCCCCATTCTTACAATAGACACCAGAGTGGTTGGACAGCGACTCGTGTCAAAAGTGCGATCAGCCCTTCTTCTGGAACTTCAAACAAATGTGGGATAGCAAGAAAATAGGCCTTAGACAGGTATGTGACACATTCCTCCTTGAAAGATTATCACTAGCCTCCCCTTTCACTCAATGCAACAGCCTGCATGCTAAGAGTGAATCCTTTTTCTGAGAACAGAACCTTGTGTTACCAAAAGAACAATATCTGCACCCAAGATGGAGGCTGCACCCTACAGACGGGGGAGGGGGTCTGAAATGTATAGATGTGCAAAAGAGGGAGGGGGATCCTTTAAATAAAACTTATGAGGACTGAACAAGCTCAGTGGTCACAGAAGACTGAGCATGGAAGGAAAAAAAATATTTGATGAAGGAGTGTTGCTGGGCAGATGATGGGATGGACCAGGAACAGTACACGCTATAACTCAATGCATGTTCCCTTGTGCCTCCATGTTCATAATCCTCACAAAGGCTGTTCACTGTGATACCCACTGCCTTCAAGCATTTTCAATAATTCAAAGATAAAGTGAGAAAATTTTGCTCCGACGTAGAAAAAAAGTCTTGGCAAAATGGAGCCCATTTTCCCAAGTGCTCCATACCACATTTTGTTGTAGGTCACCCTTGTTTTAATACGATTCCTGACTTGGGCCAATCATTTACAGACAAGGGCCAGAATTTTACATGGCTTCTTAGTTATGTCCCCCCCCCCCCAAAAAAAATAGCAAACAAGGTGGAGAAAGGACTTGTGGCAGATGTCCTGATTCTGACACTTGCAGCCCTGTTTGCTTGTAGGGGTGGGAGGTGAGGCTGGAGATGTTCTCCACCTGTGCCTTCATCACCTGAGGATGGACCTCCTTTTCTTGCTTCTGCTGATGCCAGTAAAATAGTAGAGGCAGTTACAAGCATAGTAATGGTGCCATGATTTTGACTGCGCAGTAACTGTGAATACAGATCAGTCATGGATGCATAACTCCAGGTTACATATATGTGTGATACAGGATTCCAGCCAAGACTTTTTCCTTGCTCATAGGAAACTAACATCCAGAGTTGTTAAATGTACTGACATATAATCTGTACAAAATAGTAAAAGGGTGGGTGGTGTGGACAGATTAGCATTGCCATTTCTGTTAAATAATAGTGCATGATTAAATCCAAATAGTTCCTGTAAGGACTCCTCTGTTCTGCTTTGTATTAAAAAAAAAAGAAGGAGGGGAAGGAACAGTCATTCCCAGTAGATTTACAGTCAGCTCTTCATATCCAGTGGGGTTCTGTTCTGGGGGGGGGGGGACCCAGCAGATAACAAAAACAACACAGGACCACCATTAGGGAGAACCGGGTGGGCCATCCACAATGCTCCAACTTGTCGATGGCAAGCCCACGGATAGACAGGGCCAGCTGTTCCCTCCAAGTATGGTGACTGTGTGAATTGATTTGAGGTTAGTTACATGTAGTTTTGCCACCTCCTTACCTGCATGGGTTTGTAATTCTTTATCTGTATTGACAGAGCTCTGTGGAAGAAAGGGAAGCCTGCTACAGAAATGTGTCAAATGCACACTTTCCTCCTTAGGTTGGATAGGCTCAATAGAGATGCCTGTATAAACCCTTTCAACTCACCTGGGTGAATCCTATCTGCTTTTAATTTCAGCATCACTGCCGGAAGTGTGGGAAAGCTGTGTGTGGCAAATGCAGTTCAAAGCGCTCCTCCATCCCACTGATGGGCTTTGAATTTGAAGTGAGAGTCTGTGACAGTTGTTATGAATCAATAACAGATGAGGAGTAAGTAATTTGTCCTAGTCTTGTCTCAGCTTATTTTCATCCTCCTTCCTTGTTACCTGCCTGTCCTGCTTTCTTCTGGTCTTTGGCAATATAATCGGATTTCAGAGGGAAGATGAACCCTCAGCTAAGACAGTTTCCTCTAAGTCAGAGATAGGCAACCTGTGGCCTTATCTGGTCATTAGCTATGCTTGCTGGGGCTTATAGAAGCTGGTAGTCTAGTGTCAGGAGACCAGGTGGCCTGGCCTATCCCTGCTCTAAGAAGCAATATAGATAAGGAGGTATTACTATAACAGGTTTTTCAACCACCCTTCTAATGCAAGAATAGGCAGACTTCAGCCTTGTGAGATCTGCTTCAGTTTTTAGCAGAAATCCCTCAATTGTCTCCAGCTGCAGAAAGCATTACATAATTCTGAACCCAGGAACATACTTAAAATACAAGAACTCACCGTCCTTCCACACAGAAAACCTGTTCTCTTTCACACACAAGTTTTCTTCATTTCAGCAGCTTATTTTAGGGCAGTGGAAGAGAATGTCATTTCATTGCTGCTACACTTGAAACAATTAAGGACCATAAAGTCTCATTCTGTCACAGAGACCTTCCAATAAATCCTAATCAATTGCTCTGCTTACCCTGTCTTCAGTGCAGAGCTTTTATTTTCTCTGTTTTCCTCCTAGGCGTGCTCCCACAGCTACTTTCCATGATAGTAAACACAATGTTGTCCATGTACACTTTGATGCAACCAGGGGGTGGTTGTTGACATCTGGGACAGACAAGGTTATTAAGGTAAGTATGCAGGGTAGGGATTTACACTTTTCACGGACTCTGCTACTGCTAATGTAATGTCTTCCTCATGGATTGCTGCCTCCATTTCCCTTGGGTGTATAAACAGGGCAAGGGGAAGAATTACCAGGATCGTCCCGTACAGTTTGAGTAAATCATTTCAATAATTTCTTCTCCCTGTCTGAATTTCTTTCCCTTTTAACAGTTGTGGGATATGACACCTGTAGTATCCTGATGCATCCATGAAAGCCTAAAGAAACTCAGTGTTACTGAACAGGGAAATCCTAGTCCTATGGTAGAAGATGGAACAACTGGTGTAGAGACTGATAAAGACAAGAGCTAATACCTCTGGATGGTTTTCCAAGCAATCTAGCAGATCCAGCATGAACACTTACACCAAATGCTCTATTTCTCTTCATTCTCAAATGCAGAAGATATTTTTTTAAACCTACAGTTATACAATCTGGCTCCATTCAGCCATTTGAAACTCTGGAAAATACGTATGCAGTGGGGTTTGTTTCATGTTGTGTTGACTCGTGTTGTTTTATGTGAAGGGATTCTTTATGAATGTGAGCAGTCTTCTGCTGGGTGACATTGGCAAGGCTGATGCTGCATCTTAGGAGACAAAACAGAAAGAAAAAAGAAAAAAAACTCTTTCTGTATTCTCCAGTCATTGAGCAAGAACTTGGAATTACCAAGTGATGGGTAGCCAGAGCTTGTTAACAGAAAAGATTGCCTTTGTTCTTGCATTCTAGCAAAAAATCCTGTGGGATGTATGGGTGAAGAGAAGCACAGACAAAAGCCAGTCTTTTTCTTTGCAAATCCAAGATGAATACATTGTTTGGTTGCAAACATCCAAGAGGATAATCTAGGCTTCTACTCCCAAGCATTACTGATGAGTGTAGAAACCAATCCAGACTGAGATAGCAAGAAATGGCTAAAACTTCTTGCCCATTGTACTGAATTGTCATCGCACAGAATGTCCTTCTGTTTAGCTGGACCAGCACTGCAGGAACATCCTTTGGGATTTGACCTAAAATTGACATGCTTGAAACTATCTTACTTTTGATCACCTCTCTGACAGGATGTATGTTTTAAAAAATTGTGGATCACTGTAATTGTTTTAATTCTCAAGATGGTTCTCAAATTAATGTGGTTAAATTTCAAGGTGTTTTTTTTTTTGTTGCCTTATTATTTCTTTTTTCAGAAAATAAAAATTTAAAAAAATACAAATTAAAACTGCCTCTTTTAAAGCAGCTATGTTAGACAGTGTCCATATAAATGTTTATATCTCATTTGCTGTAGGAAGTGGCAGTGAAAACAACTCTTTGCCTCAGAGTGCATATTATTTATTCTAATTAATTTTCATTGGTTACAAAATATACAAATCCATTACATTTTTACATTATTAGTTTATAACAAAGCATCCTCCAGCTGTAATTTTGATAAGGAAGAATTTACTAGTTGATTAAATGATGCTCTTAGCCATGGGTGCCATATAGCCCCATGTTTCTTAACTGATTCTTAACCTAAGGAAGTGATCCATAGTCACAGAACTGCTGCAAGCCAGCAGGACCAGGCATGTTTCATTACACCAGTGAAATGGTTCATACTGCCTGCCACATATCTGTCTGGAAGGGAAGCTAACGTGTAGTTGAGTATCCTAGCATAATTGCTCAAAGTATTTGGCTTGTAAAGATTTAAGGTGCCTCTAGGATGTAAATTCACCTACCTCATTGCGTGAGAAGAGGCGGACTACAGCTGTCACAAAATCAAAGCCCTTGGTTATATGGGTTTCCTAAGGCAAATATCAGATGCCGTGACAGGCCTTTCAGAAGGCTTCCAGTGTGTCATAGTGGTTTGACTGCTCGGACTACAACTCGATGCCAGGGCTGAAATCCCCACTTGGCCATGTAAAACACTTGGTGACCTCAGATAAGTCACACTGTCTCTGCCTCAGAGACAAGCCCTCTCTGAAGAAACCTGCCAAGAAAACCCTGTGATAGGTTCACCTTTGGGTTGCCTTATGTTAGAAACTACTTGAAGGTACACAGTACAAACACAAATGGGTTTCCAAAATAGTGGAAAACTCAAAAGTTGTGGGAGAGCCCTCAAATTGTGAACAACGGATATTCTTTCTTTGTCTTGGCACATGTCCTCTATGCATAAGGGAGAAGGCTCACTCCTTGAGGTTTTCTGAGGACGTTGTTGGGAGAGGAACAATATTCACATTATGCCCTCCCTGTTAAAGGTGAAAACTCTTGGACTTTTAAAAACAGCAAGAGTGACATGAGTAATTAAACGGATAGAAATTATATAGAACTGTGACTGGAGAAATAAAAGAGCTCTCTTCTTTTTCTCTACTACTTTCTCAAAGCTAGATATATTTTGAAAACATCTTATCATTTTCTGGGCTGGCTTGTAAACATGACTGATACTGGAATTAGTTGCCACTGACTTGTTCAACTGAAACAAACTAGGCCAGTTTGTCCAGCAATCAGCACAATGTCTGCATGTTTTCAGCTTTTTCCAGAAGCCTGTTCTAGAAACTGCACAATTCTACTGAACACAAATCAGATACGGTATATAAACAGCACAGAAAGCCAGCTGGGGATGCTTCAGATGTTTTTCTGCTGCAAAATAAAGTATGTGAGTTCTTGTATGCTATTAGCCTCCATATATTGCAAATTTTCAACTGCAGTGCTGCTTTGCTTAGTTGACCCTTCAGTTCAGTTTGGGAAAATGCTGCTGTAATGTGCTGCTATACTACTAGAACTCTTGTTAAAGAAGAAGTAGAAAGTAGTGACTATTGGGACTTAAATTGCTGAGAGAGCTCTTCAAGAACTTGCATCAGTTTTTCTTCATCACCAGGTGAAGATTTTGTCCATGCCAGTGGTAAATGGATCGGAACAGGCTGTCTGTCTGCAAGTAAAAATGTGCAATGAATTTTAACAGATTGGCTCAGGGGGAACCATTCTTTCCTGAAATTTATTAGTATTAGTGAACAAGTGTGCAACACTAGTTAAGGATCCACAGTTAAGACATGCTATACAATTTGAATGTTCACAACATAAAACAAAGCTGGGGAATATGTTTTGGATCACAATTCCCATAATTCCTTACCATTAGCTATGCTGATTAAGGCTGCTGATAACTGTAATCCAACATCAGCTGAGCAAGCACAGTCTGATGTATCATGCTAAAGATGTTTCATTGGGAACAGAGCAATAAACCCAGGTTGCCACCAAAAGCACACCACACAGAGCTACAGCCAATCCTAGCATGTGCTTCTAAGCATGTATAATCCACATATTTCCCAATGCTTGTTGCATTCACACTTAACTTTCTTTTCTTTTTTTTAGCTTTTCATAATTTTAAATATATTGCTAGAGGACAGATTTTCCCATGTTTTGTTAATTACAAGGCTATACAGTGAAAACATTTTACCTTGGAAGAACTGGCCGCTTGCTTGCTTCTTCACTGCAGGAGAGATGGCAAGCCATACCACAGTGTCTGCACCCTGAGCCTCTGTCCGTAATTTGTTCTTCATCTTCTCATAAAAATCTGGCATAGATGACCTTACCGCTACAAGGTAATGGTTATGGTAAGTGCATGTAAAAAAATGTCCTTCCTCACAAAATAAGTGACAAAAGGTTTGTCCTCCAATAATCAATGGCACTCTATCATAGTTTTGAAATATGCTACCGTACTTCTTCCAGCCCGCAAAGTCTTTTTGCATCACTGATCACCATTATTCGTCTCTTATTTTTGGTACTAGTGTCAGTTCTTTCACGGTGTATTTTGTGTTAAGAGAGACCCCTGTCTACCACAAACTGCACTCTTGCATTAACAGATAATGCTGCGAGGTGTACAAATGTGCATCTGAACATGATTTAGTTTTAAAATAATCCCTTTAGGGCTATCCACATCTCACACAATATAGAATAGAAGACTGAAGACTAAAACTGCAGGAACATATCTATCTTGGTGGGTGTCAATGCTGCAATTAAGCGTGCATCACAAATACTGCTTTTTTAAAAAAATAGTATACATACAACACCCCTTGGGAAATTTCCAGAATTTAATACTTTTGAGTTTCTGCACTTCTTTTGAGAACTCCTATGAAGGTGCAACAAGCAGAGTTTACAATCAGCATCATCCATTAGACCAGGGGTAGGCAACCATTCCCCTTTAAGGGCCGAGGGACTTCAGCTCCCAGAATCCCAGAAGCTATTGGCCAACATGGGACTATTGGCCAACATGGCTGAGGCTTCTGGGAGCTGAAGTCCCTCAGCCCTTAAAGGGGACAGGTTGCCTACCCCTGCATTAGACTATGGATAGTGTTTTAACAAATTTTCAAATCTAGCCTTTTAATACAAGAACACTGTTCATGGCCCAAAAGCAAGTAAATTCACAAACAAACTGAGTTTTATAAAGCTATATACAGTCATCCCTCTGTTTTCGCAGACTTAAAGTCCGAGGTCTCAATTATTAACGGAGGGGTGAGCCCCATTGGCTAAAATGGCGTGTGCGCACATGGCATGCCCACAGTGCCACACGCAGAAACGCATGGCCATTCAAGCCAATGGGGCTTGAATATATGCAAGTTTCCATTTTGTGGGGGTGGTGGTCTAGAACGGATCCCCCACAAAAACAGAGGGGTAACTGTAATGAACCCTGCCATGAAATTTATTGCAAGGCAGAATTTCCCTCAAGGTAGCCAGAGATTTACAAGTAACCTCTGCTTAGCTCTCTGGAGTCAAAGAAGTACAAAAGACAAGTAATCTATATTTCCTGATTGTTCCACTTTCTAGTCCGGTCAGGAGTACAATCTTTTCACACTTTTTCTTGGGCAAGGAAAAAGATATAAAGTTCAAAGGTTATAAAGGAAAGCACAGCAGAGACAGTGCCATAGGGTGTTTCCTTCAAACAGCCGGCAAAGCCACTTTATATTTAAGCAAGGAAATTGCTATTCCTACTCAGCAACAAATACCTGGAGTATCTGCCCAGCCAGGATGCATAGAAGAAAAGTGGATGCTGGGATGTGCTTTAGCCCACTGTTCAGTCATGACCACTTGCTGTCTCTAGGATATAACAAAAGGCATCAAACTGGAAAAAAGAGCGATAGGCCATTTAGTTCAGCATCTTAATACCAACTACTAGTGAAAGGACACAATAATTACTTGGTCAGCCTTTTTTTCCCTCCTTCCACTGCAGAGTATCTTCTCCATTGTGCATGAATATACTGCAAGCTTCTGTCTCAGTTCCAGGGTTTGGTTTGGTTTGGTTTGTTTTAAAAAAAATAAAAAATAAAGCTCCATGCAAACAACAGTCTTAAAAGCACATACACAACTGAGATTGCCAGCTGGGCAATCTCCATTCTAACCTTGTAGGCTGAAATCCAATTAGCAGAGTGGCAGGACACAAGTCTCCATCAGTATCTTTACAACAGTCATCCAAGGGTGGAGGCTGCTACTCTTCCCCAATGCCTGCCCTGGGTGTGCAACAGCAGCCAGGTTGCTCCTTAGTGCAACTCCATCCCTCTAATCACTGATCAGTTGTGAGTGGCACCAGGATGGACAAGATGTTCTTCTGCACATAGAGAAGAGGATTTGGTTCTTCCTGCTCCAGATGCTAAAGCAGAGTGGAACAAGCCCTGGAACATCCCCAAAGCCAACTGGTATCTAGAGGAACCGAAATGCATCAGAGTTCCCCAACTGCTAGTGCACACTCAGGGTAAGGATGTTGCAGAAGAAGATACAAGATACCTCCTTTCACAGTGTCCCTAAAAGCACAGGTACTGGCAGAGTGGTTATGCAATTCTAGTCACATTTAGTAGCTGTTTCAAAACCCTTCTGAAACACTTAAGACTTCAGTTTTCTATAGTCCTTTTCTTTTTTGCACCAAAACGTAATTTACTCAAAACCGCCACATGTGTGTACAAAGGAACTTTATCATCTCCTGGTCTCTGATTTTTCTTCATGAACTGTGAATCCTACCTTATTTTGTGCATAGACCATTGTCCCATCAAATGCTGTATTTTCTGTCTGCAAATCTGATACATTCAGTTTCTGAACTAACATTCCTCCTGAAGAGACAGTGATCTGGAAATAAAAATTAAAATGCATCAGTGTTGGAAACCTAGAAAACAAAAACCACTGGAAAGAACAGTCCTTTGTAGCTGAACATGTACCAAGATTCCTTTATGCCACTTAAAAAGACAAACAGCAACTAGTCTGAAGAACATATGTAAAGAGCTCTGAAATTTAGAGTCTTACATCATAGTGGCTATCTCCTTAAAAAGCTATGTTGATTTCTATCCTAACTCTTTAAAGGTTATAATGCAAAGATATTTTATTAACTATTCAAATAGAAAACTCCTGAACCTTTACATAAAAAGCCACTATGTCAGGCAATCAGTCCGATCTTTTTCCCCCTCTCTTTGAAAGACATAAATGAATCTTACAAGTACATGCATACACACACACACTGATAGACACAAAAAGCTGTTATTGGAAGTGGTTCAGCTGTGCTGAGTTGGAATGAACATTATTTAAACACCCACAGGCTTCCAGAGACACAGAAGAAACTTTCTTTTTGCCTCACCAGGGTAGGGGTGAGGGAGGAAACTCTTCCAAAAGTTGGTGATGAAAGCACTGTTCTAACAACAGGCATGATGTGCTGCCCAAATAACAATCTTTCAATAAAGCATGAGATAAGCAGTAACATCACATCCTCAAAACATAGAATTCTTTGGTTTTTGGCATGGGCCTAGCATAGACATTAGGCTTCTTTGTGGCTAGTGGAGCAGTTGTTAACTGAAACCATGTAAGGCCCCAGAAACAAAGGGTTCATGATTATGCAACCCATATATAGTATGAAGCTGGCACAGTAAGCTTGCTCTAGTATCTGAGGTTCATTATTTCCTTTCCCCTTCCTCACAAACGTTCCTATAGCACTGACATGTAAAATTAAGATCATTGCAAGTCTTATAAAGGTGTTGATCTCTTTAAGAACCTTCTCCTCAAACCTGCTTCTTCATGCAATTCTGGTGCAGTATCTCTTGGCATCAGCAAGAGTGGGGGAAAGCAGAAGGCACCGGAGACATCCAGTGAATTTGATGTAAAAGAAAGACTGAGTCTCCAAGTATATAAAATGGGTTTATACCTCAAATTTGACACTGTCAAATTTACAGAGAGTGGCATAATGGTTTGAGCATTGAACTAGGACTCTGGAGACCAGGGGACAAGCCATGAAACCTACTGGGTGACCTTGAGCAAGTCACACTCTCTCAGTCTTAGAAGATGGCAATGACACACACACCCCTTGAACAAATCCTGCCAAGAAAACCCCATGAGAGATTTGGCCTTAGGGTCACCATAAGTTAGAAATGATTTGAAGGCACACATCAACTTTCTTCTATGTGTGACTCCTATCAGCACAAATGGCCAGCCCTGCCAAGCTGTAACTGATGCCACAAATCCATTTACATCAAGAACATGGGCAAAGAAAGGGTTACCCCAGCAAGTGACAGCATTTGCCTTCAAATTAAAGGCATACAAACTTACCACTCTAGGGTCATCTTCTTTTTCCAAGAGAGGTAGAAGAACTGTTGTTAAAATATATGTTCCTAAAAGATAAATTCAGAATGTTTAACAGGCAGTTCCTCCTACAATGAACTCAATTGGTTTTGTTGTTGTTGTTTGTTTGTTTGTTTGTTTGTTTGTTTTGGGGGGGTTAACATTGCCATTATGGAATCCTTCACTTGGATCAGGATAGGCAACCTTTCCCCTTTAAGGGCCGAGGGACTTCATCTCCCAGAAGCCTCAGCCATGTTGGCCAATAGTCCCAGGTTGGCCAATAGCTCCTGGGATTCTGGGAGTTGAAGTCCCTCGGCCCTTAAAGGGGAAAGGTTGCCTACCCCTGAAAGTCTTGGATTGTCAACTCACTACAGTAGTGAGTGTTCCAGATTTTTGATAACATTAAGAAGCTGTCCAAGATGCTAAATCTATTTTGGGGATATAATGGAGCATTCTGGACTGCTTCTCAAAACTATGAACGTATTCACGGCCTTACTGATGTGAGAGCCATTAGTTGTCACTGGCTACATATATACATGCAAACACGACCCAACAATCTGCAAATTGACATGGTTTTAAAAAGGGAACAGCATGGCACTTACAATTCAATCAAAAACTGCCTGCCAGGCAAAATTTGCCATTTGTAGAAACCATCCTGGGCCTAGATCAATGGTTCTCAAATGGTGAGGTGGGACCCCCGGGTTTGTGTGAGAGTTGCTCTAGGGTGGGGGCATGAGACTTAAAGTGTCCCTTATCCTGCCGCTTCCTCCTTCTCTTCCCAAACTTTATGTGCAAAATTTATACATGAGTTACATATTGAATGTATTTAAATAAATCTGTTCTAATTTGAAGTATGTTATTTCCTGATAAAATGTTAAACTATGAATATATCAGAAAAGGCAAATGAAAATATGCTAAATAAACAAAATATTTTTCTTCATAAACAACACTGACGGGGGGCAACAGCCACATGTAAAGGGGGTCACAAGGGTAAAAAGTTTGAGAACCACTGGCCTAGATTATGCAACAGTTGGCTTAATACTTCAGATTTTCTGAAGACTTCTTCTACTATTCCACAAATGCATCAATTGGAAAAGTATGTTTTGCAGATTGCAAAAGCAAAGGAAGAATTCAAACAAAAATGTTATCGGTGATGAGTGACAAGACTGAAAAAAAAGAATCCAGAGTGAAATACATCTTAGTAAAATAGAGCCATTTGGATATAGTTTGGGCTGGGTATTTGCTTTATGCTAGATAGTTTTATTCCATCATTCTGACAATTAGTTTTTCCAATGCTGTTATCTCAAAAAAAGTCCCATAAAAACTCAATATAATCTTGTCCCCTGTGTGGGATAATGACACTTGGGAAAATGAGAAGATTGGGATAATGGTCTTTGGGATGCTGAGAAGAGTGAAGAAAATACATGTATATTATTGAGTGAAAAACCACTCTCATTATAACATTCTTTCACCCCTACTGCAATTTACTCCTAAACACCATTGCTGCTTCTGTTCCTCCTCAGATCACAGCCCCATATCAACACCTCTCAAACTATTTTTTGGCTTGCAAGTAGTTTCTCATACCCTTTTGGAATATTCAGTACTTCAGAAAGGATATTTACAACCACAAGACTAGTGAAAAAGGAAAAGATATAATTTTAAACCAATATTAATTACAAAATTAACCTGTGTGTATCAAGCTCTTTGGTAGAATACAGAAATTTTCAATCTGGATTTCAGCAAGCAGCCTACTCTTTCAAATCCTTCACTCCACTTCCAGAAAATTCTCACAGGGAATCTGTCTTGTCCGTCTCTCTTTCCCCATTCTTTTGCAATTAAAAATAGTAGAATTAGCTAAACCTCAATCACAGTAATGGACCAAGAATGCCCATTAATCTAGTTCCTCAGTTATCAGTGGCATGTAAGAGAGAAGATGCCCCCAGAACAGGACTTTAAAAAAAAACCCCAAACTCCTGTGACAATGGGGAATGCAATACAAGAAAAGATCTATCTAATTTATTCTGTGGTATGTTTATTTCACATGCTAACACCTCTGATGCTTCTCTATTAATTGTACACAGAATCAGAAAGTACAGTTTAGGGTATGAAATATCCAGGTTTTTGAGGACATCTTCCAAAGAATACATGAAACCTAGGAAAGGATAGCAGTTATTCAAGTTATCCTTTGGCAGGATACCTTATGTAAAGCAACACCTCCACCACACCCTTTTAACTGGTTAATAAAAAACTCCAAGGACACATTCTACAACCTTCCCCACCAGGAAACTGAACTGTTTTTATCTAATAATAAGATCCAATCCAAATCTGTCTTGCTGCAGTCTAAAAGGAGTGGTGAGGCATTGGAGAGAATTGTTCACTCTCTTAGAAGCTGAGAATATAGAAGCCATTTGGGAGGAGATTAATACTGCTTGTGTATTTTTAAATTGGAAACATACAAGCAAGCTTTACTCAGGCATTAGGAGAGCTTGAGAGGTTTATGATCTCCCTGGGAAAACTACCCTACTTACCCAAAGTGTTTGTAGCAAAATTCTTTTCAAGCCCATCTTCTGTTAATTCTCTTTTGTTTATCATGCAGCCTGCATTGTTGATCTATGAAGAAAAAGTGTAAGACAAAAGATGTGACTGTTCTGAGAGAGCATGTGCTTTGCAGGTTCAATCCCTAGCATCTCCATTTAGGAATAGTAAAGGCTCCTATCTGAAAACTTGAGAAAGCTGCTGACACTCAGTGTGGACAATACTGAACATGATGGATCAGGGGTCTGACTTAATGAATGTATAGGAGTCACATCACTGCACTGCCATCAATAATAGACCTCAACACTGCATTAAGCTGCCATAGGAAAGGCAGCATGTTCGCACAGGCATTCCACAGTACTGACAGTACATCAACTATTTCCAAATTGTTTCTTGTTCAAGCCCACAGTTGCCTTCAAACAGCCAGTATCCCTCAATGCCCATTTACTTCTGCAAGCTGAGCTGTGCTTTATGTTCCCAACTCACCAAAACATTTAGTCTGTGTTCATTCTTGAACCGTTCGGCAAATTTCCAAATTCCTTTGGGGTCAGACATGTCCAGAATATGGACAAAAACATTCTAGGGAAAGACAAGAGAAAACAGCAAGAAAGAAATGTGGCTTTCTGCACTACAGCCTCACTTGAAATCTTACCTACCCCGCAGGCACGGCTAGGGACATAAAATATCCAAAGGTGTTTACAAAACTGATATGACTGGACAGATAAACACTCAAAACACACACAAAATATCCAAAGGTATCCACAAAATTCATATGATTGTTTATCATTTAACACACTTTTAACACTACACAATCATGCAGTAGGTGTTGACTATATCTTCTTTTCCAAATAACATTTAATTTAAGGGGTACAGATCCCTATCATATTTGTGGTTGAGGGCAATAGTAAAACCATAAAAATTCACATACAAAGTTAAGATCCTGAAAGTTACTACAGATGTGACTCTGGTTGCATCCGCACTGCAGTAATAATTCAGTTCGACACCACTTTAACTGCCATGGCTCAATGTGATGGAGTTCTGGGAATTGTAGTTTCTTGTGGCACCAGAACTCTCAGAGAGAGAAGACTAAATGTCTCACAAAACTACAATGCGCAGAATTCCACAGCATTGAGCCATGGCAGCTAAAGCAGTGTCAAACTGCCTTATTTCTGCAGTGAGGATGCAGCCATATGACGCAACACACACACACAGAAAGAAACAGAAGAACAATATGGATGTCTTGTGCTTTCTTTTCCTTCCATTACTGTAAAATGGGAACTGGCATTCAGGGACAGGATCATAAGGAGAAAGCCACAGTAATCCCAAGCACGATGTCAGCTTCTTCACCACTATCAACAAAAGGGAAATGATGATATCATGTTGGTTCATTGTGAGATAGCATAGGCTTTTACCTCTTCCCAACCTGCAGTATTCTCCACTGAGGTTGCTGTTTTCCTGCCACTCTATTGACAATTTTGGGATGTTGGGTGAAAACCTCTCTCAGCCCTATGATCCTGACTTGCGTTACTAATACCAAGACAGTGGGGAAAGAGGAGTGGGACTCTCTGGCAGCAGCAAGGAGGTGAAGGACGAGGAGGATGAGGAGCACAAATTGTTCAGCAAGCTATAAAGCAGGGCTTGTCAGCTTCCTACTGGAGCCACATTGGTCGACCTGAACCCACTGGGGAGGCACAGCCTAGGACCTGAATTTGCTGAATTTTAGCACTGTGGCAAGGTTGGGATAGGAATGGCCTTTTCACTGTGAAATGGACATGGGGAAATGTGACCTCCTCCTCCTCCTCCTACTGCTGCTGTCCCTGGTAAAATTCAGAAGCACAGTGATGAACAGGAGGTGGCAACCATAAAGCTGGGCAAGAGGTTCACATGC
>CM034701.1:232851092-232869450 GCA_020142125.1 Phrynosoma platyrhinos | reverse complement strand
GGGGGGAGTCCCATATATGACCGGAGCTCATGGGACACAGGATGTAACTATACAGTTTGCCCTCCATATCCATGGATTCAACCATCCACAGCTTGAAAATATTTTATAATATATAAATTCCAGAAAGCAAAGCTTGATTTTGCCATTTTATAGAAGGGACACAATTTTACTATGCCATTGCGTTTAATGGGATTTGAGCATCCATGGATTTTGGTATCTATGGGGATCCTGGAGCTAAACCCTAGCAGATACCCAGGGTCCACTGTACCAGACAAATCAATAAAACAAGAAAATTACTGGATAATCCTTTGCTTGGAAGCCATAAAAGGCCAAGATTCAGTGGTGAAACTTCAGTATCCAATGCAAGTAAAACTGGGATTTTCTTCCATTTCCCCTCTTATTGCAACCCATGTGAGGCCAAGGGAGGAGGATTCTCCAGCCCTCTACAAGAGGTTTTTGGGCTCAAAGGAAAGAAGCCTTCAGGAGGAAGGTGGAGGTTGCCAGTTCTGGTGGAAGTGTACACCACTAGATTCTGGTCAAAGAGTTGCCAATTTTCAACTTAAAATGTGCACATGTGCACACACACAAACGCACACACAGTCTTCCATGAAAAAGATGCTTGCTGAGGGATCTTCTTGCTCTGAATGGTGCTTAGAGCATAAAGATAAAGGTTTCTCTTTGACATGAATGTCCAGTCATAACCGACTGTAAGGGGCAGTGTTCATCTCCATTACTAAGCCAAAGAGCTAGCATTTTCCGAAGACAAATCCCGTTGTCATGTGGCCAGCATGACTGCACAGAACGTGTTACCTTCCCATTGAAATGGTACCTATTTATCTACTTGCATTTGCATGTTTTCAAACTGCTAGGTTGGCAGAATCTGGGACTATTGATGGGAGCTCACCTCATTATGTGGCACCTGGGCCTCGAGCTGCCAACCTTCTGACCTTACGATCGTCAGAACTGGTGTCTTAACCACTAAGCTACCACATCCCTCAAAGCAGTGCATATAGTAACAATAAGCAAATGATAACCATTTTACAGCATTTCCCCATCCAACAAGGGGTACTCCTCTACACTATTTGTGGCCCAAAATTGCACATGCCAGCATCCAGTCACCAGGGCTACTCATAGAGATCACTGTAGGAACTTCTGATGCTAGTGCCTCACCATGGCATTGATCCCATTGCACATACACACAGGATCTGATGCTGCCAGCCACATATTCAGGGACATACCAGACTTGTTTTCTGGTGGTGGTGGTGGTGGTAATGGTGGTGATGATGATGATGATGATGATGATGATGATGATTTTATTACCTGCCTCTCCTCAAGGTGGGGTGCAACATAGATTAAAACACATAAAACCATTGAACACATTAAGTTAAAATACATAAACATGGAACACATCGCTTGATAGCATCACATGGTAGCATCACTTCTGAATGCAAGCTGAAATGGTGTTTGGCTCTGCTCATTGCTGGCCACCATGTCACCTCACCCAGATGCAATGCTAAATGTCAACATTTTGGGTAATCTGAGAGAGTGGTTGGAGGTCTGGCCCATATTAACTCATCTTTGGAAGTATCACAGCTGCCCACCCTCAGGGCAAATCTGTCCATGGGAATGAGGATGAAATGAATGGCTTTTGTGAAAGTAGTGGCAGCAATAGCAGCTGTGATGGTGGCAACCATGCAGCACTGAATGTTGGTTGGCACAGCAATGTCAGGGATGTGCATTTCTGAGTCCTTTGGCTGGGGCAACTATGGCCCTCCAAATATTGATGAACTATTACTTCCATACTCAGTCCTTTGAGAGCTAGCATAGTGTAGTGGTTCGAGTGCAGGATCAGGTTGGATCAGGGTTTGAATCCCAGCTTGGCTATGGAAACTCAATGGGTACCCTTGGGCAAGTCACGCTCTCTCAGTCTCAGAGGATGGCAATGGCAAACCCCCTTTGAGAAATCTTGCCAAGAAAACCCTGTGAGAGATTCGCCTTATGGTCACCATAAGTTAGAAATGACTTGAAAGCACACAATAACACAACTCAGTCCTTCACTGTTAGACAAACTTGCTAAGACAGAAAGGATCTGGAATCTAACAACATCTAGAACATCGCTTTTCAAGCTGCCTATTATTCAAATCAACATGTCAGTTTAACAGCAAATTATACAAAGGCACACTTGCCCTTTCAAAAAAAATATATATCAGAAAATGTTGAATGCTTTTAAGAAAGGAGAAATTAACAGCCCTGCTTATGAAAGCCACAGGTTCAAATGGAGTTGGTGGGAACTAAAGGCTTAGCTGTCTGATCACTGCTTAGCTTGGTTTTGCAGCATGCTGCAATTTCTCACTATTGCAAACATTTGCCTGCCCCTCACTGGTTGCCTCCATCTGGTCCCCATTGCCCTCTGAAGCCTGGAGTGGGGCACTCCTGATGGCACCAAAGCACAAGCCAAGGTGTGGAAAGACTTTGGGTCACTTCCCTATCTGATAATCATTTTTAAAAGGGAGCACCCTCAGTCTTGATGCCATTTAAATGTGCCGTCACAAGTCCTTTTCTTCCACCTCCACAACCATACCACTCTACAAAAGGCAAGGGGAAGGATGAGGATAGGGAGAGATGCTACACACATCTTACTGGCAGGCCCCAGCAGAATGCCTCTTTGTATAATCACTATAATTAAATTGTCTCCACTCTCTGTTATCTATCTGTGGCAGTATATATTTAATAAGCCAGTTCCCATCAAGCAGGTTGGTTTGTTCTTAACACTCTTCATTTCAATACTGTAACTGCATTGCAGAGAGCTTAAAATAGCACACACTTTACCGTGGAGGGAGGAACAAATCATACCAGAAATCAGAAACTCACTGAAGGATGGGAGAGCCAAAGGCCCCTGTGTGGCGATGCCTTGGCCAGGCCATCTCTCTGAATGTCCTAAACCTGACTCTTTGCCACCCGCAACTATAACCAAGGGGGCAGTGCCAAAACTGCTGTGACTTGGACCCCAGTCAGTGTTGACCCATTGCTATCTATGGCCTTGTGCAGGGGAGGAGGAGATCCAAGTAGTTACAGAACCAATGCCTTTAACCTTCCTGAACTGGCATCCAACAAGGCCGAGAGGCACTTTCATCAGCAGAGGTTTTCTATTCCTGTCTCAACAAACACTTTGGTTGCCTCCTTGGTCCAATATGTGGCCAAAACCAGATGATACTTCTCAAAGTCGAGCATGAATCTGGTTGTGGAAAATCATGTAGTGAGCTAGTGTGAACACCCCAAGACCATGTCACCTACTGTAAGAAAATAGAACATTTAGCAGTCTAGACCAGGGGTAGGCAACCTTTTTGGGCTGGGGGCCGGGTTGCTGTCCCTCAGACAATTGGGGGGCCGAAGCACCAAAAATAAATAAATAAATTAAAATTAAAATTAAAAAATGAATAAAAAATTTAAAAAAATATATGCATGCAGACTCTCTCAGCCCCAGAAAAGCCATGGCAAAACCCCTGTGGAGATTTTGCCAAGAAAACCCCAAGAACAAGTAATAACAACAATAATCAATATCATTATGGTAGGCGGCGGCGGCGGCAGGACCAGCCTTGGGCCGGTCCAAAGGCCTCGGGGGGCCGCATCTGGCCCCCGGGCCTTAGGTTGCCTATCCCTGGTCTAGACATTGAACTGCAATTTCCATCACCTTTCATCGGTGGTTATAATGGCCAGGGCTGACAGGAGGAGGTGCAATCTGGAGAGTTTTATATTCTTTACCTGTGGCCTCCAAGTTGGTTGTTGTGGCTTCTTGCTGGAACTCCTTGTGCTGGTCTATGATCATAATAATCTGGTTTTATACCTTCTTTTATCTAATGTTTTTAAATCATTCTAGTTTAATTTTTTTAAGGGATGGGGGGTTTGGAATTGGAAGTATTTTTTGATGTTTTTACTGTTGTAAGCTGCCCTGATTGCGTTGCAGAGGGGTGGGATAGAAATAAATTTTATTATTATTATTATTATTATTAAAGATTAATTCTATTATATTTTTGCCATAACAGTGCAGTGGGCCCTCAATATTCACTGTGATTTGGTTTCAGGATCCCCCACAGATAACAACATCCATGGATGCTCAAGTCCCATTATATACAATTTTGTAGTAAAATGGTGTCCATTATACAAAATGGTGAACAACTCAAGATTTCCTTTTGGGAATTTAAAAAATATATATTTTTGAGCAGTGGTTGTTTGAATCCATGGATGCAGAACCCGTGGAAATGGAGGGATGACTGTATTATTATTAGCTGTTGCAGCAGCAACATCACACCTTTCCCCCCAATCTAGGACAAAAGGTAGCTTACAAAGGTTAAAAGGGGTACAGCTTTAAAAATTCATCTCATACAAAATGTAATTAAACTAACAATAGAATTAAAAGCAATTTAAAACAATTTTAAAAATGCAAATAAACAATACAGTACATTCTGACAAGCTCTTTCTGTGGAGCAAGTGGCCATCAAAGCCTGCCAAAACGCAGCTTCAACATTAGAAAGAAGGGTATTCCTGAAACGCGGCAACAGGATAAATAAAAGCCTTTTCAACAACTGCACGCTTTCCCATCAGATGTACCTGTGAATGTGGTGGGACTTAGAGAAGGGCCTCCCCAGAACATTTCAAAACACAGGAAGGCTGAAACCTAAGAATACAGTCCTTCGATAACCTGGACCTGAGCTGTGTAGTAGGGCTTTATAGCTTATAACCATCACTTTGAATTGTGCCCATTAACACACTGGTGCTAGTGGAGCTGTTTCAACAAGGGAACTATATGCTCCCTGAAGCCAGTCCCAGCCAGCAATCTGGATGCAGATCCTTTGGACCAGATGAAGTTTCTGAACACTCTTCAAAGGCAGTTCCATGTACAATGTGTTTAATCCAAAGAGGATATAACTAAGACATGGTCTGATTTGAAGTTGCTAGGATCAAGTGCAGCTGGTGCACAAGCCTAAATGTGCAAATATATTCCTGGCCATTGCTGAAATCCTAGCTTCCAGGTTTAGCCTTAACTCCAGGAGTACACCCAAATTACAACTCTGCATTTTCAGAGGGAGTGTAACCGCACTTTATCATAGGCTTAATCCCTATCCCTAAATCTGCCTTTCAACTCACCAGGACACAATAGCCCCAGCATCAACCAGCATTACCCAAGAAACAAGGAGCAACCCAAGATGGACTTCTGCTGTCCTCTCGACTACACTGGACCTCTGTTGCTGAAACAATCAGCCTCAAAGCAAGACTTGAATGTCTTGCACATTTCTCAGTGTCCCCACTATACCACTGTGGCTTGCTGGGTGAACTTTCCAAAAGGACATGATGGAAGCTTTGGAGCTCATCCTCTTTAAAAAGGTGAGCAAAAGAGGCTGATGTGAGAGATAGCGTGGTGTTGTGGTTTGAGAGTTGCACTATGATTCTGGAGATCAGGGTTTGAATCTTTTCTTGGGCATGGAAACCCACAGGCAAGTCACATTCTCTCAGCCTCAGAGGACATCAAGGGCAACCCCTCTCTGAACAAATCTTGCCATGAAAGCCCCTTAAGGCTGCCATTACTTGAAGGCACACAATGACAAAAGCACCTGATACTCAAAGTCTGGATGAAAAGCTCTTGTGGGTCAGATAGATCACTCACTGGAGTTTGTCAGGATCTAAAAGGAACCATGGAAATTCATTTTTCCTATATTGCTCTCTGGTGGCAATTTAGGAAATTACATTCAATGTTCACAGTGTGTGTGTGTGGGAGCAACACCGATGAAAGGTAAAAGCAAAAAGTAAAGGTGTCGCAAGCTTTAATACTCTTTAAAAAGTACCACATCCCATATGATCTTGAATGCTAAGCTGGATCAGCTCTGTTTAGTAATTGGATGGGAGACTATCAATGTATTCCAAGTGCTGTAGGCTATATTTCAGAGGAAGGAACTAGCAAAACCACCTCTGAGTATTCGGAGTGGTCTAAGAAAACTGTGAAATTCATGAGGTTCCTATGTGACAGGTAACTTGAAGGCAGGTAGACATATACTCACAAAGCTGTCTCATAATTTGCTTTTTAATGTAACAGCTGTTTTATTTTATTTTATTTTTCTGTGTAATTAACAGTAAATATATTGCAGACTGGATCTCTGAAAGAAGAGGAGAAGGCGATGAGGGAGAGCAAAAACAGGGCTAACATTAAACAGCTACATAGGTATCCTACTGGGAAATCTAAACAGCAATAAATGTTTTGCTTCTTCATAGATCGGATGAAACTGGGAGGCCTAATAGATCAAATTGCATACGTATATCAGGAGCCTCTGTGTTGGACACTTTTAAGTTTCAGGATTTTAAAAAACCCTTTATAGTTGTTTTAATTGAGAAATATTATTTTTGAAAACTGTTGTGTATGCCTAGGATTGCCAGGTGTCCCTTATTATAAGGGATGTCCCCTATTTAAGGGTTAGAAAACTTTTACTTTTATATAGACTGAATAAAATGCCCCAAATCCTGTATTTTGGGGTGTGGATCCTTCATAAAGGCAGAACTAATTTCTTACAGAGGAACACATGGCTGTGATAACTGAAATCAATCCTTGCATTTGGTATTTAGGTAGAACACAGACTTATTTATGGCTACATCATGATTGTCAATCCCTTCATTAATATGTCATTCATTTCAACTGTCCATTATTGCTGTTTTGAAAACTGGGCATCTGTGTATGAAAGAAAACACCCTTTTCCTTAGACAGTATGCAATGAAATGAATTGGCTTCCAAATTTGACATCCAAAAAGACTTGGAAACAAACAGCTGAAGAAATGTGCAATGGTGCCTATGTTGTCTTTTATTTTACCAGACAAATAAGCCTGTATCTGTCTTTTTTGACAGCTGTGTTAATCCAGGATTGCTAAATCGTTTAGTGACTAAATTTCTGAACCAACGCACACATGTCAGATGAATATGGGTGAAATAAGAACACAGAAAAATCCTAACCAGAAGGGCTTACCAGACAAAAAACAGTTTTCTAGAGCTAGTGATTGTTTAAGAAAATGTTTTTGTAAAGTGCCTCCTTTCTACTCTCTCTCCCACAGTTTCTTTAACTCTCTAAATGGCTGTTCCTCCAAGTCAAAAACAGCAACGGCTATTTTATTTCACCTAAAGAGTTCAAAATTTAAACCTAAGAAGAATGGGAAAACGCCTGTCTAATCTCACAAATGCACGCACATACATAACACCAGAATAGTTAAACTGAATTAAGCCTAGGAAAAATCTCACAAATGCACACACACACACACATGCGCAAGCAGCTCCAAAAGAAAGAAATTAAGAGGAAAATCTTTTATCTTCCCAGTTAACTACAAATAAAATAATGCACACACATGCACAGCTCTCAAGTGTTTTCTCATATTCATCTCTCTACAGAGCCTTGCAGAAGAATAAATTCCCTCCTTTGACTTTTCCACATTTTATTGTGTTGCACTTGAAATTAAAATGGATTTGAGTGGCATTATTACCAATTGATACACATAAGTTGCTCAACACAAGGAAAGTGCAAAATAATTTCACTTGACATTTCCAAGCTCTAACACCAAAATCACTGTTTGGAAGGAACCTGATTAAGGCTGCATCCGCACTGCAGAAATAGCCTGGTTTGACATCACTTTAACTGCCATGGCTCCATGGTATGGAATTCTGTGAATTGTAGTTGGTTGTAGCAATTCCCAGAATTCCATAGCATGGAGCCATGGCAGTTAAAGTGGTGTCAAACCAGGTTATTTCTGCAGTGCGGATGCAGCCTTAGTCAGAAGAACTTCTCCCTGAAGCTACAGGATGACATTACAGCTTCCAGGAAGCATATTTTTAAAGAGCAATGACCAGAGTTTTTCAAATAATGGCCTTTGAAATAGCCTTGAACATAGTATTTAGGTGAAAGTTTAGGAAATCTGTGAAATGTAATTCCAGTAGATCATGCAGCTATTCCCAGCAAGGATTGAACCCCATGACTCTTCATGTAGCGATGATTTTAAAAAATCTAAAACATGTGCTAATAGTATTTTGTTGTGTTGTAAATCTGTCAGCACACTGTAGAGAATAATTTCACAATATAGACACAGTTTTTACTTAATACTTAATATAAGCAAACATTTTTTTTTAAAAAAAAACCCTAAAATGCTTTTTAAAAAATCTGGGTATAATTTAGCAAAGCACCGAAGCCTGTCAGATAATAATGAATTGTTTCAGGAAAGCTGGCTTTGCTTTTTTTCTTCAACCATCCATCGTTTTAGCAATTCTCTCTCTTGGGTAAAAGATGAGCATAAGCCCAGCAGGGTTCAAATAGAGCAAGAAATTCCTTCCACTGAGTTCAAGCAGATCTGATGAAAGTTATTTTTGGACTATGGGGGGTTGCAGACTGCCAGAAATAGTGCAAATTGAGCCCACTTTAAGGGTTAGGGTTAGGGAATCATGGGGACTGTATTTTATTGTGGCACCAGAGCTCTCTGACAGAGAAGGCTCAATGTCTCAGAAAAAACACAATTCCCATGATTCCCTAGCACTAACCCTAACCCTAAAAGTGGACTCAATTTGCACTATTTCTGGCAGTCTGCAAAGGCCCTAAATCTCCCAGAATTCGGAACCAGCATGGTCACTGGTGGCAGAATTTTGGAAACTATAATTATAAATGTCATTATTCTGAGCTCCTAGTTCATGTACAGGTTTGTAGTCAAGTGGAGTGAAATTGTAAGTGTAGTTATGGTTTATCAAAGTCATTTGATAGTCTGATGTAGTATGTGTGGTGTGGGGTAATATAAGATGTGAAACAGATATGGCTAAGATCTTATATCAGGGGTAGGCAACCTTTCCCCTCTAAGGGCCGAGGGACTTGAGCTCCCAGAAGCCTCAGCCATGTTGGCCAATAGTCCCATGTTGGCCCATAGCTCCTGGGATTCTGGGAGCTGAAGTCCCTCGGCCCTTAAAGGGGAAAGGTTGCCGACCCCTGACTTATATCAATGTAACGTTACTGACAGCTCAAATCCTCTGTCTCAACATTCCCCCAAAAGTAGGGCTCAAGGCAACTTATAAATCAAAACAGATACAGTGTGTCCTTGGCATCCGCTGGGGTTTGGTTCTAGGACCCCCTAAATCCATGGGTGCTCAAGTCCCATTAAATACAATGGGGTAGTAAAATGGTATATAAAGTATATCTTATATAAAGTAACAAAAGCATGGAAATGTTAATAGTAGTAAGCCGCCCCGATCGCTCTGCAGAGGGGCGGTATATAAATAAATTATTATTATTATTATTATTATTATTATTATTATTATTATTATTGCTTTTTGGAATGTTTTCAAGCTGTGTATGGTTAAGAATCCATGGGTATGGAGGTCCGACTGTATAATACGGCTAAAACCTACAAAAACTTAACACGGATCCAAAACACACTGCAGAAATAATCCAGTTTGAGGCCACTTTAACTACCCTGGCTCAGTTTAAGGGAATCCTGGGAATTGTATTTATTGTGGCACCAGAGCTCTCTAACAGAGAAGGCTCAATGTCTCACAGAACTACAGTTCCCAGAATTCCCTAGCACTGAGCCAGGGCAGTTAAAGAGGTCTCCAACTGGATTATTTCTGCAGTGTGTTTTGGACCATTAAAATATAGTCGGCCCTCTGTATCCACGGATTCTTTATCCACTGATTCAACCATCCACGGGTTGAAATTATTCCAAAAAGATATAAATTCCCAAAAGCAAACCTTGATTTTGCCATTTTATATAAGGAATTGTGCCATGCATTTAATGGCACTTGAGCATCCACCAATATTGGTATCCATGGGGGGTCCTGGAACCAAACCCCAGTGGATACCATGACAGTAATACCATGACAGTATTATTGAACTGTCAGTGACATTAAAAATAATCTAGAATGTGCAATTAAAAATAAAAAGCAGCTTAAAAACAGTACAATCAATAAGGTACAGTATAGCACCTTATTAAAAGCCCTTTCTTTAAAAACACTGAGTTCTCAAAAGCCTGCTAGAATACAACAGTCTTTCCCTGCCCAAAAGGAGGATGGGAAGGAAGGATCAGGGCGACCAGATGTCCTCCTTTCCCAGGACCTGTCCTACATTTCAGCTTTCTGTCCAGGAGGTATTCCAAAATGTCCTCCATTTGAAGCAGGACTCAGAAGCATGAATTTACATTTATATTAGTATTTTTAGCTTTCATTTTGTAATGTCCTACAGTTTCCTTCAATGTCCTACATTTTACGGTGCTTTGTCCTCCTTTGCGATTATGACATTTAAGAGACAGTTCCTAGGACCTAGGAGGACAGTTCCTGAACAACAGGAACAAACACCCACCAAGAAGGTCCTCTTTTTTGTGCCCACCGGACATCCTTTCGAGGATGTTGGGACTATAAGACAAAAGCCTCTCCTGAAGATTTGTGCACCAGGGCAAGCTCAAATGGGAAGACATGGTCTGCCAGATAATCTGGACCTAAACGGTCCATCAATATGTTTGTTCCAAAAAGAGCCAACATATGTCTTTCTAAGGACTGGAAGACATATTGTTTATATCCAATATATGAAATGAGCATTTTGGAAAACTGGACAGAATAGTCCTAGGTTGTGTTTATTTCCCCTATCCTAATCACCATACTAAACTAAAATTATTGTTATGTGCCTTTGAGTTATTTCTGATTTATGGAGACCCTAAGGCAAACCTCTCAAGAGTTTTTTAAGATTGGTTCAGAGGAGGTTTGCCTTTGCTTTCCTCCGAGGCTGAGAGAATGTGACTTGCCCAAGGTCAGCTAGTGAGTTCTTGTGGCTGTTCAGGGATTTGAACTCTGGTCTCCCAGAGTTGTACTCCATCACTCAAACCACTACACCATGCTGGCTCTATGTACATAAACAGAGATTGACTTCTCAACAGTGACTTTGAAAACCATGTTGAATACGGCGGCATCCACACTGCAGGAATAATGCAATTTGACCTGGCTTTAACTGCCTTGGTTCCTTCCTATGGATCGTGGGATTTGTTTTTTCTTGTGGCATCAGAGCTCTCTGATGGAGGCAGCTAAATATCTCACAAAACCCCAAATCCCAGAATTCCACAGCATTGAGCCATGGCTGTTAAAGTGGTGTCAAATGGCCTTAATTCAGCAACGTAGATGCAGCCTGAGTTAGCTAGTGAGTGAGAGCGAAATATTTGTTAAATTAATCTGTTTTGTTATGTTCAACTTCTGTTAATAAAGTATTGTTTTTGTAATATACACTTTTGGCCTTCAGGAATGCTAGATATATAAAGATTGGGTTCAGACATGGTGTCTGTGGTGGCAGCAGTGAATAAAGCGTGGGGTGGCCTATGGCAATAGATGTTGTATTATATCTCACACGGGAACCTTGAGAGCATCTAGGAGGCCCATTGGTGGCTGAGATGGGAATAAAGGAAATCCCTTACTCTTGGTGACCGCAGTCAGGTTGATAATAATCCCCACATTTGGAAGCAGCAGATATTTAGGCAGAACCTTACATCTAGTGAGAAAAGTGGTGGGATAAAGGGGTTGAACCACCACACTATGTTGCAATTGTTTTTCACTTTCCATATTGCAAATGTTCAGACTCAGCCTTATGCAGCTTATTAGACATTTATTTCCATGTCTCCAGATCATGGGTTAAACATAAGAGCTCACCATTTAGCATTAAAAAGGAGGAAACTAATCTTGCCCAATAAAATTTTGATACAGTGGTAAAATTGTTCCTGTATTATAGCCAATAGGTACCATGTGAATGAGCAAGGTTTGCAGTACCATCTTTATTTGCCCTTGTACAAAACAAAAGTAGCATTTAAGCACTTTAAACCTATTTTCTATAGCTATAGAAAAAAAATAATTTCTAAAACAGTTACATTCTCAGTTAAGGAAGAGGGGCTTTGTCCTTGCAACCATTCATTTTTGCTTGATGTTATACTATTCATGCTATTAAGGAGAAGAAACATCCCAATTAGTCATCTCAGACATACACTTTGGTGACTGCAGTGAGATTGATAATAATCCTCACATTTGGGAGCAGCAGATATTTATGCCTATAAGCAATTCAGTTGTTATAACCCAAACTAGAAAACACCTGACTTCTCTCAGTAAGCCTGCTAGCACCTTCTGTTCACAAGGTTTCATCTCTCAAATTAAGCCATATTATTATGGGAACCATTTAGTACACAGATGCAATGTGTGGGAAAATGTTGAGATTCAGGCTGCAGTCTTTGATGTCCATACTTTGAATAGGATATGTCCTTATCCAGAGGCCTAAGAAGCAGCTCAGGTGCTTGGATTACATGAAGACAGCTTCCTCTGTTGTCATCAGATTACACAGAACACATATGCTCACAACATGTGTTCTGGGAGCCAAGTATAAAACCCCCAAGTCTGTTGTGGAGAAACAGCCACAAAGTAAGGTAGTCCTGTCCCTGATCATTGTAGATCAGCTGCAGAGCTTGTCACTCTTAAATATACTGATCTTCATCTTGGCTGTTTGTGAGCAGTGACCAATTGTCTGCTTCGTTCCTTAGAGAATCCCTCAAGTGCCTTGACAGTCTGTCTGAAGGCAACGAACAAAGGGAGACTTGACTGATATCATCCCAAGACCCTGCCTTGAGATAGTCTCGTCTCCTGTCATCCATTCCAATATGGACACTCACTTGGGAAGGAGTCAGTGGCTTCATGCGCCCATGAGCTTGTGCTTCATATCTTTCTATATCTGGCTTTTTGTAGCTGCAGAAAGCAAAGAAATACACATATTATGAAACGTTAAAGGCTCAAAGAATTGTTCTCTAAATAACAGGGGCCACTGCAGTGACTACTTGTCACTGGTAAGTAGTGGGTTTATGGCTTTTAAAATAAGCCTTCCCAATGGCAGAAAGTGTTGGGACTATACAAAAATTGGCATTGTCTATAGACCTATCAATAAAAGCAATTATGTATTCCTTTAATGACCCACTTATGTTTGAAGTCATTCTGTTTTCCTTAATATGACTGTAATAAGGAATGAACAAAATAATTTGAAAGATGACTCTTAACTGGAAAATAATATGGCTGATAAGTTCTGGTTCAAATATAAAGTTCTCTCAGTCTGTATTGTGATTTGGGTGCATAAGATTTTCCTGATGTATGGAAACTCTTTTGTTGTAATTTGAATCCATTGCTTTGGATCATACTCTCTGGAGTTCCAGAAGACTAGTTCTTTCAATTTTCTATATGACATCCCTTTAAATATTTAAAGATGGCTATTATACCACCTTTCAGTTTTCTCTCCTCCAGGCTAAACATACCCAGCTCTTTCAATCACTAATTGTAGGGCTTGGTTTTCAGATCTTGGTCACTCTTCTCTGGATATGTTCCAGCTGGTTAATGTCCTTAAAATGTGGTGCCAAGAACTGGTCACAGTATTGCAGGTGAGAGGTGAGATATGACCAAAGTAGAATGTACTTCCCTTGATCTGGACACTATACGCCAGTTTTAGTGCCTAAAACTGCACTATCTTTTTTTCTTTTTTGGGTGCTGCATCACACTGTTGACTCATGTTAACTTTATGATCCACCAAGACCTCTAGGTCCTTTCCCCATGTACCTCAGTTAAGCCAGAGATTACCTCTCTCATATTTGTGCATGTGATTTTTTTCCCCAGCCCAAATGTTGTACCTTATACTTCTCTCTCCTAAAATTCATTTTGTCAGCTTGAGGCCATCCTCTGCACTGGGCACCATCCTCAATGTACACTAAATTAGGGGCAGAAATATTCTGGAAAAATGAAGATAGATGAAGCTACAGCCTCACTGTTGATGTTTCTCTTCTCAGTTCTAACTGCCTGTCTCCACCTACTGTAACCTTACTTGTGTCAGACCCCTTTGCCTGTCACAAGCTCTGTCAATCATCAATGACTTTGTACTATTCCCTTCAGGGAAATTCTGCTAACTGAAATTATGCACATTAGCTATTGCACTCCAAGATCACACCAAGACTTACAATTTGAGCTGCAGGGAAGAAAGCAATACTGATACTGAGGATGCTGCCATGGCTGCTGACCCCATCCATGGTTGTAAAACAATTCCAACAGGCATAAATACTCCTGATATAAGGAAGCACACAATATATAATAAATACAGAGCATTTGTTTAAGTAAGTTATCTTTATAAGCAGCTGTATTATATCTTTATAATACCTGTAAAATAGTTCAGGTATTAAATAGAACCCCTCCCTAGCCCAAGTATACCTTCCTTACCTCCTGCCAATTTCACTTTTAATGGAGGAAGCTATTAATCTGATGCACTTTCCCAAAAACCTATCAGCTGATTTGTCATTTGTCATGCTCCAAAGCAAGTAAAGTCATAGCACAAAGAGCCAGAAGGTTGAGTTATGACTGTTATAGAAGGGCTTGGAAGAGGTAGATTACCAAATGAGCAGGAAGATCTTCTGATGTTTTAACTTTTTTAAAAAAAATCTGCAGCTAGTTTAATACATTTCAACAATATATTTTTGTATGTTTTACATATATGTGTCTCTTATCTGTACCTAATCTTTGTATGCCATCTTGAAACCTGCTTATTAAGGAAAAGCCAGAATAAAACAAACATCACCATTACCACCACTGCCAAATATGCCTGCGTCACTCCAAATCACGTAGCAAAAGGAGCTAGATACTAAAATGTCAATACTTTCACTTCTACCCTTCTTTTTCTCTTCTCTCTCACTCTTCTCACAATTATCTTAAAGGAAGATTCATGAGGAATGTCAAGTTGTTATGCAGTTGTCTTGTCATTTACCACCTTTTGCTGTGTGCCTTCAAGACATTTTTGACTTATGGTGACCCTAAAGCGAACCTATCATGGGTTTTTCTTGTCAAGATGTTCAGAGGAGACTTGCCATTGTCTTCCCCTGAGGCTGAGAGAGTGTGACTTGTCCAAGGTCACCCACTGGGCTTCATGGCCAAGTTGGGAAGGGAACCCTGCTCTCTAGAGTCGCAGTACAACACTCAAACCACTATGCCACACTGGCCTTATAGCAGGGCTTTTTTAAGACAATTAAGACATATAAGACCTCAGCTCATATCCTCCTTGACTACTACTGGTACATAAAGATGCTAAGGACAAGTTAGTGGGCTTATGGGAGAAATGACTTGGCAACAATGCTACAATGCCAATGCTGATATGCCCCCCTCCATATGTGACCCACCATATTTGAGGCCTGCCGCAGTAGTTCCCTGCCTCCTCCTAAAAAGGCCCTAACTTTAGGCAACATAATCTTGCTAGAGATTTTTCTTAATAGTCAACCAGTCTCCCACCTGCCCAAGACTCAAGCCAAACACTTGTGAACCATCCTAATCATTACTTACCTGCTGCTATGGGTATGCCAAGGAGATTGTATATTAAGGCCAAGATGAGGTTTATTCGTATTCTTTTTACAGTCCTCTTGGAGAGATGGATACTTGCAACCACATCTAGTAAATCATTCTGCAATGAGAAGAGGAGGGGAAGGAAAGAAATCGGGATTATTTTTCCTAAAAATCTATGTAGTCCAAAAGTTCGGTGTGTGTGTGTGTGTGTGAAATCCAGGAAACCTCTCCCCACCCATTTTATATATTATGGACTCACACGAATGAGAACAACATCTGCTGCTTCTATGGCAACATCTGTGCCTGTCCCAATAGCAATGCCAACATCAGCCCTGGCCAGTGCTGGGGAGTCGTTGATCCCATCTCCAACCATGGCAACTCTCTTCCCTGCTGTTTGGAGTTCCTGGACCTTGGCTACTTTGTGAGATGGAAGAACCTCAGCAAAGACTTTTCTGATCCCAACCTAAGTGAAGAAGGATACCTTATGTTAGGACAAACTAATCAGAAAGTAATGTCGGGGATGGCTGGCTTCAAAAACCTTGAAGAAAGGAGTCAAAGATATAGTCATGTTAGTCTGTAGAATCACTATGTAGAGAGATCTTGGGGCATCTTTGAGACTAACTGAAAGAAAGAAGTTGGCAGCATGAGCTTTCATAGACTTAAGTCTAATGCATCTGAGTAAGTAGACCTAAGTCTATGAAACCTCATGCTGCCAACTTCTTTCTTTCAGTTACTTTGAAGAAAGGAGAAAAGGAAATCTTGAACACTGAGGATGAGCACACATGTCTGCTTCTGGATCAGACCAAGGACCTATTTAGTCCTGCATCTTGTTTAACTTGGTGCCAACCAGATGCCGTTGGGAAGAGCCCTTTTCTATTCTTACTTGGCAGTAGCATACAGTCAGCCTTCCAGATCTGTGGGCACCAGATTCACAAATTCCATCAGCTGCAGATCAATCATCCCACATTATTAAATGGTGGCAACATGCATGGCGACATGCTAGAGTATTTTTTCATATGTGTGTAGGCTCCTGGAACCAAAGCCCACAGATATGGCATGCCCACTATAATATGTTTAAATCTAGAGGTTGCATATAGGCACCAAGACTAGAAGATGGTGAAGAGTGACTGGTTCATCCCAAAGGTCCACATGACACAGATGCACACTCTTTACTTACTCTCAACTCCTGCTTAGAGGGGTAGCACTACTGACATTTCATCTGTGGACACAAATCCCGAATACCAGAGACATATCCTTCCTTTCACAAATGGGAAGGACACTGGGTGTCAGCATCTCAAAAGTTTTGCAGTAGAAGAGAGATATGAAAAGCTGGACATAGAAAGTGTTACTTAAAAAAAAAAACCAGGTCTATATGAGATTGCCCTCTTATCTTCAGCCATAAAAAAAATCTTGTCACTAATAGTCACGTCAACTGACTATTCAGAATAGACCAGAGCTTGGAACTGTTATTTTTTGGTACTAAAATTCAGACTCCACCAGCCAGGATGACTATTGCTTTGCTGGTTGGGGGACTCGGGGAGTTGTAGTCCCAAAAAGTAATATTACTAAACTCTGGAACAGATCAATGTGTAACATTGCAACTTAATCCAGTCTGGATTCTGTGTTGGATGGGAATGTTCTTTTCTGATACCAGAATCTTGTAACTCTGTAAAAACAACATATATCAGACTACCACATTTAACTTATGTACAGATTTAATTTATGTGTATCTTAATGTATATTCTTACCTTTTATTTCTCATCTTCTCCATCCTATTGCTGTACAGATTACAGTGAGAGTAGCACAGAGACTGTGTATTTGCTAGCAGAGTTACTCTCTCAACACTGGAGATACTTGGATTCATTTCTCCAGCCAGCCACATAACTTACTGGGTGACCTTGGGCTATCATCTCTCCCCCTATTTTACCTCACGTGGTCTTGTCATGCTTAAAGGGGCTAAGGGAAAACATTGTGTGTGTTTCTGTCCTCTCCTGAAGAAGGATGGAATACAACATTGGCCTGAAACAGACGAGCCAAATAAAGTGGCTTCCAGCCACTTTGGGGGCATAGCATTTAGATGACACACCCCCCCAAAGCAGCCGGAAGCCACACTGAGGCCACACCAAGCCAGGAAGAGCCAGCCATTTTAGCTTAGGAGTGGATTTAATCCGTTCCTGCTGGCTGCTGGCTTAGGACTGCAGCAGCAGCCCACTTCGGGTGCAGGCCATGCGGTTACTGCAGTCTCAACCCAATTGGGGCTGGAGTGACCAGAGGCCACTCCTTCCAGGCCATCTGCTTCAGCTCTCAGTCATCAGTATTGGCATGCCTCATAAATCTTTATTTTCTTTCCATTGAAGCCACAATTACTTACCCTCATAAACTGCCAGTTAGTTTAACCAGCCCATTAGTTAGTATGATTCAGCTTCGGATACATGGGAACACTGCCATGTAGGCTTTCAATTCTGAGATATAAGTTATTTTTACATACATAGTGAGAACCTTCAAATAATATTCAATCCAGTTGGTTAATCAAAAGGCTAATCTCTCACGCTCCCTATCAGACCAGACAGCATACCTGAGTTGCAATTGCTTTGGCCGTTTTTCTGTTGTCTCCTGTAATAAGCACTACATCCACTCCCATATTCTGCAGTATGTGCATAGCCAGAGCTGCCTCTGGTTTGACTGTATCTGCTATTGCAATCATGCCACAAAGTGCACCTGAAGAAGTAAACACAAATATTTATTTATTTATACTGACACCTCACATTTGGACGCTTATTCTTAAATCTGAATCAGTTAGGGCACCTTCTTATTTATTTACATGTTTACTTCTTTAAAACTGACCAATACCACCAGAGCAGCTTTGGCCAACTGAGATCTGCAGCAATCCAGCTGTTTCATCCTTCCACTTATGGCAGTGACCAAAGTGTGGCCTGTTCACTTGCCTATAGCCTCTGTGGTCTTTTTTTTTTT
>CM034701.1:232830086-232847947 GCA_020142125.1 Phrynosoma platyrhinos | reverse complement strand
CACTTTATTTTCGCTTTCTGGCCCACGTGTGATAACGTCCCTAGTGTAAGTGAGGAAGGCTGCACCTCTCCATCAATCCCAAAATCTCTGTTGGTCAGTCTCTTTGTTTCTCTCCATGCCTTGTGGCACCCTGACCTCTCACTTGGAAGTATCTAGAAGCTCCAACACTTCTCTCCAGCTGGTCATCCTCATTGGGCAGCTATCTCTCATGACCTCTGTTGCTCCTCCGTGATGCTGATCACCAATAAATGTAACTTAAAACCATCACAACCTTAACATTTTTTTTAACTTGAGAGACTATACCCCTCATTTCTGTTGCCCATGGATGAGCTCATTATCAGAGAAGCATACAGGATAGTCAGTGTAAGAACTATGAGTAAATTATTTTATCCTGGACAAAATTTGTCTTTTCTTAGTTGTTTTTTTCCTAGGCTCTTCCAGATTGGTCTAAAGTAGCATGAGTCTTCAAAATAAAACTGGGGTTTCCCAGTTAATGCCATTTCCATGCCCACTCATTCCATTCTTTGGGGAAGACTGTAGTGATTTCTTGGATCTGCAATAGTCTACTTCCAAAAACTCCACCAAAACCCAGTACATGATTTGGATGCAATCTTTATGTTTAAAAGACAAATTTTCTCATCTCTGATTTTTAAAAAAATCCTTAGGGTTATAGTGTTACTGTGAAAAAATGCAATTTCCCTGCAGCACTAAAGCACTATACCTTTGTAACTCTTAAAAAATTAAGTGAGGGAAAGGAAGAGAAGGGTTTTTTGTGCCAATATGTCTCAGAAAATTAAAAAGAAATTCAGTTGAGGGTGAGAATAAAAGGTTGCAGGTGATGCCAGGAATTCCATAAAATAGAATTCCATAAAATTCTGTTATCCATCTAGGATAACAGAAAGATAATTTGAATATATTTTTTAAAAATCCTGAAAATTTCAGTGGTAAATATAATCTTCACTAACTTCCAACATATTTGCCTTGACTGGACAAGCTGTCTCTGTGAAGACCAGAAAGCTGCACTATTCCAAATATAAAGTTGCACCTGAACAAGTGCTCCTTTTATAAATTGAAGGCTAAGGCTACAATCCTATAGATTTTTAATTAAAGTAAGCCCTATGAATTACTAAAGGCTTACTTCCAAGAAAACATATAGAGAATTACACTTTAAGTCTGTCTTAATAAGATTTAATGATTATTATTAAATAAGATTTAATAATAACAATAACTGTTGCTACTGTTGTTTTTGTAGCAAAAGGTTATACCTATTAATTCTCAACTTGGGGCTAAATAGCAATAGACACAAATTAGCAATAAAGTATTAACCTTATGTGCCATTTCCAGGGGTTTCCCACCTTTGATGAGAATACCATTCTGTGCTGCAACTCCAGTGCCCACCATGACAGCCGTTGGGGTGGCCAAACCCAAGGAACAAGGGCATGCAATGCACAGCACTGTGATGGAGGTCTGAAAAGCAAATCGGAGGACAACTTCTGCTTTTGGGATGTGTTTACTGTGATGCTAGAAGGGAAAACAAAAAATGTTTGCTCACAGGAGAAATCCAGTAGTATTAAATGGGCAGTAATATTTTAGAGGTAAAAACTGGCTGAGTATTCTGTCTTACTCTGACTGATATTCATTGGGTCACTGTAAGTCAACTGGTGACTTGAAGGCATATATGCACACAAACATTGGCAATACGTTAGCAATAAGCAATACGTTAAACAATACTAAAAAATTTCAGCACATGCACACACTCTTAGTTATAATCTGTGCTTTAGCTTTGGAGCCAAATAACTATATCAATGCTTGAAAATTTACTATCTTTCTCCATTAATACACACAAGAGAACCTGGCATGGGAATTTCTCCATTCACAGCTGCTCCCAGAACATATATGCAAGGCAGAATGCTCTCTATAGTCTTTGTGTGTGTTATTACCCAGTTTATTGTTAGAAAGCAATATTTATTCCCTGTATTAAGATCAGTTTGTTTCCTGTTTGTCCCCAACTGTGAGCTTCCCTGGTAAGGAGCTGTTCTCTCTCTTCTTTATTGTAGCCTCTTAGAAAATTGAAGATTATTGTATCACCTACAGATCAGTATGGTGTAGTGCTCTAGAGGCCAGGGTTTGAATCCCTACTTGCACATGGAAACCCAGTGGGTGATCTTGGGCAAGTCACAAACTCTCAGCTTCAGAGAGAGACAAAGGCAAACTACATCTGAACAAATCTTGCCAAGAAAACACTGTGATAGGGTTGCCATAAATTGGAAATGACTTGAGGGCATACAACAACAGTTCATCTCTCATTTCCTATCTTTGCATCTTTGTCACTCTATTTCGGAACCCAATCCAGATAATAATCCCAGGTGTTAAGCAGATCAGCCCCCAAGTTTTAACTCTAGTGTTTCTCCAAGTGATATGGAAAAAAAGTCCAATCCTGTGTTCTTGACAACTGTCTCCCCAGAGCAGCAGAGAACATAATACAGTACATTCAACAGACTCCTGAGCAACTTTAACTGTATATGTGTGTGTGTTCACATGCAACCTACTTGATATGTGTATGTGCATGCATGTCAGCATGTGTACAATAAATAAATAGTACTTACAGGAAAGTACTTCAACACAATGTCAAAGTGCATAAATCCAATTCCAATCCAGGTTATCAGAGTTACAGTTGAAATGATTACTATAAATGGGACAAAATAGCCACTAAATTTGTCAGCCAGCTGCTGGATGGGTGCCTGTAATTGAGAGAATAAATGACTTTACATTTATGCACAGTGCAAACAGGTCATCATCCCAAGTTGCAAATATGATTTTGGTCTATATATCTCATCAGCCCTAGCCAGTTTAGCCAATACAGTACATCCTTGGATCTGTAAGACTAGTACCTATGGTTTCACCTATCCATATCCAAAAAATATGTTCTCTCTAGGCATTTTCTAGATCCTCCAGCACAATCCTCCAGTTGTGCTGGAGGATTTAGAAATGTTCCCTCTAGGAATCTCTAGGTCCTCCAGCATGACTCTATGGTCAATTTCCACTGGAAGTCATTCATTTCAATAGGTTTATTATTATCCATGAGTTCATATTTCCATAGTAAATCCAGGAATTTATCCCCTAAAGCAGGGGTAGGCAACCCTTCCCCTTTAAGGGCCAAGGAACATCAGCTCCCAGAATCCCAGGAGCTATTGGCCAATATGGGACTATTGGCCAACATGGCTGAGGCTTCTGGGAGCTGAAGTCCCTCGGCCCTTAAAGGGGAAAGGTTGCCTACCCGTGCCCTAAAGATATGGTTCATACTGTAGTGAGAAGTGTAATCTAAAAAGTATCTGGAGAGCCACAGTTGCCCATCCTTGCTATATAGGGTGGTTGTTCTGTTTGACCCCATGTTAGTTAACATGGCTGCATCCTCTGGTATCTTGTGATTTGAAGTTTTGTGATGTATTAGTGCTCTCTGGCAGAGAAATCTAAATACCTCACAGAAGGACAAACCCATAGAAATGGAGCCATGGTAGGTAAAGTGGTATCTTAGTGTTATAATTGTGTGTGTGAAAGATATCATAGTTTCCTTGCTTCAAGATACAGTATTTTCAGAGCTGGACAACTAATGATGCTTTAGAAAACAAGCAGGCATGGAGATAGAATTGCCTATGCTTTGTAGAAATATTGGGAAGAGTTGACTGCATTCAGGAAAGTCTTTCAATTGCAATATATGGAACATTTCAGGCATCACTTCTAGGTCTACCTTTGATTTGAACATTTAAATGCTTTTGTTTGCTTTTTCTGCACACAGTATAGATGTTCAGTGCCAAGATAAACACAGATTGAAAAGCCAAAAGCCAACAAATAGATGTATTTTACCTTTGACATCTGAGCTTCTTCTACCAGTTTCACAATTTGGGCCAGGGTGGTGTCAGAGCCAACATGAGTTGCACTCACAAGCACAGAGCCGTGTGCATTGAGAGAGCCTGCAATTACACTACTGCCAAGTTTCTTAACTACAGGCATGGCTTCCCCTACAAAAAACAGAATAAATGAACCAACTAATATCTTTTATTCACACTTTTCTCATTTAATTACAAAGATGAGGTTGAGCAACGCATGTGCTGCATTAGGGTATGCAGTTCTTGTTGTTGAATTTGATGGAGAACTAGCAACCTACACAATCACACACATACACACACCTACATTCATGCTCCCTCCACACTTTATTTTAGAGCAAAAAAACACCTTTTTAAAAAAATAGTAGTAGGCATTTTGTGCTTCCAATTGCTATGGGGGGGTGTCCTGAGGTAGGTTAAATTGCTCCCCAAAACTGGCTGAGTTACTCACTTGTGACTAAATAAGAGCTATGCTAGAGTAATCTTGCTGTTTTAATAAAACCAGAACCTCATTGCCAAGGGACAAAGGTGGTGATGATCAAAGCAGATGAAATACATATCTGCTTTGATGAAGGAGCTGGGAACAAACTCGCTTTGTTCTCTTTGCTTATTATTTACTTTCCCATAGTAACCTTGTATCTCTTCTCAAGAGCTCTGCAAATTAAGGAGCGAAATGCAATCCATTATCCACAAGAGTTTATATGATATTTTTATCACCACCAACCCTATCCTAATTATTTTAGGAGGATTTAGTAAGGTTATACATCTGAACTCCAAGAAATCTCTTTAAATGAACGTGGATCTCTAATTGTGCATTGCAACCAGGATAAAAGAAATATCAGTCAACAGATCTGGGGGGAACCCATAAAGAAAGCTATCAGATTTTGCTATGGTCTCTTTCATTTAACTTACATTTACCATTGGAACATGGTGTACTTGGGATGCAGAGAACCATCACATTTTTATTGTGGTTGAGGATGCTGATAATTGCTGTTCTTAGAAAGATACCTAACACTTTACACACATAACTTCTGGCAGCATTTCAGTCTAGTTCCCCGATCCATGAGAACAAGATTCAGAAGAGGAATAGGGGAAATGTGGTCCTTCAGATGTAACTGGATTGCAACTGCCATCATACCTTCCCATTGCCTGTACTGGTTAAGGCTGACAGGAGCTATAGCTCAACAACATCCAGAAGCTCACATGTTTCCCACTTGGGTCTATGGGAAAGCAAACATGATTCAGATGCTACACTTCATGGCATCAACAAGAGAAGGATTTTGCATCTAGTTACTTGTTATTTTTGTATAGCTACATCCTAGCAGTCATAGAAAGTGAAAAAGGGATTGCTGTAAGCAATGCTTCTGCTGAAATTATTAGCCTAAGTGCAATTGCTAGTGCTGGCTCGAACAGACCCACTGTATCAGTCCGAGTTACAGAAATTTTGACTTAGCATTCAGCATTCAGTGGTCTAACTCCTGGTGGTACTAGTAATTGCATTTCAGCCATTATGAGGAACACTTTATTTTCACTGTTTATGTTTTAATAACTTGGATTCTCTGAGTTGCCCCTGTGGGATGTTGTACTACAGAGCGAGAATCATGCAGCTCTCCAAATGCTAGACTGCAACTCCCAGCTTTCCTCACCACTGCCTGTCTTGGCTAACACTTCTGGGACCTGCATTCCATCAAAATCTGGAATGCTTCATGGATCTCACCTCTACTGTAATGTAGCCAAGGTAAGGCAGAAGCTATTTTGCTATTCCCTGTTACATATACAAAAGAGTTGTGGCTGCCTTAGTTACAGTTGTTATGAACTGAAGGTACAAAATTGAGTTTGAAGATTAGGACTAGGGAGAGAAGCAAAAAGAAGCAGCCTTTTGTTTTGGAGTGGTCAGGTGGGAAGAGTCAAGAAAGTTGATGGACCACTGGAAGTTACCATTGGCCAGAGGTTCTAGCAATCTGTAGATGTCTGGGGAAAGGATACTTAGGACCCTATTAGAGACAACTAAGGAGAGTTGTTGCCTAAAAAGAGAGTGCTCAGAGCAGGGGAAAGGAGAAAGGCCTGCTTGAAGAAATTAATTAGAAGCTGGTGGAGGAAGAAGCCAGGTAGTGTGAGGTGGTGATGATGCTTCAAGTAGGCAACATAATTCAGCACTGTCAGGGTTCAGGCAGAGCTCTGATCAGAGAGAGTGTCAACAAACAGAAGCAACTTGAAGAGACAGAGGCAGAGGAAGACTGATGTACAGCACCTGCTATTCCTGAAAGGGAGGGACTGGCCTATGCCATTGGAAGTAGGTTACTGAGTTTCCTACAACTACACAGTGATGATTTTTGATGGCAGTAGATGTAGATTTTAGAGAAACAGGCTTGTGGTAGGTAGTTCCAGAGACTCAAATCTGGAAGTTATAGGGCCTTTGCAGACTGCCAGAAATAGTGCAAATTGAGTCCACTTTAAGGGTTAGTGTTAGGGAATCATGGGAACTGTATTTTATTGTGGCACCAGAGCTCTCTGACAGAGAAGGCTCAATGTCTCAGGGGGGGAAAAAACCAATTCCCATGACTCCCTAGCACTAACCCTAACTCAATTTGCACTATTTCTGGCAGTCTGCAAAGGCCCTTAAGCAATGAAACACAGCTATGAAATTGTATGGGAAGCCCTATTGCTCAGTTAATTAACAATATGGAAGTTACCTGTGATGAGGGATTCATCAGCCATAGAACTGCCTTCAATGACTTTTCCATCAACTGGGAATTTCCCACCAGGTACTACCTTTACAATATCTCCTCGCTGAACTAGTTCAACAGGTACTTGTTCTTCCCTGTAAGAAAAAGCTCACTGTAAGTTAGCCTCACAAATCAAACAAAAGCACTGGAGTCTTGTAACAGGGGTGGATACTCAGCAGTTCAAAAAGACGCATGATGAATTATGGTATCGTTGTACCTGCTTAGTACAGTATACAGACTATATATTAAAGTTCTTTGAGGGAGATGGGGGGAAGATACTCAATATTTGTTGATATCGGACAAGATCCTGGATTTCTAGATGACATGTGGCATGAACTCCTCTCTGACCATGTAGTGTGATATGTCCTCGTGTCCCACCTTTATCTGTCACAGTTATGTCAAGTACAGTTCCTCAGGCAAAGCTGAATTCTGCCAGACTGTCTAATTTATGAACTATACCTCATAAGAGAATTGAATTCTTGTCCTTGAATAGATTTTAACAAACATAAGAGTGAGATTCTGCATTAGCAGAAGATTTTTATACCAGCTGAGGCAAGAAATTTATTTTCGAAGGGTTCATCTGCTCCACCTACTAGATAAAGCCATCCAATCTAGCTGCTATGGATTTTTTTAACTGCACACACTATATAAAGTACAGTATATCTGGTTGTCTTAATAAAAGAATTGCATAGTTTCTAATTCTGTTTTAGGGAAAGTGTGTTTTGTTTCAGGATGCAGACAATTCCAAGTAACAATGGCATGGTTTATATTTTCAGAAATGAGGTTTCCAAACATTGTTTCTGTCTTTTTCCCAGCAGTCCTAGGGACAATCAGATACAATCTGAACCCTGGTAGAATCTAAATTTGAACGTTCGAAACGCCTTTCCTCTCAAACTTCATCTCAAGACTCTGATCATGCAGCCTTCATGACTGCAACAAGTTTGCATCTCATATCCATTTGACTCAAGTTCCTCGAATGCTTCTGCATTTTTGGTGACTTCTGAGTTTGCCTACAAAGGTATTACTGAGTTTGCTTACAAATGTATTATTGGAATTAAATAAAAGTTGCAGCAAATGCAGAGTTCTTCATATGCCAGTCACATCCACCACTGCCCATTCACTATACATCTAAACTACATTTCAAAAATATTGCAATAGTTCATAATACTGTTACATAATAGAAAGAACACATTTTTACCGTGGCATACCCAATGATTAAGTTGTCAGGTCCAAGTGTCACTACGACAGCTTCTGTAGCTTGAAGAGAGATTAATTTGGCAAGTGCCTCTGATGTTTTACTCTATGAAACAGAGACAGATGACACATCAGCAGTCATGGTGCACTTACTCAGTTTCTCATTGAATCATACATAGCTTAAGACATGGGTGGGTGACTTTGGGCTTACAGGTGTTTTTGTCCTATAACTATCATCATCACAACCAGTGTAGCCAATAAGGTGTTGCTGCGGGTACTGCAGTCCAAACACATTTGGAGAGCCCCAGTTGCCCACCCTAATCTAAAAACTTGAAATGTCCTCCATTTTCTCTTATGTTAGAATACAAAGAATGATACTTCTCTCTCAAAGATTCAAGCTCAAGATACACTAACCTTGGCTATGTGTTCTAACCACCGTCCAAGAGCTATGAACACAAAGAGCATTGGAGGGGTGTCAAAAAAGGTGACGGGACTTCGCTCAGCCTTTTCAGCTATGGCAACCAGCAAAATGGCACATGAGTAGATGTAAGCTATAGATGTGGCCAGGACAATGAGAACATCCATATTGGCCATCTTGTGCTTCAGTGACTTGTAGGCTTGGACGTAGAAATACCATCCACCAAAGACCTGTCCAAAAAAAGCATTATTCTTTCAGGTTGGTTTGACCAAGGCTTTTCTATCCAATTTTGCAATGGGAGATTTCAAAAAGAATAAAAAATACTTTAGAATGCTACCTGAACCAAAGTACAAAGGACAAAGAAGAGCAGGTTCAGAATAGATAATCCAGGAATTAGATTTCGATCCAGCATCATTGATTCATGATGGTCAGCAGCAGGAACTAACATGTAAATCATTAAGATCAAAACAGGAATACCAAATACCAGGCTGCACAAGAACGATTTCCTCCATCTGAAAAAGAAGGGAATCCACAGTATTAGAAGGGAAGCCTTCCCTGGCGATGAAACAAGCAAATATTATACAATCCTCCTTCTACTGACATCCATGTCAACTGATTAGGTACTGAATCCTGAATATGGATTTTTCCCCATGCTTCATTGCTACAGCTAGCTCTGGGTTTGGTTTTTTTTACAATGGGATTTGAGGGCATGCTGGGGATTGCAAGGGGAAGGGGGAATCATCTTCTTCATGTTGCTGGTGGAAGGTTTTCCATCGGTGGTGGGTGGAGGGAGATGATTAGATAAAATCCACTGTTTGTATCTATCTGTCATACATTCTCATTTGCATCCGTACTTACTGTCGGATCTCTTGTTTGTGATCCAGGTTATGATCTTTTGGATCTCTTTTAGCCAAAGATGCTTGAAAGCCCATTTCCTTTATAACAGAACAGAGGGAGAGAAGACATCTATAAATCTAAATGCAAAACAGTCAAGTAAAATCAGGTATAGCCAATTATCCATTATAATGTGACACTATTTTTTATCCAACTCCCCAAAGTTGGACTGCACAATTGCTCTGAAACATGGAGTCATGATTTATATATAAACAGTATGCTTTTTATTTATATTTCATAGCCTACATTCTCCTGACAAAATGACTTCAGGAGCCTTATATATATATAGCCTATTCAACACATTAGTATGTTACCTTGCTTTGTAGCTATGGAATTTGTCATTATCAATAAAATAGGAACCAGAATAATAGGAAATGTCTATAAACACATTAAAATGGTTCTCCTGACTGCTTCATTTATTGCTTTCCTCTGTTCTTTGTTTTTCCTTACAGCACATGGACAACTGGGAAGATGACTCTGATGTCATAAATTTTAGATTTGCTGCTAAGATACCACTTTAATAGTTACTGTTTTCTCCTTCATGCTATTTTGCTGGTTGTTTTTAAAAATGTTCTTTACTCTGAATTGTTATTAGAGTAAACCTCAAAGGACAATACTTAAGGATCCAAACACTTACCTAAAATGGTCTTATATCAGCAGTGCTTTACAAGTGGTTGATTTTTACCATGCCTGAGATCATTTTAACAATTGTCTGGCTGCATACCACTTTCCATACAGAATTCTAGGAGCTCCTAACTGGACCTCAGAGCAGCATCCCATTATGGAATTTTCCCCAGCTGCATTTTTTTGGGGGAAATACCCCCTAGCCACTTGAGGAGATTTTCATATTTGGATGCGGCAGGAGATCTTTAGGCCTCTTCTGACCCCCCACCCCACCCCACCCCTGAACGTAAACTGGAAGTCACTTGAGGTTTGAAAAAAGGCCCCTTTTGGATCTAAAATAGCTGGGGTGGGCATGAAAAAAACTGTTACCATGCCCACTTGAAAGGTTGTGGAGGCATTCTGAATTTAAAAATCAAATGGGAATGGGGACAAAAGAAACTAGCCTTGGGGCCACATGAGCTGTCTTTTCCCACTGAGATTTATAATTTAAAGCAGAAGAGAGAGACTCATATAGATCTGATGAGTACCATGAGATTAGGTGGCCTTCTGATTACACCACTAGCAATCCTGTTGCCATGGACCACAGAATGACCATCTTACTGATAGTGATCCTGCATTCCAAATTCAGTGGCTTTTAAAATAAGGTTGGTTTTAATAGCTTACCTCAATAATTTTTATAATGTCTCGAGGACCAACAATTTCAGGGTCAAAGCGAAGATGAGCTTTGGAAGTAGCCAGCACTACAGAAGCCTGCATAATGCCTGGTGTATGGGCAAGTTTGGATTCAATGTTATGAACACATGAAGAACAAGTCATTCCTAGGATCTAAGCAGAATAACAAGTTAAGTGTCAACATGAGAAACTACCTTATACCGCCAGACCACTGCAGAGAGGGGAAGTAAATAATTAAAGTAAAACAGCTATTTGCTGTTTGAACGATGAATGAATAGCATACATGTGGCTGGGGTTGGGTAGAGGTAGAAAAGAGAAATATAGCAGATACAAGGGTATGGCTATGGGAGGGCAAAACAAGTGCATGCGCCTCAATTGAAATTTTCCTTCAGAACCCTATTGGTAGCATTGCTGAGAGAAGAGAGATACTGAAAAACCTTGACACCTAAAAGTATGAAGCATTAAGTTATTGCAATGCTAGAAATTTGGGGACCAAAGGAATACTTCATTGGTAAGGGCAGAATTTTTATGTGGAGGGACAATGTCCTCATTTTGCCCTCTCTGCCAAAACTACACCCTTGATCCACTGGCATAACCTTGCATAGGTTGTTCAAAGTCATGTGTTAAATATAGCTTTCCCCAACCTGGCATTTTCCAGATGTGTAGTCAGAGTCCCACCATCTCCTGTCAGCAGGCTGTGGCATTTGTACACATCTGGAAAGCACCAGGCTGGGGGAGGCAACTTAAAACTCCCAAAAGCTGCAGCCAAACACAATCTGGAAGGCATCATGTGTGGGAACATTAGCATAGAAATCTACACCAGCTCACTTTGGGACTGTCACATCACCTTTTTTCCCTCACATCAATCATATTAGTGAAGCTAATGGGAACATACTGGTTTGAAAATGTTCAGTATCACACTTCTTTTCAATCATGTAAGTGTGCCGTTTTGGCAATCCATGGTACCTTCTGCACTGGCCCAGTAATGTGACCTTCCATGCCTTTCAGCACATGTGTGCCTTTGGTGAGGTTGCTTTTACTCTATTTCTTTTATAATTTTAATTTTTGCTGTAATTACGCAGCAAAAAGAAGAAATACCCCAAAAGGCATGGAGTAAAAACACTGTGCTTCTTGTGAATAGCAAGGAGGAAACTCACACTCCCTCGCGTAACATGACTACCATCAATCGTTACTGTGCAGAAGGGACTAATGGAATAGGAGCAATATAAGGAGCATATTGATGGGTTTTCCCCATCAATGAAAAGGTATGTTATAGAAACAAAGGAAATGCAAAACAGAACTGAACAGTAAGTTCTGATCAAATATGCTAACATCTTACTTTAATTCAGATTTACTGCCTTGTATGATAAAGTCCTTAGTCTCAAATATCGCAATATTTTACAAATCTTCCTATTGCTACCAACAGATCCATCCAGAGAAAAAGGTGGAAAGAAATAGTAAAGTTGAAAATATTAAGCAGTTAGGGAAGGTTGAAACCATTCATAAAGATCCTTTGCCCATCCATCCTTTCCTTCGTCATTTCTATGCCACCTTTCTCCCAGAAAGGGACTCAAGGCGGCTCCAGTGATGTCCCTAGGGTTGGTGTTACCTCATGTGTCACCCCGCATTGACCTCCTCCTCCCATTTCACACCAGTCCTTAGTAATGCTTTTTTTGCACTAATATTACTCATAATTTCCATATACCACTGAATGTAATGCTAATAATTGTGACATAAACAACAAGCAAAATTAAAAATTATATCTTCAAATTACAGTATCATACACACAACCTAAATGTATTTACATATACACCGTGAATATATTCTTAAAATGTGATGTTTTAAAATAAAAATTTTTAAAAAATTAAATGTAAAAAATGAATTTAAAATTTTGAAATTTAAAATTTCAATTTACATTTTTTGGGAGGCCATACCTTTCTCTTCCCACTGAGCTTCCCCCCTACTCCCACCATCTCTTAAAGCATTTTAAAGGGAAGCAGATGAATGTCACAAGCTCTTTGTGCCAAAAGGTAGGTGTTTGAGGAACAGTGGTGTCAACCCCCCTTAGGGTGTCACCAGCACACACCCCACACACCCCTAGTGATACCACTGGGTGGCTCTCATGTGAATCATCATTACTTTGAACAAAATGAAACTCCATTAAGAAATTCAGCATTCAAGCACTCTTTTGGAAGTCAAAATTTATCTGTCTGAAAATACAATTTGTAGTTGAATTTTGGTGCTTAGATTAAATTAACCTCCCAAAATGCACAGTTGCACAAAAAAATTTTTTTTTAATCAGCATAGCCCCAAGCCAAGTTGTGCCATTAATGTTTGAAATTATTATTTAAGGGCCTTTGCACACTGCCAGAAATAGTGCAAATTGAGTCCGCTTTAACTGCCCTGACTCAGTGCTAGGAAATAATGGGAACTGTAGTTTATTATGGCACAAGAGCTCTCTGACAGAGAAGGCTCAATGTCTCAGAAAAAAATACAGTTCCCATGATTCCCTAGCACTGAGCCAGGGCAGTTAAAAGTGGACTCACTTTGCACTATTTCTAGTAGTCTGCAAAGGCCTTAAATCCCCATAACTACTGCTGGAATCTAAAATACAAAGTGTAAAAATTCCTATAAACCTGAAAATTACAGAATATAATTTTCAAACATGAAAATTCTCGTTTTATTTGTCATTGCACTTCTAGTTGTGCTTTGTCAGAATTAGCTGGGTTCGGTATTCTGACAGTTGATTATCTGTATTTGGATTTTTAAAATTTATTTTTTAGGAATATTTATATGTATTTTTCTTCTTTTATGAGTTATGCTATTGTATATAGTATTTTGTATGCTGCATTTTATTGTTATTATGCTGGTCTGTGTCCATAATAAATATTTATCTATCGCTGGTAAGATGATATGGATGCTATCTGAGAAAAAGAATGATTCCATGAAAGAAACATTGCATTTATGGTCTCCATGATACTCACTGTAAGATCTACATTGCCATCTGCACCAGGGTAATCTTCTAAGACTGAGGCTCCAAAACCCAAGTTCTCAATCAACTGGATTATTTCAAGAGGCTGAATTCTATCTGGTTTATATTTTACCTCAACTTTCCCTGCCATCAAGGCAACAAGCACAGAGACTATTCCTGTAAGAACAAAGTTGAATCAGATACAAAAGTACATCACTCAACAATCCGGATATAATAGCAGCACACTGTCCATTCCTTACTGTTAAGGGATGGTTTTAATGATTCAACTCAATCTACAATTTTAGGTCCCTCTGAGGTAGTAGCAGACTCTTCTGAAATCAGTGGCAGTCACTTCCAAGGAGTTGTAGAGGCACCCAGCCTCGCCATCACAGGTAAGTTATGTCACTGCTAAGTCATTGCAAAAGTTAGGCCAAATTTACTCCAATAAATATACACTTATTCATGCAGTGCTTCAATAAATAAAACCTCATTTATATAATGGTTCTATAAATACATATAAGTATTCCAATAAATACAGCCTTCTTTATTAATAACTTGCATAAATATAGCATTTAAGATAGAGTTGTTCATGTCACTGCAAGTACTACATAAATAAAGTTATATTTATTCCAGAATAATTGGACCATCCCATCAAGCAGCAGGTGCCACCTCCTATTTCCCAGACCTAAAGAAGGCTGTCCAAACAACCAACAATAACTGTATGCTCAAAACATCCAAAAGAGAGACCAAAAATATGTAGATATGTTGGCTATTTTACCATCTTCTTTTTGCAGGTTCTTCTCAATGCTTGATACACACGATGCACATGTCATGCCTGTGACCAGCATAAAACATCTTTCAGTTGTTCCAGCACTGGATGGTTTTGGAGAATCATCAGGCAAGTTATTTTTCTGTGACCAAAAATCTGTGTGTGATAACTTTGAAGTAGCTTTGTTACTCGAGGAAGCAGAGACAATTACACAGGCATCTTGACCTCCATCAGTAGACCTCCCAGTGGTGATGATGCCATCTTGAATAAGGACAAACTGAATTAGTACAAACAGCATGAGATCAGAAAATACTAACTAATAGTTACCCAAAAGGAGATTTTAGAATTCCTTTGCAAAATCATACTGGTATCATACTGGAGGAAAAATTCTTTAAAACCTGAAGATATTTTAAGAGAGTTGCAAGGAAATCTATCCAGAAGTCAAATTCCAGAAGGAAAAGCTGGATACTTAATTGCTTATCACACTGGTCAGTTGTTGTGGGTTGTCCCATTTGAAAAACACTTCACCTGTATTCATGAAGCTAGCTGAATGCTCATGCTATATATATTGTAAAAAACAAACAAACCTATGTTTGCACTTTAATAGCGTAACTTCCACGGTTTTCTTTTCCCCATGGTAAATTCTTCAGTAGCAAAAATGCTGGTCATATTATCCTGTTTGTCCCACTTTGTATCTTGATTATTTACTCTTTAATATTTTTTTAAATATGGTACACTATTGCTTTAAACAATTAGAAATAATTATATATATATATATATATATATATATATATATATATATATAAAATGTAACACTCTGGAGTGATAACACTATGCACATGGTATGAAAGGAAAACAGAGGAGACATCTTTGGAAAACACTCCCATGAAGTAAAGTATAGAGACTTCCAAAGCTTAAAAGGTCAAGATTGCGCTGTTACTGCACTATAATAGAAAATCATTTATATTAAACAAATTATAAAAAAAAACAAATCTAAAAAGAGCTTCAAAATCATAGAGCATAGAAGACAGACTGGGAAACACAGCTATTTCTCTTGGAAAGTCTTGTCCTCTCTGCCCAAGTGCCAGAAGTTGTCCAAGGCTTCCATCTTGGAAAGTTCCTTGAGAATCGCCAAGGGAGGGACAACCAGACCATGCCCATACCATACACACCATTCATTCTCACCATGAAACAGATTAAGACATTCCCACTCAGACTGGTTATTGAACCAATAGCAGGAAAGGTGGTAATTGAGGAATTATTTCCAGCATGAAAAAAATTGAATTACAAAGCATCCTCAGCACAAGAATAATGGGAGGGCCATGACATCGTGTGATAAGGCTGAGGCAACAATAAGATTAATCTACCACTATAATGATATAACTGTGTTGTCGTATGCACCTTAAATTACCAAAGCTGAGAAGTCGGGCAGTGGGCTGACAGCTTTCACTCATTTAAAAGGTTGCCAGAAGGTTGTATCACTCATAGGTGATACAGCAAGCCTGAAGATCTTATATTATCGTAGGACTGGGTCGGACTCCCATTTCCTTCATCCATAGCATGCCTGGCCAATGAAGATGCATGATGGTGATTTTACGCCACACAACATTTGGAAACCACAAGTTCTCTAGCCCCAAACAACACATTGGTGGATTTGTAGCAAGGGTGGACAACTGTGGTAGGTCCACAGGCCAATTTTCTGATCCTGAGAGCCTCCGGGGGGCACTGAGACTACCCAAACCTTCCACCACCATCACCACTACCACATCCCAAAGCAAAAAAAGAAAATCTAGAAGTGACTAGAAGCTCCAGTCTGAAAAAAATGTATTTTTATAAGGGGAGCTGCAACCTATTTAAAAGGGAGATGGCTATTCTAGCACTTTGCCCTCTTTTTTTGGGATGGAGAAATCTGGATAGGCTGGGGGCTTAAAAAAAACAAAACCCCAAAAGCAGTCATGGGACTAGTTGCATGCAGCCGAGGGTCATATTTTGCCCAATCTTGGTTTACAGGGAGGAGCCTTCCATTTCAAGCCAAGCTACAAACATTCCAAGACTTTGTCTAGCTGGTGGACAACAACAACCTTCTAGCGTAAGGAACTTCTGCTAGCACGGCATTCCCATTTGTTTTTACGCGTGGAGAATATAACCACTGCAAAAAATATAAAATGCAAAGACATGTCTGACATATCATGAACTAAGTACAAACCTTATACTAATAACTATTAACAGAGCAACCCATATTCGGCCACCAAAACATTCCTGTTGTCTCCAATGGCAATTAATCCCACAATGGCCATTAATCCCACAACTAAGATTTCACAACATTTACTTTTACAGATGCGGAAGAACCGCATCACTGCAAAAAGGATTAAATGCAGTGGAACTGGGAAACTGCCAGCAGCAGAGAAGTGGAAATTTATCAGAATCTTATGTTCATTCAAAGGTTGCTCCTGCTCCACCCGACCCCACCTCCCACTACTTAACAATAAATCTGGGAGAAGGAGGGCATGCAAAATACACTCCCTTTAAAATAAATAGCATCTTCCAATTAATGCTGTCTCTCTTCCTGTAAAGGCACCAGATCCCATCTGATCGTGGAAACCAAGAAGGGTCAGCCCTGGTTAGTACCTGGATGGAAGATCGCCAACAAATACCAGGTGCTGTAGGCTATATTTCAGAAGAAGGAACTGGGAAAACCATATCTGAATACGGTACTCTTTGCCTGAGAAAGCCCTATAAAAATTTATGAAGTCACTGTAAGCTGACAGACAATTTGAAGGCACACACACACTTCCTTCATCCTGGACAAAGCCATATGACAAAAATCAACTGGGTAACATAAATCACTATTGTTTAGTTTTATTACTCATTGATTTTTTAATGCTTGTGAAGTACTTGGAGGGGCATATATAAGGCATATTAAGGAAAAGTAAAAAAAATAAGTTAAAGTAGCATATTAAGTTTTATATATTTTATGCAAATGAATCAAAATGTGTCTTAGGAGCCCATTCTAAAGAAGTAATAGTGGAAACATTTGGTAGTGGAGTATTTTACATAAGCAAAACACCTAATAGCTTTGTTGTTGTTGTTGTGTGCCTTCAACTTGTTTCTGACATATGGCAACCCTAAAGTGACCCTATCACAGGTCTTTCTTGGTGAGATTTATTTAAAAGCAAAAGTCCATCTGAAGTGTCCTGAATAAAATGTTATGCTGGTAACTATTAAAAGAACAACCTATACTTGGCCATCAAAACATTCCTGCTGCTGACTTAAACATAAATGAATCCCTCAGCTAAAAAATGAACAGGATTCTAGTCACCATCACATGGTTACCAGATTATCAGAAAGCTTCAGCAGCAGTCTCAAAGCAAAGGCATTTTGAGCTCCAGACAGAAGTATTCATCTCCAGAAGCAAGTACAAGTTGTGTCTCCCTTATCTAAAATGCTTGGGACCAGAATGTTGTGGATTTCAAGAGTTTTTTGGATTTTGCAATATTTCCATATAGATAATGAAATATTTTGGGGGTGGGATCCAAGTCAAAACTAGACTTTATACACACAGCCTGAAGGTAATATTATACACAATAAGTTGGACCTCAGTATCTGCAGGCTTGCCATCCGTGGATCTGAGCATCCATGGCCAGCAAGCCCCGTTGTCCTCAACGGCCATGCATACATGCAGTTGTGCTAGTGGGCGCACACACATCAC
>CM034701.1:232782504-232794284 GCA_020142125.1 Phrynosoma platyrhinos | reverse complement strand
CAGTGCCTCAATTTAAAGTGCACTATTTCTGGCAGTATGCAAAGGCCCATAGTGTGTTTTAGTTAGCATGTGTCCTTTTCCCAAAACACACTAGTGTTTTCCTTTTCAAGTTCCGGTGTTGTTGTCTGGTGTGACACCTGTTTGTCTGCCTCAAACATGTTTTTTTCCAAACTCTTCCCACAGGAAAATTTGCCCATACATCTTTTACATTTCTAGTCTGACTGTATGTCCCATCAAGCATTTCTGACAGTTCTTTCCTCCTCTCTTATTGAAAAGATAATCTAAAGATCTCTGTCCACTCCCTAAAATATTTAACTTGGAACCAGGACCTTTCCAACATAAACTGCCTTACTCACAAGAGATTACATAACTGCCAATATCAAAAATAATTTTAGTTTTTCTTTCAAGGTAAATGCTACTTTGGGCATTCTTTCTGCTCTCCTATGAGATGCAATAAAGAAAGTGGTTAAGGGAAATTCATGAAAGAGGTTGCTTACTCTCAGAAGAAGAAAGAAAGAGTGAGAGCAACAATTCTTGAAGCAATTAGGAATCATTTTATAATCAAAACAGAAAATAAACACCATTCTGTGAAGGAACTCTCAACAATGCAAGTTTATATAATATAAACCTCAGACTGAACACTAGGAATGCAATCAGTAATTAATATTAATTAATAATTAAGAGTATCACACAAACAAGTTTAGTGATTTCAAAAAGCATACCTATTTCCCAATAGCACAATTTTTCCAATGCTTTGTCTATGTTATTATCATAGTTGTTTCTCAGATTTTTCTTAAGCTTTTCTCCATCTTCAAAAGTCAAAGTGTCATTAAGTTTATCATGGTCCTAAAATCAAACAAAAGGTTATCCAGTAAGAACTTACTCAATTAATTCAGATTGTTTAATGTTCCTCCAATATATTTCGTTCAGGCAAAATAAGCAAGGTAAAAGCAGTGCACAAACATGACAAACCCAAGGCAAACTTCTATTTTGGATTGTATCACAGACATGCATTTTACCAAAACCTATGCTGAACTCTTTACCTGCTTGAACTCTCTTTGTCAACTCTCAATCCCCTTCCAAATTTTATTTCAGAAGAAAGAAAATCTCACACAGGGAATGACCTTTATTTATTATTATTTTAAAATTTCATTTATATATCCCCTTTCTTTTAGAATGAGACCCAAGACAGCTCCCAGAGAGAGAATTAAAAAAAAAACCTTTACAATAAACATTTTAAAACAATTAAAATCACATTAAACAGTATAAAATCATTTCATAGGGCATACAAAGGTTTAAAAAGATAAATAAAATATCAATAAGAGGCTCTCCTGCTTACACATTAAAAACCTGCTTAAACAAAAGGGTCTTTGTCAGCTGGCAAAAGGAAGACAAGGAAGAGGCCAGTCTAGCCTCTCAGGGAAGGGAGTTCCAGAGGGTGGAAGCAGCCACAGAGAAGGCGCTCTCTTGTATCCTCACCAGGTAAGACTGTGACAGTGGCAGGACTGAGAGAAAGCCTTCCCCTGGTGATCTTAAGCTCTGGTTGGTTTGTATGGGAATATGCAGTCTTTCAAATACTCTGGACCTAAGGTGTACAGGGCTTTGAGGTCATGGCCACCACTTTGAACTGTGCCTAGAAATAAATCAGTAGCCAGTGAAGCTGTTTTAAAAAGGGAGTTATATGCTCCCTATCCAGTCAGCATTCTGGCTATCACATTTTGGACCTGCTGAAGTTTCCAAACAGTTTCCAAAGGTAGCCCCATGTACAGTGCATTACAGTTGTCTAAACAAGATGTAATCAAGACATTATGAGTTTATAGCCATCACTTTGAAAAGTTATTTCAGAAGAATAGAAGCCATAACCTTACATTCTAATTCAGTGACTCACATATACAATACCAATAAACACAAACATTTTCTGTGCATACAAGCAACTCCACTTGTCCCAGCTGAGGGACATATCTAGATTGGTTTCTTTCCCTGAAGGGACTGGAGGTGCTTTTATAGGTAAAGGAACTCAATGCACAGCTTGGTGCTCATGTAGTTCCAACAAATCACTCAATCATATATCAGTAGTCTAAAAATATTATACCTCTTTCTCTTCCTGAATGTTGCATACATCTGGGACATCAGCTTTTAGGTCAATCTGAAATGTCACACCTCCCTGAAGGAAAAAAAAATACATGTTCTGTATAGTACCCAAGTGTGTCCTCTTTATGATGAAAAGCTTCCAAGAGAAGAAAGGGGGAGAGAGATTATTTTTGTTTGTTCTCCTTTTCCTCTGCAGCCTTCAGCTCTTTGTGCCAATCTCAACTGGAGAGCTGCAAGAAAATTTTGGAATGCTATGGAAGGCAGCATGAAGCTGCAAAAGAAAGAGAGAATGTGCAAAGCCTCGACTGACGATGACCCTCTGAATGAGAGACCTCCAAGTCTGTCTGCCATGAGCAGCCCTGCTCAGGTTTTGCAGAGTCAGGGCCCTGGCTTCCTTAAATCTATCTAGCCATCTAATCTATCTATCTCTTTTCTACTGCCTTCTAACAAGCATTATTATCTTTTCTAGACAAACATGCTTTCTCCTGATATGGCCAAAGTATGGCAGTCTCAGTTTATCATCTTGGTTTATAGGGAGAGTTCAGACTTGATTTGCTCCAGGAACCATTTATTTATCTTTTTAGCAGTCCACAGTATCCATAGAACTAACTCCTCCCCAGCACCACATTTCAAATGAGTTGATTTTCTTCCTATCAGCTTTCTTCACTGTCCAGTTTTCACAACCATAAACAGAAATGGGAAATATAATGGCATGGACAATCCTAACGTTAGTATTCAATTATATCCCTTTATACTTCAAGATCTTGTCTTGTTCCTTCATAGCTACCCTTCTAAGTCTTAGGGCCTTTGCAGACTGCTAGAAATAGTGCAAATTAAGTCCACTTTAACTGCCCTGGCTGTGCTAGGGAATCATGGGAACTGTAGATTTTTCTGAGATATTGAGCCTTTTCTGTTAGAGAGCTCTGGTGCCACAATAAACTAGTTCCCATGATTCCCTAGCACTGAGCCAGGGCAGTTAAAGTGGACTCAAGTTGCACTATTTCTGGCAGTCTGCAAAGGCCCTTAGTCTTCTTATGATTTCTTGACTGCAGTCTCCATTATGATTAATGGTTCAACCAAGGTATGGAAAATTGTGAATGATTTCAATGTTGTCATTCTCTACTTTAAAGTTAGGTAAATCATATGTCATTATTTTTGTTTTCTTAATATTCAACTGCAAATCTGCCTTTGCACTTTCTTCCTTGCCTTTCTTCAGTAATCATTCCAACTCTTCACTATTTTGAGCTAGTATGTTTTCATCTGCATATCTGAAATTTTCACTCTCCTTCCTCTGAGTCTAAACCTGCTTTACATGACACATTCAACGTACAATAGGGTGATAAAATGCAGGCTTGCCCAACCACCTTGCCAAATGGAATCCATTATGCTTCTTTGTATTCTGTCTTGATGGTAGCCTCTTGGCCTGCATACAGGTTACACAGCAGGACAGTCAAATGTTGTGGCATACCCATTTCTTTAAAAGCAGTCCATAGTTTCTCATGACCTAAACAATCAAATGCTTTGCTATACTCTATAAAGCACAGGCTCATTTTCTTTTGAAATTGTTTGGTGTGCTCTATTATCCAATGTATGTTTGCAATATGATCTCCCAGCTTGGGCATCTGGGATTTCTTGCTCTATATATGTTCCATATAAAATTCCTTGTTGTAGAATTATAAGCATCACTTTGCATTCATGGGAAATTAATGCAATGGTCCTGTGGTCCTGGTGTCCCCTCTCTTGGGGACTGGAATGTACATTGAGCATTTCCAATCTGTGGACCATTGTTTTATTTTTCATACTTGTTGACAGAGTTTAGTTAGAACTAGTGTTCATCCTCTGGCAAATACTGATTGCCAAAGAGCTGCCTGGAGCCCCATTTTCAGATCAATCAGAATTTTTTCAAAAGGCTGCCAGAAATGATGTAAACAGAAAAAGAATGGAAATAAAATATATAGATCTTGAACCTTTGCTTTGTGCTTTACTTCCAAGAAATTTCTGTCCTGCCAGTTATGGAATCCAATCTGTTTCAAATTTTCCTCAATGTCCTGGATGAGAAAAAGGGATATTGTTATTACATGTTCATAGGCATCTAATCAATAGTATAGTAGATTCACATTTTGTTTTTTGTGTAAAGGTGGGCAATTAAGACCTCAACTTTATTGCTGACTCAGGCTGAAGTACAGTAGGCTCTCCACATTCACTGGGTTAGGGGCAGAGACCCCCATGAAAGTGAAAAAACCACAAATAAACAAACAGTACTTTTTAAACCTGAGAGAACACCTCTCTAGGAATCTTTAGGTCCTCCGGCAGAACTCTATGGTCAACATCTGCCAAAATTTGACCACAGAATCATGTTGGAAGACTTACAAATGCCTAGAGAAGTGTTTTCTGTAGAAATCTTTAGGTCCTTTAGAGCAACTCTATGGTCAACTTGCAAGAGAATTTCTAAAGATTCCTAGAGAGAACATATTAATCAAATCTGCAAATAATCAAAGCTGCAAAAGTCAAAGCTGCAAATGCAGAGGGCCGATTGTAAGGGCATTTACAAAATGTAAGTTAAACCAACTCAACAATAGATTTTAAAGCTTTGGAGGGAGCTGAACTCCAGCCAACATTATTCAAGTGAGCTTACAGTTGTGTATGGAAATTTATCCTTATGTTCCTTCTGAAGCCCCCAACTCCCCCTCCAAATCTGATCTGGACAGCTCCCCATTCTTTCAGGGCCAATTTGGGAATTTATGTGGGAGGGATCTGATCCATCAATGGTATCCATTTTGCTCATGGATGGACACAGCTGGATACAACTCCCAAATCATATCTGTTAATGTAAAGTACAACAATAACTTCACTTTTTTTTCTTTCTAAGTTAAAATTATGTACTCATTAGAGTGGACATTTCAACTATTGTTTTGTTCCATTAGTTTACACCACATACAACTATTACTACCTGGAATGCTTCATCTTTTCCTTCAGAGATATCATCATAGTAAGCAGGAAGGTCCCCAGATTTCCTTTGTTTCACAAGATAGGTTTTGTCCTTTATATTTTTATTCTTCTTTAAGATAGCAACAATAATAAAAGTGAATTTACTAAGTTCAAGTTTCAGCAGATGAATGCAGAGGCAATTTTTACAACTCATTTCCTTCTGCATCCTTCATTTTACTCAAATCTATAGGATTCAGAATTTTAAAATAATAGTACATTACTGAAATAGTGAAAATGAAATGCAATGTTCTCTCAAGTCCATATTGTGGGAGGCCAATTATTAGGCCAATCAAAAAGCAGAAAATTCTTCAAGCAAGCATTCAGAACCATAGATTTCTTTTTCAAAGCTTGCTTAGTGAATGTTATGCCTTTTTAGTTGGCCTAATAAATATATTTCCACAAATATGGATTTAGGAATTTCTCATGTGGTCAACGTGGCTATTCTGTATTTTAATTATATTCCCAAGACAATCTCACCCAGCTTGAACACACATTTCCTATACTATGACAAAATGAAAGTTACTTACACAGATGCACTAAAGAACTAAACTATTAAAAAAAAATGTGTCTAATTCTGGTAGTGTTTCATAAGATTTCTTGATTTGGTTCCAGTTCAGGCACAAACTTGCTCTCTTCAGATACATAAAAAAACAATGACAAATTATTTGGTGTGCAAATGTCATTCATATAAAATTAATCATTGGCCAGAAAATAACTGATGGGATCCAAAGATTATTCCATAAAAACTAGGAGTAGGCAAGGGTTTGGAAGCCATCACTTATAATTTTTCACAACTCCTAAACACCCACGAACCATATCCATCCTCTTCCCCCCCAAAAACTGGAAATAACTGGAAGGCAATTTCTTGGGTTCACAAATATGATGGACTGCCAATTAGCATTAAATAGTAGAATTGTGCCTCTAGAAGGCTTCAGGAAAAAGTGACTGTCCATTTGGGTTCTAGTTTTTTTCAGAGATGGGTGGTTGGGGGCACACATTTGCCTTTGGTGGGCTGTACAAGGTCCAAAGGCCACAAAATTCCCACTGATGTTAACAGTGGTTTGGATCCAGCAAAATTGTCCTGTGAATGGAATGGCTCTTTCTACTAATAGGATGCTTTTGATCCAGCAGGACTTTTCTGCTGGTTGAACAAAGGAAACAGTGGTCTTCCCTAGTCCCCTGAAAATCGCTCTGGAGAACTAGATAATCTGCTGGAAAAGCCAGGGAGGTGACATTGGGAACTGTGAAGGGAAGGAGGACTTGGTAACTCCCTCCCCTTCAACCAGTGGGTGCATTCTGAAAATAACTTTATTTGCAAATTCAACTCAATGTCTTTCAACCCCCTTCTACCTAAAGTGCTAGTGCAACCTAAAAACTAGTTCTCCAAATTCCTTCTAATAGGTACGTAGATCACAATAAACTGTTGTCAGAAGAAGCAACTGAAGTATATTTGTAGAACTGCTTGCACATATTAGGACAACTTTGTTATTATTTGCACAAAGTAATTAATACTTTGTCACTCCAATTTTTGTTATGCCTATACAACCATAAAAAGGGGGACATGCATAGTCACTACTCAAAATAGGTTTTCTATTCTGTTCAGAGAAAGACATTTCAAGTCTGTCTCTCTATCCCACATCCCAGCTTCATCTCCTTCTAGAATAATAATTAAATCAAGGTAATTTTCATTAGCAAAATTACAAGAAAGGACTAATACCTTTAAAAGAATCAAATTGTCCCAACTTGTTTGAATACAATCAAAATCCTGTCCATTTAAAAATATTCTCCTCCTCTTCCCCTTCCTTATCTTCCCCCATCCTTCTTTACCCCAGAGCTGGGACTCAAGGCAACTTAACAAAAATTAAAACCAATATAGATACACACATATGGGTACAAACATGCAAAAAATTATAGTTAAAATATAATTGAATGATCAAAAGAATTAAGGACAATTTAAAATTTATCCACTAAAAATGCAACAAAGTGAGAATTGGAAAACTGCTCCATATGTGATATATGAACATTTACCTCTAGTGCTTCTGCTTTAAGTCTAATTTCATTCACCTCACTGTGATATTGCTGACGAATTTTCTGCAGTTGTTCTAAGTATTCCTGTGAAACATTACTAGACTTTAAACATTTTAAAACACAGTCATTTTTAGAAACAACACATACTGCACTGACAACATGTACATTAATATCACACTCCTAGGCATACCTACTCAGAAGTAGTTCAAGGGAGCTTACTCTCTCAGGTAAGCCTATGCATAAGTTTGCAGTCTAACTTAAAAGAAACAGAAAACGAGAGAGTACTGCGATATGGAAATGGGGATGGGCTGGATGATGATAACAATGAAGGTGTTTCTTACTAACTGGTTGGCTAGTGACTTTTACAAATAGAGTGACTTGATGTATGGTTTCTTCAATTCATACTCAATTGGAATACTAGTACAGGGCAGGTTATCTTCCTCACAATGTTATCCTTCTTACCTGTTCTTTCATTTCATTATTTTGTGCAAGAGCTTTTTGATAGGCTCTGCGCTGCTCTTCCTTCATCTCCTGATTCTGCGTGTGACCATACTGGGAATCAGCAGAAGATGGGCGCAACCCCTATTATTATGTGAAACAATTGAAAAATAAATGCATAGCACTTGAAAATAAATTTTTGTTTCTTTCTGAACCCACCTTACCAAACCCATCTTACCATAGAAGATTAGACTGAGTGATTTTTTTTCATATCAATACATTTTTTAAAAACGCTCTTTTGTATTTTACAGATAACAATGTGACATTAATTGTTTTCTGTTCCACTTTGTGATTTCATTTATATGAAAAAATACTTACAAGTTGTTTCTGTACTTTTAACTTGTACTGCTGTGCATTGTATCGTCTTTGAAGGTATTCTGCAGGCCTAAGATATATAATATGAAATTAAGTGAAAACTCAAATAGAAGATGGGTATGGCAGTTTAAATTTCAGTGTTAATTTCCACACATTAAATTTTACCTAAAATAAACACTAGCCTACCTGGGAGCAAGTAACACTTAACACAAAGAGGCTTACCTATGAGTAGGAACAGTACCGTAATTCTCAATTATTCCCATCCCAACAGATGTCAGGAAAAAAATATCTACTATTTTTCTCTCATGCTGTTGGGATGTGTGGGAATTTCCATCTCTGAGATGATAGGAAGTAAAAAATGCTCAGCTTTTTAAGTTGATATGTACTGGATACTGTTTTTCAGCAACCTCCACCATCATCCCCAAAGTTATGCATAAAATAATCAGCTGTGAAAAGACATTACAGTTGTCAAACCAGCTTGGGAAGAGGGAGGGTGCCAGAAAATTGACAGCTTTCAACTGCAGCCTCTAGCTAGGATTTTTTGTGAAAGATTGGGTGGGGGGAGTTGCAGAGGGGGGAAACTTGCAGATGTTTGGCAGCTGATGATCTAGTTTCTGTTTCCCCCACAACTTCCCTCCCTCCAAGCCCCTTTTCTGACAAGACGCTGTGAAAAAAGACATTTCATCTGTCAAAGCAGCTGTGAGGGAAGAGGCTGAAATGTCTTTTCACAGCCTCTAGTGAGGATTTTTGTGAAAGACTGGGGCTTGGAGAGAGGGAAGTTGCAGGAAAAACAAGAAGTAGATCAATAGCTGCAACATTCCCATAACCCCCTCCCCATCTTTCACAAAAACCCTCATTAGAGGCTGTGAAAGTTTCCTCCCCATCCAGTTGCTTTAACAGCTGAAATGCCTTTTTTCACAACCTCTTGTCAAGGATTAGGGCTTGACTGAAAGGGAGATTGCAGGGGAAAAACAAAAGCTAGATCATCAGCTGCCAAACATCCACACTTTCCCCCTCTGAAATTCTCCCTCACCCCAGTCTTTCACAGAAATCCTGGCTAGAGACTGTAGATCTCAAATGAGAGCTGTCAACTTTCTGGCAACTTCCCTCCTTCCTCCCAATCCTTTCCCAAGCTGATTTGACAGCTGCAATATTTTTTCACAGCTGATGATTTCTGTATACCGTATTTTCCAGCGTATAAGACAACCCGTGTATAAGACGACCCCCCGTTTTTCCAGTCAAAATATAGAGTTTTAGCACCTCTATCCTCCTTATCCTTATACCCGGTGTATAAGACGACCCCCCCACTTTAACCACAGATTTTGCAGGTTAAAAAGTAGTCTTATATGCAGGAAAATAAGGTAACTTTGGGGCTGGAAAGGAAGAAGAGAGGGAAAGCCACAGAAAAACAGCACCTAGTATATGTCAGTTTAAAAAGCCGAGCAATTTTAAATGAATTATATGCAGCTTCGGGTTGGGAAGGGCAAAAAAGATCCTGGCAAATTTGTAAGAAATTAATGGTTTATTTTCTTTCCACATCAATAGCCAAATAGGTCAGGAACTCAAATTTCGATCCCATTCAGGAAATCTCACATCCCTACCTTTAAGTAGACACATACAGGATTGCTCTGCAGAATATTAAATCAGAAATATAACTTTTTTCATGCTGCATCTCTGTTTTGGGTAATGAATGGCCTAATTTCTCTGCATCTGAAAACTGAATTGTCTGGCTGCTGTCACACATTTTAATCTATGCTGGAAATTTACTTTGTTATATTCAGTTTCACTGCAGATTCTCAAACTGAACAAGAATAGCTGAACCCACTGACGCTGGGATGTCTTTGTGGGATACTACTGAAAACCTGAAGCTAAGGCACTAGAGTAAACAAAATCTAATTAAATCATACAGGAATTCCTTTGTCAGAATAAATAGGCAATCAATATATGTATTAAAATTCAAGACAAACATTGCTACCAATGAGGTGGAGGAGGTGGTGGTTCTTGTCCTTTCTGTTTATAGTACTCGTCCATTCTTTGGCCAATGCGAGGACCATTATCCTGCAGCAAGGGTCTTTTCTGCAAGTTTTCCAGTTTCACATAATAATGGTCATAGTGTCCACATATTCTGCCATGTTCTGGTTTCCTGCACATCTTTAACTTGGGACCCCAAGGCTGAAAACATATCATATTTATGAAAATTATGAAGAAAACAAATCTAGTTCACTAAATCTAAATTAGTATATATGTGGCTAATCATATTATTCATATGTCCCTTCGTAGACTAATGAAAGTCATCCAGGGTTACCTCACTGTGGAAACTAGAGAAGCATGGATCTGATTAATGCCTGGATGGGAGGTCACAGAGAGCTCCACAAAAAGTGAGATTCTGACCTTTCTAAGGAAGAGAGGTATGACCATACTGGGTTATTCTCTGCTGCGACTAAAGCATACAGTATATTCAATGTTCTGCTAAACATTCAAGTCTCTATGAGTGTCATATTTATTTTCCCATGCCACATGAACCCATCAGCCTTCTTGGCCCACAAAAGGAGAAACAGCTTACACTGCAGCTTCTCAAAGCTTGGCTCCCACACCAAACTAGAGTGTTCTTAATGTGCACTTATTTCTTTCTCTTAACTTCTGTAGAGAAAGGGAACAATTTGAAAGTGAACACAGGTTTTCATGTTTGTGATGGGGTTTGAATTCAGAGTAGTATAACAGAATAAAGTCTTCATTTCCCCCTAATATTTAGTAAATATTAAATACATTTTTTAAAATCTCAGGATTCTCTCTCATTATCAAAAATGAAATATCTGCAAGCAAGCTTTTAATGTGTATCCCCACATTAAAGAGAAAGAAAGAGACCATGCAGAGGAGAAGGATGAGGATTTCGAGCAAAGGCCTCAAAGGCACATTGAATCTTGAATCAGATAGTCTGACCCTTGTTTGGCAAACAATACAATTGCTAAAAATACATAGTTTTTCCCCCTTTACCTGGCTAATAGGATCTTGGATCCTTGAAGGGAATTTCCATTCATTTTGATTTAATAATTCTTGCTTTCTGGGAACCATTTCCATCTTGATTTTTGGAGAATGACGACCATGGAATCTTGGTTTCTGAACCTTAGGAGCTTATTTAATAATACAATGAAGCAATGCTCTAATAATTATTATTAATCCGACAATGTGTTATCTAATGTTTTCTTTATGTAACAGGATTTCCCCTTCCTCTTCTTCACCATACACTCCCCTCCCTTTCACTACCCTTATATTTACTCCAGAGGCTTCCGATTACACCAGGGCAGATTCAGAAGCCATGCAAAGGGCTGGGAGGAAGTGAAAACTGTTCTGCCACTAGTCTGTTCTGTCAGCAGATCTGGGTATTGTCGAATATTGTTGGATCTCATGCTTACTTATATCATCTATATCTTTTTAGCTAAAACTTCAAATGTCAATGAAAATAAACCTTGACTACCATCCCTAATGTTAGCTTATCACTGTTTCGGCCTCTACTACTGATGAAACCTCTCTGTGTATTGACAGTATGTAACTGTTGTCCACAGTGTAGAGCAATACATAGTCTCCCTCATCCTGTATTCAGAGCATTAGAATGTGTATAAACAGCAAGGCGGCAATTCTTTCCATGTTTATGCTTTACAAAAGAGCAAGATGGCAATTCTATCCATATTTATGCTTTACAAAACAGAGAGGCTTGAATTTATTCTAGCTTGATTGTTGCTGACAACATATAAAATAAAGTTCCTTATTCATGGAGAAAAATCCAGTTAAAGCAATCTGCCTGCAGCAGAGGAGAGGAGAGATATACAGTATTGCAGTTCAGTCTGATACAGAATCTCTTA
>CM034701.1:232767583-232782404 GCA_020142125.1 Phrynosoma platyrhinos | reverse complement strand
TGCCATGTGGTCATGACATGTGCACTCCAGCCACCTAGGGAGCTAGTGGTATGGTTGGTGTGGTTTCAATGTGGCTTCAGAAAAGGCAGCTTCAAGCCACTTTTTCCTGCCTGTCTGTTTCACCTCAGTCTCTGTATATAATTTGTTGGGGAAGATGAGATGGAAGGTTCAGCTGAACCTATCCCTTGCTGGTGGGATTCCCTTTGGGACATCTGGTTCACCACTGTGTGAAGAGAATTCTGGATTTAGATAGCCTGATCCAACATGGCTCTTTGGTCTGATCCAACATGGCTCTCATATTCTTATAAGGAAGTGGGAGAAAATGGGAAGGGGGATGGCTTATCTTCTTTGGATTAAACCACTTTATACTTCTCTCAGCCACAGAAGCCACTCACCTCAGGGGGTAGATATTTCCTTATTTGTTTCTCCAAAAATGGCTTTTTTAAAATGGAGTTGATAGAAGGGCGATCTCTTGGAGATGTTTTAAACAAATGAGATATTAAACTTCTTAGGTCATATGAATACTTTGTAGATACTGGTATAAAATGGCCTCTACAGATCTTTAGCACAAGCTGGGGTAAATTGTTGCTTTCAAACTGTCATACAAAAATAAAGTAATTAATAGTGAACTGCCAACATAAACAGAAAAGTTTAAAAGTGTTATGAAAGAGTGAAAGATTAACTAGGAAATTGGAGTCCTGGACCTAGATCCAATTGTTCCTCAATGACAATGGAATAAATGAGATTTATCAACACTCACCTAAGTCCCACTGAATTAATGGGTCTACTCTGCTTGGGGCTATTAACTGGATTTAGCTTTTTTTCCTTAAATTATGCTTACCTGGGCTGTCCCTCCTGTGAGATGCCCTTTCATTCTTTAACCTCAAATTCTATATACAAGGTATGAATGTCCACAATATTTGTTTATCATACAGCTATAAAATAGCTGCAAATTAGCTAACCCATTACTGAAAGCTAAATTGCACTGATTTATTTTATTAATTAAAAGTATTTTGAAATAGATTTTTGTTTTTGCCTGTCAGGGCCAACTGAATGCCTGACAGTTTTGATTGTCAGAAACACAATAAGGATGGAGACAGCCTGATTTTCCTTAAAGATGTGTTCTACAATTGAGATGCTGCTACAGAAAAATCTGGTTTGTGTACCAACAAAGCTAATCTATCAAGGTGGGAGCAAGGCCTCCACTAAAGATGTCAGATCTTTTATAGTTATGATTTCAACAACTGTCACCAAATACGAATTCTTAGTAAATATTATATTCAATGATGGAAGAACACCCAGTCTCACAATGTACTTACAGGGTGCTTTAAAGTGCAGAGCTCATACAACACACAGCCAAGTGACCATATATCTCTATAAAAGAAAGAAGAGTATCAGTACAAAGAATTTAACAAGGGAGTCAAGCAGATGGCCAAAAATGTCCATACTGGGACTGCACTACTGCCACTCGAGCCAGGGCTGTGGCAACTGCACATGCCTGACCCCGAGCTGGGCTGCTGCTGTGGTCCTGAACTGGCTGCTCAAAAGGAGCAGAGGGGTTTCCACTCCTTTTTGGGCTGGTTCTTTTGCCTTGGAGTGTTGTCGGGGCAGCTTCCAGCCACGTTCATGGCATGCATTATGCAAGCGCTATGCCCCCAATGTGGCCTGATGGCAGACCTTTCAACCCATCTGTTTGAGGCCATTCTGTTTGAGGATTACCAAAAATAGAAAGATTGCGATTAATTGTGGTTTTGAAGGTATAAAATTTATTTGAACTAAAAACAAAGTGTGCCCTCTAGATGCTGTTGGACTTCAGTTCCCAACATTCATGGCCAGCTCAGACAACAGTGAGGAACGCTGGGAGGTCTGGGCCAACAACAGCTGGAGAATGGACAGGTTGCTTACCTGTAACAGTATTTCTTCGAGTGGTCATCTGCGAATTCACACAAATGGGTTTAATCTGCACATGCACAGCTAGCTTGGAACCTTCTGGAATCACTAGGCAGAAGTTGGATTGCAACTTTTTGGCGGTAGCCCCGCCCACCTCTATATAGAGCCTCGCGTTACCGCTCTGTCCTCAGTTCCGAGTACACCACTAATGTAGCGACAGCAAGAATTACCAAAGCAAAGCAGGACACGACTGAGGGGAGGTTGGGCGGGATTTGTGTGAATTCGCAGATAACTGTTACAGGTAAGCAACCTGTCCTTCTTCGTGGTCTCTGCGAATCACACAAATGGGTTACTCATACTAGCAAGCTAAAGTCAGTAGATGAGGGAGTGTCCTGACACCAAGCTTGTAAACTCAAACAAGAACGTTTATTATAACAACACATGCCAATTCAAAAACAAAGCATTTTATGTTCATTAGATTCAAGTGTAACAGGAATCGAAATGTAACCCAACAGTCAGTACATTCAAGTGCTTGAGTGAGGCCAAAGCATTGTAAACTTCGGTTACAATAAACTTGAACCTTAAATAGTAAAGGCATTGCAATTCACTTGTGGTCATTTAAAGAAAGTATCATGTCATATGTTAACACATTGTAAACCGTACTTGTACTGTTATTCAAGTATTCAGTGCAACAAACATTACATAATACACACTCAGTTGTCTTTAATTCAGAATCATCTATAGGCAGTGCAAATTAGTGCAGTCCTGATAGTTATACTGCTCTCCCAAAGGAAGCATCCTATCTGGCCCGTGTATCCAACCTGTAGTGTTTGATAAAAGTCATTGCTTGGGACCAGACAGCTCCCTTACATACATCTTCAAGAGGAACGCCGAACAAAAAGGCAGAGGATGATGCTACCGCCCTGGTGGAATGTACACGCACCCAGCCCGGTGGAGTCTTGCCTGCCAACTCGTAGCACAAATGAATAGTCGATGTCACCCATTTAGATAGTCTTTGGGATGTGACAGGCAGTCCCTTCTTGTGTTCAGAATAGCACACAAAAAGTCTCTCCGAGCGTCTCTAACCTGAGGTACACTCCAGATAGAAAGCCAAAGCTCTACAAACGTCAAATGTGTGCAGTCTCTGTTCGATGTCAGTGGTCAGGTTAGGGGCCAGGGTGGGTAGCACGATGTCCTGGTTAATGTAGAAGGCAGACACCACTTTCAGCAAAAAGTGATGTCGGTACGGAGAACCACCTTAATTCTGTGGAACCGGAAATAGAGCTGGTCCATCCTTAAGGCACATAGCTCACCAGCCCAACGAGCTGAGGTTAAGGCTACCAGGAATGCCGTCTTCCACGTCAACAGTCTCATGTCAGTAGTAGCCATTGGTTCAAAGGGCTTGGTAGACAAATAAGACAGAACATTTATGTTACCCTGGTCAAGCTACATTAAGGAGGAGTTTGATGTCTTTGAGCCTCCATCTGGTCCAGGTGTTCAGATTGGGCCCGTAAGAGATAACTGCCGGTCCGCTCATCAAAGATTAGTTGTGGATACTTCTGCATCCACAGATCAGAGTAATGCTGTCTCCGATCGGTGTCTGATTGAGGTAGAGAACGTCTCCCGTCGGACCCGGAACTTCTATGGGCCGGAGGTGACGGTACCGTAGTCAAAACCAGTGAATGTGGTGTTAGAGCCGATGGTGTCCATACAGACCATCAGCGTCGAGGGTTTTGAAGTCGATGGGATCGGGTTCAGCATAGATGCAGGTACCGCTGATGATGGTGGTGGAGCGGAACGGGACAACACTGGGGAAGTCTTAGAGGTCTCCCAAACTCTAGAATGCCTCCTCGGTGACACTGAGTGCTCCCTCTCTGGGGAATGGTAAGGAGAAGCAGAGTGGGCCTTTTTAGAAGACGAAGAAGCCTCCTCAATAGGTTCCAAGTGTTTCCTTTTTGAAGATTTTTTCCCGCTCTTTTCTGAGTGGTCTTTACTCACGGTTTTTCTGTCTTTGGAAGACTTATTCCGTGATCTTTCCCTGGATCTCCCCCTTTCATGAGGAGGGTCCTTGGGAGGAACAGAAGAAGTCACAACAGAAGAGGTCTTGTCTGGAGTTTCCGACGGCACCTTCAGGGCCTTCTCCCACATCGCGGCCTTTAAGAATTCTATTTTTTAGAGCCTGAGGAGTCATCATTTTACACATCCTGCAGGTTTTAGGGTTATGGGACTCTCCCAAACAAAATACACACTCGTCGTGCTGGTCTGAAGTGGGAAATTTGGAGCTGCACAAGACACACTGTTTGAAGGAGGCCATTTTCGTCGTATCCAAAACGTTAACCAATTCCGAGAGTCGAAAGCCAGAAATTTCCAAACAAACACAGTCCAGGTTTCAATCCAAGAGTAATCAATAGCCAGAAATAGGTTGAAAACCATTAGGATCTACAAACAGAAGCTGCTCAGTAGCGAGGTTCCCTTGCTAGCTGCACAAGCAGTGGACGAAAGGAACTGAGGAAAGAGCAGGAACATGAGGGCCTATATAGAGGTGGGTGGGGCTACCGCCAAAAAGTTGCAATCCAACTTCTGCCCAGTGATTCCAGAAGGTTCCGAGCTAGCTGCGCATGCACAGATTAAACCCATTTGTGTGATTCGCACAGCCCACGAAGAAGAAGGCATATTATCCCCCTCAGTAAAGAGTAACAAAGAATTTCACTTATAAAAGAGATTGTGTTTTGTGCCTTCAAGTCACCTGTTGATTTATGGTGGGCCCACGAATTTCATAGGTTTACTGAATTTCTAGAGTGCTTTGTCTTTATTGCTAAAATTTATGTGTCTGTTGGTGTATATTTGTGAAAGATGGCTCTTTTTAAAATTGCTCTTATGTTTATGACCCTTTTCTGATTACAAGAGCAAAGTGCAAGCATAGAAGTACTGCCTAGAAATTGTAAAATTAAAAGAGTGATATATAAGAAAGGTGTTATAAGCATTAAAAACTACCTTAAGACACATTAAGTCATGAGGCTCTGAGGTATTCATGTGCGCCTTTTTCGCTATAGGTTCTAAATATATCAGCTAGGAACATTATAACACTTACGTTTTATTGTTATATGGCTTGTTCTCACAGATCTCGGGTGATAAATAATATGGAGTTCCAACACATGTGCGTGCAAATTCCATGGTGCTAAAGAAAACAGAGGTGATAAAATTGAACAATAAATTTATCTTATTAAGTAGGGAATTTGGGGTTGGGGAAGCAACTAAATATTAAGGAAAAGTGTCCATTCAAGTTACATATAGAGAACTGATGGTTCAGTTCATCATTAGGGCCTATAGGAACAAAATAGAATAGAATAGACTTTTCAGTATCTATATTATTTGGAACAAGGTTTGAAGACCTAGCACTAAAGAGAGTAACATGGGGATGCCATAAAATCATGTTTACTTGCTCAACGTTCTTGCAATCCCAAAGTCTCCAAGTTTTGCTGTCATTCCATTATTGCTGAGAAAAATGTTCTGCAATCAAAGAAAACAGTATGCCATGGTTAAAAGCAAGCACACTTTATGACTCAGTAGTGAAAAACTATCTCTTGGTACTACCTGTGCTTTTAGATCTCTGTGCAGAATCTTCCTGTCATGTATATGCTTCAGTCCTAAGGAGATTTGCACAAACCATGCCAAGATCTACAGACAAAGATACAATGTCAATACCTTGTAAAGCACAAACACTGGCATTGTGACAGGAATGACCAAACTCTGCCTCCCTCCAGAAGTGACAGACAACATCTTCCATCATTCCAGATGCTGGCTGGGGACTATAAGAGTAGTCTAACATAGTGCTACTCCAAGTGGTTGTCCATGGACTGGTGCTGGACTGCAAGCCATGAGCTGCTGGTCTGTGGCAAGTTTCCAGGGCATTACAGCAATATAGCAATAACCTAGCAGTACAAAAGCATGCAAATGCAAGTAGATAAATAGGTACCACTTCGGTGGGAAGGTAAACAGCATTCTGTGCAATCATGCTGGCCACATGATCAGAGTAGTCTCTGACAACACTGGCTCTTCGGCTTAGTAACAGAGATGAACACTGCCCCTTATGGTTGGACACAACAACCTTGTCAACTGGGAATACATTTACCTTTATCTATGGCACAAATATGGCACCACTCCTATGCACATTTGAAAAAGAAACTGCTGGCCCACCACATCAGATAGCTTGAGAAGCACTGGGTAACACCAGGCTGGAGATGGCAGGAGGAAAGGAAGTATTTGTGTGTGTGTTTATATATTTAGATATTACACACACACACACGTAATAGTAATATCCGTGATATTTATATTACTATTAAGACATACATTATTATGTGCTACAAGAACGATGAATAAAAGAAAATGTAAGCCAGAATATAAATCACTTTCTTTCTGTTGTAATTTCTTGAAGGGCCATGAGTAAAAGGAGCAAATTTTTCAGAGTTAAAACCTACCTTGTCCTCTTCAAAAAGCACTCCATGTTGCATATTAATCCTCTTCATTAGGTCACCTCCATCACAATATTCCATAATAATGTACAACTTATTTTTCTCTACAATAAAGTATATCAGGTTTTGAATAAACATTTATACATATAGATTCATAGAATCCTAGAGTTGGAAAAGACCTCAAGGGCCATCCAGTCCACCCCCTGCCATGTAGATATAGACAATCAGAGCGCTCCTGACAGAAGGCCATTCAGCCTCTGTTTAAAAAGCTCCAAAGAAGGAGACTCCACAACTCTCCAAAGGAGTGTGTTCCACTGTCAAATCGCTCTTACCTTCAGGAAATTCTTTCTAAGGTTTAGGTGGAATCTCTTTTTCTGTAATATAGCAATTAACTGCTTTGACTGCAACTTGTACAGCAACAGTAAACTTAATCAAAACCATAATCTGGTGTATTGCTTATTTTTCAGACACCTTGCCTAATTTCTTATTTAAAAGTGCTCAGTTGTTTACAGTCTATTATATATAATCATTAACCCATCAGCAAGTAGCACAGTCAGGTAATTTGTTGTAGAACAGTAAGCACAACTACAGGATCTTCAGTCTCTCAGAGCTTCAGCACCTAAGAGATGTATTTTATGATGGATAGATTATGTGCTCACTCTTTCCAGTATAATAAGAATTACAAAGTTTGTCCACCTCTTGACCCCATATTGGATGGCCAGATTAAAATGGAGTACACAAATATAAAAAGAAGAAAAAACACCTGTAGAAACTGCCACCTATACAGAAGGTATAAGACCTCTGTCCTTTTACATCTGTCCACCCACTGCCAGCTTCTTCTCTAGTGATACTGGCATTAGGATAACCAGAAGTTAAGGAAAGCAACAGCACCCATGTACCTTTTAACCTTATGCAAAGGAAATGACTTTACAAGAAGCCACTTAGAACTCTGTGCAATAAGTTACATCTGAGAGTGCTTTTTCCTCCACAAGTTGGTTGGGGTGGAGTCTGAACCATTTCAACAGCAAAATTACTGCTCCTGGAGTCTTTTGGAAGTGAAAGGTTAAAACTGATTTGTTTTTGAGGTGTATTTTTTAACACAAGAGAAGATTTTGAGGCAGGATCTAAATGTGGGACTGCTTCAATCTACAAGATCTCCCCCTCACTCCCACCCTAAAAGAACATACAGCAAATCATTTTAGAGCCTAGATCCAATTGCTATTCCCAATGAAGAGCAGACTCACTGAAACTGGATTTACACAGACCAGATATTTTAACCTTTCATTCCTGGGAAACAAAGGACCTATGAAGGAATCCATACAAAATAACAGAACAGTCAAAAGATAAAATTTGACCTTGAAGAGAAGTGTAGAAGGCTACTATATTAGGGTGCTTCAACCTGGCTAGAAGGGTGACTTCTTTCTGAGATGATTCTTTCTCTTTCTTTGGCATCTATATCAGTTTAGAAACAAGAAAAATTTGTTTTTTTAAAAAAAGTAGTTACCATATATAAATAATGAAAAATATTTTACACCTGTCCCTCTACATTTGCTGGGGCTAGGGGCACAGGACTCCTGTGAATGTAGAAAAATCACAAATAACAAAAACACCACGTTTTTACCAGAGAGAACACCTCTCTAGGAATCTCTAGGTCCTCCAGTGCAACTCTGTGGTCAACATCTGCCAGACATTGACCATAGAATTGTGCTGGAGGAGCTACAAATGCCTAGTGGAGCGTTCTCTCTAGGAATCTCTAGGTCTTCCAATGGGACTTTTGGTTAAAGCTGACCATAGGGTTGTGCTGGAGAACCTAGATATTGCTAGAGAGAACGTGTTAATCAAATCCGTGAATAATAAAATCTGCAAAAGTCAAAGCCACAAATGTGGAGGGACAAGTGTACTTGACTTTACACAAGGAGAGAATAACTTGTGACCCTGCTATCCAGATGCCACACTGCAACTCTTGTCAGTCCTAAGCAGCCTAGCTAATGGCAAAGAATGATGGGAGTTGTAGTATAACATCTGGAGGGCCAAAAGTTCCCCTCTATAGTGTTAGAATATCTTGCATGCAAGGCAATGTTCAATAAAATATAATAAAACCACAAAACACAAGAAGAAAAAACATACCATACAATGACATTTGAGGGGGGTATTAAAATTAAAAATTAAAAAAGAACAATTGACCTGAATGATGGAAGTAAATTACACTGTATGTAAGTATACTTAATTCTCACAACACACACCAGTAAAACTGGCGTTTTATGTAGAGTGTGCATAGCTTGCCTATTTCTATCCCTAAGATAGAAATAATTTTTTTAGTTTTCTAAGAATGTAATTTATTTAATTTATTTTTCGTGACTTGTAAACTGGGGAAACTAGTAAGGCAGGGAATATTTGGTCCTCCAGAAGTTCTCAGACTGCAGCTTTCATCAGCCTCAGTCAATGATGAGAGACTATGGCAGGTGTTTCACCAACAACTGGATAATTAGGATTAAGACAGGTTCCATTTATATTTAAATAGTTGAGCTTTTATTGTTTTGTTATATTAAGCTACTAAAAAATGATTCACTTGATCATAGACTACCTTTATAGATGCTATACAAACCAAATCTCTTAACACATAAGCAAATTTAGTTCTGAGAAACAATGGCAATTTACCTTTGTTAAACTGATTTCCTTGATAACACACTGTTGATTATCCTCTTTTCCACAGGCTAAGAAAACTTTGCCAAAGGATCCCTCCCCAATCATTTTAATTATTTCATACTGATCCATGGTACTTTATTTTAGAAAAAAGCCTGAAAGATAAGAAAGGTTATAGTGATGAATATCTACAGAGACACCTGCGACATCTTTGTATCTGTGTTCATTATTCATTCATTCTTCAGATTTTTTTTAATGTAGCTTGACCAGGGTAACATAAATGGAAGTCTTTCCCACAAATAATGAAGAACATTGGTACTCACCAAATGTACTCACAAGTAGAAGAGCACTATGTTCATCTTGATTACAAGTGGAGATGGTTTTGTATAACTGCATGACTGGAGAGAATAAGAATTGTCATTATTTCCAATGACATCTTGAGCTTAACTGTGGGATTCCCAACTCATAGTGTGTGAGAAACACCGCTTTGACACACAAGCAGAGAACAAAAGTTCCACCCTATCCTGTTGATCCATATATGCAACTTGAGTTAAAATATAGTTTAAAAAATGCATACATACACATGGTTTATGACATTGTCTGAGGTATATGGGATAGCCACTTACTGAAACTAAACAAATGTCATTGCATAGAGGGGAGATATTTTGGGAACCTTTGGCATACTACCGTATATAATTGACTTTAAGTCGACCTCACGTATAAGTCGAGGGCAGGTTTTGGGGCCACAATTATGAATTTTGATATGACCCATGTATAAGTTGAGAGTAAAACTTAGGGGCATGCAACAAAGGAAAGGAAATCAATGTCAAAGAACGCTGCTATTTTCCTGTCCTAGCATTCAAAAAGGCCCGAAGCAGCACCACAGTTGAGAGAATAGAGGGGGTTGGTGCTTCTTTTAGGTTCTCCCTGGATGGACTAAGCTCTTACCTTTTGCCATTCTACTCAAGAGAGGGAAATGGTTCTTATTTTGAGTTAAGGTACAACACTTGCATTGACCCAGGTTTTTGGGTTCAATTTTTTGACTCAAATTTCTAGTTACACACGAGTACATACAGTACCTTATGTTCCATGATGGGATGAAAATCAACAACATTGGATATACGGTAAATGTATTAAATAAAACAAGGAAGACAATTTGCAGCCTTCAAAATGTTTTCAGGCTGAAGCATTCATCGTTTCTCACCACTCATTGTTTATACTGACTAGAGTTGACAGGATTTCTAGTCCAACATCTGCAAGGCCACAGACTGTGCACGCCTGACATAAACAGTTAAAATATGTGAAACTAGAGTAATGTGACTCCCTCATATGTAGGAAGAGAGTTTTCTGTTTTAGTCATTTAAGACTGATTTCCAAGAAAGTCAATAATCACTTAAAACACAGGACGCAGCCTCAGAGGATGGTAATGGCAATGGCAATCCCACTCTGGAGAAACTTGCCAAGAAAACCCTGATATATTCACCTTAGGGTGAATATAATTAAAAAGTGACTTGGTAATAAGTAAAAAATGCCACAAGTAAAAAATGACTTGGAGGCACACAACTATAAAGAAGAGTAGGTATTTTGTCCCCTTTCCCATCCTTTTGGACCACTAGGGTGGGGAACATTTGGCACACCAAGTATTTTGAAAGCCTCCAACAGTCCTTTACCATTGGCTAAGCTGGATGGGATTCATGAAAATGAAAGTACAAAAAGATTTAGAGGACAAAAAGATCCCCACCACTATTGTAAATATTTCAAGAAAGGTACCAGTATTTGTATTGTTCCACCAAAACCCAGAGTCTTTAGAAAGTATATATATCAGATGAAGTGGACCAATCTTTGAAAGCTGATGTGGAAGAAAAAACATTAAATGAAACACAAAATTCTTTCAGAGAAATCTGAGGAAGCTTATGCTACAACTTTTTTTGCACTGTTAGTCTCAAAGAATACTATTTGCATACAACATTATTATTTGTTGTTTGTTGTGCTGCAAAGAATAAAACTGGCAAAGATACATCTTTTGTTGTTGTTGTGTGACTTCAAGTTGTTTTGACTTATGGTGATGCTAAGGCAATCATATAATTGGGATATCACATATCATCATTGGCAAGTTTGTTCAGAAGGGGTTTGCCACTGCCATCTTCTGAGGCTGAGAGTGTGTGACTTGCCCAAGGTCACCCAGTGGGTTTCATGCCCAGGACAGGAGTCAAACCATGGTCTCCAGAGCATACATCTAGACAAATGCAAATCCATGACTGGGGTAGGTGATAGTGGCATTAAACACAGAATATGTGATGGACTAATGTGTTTGGCACTTTTAACACACATGCACACAAGATCTGTGCTTCTGGCCTTGAAAGGAGAGTGGAGGAGATTATGGATGCAGCCCTATGCAGGCTTAACCTGGAATCAAGAGTGTCAGTGTGAGGTAGTGGTTTGAGTGCTGGACTAGGACTCTGGAGACCAGAGTTCAAATCCTGGCTCAGCCATGGGAACTGGTAAGCTTGTAAATCATGCAAATCCCTCCAAGCCACTGGGTGACCCTTAGGCAAGAAATCACACTTTCTCAGCTCTCAGGAAGTCAAACCACTCAGAAGAAACTTGCCAAGAAAACCCCGGCTTCTTGTTGTTGTGTCTGTGGAGACATACTAAAACAAATAACAGTACAGTACTTGCCCATAGGGAAACATAGGAGAATACTTGCCTATAGGGAAATACTGGGAATTACTTGCCCATAGGTAAATGTTGGAAATTACTTGCCTATAGTGAAATACTGGGAATTACTTGCCCATAGGGAAACATTGCAGAAAATACTTGCCCATAGAGATACATTGGAGAACACTTGCCCATAGGGAAATATTGGGAATCACTTGCCTATAGGAAACATCTCCAATGTTTTCCTATAGGCAAGTATTCTTCAATGATTCTCTATGGGCAGGTATGGCTTTCCTAAGGGCAAGTACTGTCATTTGTTTTAGTGTGCCTTCATGTCCTTTCCCATTTATGGAGTTTTCTTGGCATGTTTCTTCAGAAAGGGGGGGAGGGTTTGCCATTGACATCCTCTGAGACTGAGAGAGTGTGACTTCTTGCCCAAGGTTAGCCTTAGGGTCAGAAATAAGTGGTAGGCACACAATAACAAAGCCACACCGGGGAGCTGGAGGGCTTACTTGCGAGATACCACACAGACAGGCTTATTATACCGGCTGACACCAGATAAACCTACTGCGCCCCTTCCCCTTAAAAAGCTCTGAGGGGTCTGTCTCCCTTGAAAGGAGGAGGAAGAGGCCGAGAGGGAAAGAAACCGTTGGCTCCCCCCCTCCCTTGCCGCGGTTGCCATGGTGATAGGGCGCTCGCGCGCGCACGCGCACCCCTCCCCCCTCATTAACTCACGGCTGAGGCTTCCTCTCACTCTTGGGAGTCATATAAAGAGAATAAGGACTAGTGGGCGGAAGTGGGGAGACTCGGATCTGCCGAAAGAGGCGGAAACGGGCTCAATAACGGTTCCCCTCTTCACAACCAGACACCCTCCCATAAGGCCATGCCTCCTCCAGTCTTCGCCCCGCCTCCTCAAAGGCTCACTCAACCCCCCTCAGGGCATGTCCTCCTTTTTTCCCCCCCTCCAGGGCATGTCCTCCATTTCAGCCTCCTGCCCAAGAGGGATTCCAAAATGTCCTCCACTTGGGGTACGACTGAGAAGCATGGGTTTAGTATGTATATAAAATGTGCTCCAATTTGAGCATGACTGAGAAGGATGGGTTTATATTTATAAAATAAATAAATAGAAAATGTCCTCCATTTGGAGCATGAATGAAAAGGGTGGATTTATATTTATATAAAATGTCCTCCAATTTGAGCATGACTGAGAAGCATGGGTTTAGTATTTATAGAATAGAAAATGTCCTCCATTTTAAGCACGACTGGGAAGGATATATATAATAATATAATAAATAGAAAATGTCCTCCATTTGGAGCACGACAGAGAAGGATGGAATTATATTTCTAGAATAAATAAATAGAAAATGTCCTCCATTTGGAGCACGACTGAGAAGGGTGGATTTATATTTATAGAATGAATAAATAGAAAATGTCCTCCAATTTGAGCATGACTGAGAGAATGAATAAATATAAAATGTCCTCTGTTTTGAGCATGACTGAGAAGGATGGGTTCATATTTATAGAATAAATAAATAGAAAATGTCCTCCATTTTGAAATCATGACTAAGAAGTAGGAATTTACATTTATAGGTATTTTGAGCTTTTATTTGATCATGTCCTCCATTTTTCTTGACTGTCCTACATGCCAAGGGAGAGGGAACAGGGTGACCAGACACATCCTCCTTTCCTCCCCAGGACCTGTCCTCCATTTCAACCTTCTGTCCAGGAGGGAATTCCAAAATGTCCTCCATTTGGAGCATGACTGAGAAGCATGGATTTATATTTATAGAATAATATAAAATGTCCTCCATTTGAAGCATGATTGAAAAGAATGGATTTATATTTCTAGAATAAATAAACAAATGTCCTCCATTTTTCTTGAATGTTCTCCATGTTGTGGTGCCTTGTCCTCCTTGCCAGTGAGGACAACTGGTCACCTTGCATCAGAGCCTCCCCACACATCTTATTTACCCACACCAAGCATCCCCAAAACTTGAAATCATATCTATTGAAATTATGGACATTTGAAATTAGTCTGGATACTTCTCCCAAGCTGCAAAGTTAGTGCAGTTTGACACTGCTTTAACTGTCACAGCTCCTGGAATCTGTAGTTTGTTGGGGCTCCAGAACTCTGACAGGGAAGGCTAAATGTTCCACAAAAACTACAAATCTCAGAATGCAAAAGTGAGTCATGGCAAAAGTGGTGTCACACTGCACTGGACTTGGGCAAGTCACACCTTCTCAGCCTCAGGTGACAGCATTGACAAGCCTCCTCTGAATAGATCTTGCCAAGAAAACCCCAGGACAGGGTCGCCAGAAGTCAGGAACAACTTGAAGGCACACAACAACAACAAACTGCATTAATTCTGCAGTGTAGATGCAGGCTAAACAGGCCTTTTTAACAATTGTTAAAAGATTGGTTTCCTGTTACTTTGAATTTTTTATTTAAGAATGTTTATAAACTTATTACATCTGAAGATTTCAAAACCATACAACAATAACATGACATACAATACAAAACAGTATACAAAAGTTAATGTTTACATTCTCCGTTAAAAAAATTGGTGAGGCTGAATTATATCAGAAAAATTTGCAAAAATAGGCAAGCATGGTGTCTGAACGATGCAATGACCTGTGTTTCATCTGAAAAGGAGTTTGTTTTTATTGGCGCAGTGTGATTATATAGGGAAAAACTGAAAAGATACTGTTTCTAATATAAGATTTATCTCCCACCTTTCCAGACAGCTGAGTTTGAATTAACAAAATTACCAATACACTTGTCCCCCTCCACATTTGGGGCTTTCACTTTTGCAGATTTGATTATTCACGGATTTTATTAATATGTTCTCTCTAGGAATATCCAGGCTCTCCAGCACAACCCTATGGTCAGCTTTAACCAAAAGTCACACTAAAGGACCTAGAGATTCCTATAGAGAACATTCCACTATGCGTTTGTAGCTCCTCCAGCGCAAACTCTATGGTCAATGTTTGGCAGATGCTGACCACAGAGTGGCACTGAAGGACCTAGAGAGGTGTTCTCTCATATAAAAACATAGTGCTTTTGTTATTTGCGGTTTTTCAACATTCACAGGGATGCTTTGCCTCTAACCCAGGGGTAGGCAACCTTTTTGATCCGGGGGCCGGTCCCGCGAAGTCCT
>CM034701.1:232749637-232767483 GCA_020142125.1 Phrynosoma platyrhinos | reverse complement strand
CATCCTCCTCCGAGTCCTCCGAGTCCTCCTCAGGGCTGGCCATGACACATGCGCAGGAGTACTGTGCATGCGCGAACGAGTCGTGGACGCCATTTTGATTTCCAAAATGGCAGCCACGACTCGTTTGCACATGCACAGTACTCCTGCGCATGCGCACACACGTTGTGGCCACCATTTTGAAATCAAAATGGCGGTTGTGGTGCACGGCCGCATGGCGGCCAAAATGCATGGCAGCAGCGCGCAGCGGCGCGCGGCAACCTTCCACCTGGGCTGGTAAGTACGGGGACCTGGGCCTTAACCGGCCCGCGGGGCGTAGGTTGCCGGTCCCTGATCTAGACTAACAAAGCTGTATCTTTGAATCTGAAGGAATTTAACTTTGTATTTCCAAAAGTACATCTAGCTGAAAAACAGGCTTAACTTATTTCAGTGTCAACCTGGTGACTGCGCTTTCAGTATACTAATTATACTATATCATATGCTGTTTCTGTGTTGTTTGTGATTTGTGTATGCTTTGATGTAAGAAATGTGCATTTCAATACTTTTAGTAAAAAATGCTTAAGAGAATTGTTCACATTTATTCCTAAATTTTTTATTTTTCTTATCAAAGAAACAACAGAAATTAGTACATACTTGCTTAATTGGTACAGTACATATTTGCTGTTTGTCTGAAGAATTCATCTGGAATCACTGTTATCAATTACATATTCTTTCCAATCATTCTCCAGTATTTTTTGCATCAATTGTCGATCAACAAACAGTACTTTTTCCCCCCAGTTTCGTTGTTCAGTTATTCAGTCATTTCATTTTAGTCATCCTTTTCAGTTCAGAAACCCAGTCTGGATCATCTTCTGCTTCAAAATCCCTACACAAATAAAGTGGAATGTCAGATTTCATTGTAATAATTTTTGGCAGTGAGGCAGGGGAATTAAATCTAAAACTATATAACAAGAAGGCCGACTGCTTTCCTAAAATGACCTTGCAGTGTCTACAGCATCCAGCAGTTTTACGGATTCTAAAATCTTCCTGGAAAATTGGTTCTGCTGTGCAACCATTATAAAATCAAAATTACTTTTCTAGACCTAACAGACATTGGTTTTTTTCCTCAGGGCTCAGTTAAATTAATAAGCACTTGGAGGAAGGGAGGGATTATTGTCCTGCTGGGGAGGAGAGGTTTAGATATTTGAAAGGAGTAGTCATGTCTGTTCAGAAAGACTCAGACCTCAAGCAGATGGGGCAAAAGGAGAGGCCAGAGGCTGCTCCTACCCCAGTTACTCCTTGTTCAGCATGGGACTGCGGCGACCAGATGCCGCAGTCCTGAGGCCAGACACCACTGCAGTCCACAACGGACTGTCAGTAAGGAGTACTTTCTTGTGCTCCTTTTTGTTCCATGTTTTGGCCACCATAGGCAGCTATGGGGGGGCATGCATCATCTGCATCTAAACGTCTCACAAAACTACAATTCCCACAGTATCATAGCATTGAGCCAAGGCAATTAAAGTGGTGTCAAACTGCAGTGCAGACGCAGCCAAAGTAACCTATAGTGTATGTACAAATTACTCCCAAGTTTCAGGAAACACTTATCAAATTGTAAGGGAAATGGCAAAAGGAAGGGAGATCTGAAATACACACTAACTCTTCCACATGGCCCTTATTAAATACTGTAGCAGCTTTATAAGGAAATGATGTTAGAAAATGATATGATACTAGTGTTAGTCAAGTTTGATATAAGAAACTCCAATAATTAATCATATGTCAACATACGTGTCTTCCTCATCTGATCTGGGTTCAAATTTCTCTGTATCTTCCATAACTATGTCCCCATCTGGCTCATCAGATGCTGCTGTGTCTTCAGTAAGTGGTCCTTTCAGGAGGTCATCTGAAACTTTAACATTAAGAAAAAGAAATAAAAACAGGTTCCCTGTGTCCAAAAGTAAGAAAACTAAGCTTTGATGTAAAATTCAATATAAGGAAAATGAACTGCTCATTCCTCCTGTTTTCTCATGTAAAAGTCTTCATCCCATGAAGGGATTCACGCTTGCGTGTGTCAGTGATCTAGAAATCTTTGGTTCTGAACATTCTTCCTATCAGAATATATATAACTTTCATCTCCTCTTTTGAATTTCCATATTTAACTTAGCCAGGAGTTGAATTCCATTTATCATTAACTCCTGGCTAAGTTAAATATGTACACCATTTCTTATTATTTTTAAAATTTTGCAAAACGTATTCAACTAGAACTGCCAGGGGCTCTAGGGACTGGGGTTGGCACACATGCTTATGGACCCCCTTCTCACTTCTATCTTCTTATCAGTTTGTTCTTTCTATCCCTTCTAAGTTTTGCTAGCGTTATAGTTTGTCATTATGTCTTAACTACAGCAAACTACTGCTGGCATTATCTTAAAATCCCCCAAAACATCAATGCAGCACTTCAACAACAAATTACGATCACAGGAAACCAGAAGGAGGAAGAATAAAAGACAAAAAAGCATGTGATCCCACAGCAAGTTCTTGCTGCAATTTTTTGGGGGTGGGGGAGGGGGCAGTTTTGGGAAAAAGCAATCTCTGATTTGGGCTCTTAAAATTAAAAAAAGTATCTGCACACCTTGGTAGGTGTTGCTTCTCTCATATTACTTTCATTTTGCTTAAAATGCTTGAACTGAATTGGAATGTGTCTGCAGCCATAATGCAAATTCAGTGTTCCTATAAATCAATAAAAAAACAAATGTCCACAAGTACAACGGGAAGAATGAATATGTATGGGAAATACCTGAACACACAGATAAAGTCTGAAATGAAATAAAATGTAACTATGCTAAACACATTTAATTTAATAGCTATGAGTGTAAAAAAAAACCCCAACCATTCTACATTATCCTGTTCAGTGCCTTCATTTATACAAACTGTTATAGCTATTTAAGTTGTGAAACAGCAGTTAAGAAATCTATCTGCTAGAAACAGAATCCTTTGTGCTGTGCCTGAAATATCCACTACGTTGTCCCAGCATCCCAAGTTAGACGTTTTATTAACAAAATTTATTCAATTTCAGATGGCGCTCAATTGCTCATATTCACATATAACTGAAAAACAACACATGGAGCTGTACTGGCATAATGTTGGCAGACATTTAGTATTCCAAAGGTATTATAATCATTCCCCAACATTTTACTATGTCCAATTGCTCTCTCATATTCATCTGACACTCTCATTTCTGTCTACAAAAAAATTAATTAAAAATAAATGGGGAGATTTTTCCTACAGCCAAAACAAGGTAACTACTATGTTGTGTTGTGAAGAGTATCAGATTTTCCTTTCTGTTTCAGGAATTGTTGCATTACACTTCTCTTCCTCTTTTTTTAAATTTGAATTTGGAACAACAGTGAGAGATGGAACAATGCCCTCAGAGGCTTCAACAAAATAAATATCACATTATGTGATAGTAGTATTAAAGTTATTTTATCATATCTAAACTTCATTTTGCAAAATAGCCAATATCACCTGGATACAATTCATTTTGATGATATTGTCCAAAAAGGTAATAGCAAATTAATCACCCAGTCACTATTTTTGCCAAAGAGTTGTGATTTATACTGTCAAAATACAAGCCACACCAACAAATGCATGCTTGTAGAGTCTTGCATCCAATGTTCAGATAGCTCCTGCCAGTATTCAAAGAACTATGTGATGGGACATATTCAGTGTTAGAGTACTGATATGTTGTGATTTACCTGCTTTGTAGATTGTGTATGTTTTAAAAGCTAAACTAATATCAGCATTGTGAAGAATATTCATCAAGGTTTCAGGAGGTTCCTTAGACCACTGCTTACGCACAATGTTTTCATCGTATTTTCTCACATAGCCACCTAATCACAAAAACAACAAACATAAAATTGCTAGAACAGGTACCAATACAAATTCATTATAAGTAAAATTCATTTGGAAAAAAATATCAAAGAGGATCTGTTATTGTTTGTGTCAGAGACAAGATAAAAAGAATTGGGGTTTACGTATTATGTTATTACTTTCCCAGCTTTATATGTGCAAATACAACTGCTCTCCATGAATGTTTATGTCTCAATCAATTTTTTAACTTACTCCACATGTTGCTAGCCATATTCTAACACAAAGGAAAGCATAACAAGAGTTTCAGTACCGTGAAGGATTGTGACCATGGTTTTTTAATTACTGTATTTGGAAAATTTTTATAAAACTGCTCTGTAAACAATTTACCTGCTAGAACAAACAACACTTTTAATTGACCAGCTGCTACTTACAATTATTTTAGTATGTGTAAAATAAAAGGACTATCTGTCAGTAATTGAGCATTTTTCTTGCAAAGTACTTCACAAATGGATCTAGTAAACATAGGCTGAAAGTAGATTAGAGAGACCTGTTCAAATCTCAACTCATCCACAAAGCTCACTGAGTGATTATGGTTCAGTCACTACCTGTTATCACTTAAGACTCCTAGACTCACATAGTTATTGTGAGAATAACCAAGGTAGGGATTATGCATGTCATCTCAAGCTTCTTGAACAAACAGTGGAATAAAAATTAAATAAACCAATACATTTCTGTGTTAAAACAGATCCCATAAAATTGAGAATCAACAAATTTAATTTTTATTGTCTTTAAATAACAAGAATTTGACAAACCTATTTATGTTAGCCTTTGCAGGTTTGGGAAAAATTTGCATAACACTATTTTTGAGATGTCTGCTGTTTGTTAAATAGCCAACCTAAAACCTCATTAAGAGCCAATGAAATAGTGGCAGATCTCAAAAACATTCATCTCACTCTCTACCTTTCAACCCTTTGTATTTGAACAAAGCTACAATTTCTTGAGAAACTAAATGTTTATCCATTGGTTTGCCTCTACCATTTTACCATGTGTATACTGTGGATTACTATAACTGGGCAAAACTCAATCATCACAGGTCAGCATGGGCCCAGCTTTTCCAAGAATGTGAAGAAAAAAACAGTGTAATTCACGTACTATCCATACACTGCAGTCTTACCACCAGCTGCTTTCCTTTCTCTCCACAACTTTCCCAGTTTTACTCTGAAGAAGAACAACCAATAGGAAAGATAGGAAAAAGTCGTATCAAAGCAAGTTGTTATAAGCCAAACTGAAATTTGGAGGAGTTTCTCTCAACTCACAGCTGCCAAATTTCTTAGCATAACTAACATTCCATTTTGAAAAATGGTGTAATTCTGAAATATGGCATAAAAAGCATTGTCAGAGACTACTGTGTGTTACCTTCTCACTGAAGATGTGACCTTCTCACTGAAGTGGTACCTATTTATCTACTTGCACTTTTACATGCTTTTGAACTGCTAGGCTGGCAGAAGCTGGGACTAGTGACAGGAGCTCACTCCATCACGTGGCACTTGGGCCTCGACCTGCCAATATTGCAATTCTCAGTCAGCATTGTCTATAATAATAACTTTCTGTATTAACAAACAAATAATGAAAAATATTTCCAGAAATAATTGGTTCCTAGCAGAGTATTTCCTTACTGGTTTACCTTTGTACCTTCTTTTTACCCTTGCATCTTTTTATTGTTTTGTAGCCAAAAACGTGATACATAAAGAAGGGGTTCAAATTCTCATCCTACTGTTTTGGGAGTCTCAGGTTGCTGCCACACTACAAAATTAATGCAGTTTGATACTACGTTAACTGTCATGGGTTCATGTGGTGTTTAAAAGATAATATAGGTGCAAGGTATACCTCTCTGCTACCACTGGAAAAAATCGTCTCTTTTTTAACTCCCTGCTTCACCTCCTTTGGCAAAAGAACCCAGCAAACTTTGCATTTCTTCTACACTCTAACCTAGACAGAGATTATACACCATTTTAAAATGCAACAGTAATCTCTAAAGGCAAATAACCTGTTATGTGTGTACAGATATACAGACATAAACAAACACATAATAATTTCTTACTTGTTTCTTCCTTGGTTGTAATACTATCAGAAAGTAAAGATGCATTTTCCAGGATGTTCATCACTGTAGTGGATCTTCCTTTTTCCCACTGTCGTCTCTGTGGTTTTTGTAAATCAGCTTCTGGGGAGATGTTATAATGATATGTTTCATGCACGTAGGCCTTCAACAATTTCTTTACTCTGTACTCCATCATGGATCTGTCTTATGCACATGTACAGTTCACCCTCCATATCCACGGATTCTTTAGCCACAGATTCAACCATCCATGGCTTGAAAATATTCAAAAGAAATATTAATTCCAAACAGCAAACCTTGATTTTGCCATTTTATATAAGGGACACCATTTTACTATCCATTGTATTTTATGGGATTTGAGCATCCATGGATTTTGGTATCCACAGGGGTTCCTGAAACCAAACTCCAGTGGATTCCAAGGACTCGTTGTACTCAAAAGTAAATATCTCTTAAGTTTAATAGGGTTTCTCCCAGATGTGTATACAATTGCAGCTTTAAAGAAGCAATTCGTAGATCACATGCACTCATGGAAGCCCCGAAAATGACTTCATCAGAAGTAGCCTCAATGGACAAATCACTTCATAATTCTAAATATATTTTACCTTTTTTATCCACAGCTGTTTTCTCTGATCCCATTTCACAGGAACCCTTGGAAACAGCTACTGCTTCTGGATAGCTATTCTTATTCCTGATGTATTTTCCCTCCTCCTTTAAAATGTTTAGGAACAGTATTAATAATCATTATTGAACAAAAATGTAACGTAACAAAACATATAAAGTCTAGCTACTTTTGTGTTGCTATGCTTTAATCAGTGAGCGAATATTTTTGACAAATTTGTGAATTACAACTTGTGTGCCTTCAAGTTGTTTCCAACTTATGGCAAACCTAAGGCGAACCTATCACAGGAATTTCTTTGCAATATTTGTTCAGCAGGGGTTTGCTTTTGCCTTTTTCAGAGGTTCAGAGGGTGTGACTTGCCCAAAGTTACCCAATGGATTTCCATGGAAGAGTAGGGATTCGAACCCTAGTCTCCAGAGCTGTGCTCCAACACTCAAACCACTACACCACACTGGCTTGTAAGTTACAACTATCCTGTATTTATATTTAAAGCTGCAAAGCACACGAAAGAATCTCAGGGCCTCGGCAGACGGCTAATACAGCCGTCTTGGAGGCAGGGAAGAGGAGGGGCAGCCGCATGCTCGGCGCCCCTTCTTCTCCCCGAGTTTGTCCTCGGAGCTGCCGGCCCTCCGCATGGCTGGCGCTCCGAGGGCAACCTCCCGCCACAGCGTCCGGACACGCTGCGGTGGAAAAGTCAGCAAAAGTGCAGCACAAGCTTTTGCAGCGCACTTTCGCTGACTTGTGAAAGGAGCGCTATTTTAGCGCTCCTTTCAGGGACGGCGAAGGTGCGCTGCAGGATCGAGGCGTGGGGATGCCTCGGTCCTGCGGCGCACCTTCCCAGGGCGGCCCCGTGCCACCAGTCTGCTTAGGCCCTCAGTTTCTGGGACTATATCTGAACCTCTTGGTGTTATTCACATAAAGAATGGAAAACACAATGTGTACATCACAGTAAATATTCAAAAGACTGATCTTATTAATAATCACAAGGCAATAATATTCATTTTATCTGACAGGTATCCCAAAACAATTACACCCTAAAACACTCTTGTCCATGACATTTACTGATCTACTGACATAGGATCACTGTCAATATTCACCACTATAATTCCAAGACTAAAGGATTGCTATTAAAATTATAACCAGGTAGGCATTTTTAAAATATCTTGCATCCATATGGATACTTCTCAGTGTCATATGCATGGGGAGGAAACTGAAAACTTAGGTGAGAACTAGAAAACTTTGAAACATTTATGGAAATATGAATTAAAGACTCAAAGAAGTAAATACAAGTCTGTTTTTTTGGTATTTTTGATTTCTAGTCTATATGTTAATATTTTGGTTCTTTGTGAATGATTTTCATACAGTGAAACCTTGGTATCTGTGGACTTGCCATCCATGGATTTGAGCATCCATAGACGGCAAGCCCTCGTTGTCCCCAATGGCAGTGTGTGTACGCAGCTGTGCCACCATTAGGAACAACTGGACTGACCTCCCTCCCCCTCCGAGGCTTCTTCCCCGGGCTTGGCTTCAGGAGCGGTTTGGAGGTGGAGGCTGGAGCCCCATCAGTCAGAGGGAGCCGGAGCTGGGTCTTGGGTCTCAGAGCCCCCTCTCCAGGCCCAACAGCCAAGACAGAACCTCTAGGCTCTGAGACCCAAGCCCCATCCTCAGGCCCAGCCCCCTCCGGCCTACGGGACTCCAGCCTCTGCCTCTGAACCACCTTTGAAGCCAAGCTTGGGGAAGAAGCCTTGGAGGGATAGAAGGAAGGAAGAGAGAGAAAGAACGGAAGGGAGGGAGGGCTTCAGTTCATTTGTCCCTAGTAGTGGCACAGCCATGTGGCTGCACTGCCATTAGGGTCAATGGGACTTGAGATTCCGTGGATTTTGGTATCCACGGGGTTTGTGTGTCCGGAATGGGTCCCCAGCGGGTACCGAGGGCCAACTGTACTTGTATTTAAATATTTCAGGATTTTCATTTCACAAATAAATATAACTTAAGTGGAATTTGCTATTTATTAGTTTCAAGAATATGATGTACCAATCAAATTTGTTAACTATCATTATGACGTGAAAATCAGAGGTGGCTATATGAAACTTATACTGAAATCTGTTCTGAATTTTTTGTTACAAAGGTTTATATCCAACAGTGTCCCATTCACCAGTAGCAGAACAGATTCCTGTTTCACCTATCTTGGCTGCTCCCCATCACATACCTCAAATCTGCTCCAAAGGACTGGGAAACCCTTGAGAGCATATCTGGAGACGGAGTACAATCAAAGAGGATGGAACCATATATGTTACATTGATTTCTAGTTGTGATTTATTCTAAAAATATTCCATACACTTAATAGAAATTCTACATTTGAACAAATGATACTGGATGGAACCATATATGTTACATTGATTTCTAGTTGTGGTTTATTCTAAAAATATTCCATACACTTAGTAGAAATTCTACATTTGAACAAACATTAGAGTTCTCATTATGCAAATCAATTTAAAACATGCTGGCTTACTACCATTTTTAAGGCATTGAACTTTATGGCCAGAAAGTAAAGAAATTATCAAAAGTAGGCAAATACCTCTTCTGAAGAAAAATTTCTTGCACGCTTTGCCAGATATTTTCTTGCAAGAATTGTGCTAGCGGACGGACGGTTCTTGGGATTCTTCCTGAACATTTGTTTTATCAAATACTGAAGTTCATACGTATAATGTGATGGAAGTGGATTGTAGTATCCTTTACATATCTTAAGTATAAGATTCTTCCAGCTATTGGCCTGAAACTAAATTGAACAAATATAGAAAGAAAGATTACTTACTACAGGTAGTAGAGATATTTTTCATTTTTAAAATGCCTAAAAGATCTAGGCATTGTACAAAAAATAATTAATGCGATCTTTACACCAATGCATGCAAATGAACTAGGAGCATGCATAACACTGGAGGTGGGAAACCTCTCATCAGCAATGTCTGTTGCTCATCCTGCCACCCCACCCCATCCCATCATCTGCTCCCCATTTAACTATTAGAATTCTTAAAAGCTGTTTTAGAGAACATAATTGTGTGCAGTGACATCTCTTGGTGCAAGGGGATTACAGTCGGGGATCAAAAGGTTAGCTCTCCTTGCATATTATATTCCTCTCAATCTTTCTACGTGGCAATTCAGATTTAAATAAAAGTTCCAATGGCACTAACAGAAGGTTTTCTTCTTTTTAAAGCCTAATTGCTGTATGGGGCAATACTGGATGGATCACAGCTGGGAATGGACAAATCTGTCCCATCCCTGTTCACTCCCACTTCCATGACCCACTCCCATGAAAACTGTTTCCAATTGGTTGTTAGGATTTAAAAAAAACTTTTATAGCTGACAGTGGGAGTATCTCCAGATTTCCCAAGAAGAAATGCAACTGTGTGTGCACTGAGGGTCCTTCCTTCCCTCTGTTTGGCATTAACCAAGCAACCTAGAACTCGTCAAAAATACAATACTGTTGTAAGAGCAAATGCATATAGTATTGTTCTTTGGGGCAGCAATACACTGTTCTGAAGAGAACGGTTTGCAATAATGAAGCTTCTTCACACTAATGTCCCTGGATGCACATGCTGCAGCAGCTGTGCCACAGTGTTTTTTACATATTACATAATGACAAATGAGTCATAGCCTCTGGATATGAACATAATATAGAAACTGGCCCTGAATCAGTTCTTTGAAGTAAAAAATGGGGGGGGGGGGAAAGAAGGTACTTACTGGATGTTTAAGAGTGCAGAGCTCATATAAAATGCAACCCAGAGACCATATATCACTGAAAAGACAGGTTTAAAATGTGACTTAGCTTAACACTATAGCATACTGTCCACTTTGCTACAAATAAAATATCTTGTGAGTAGCAAAATAATGACAGTAAAAAAAGAACTTTATATATTATTATACATACATTATATATGCAGTTGGGTAAGTTAAATGGCTTGCATCATACAAATCAGGATGGTCAGATTGTATTCCAGGTTCTGAAAGCATCACTGACAGTATTGTGCAGTTATAGAGTTTTATGTTGGGAATCACAAACAAGGATTGGATTATGATAATTAACAAGCATTAGAAAAATGAAAGTCAGGGAGTTATAGCTGTGCACATAACTCCTAAAGTGCATTTCCTAACATCCACTAAACCAGAGGTGGGAATCATGCATTGCTACAGATATTGTTGGACTCCTAGCAGCCGCAGCCAGAATAGACAATGGTAAGGAATGGTGGAAGTTGCAATTCAACAACATCTGGAAAGTCACACATTTTCTACCCCTGCATTAAAGACCAACTAGCCAAATGGAGAAAGTAGGTGCAGTGCAGTAAAATAACAGGAGTCAGATTCAGAGAACTGTTAACGTAGTACGATGAATGCCATATGAAAGTTAAATTGATAGGTCCTTGAACCCAAAATGCTGCATGGCTAACTTTTGAGATTAGGGGGACAATTGATGTGATCACCAAAGCACCCAATATAAAACTTACAGTGCAAATTTTTTTTAAACCAGGGGTGTTGTATGGTTATTTAAAATGCAGTAGAATCAAGGGAAAAGGATTGAACTCCCACTCAGTCACCAGAAACTGATTTTTAATTATTTGTTGTTTCCATTTTGGTATGGCTATTTTTAGAGAACCAGTGTGGTAGAGTGGTTTAGGTGTTGGACTATGATTCTGGAAGACCAGGGTTCAAATCCCCACTTGGCTGTTGAAACCTACTGGGTGACCTTGTGGAAGACACACTCTCGCAACCTCAGAAGAAGACAAAGGCAAACCCCTTCTGAATAAATCTTGCCAGACAAACCCTGTGACAGATTTGCCATAGGTGATTACTGCACTTAAAATAATGTGACTTAGCCCTGACAGGATACAGTCACATTTCGGGATATAAACTGGTATTAACACATGTAAAATTGCCGCCGCTACTGCCGGGTAACTGTAACTTGGGTTCCAGCCATACTTAGCCGGCTGGTTTTCCAAAATGGGTATCATTCCAAAATGATACCTGTATTTGCCATTTTGGAAAACCAGCCAGCTAAGCACAGCTGGGACCCAGGCTGCAGCCAGGTAATATTTGCCTGGCAGCAGCGGCAACTATTTTACATGTAATAATACCAGCTTATATCCCAAAATGCGACTGTATGCCATCAGGGATAAGTCACATTATTTTAAGCGCAATAATCTCCTTACCATTGACACAAGTCAGAAATGACTCAAAGGCACATAACAACAATGGTTATTTCTAGTTTCAAGACCCTCACCTTGAAAAATTATTTTTAGAAAGTGATTTCAGATGAGAAAGGAAGGTTCAGTCCATATTACACTTATTCCCCCCCCCCCCCATCATTTCATAGGAATGTAGATGCAGAATAAATTCTGCACACAGATCAGGTACTTTAATGTCTATGTTAATCCTCATGGGAATTTCAAAATCAATTTTGAATAAGGGTCAGCTGTTCAAAAAAAAATATCAACATTGCCACTGAGTGAGTGTTAAGTCCTCTGCATGCACCTAAGTAACTATTTATATCTCTCCCACTACTGACAATAAATTTACCTCTATACCAGGGGTGGGCATCTGCAGAGCAGGCAGTGGGCATTGTTTTGCCTCTACATGTGGCTGGAAGTGATGGCATTTCACTTCCAGTTTTGTTCTTGGTCATTTCAGCCATTTTATTTATTTTTTTCATTTTGGGTTTTCAAAAAGGTTTTGGAACATGGCAAGGCAAAACTGTTGTGTTTTGGGGCATGGGGGGAATAGAAAAACAAACAAACAAACAAACAAACAATTTAGATCTATGGGATTCAGGGGCCATAGTTTGCCCACATCCACTATACATTATTCAAGAAATTGGCTGGTAACACAATGACAACTTGTACTTATATTCCTAGTAATGACTGGTTTAAATTTTGTCCAGATTGGCAGCGACTGATTTTTTCATTATTTATCTAATGCCACACAAGAATAAAGTAAATGCTTTTCCTAGTTCAGCATAACCCTTACCTTTTATTGTTGTAGGGCATGTTCTCCCATATTTCTGGAGGCACGTAATAAGGAGTTCCCACGTAGGAACAAGCGTATGCTGTTGGGCTTGCCCCAAAACAAATACAGGTATCATTAAAAACAGCAGACCAGTATTTCTAAAATAGCTAACAAGTTCTTTTAAAAATTTATCAGTAAAAAGCATCTAGTTCCCCAAATGGTATTTACTTGCCTAGTGAGAAGAAGCGCTGATCCAAAGTCCCCCAGTTTTACTTTTCCATTTTGTGTGAGAAATATGTTCTGGATTACACAGTAAGAACAGTTCATACAAACAGGAAAAAAAGTTAAAGCCGCATGTTAACCTTTGCATTAACTGTTATATAGGCAGCATTCCCATCTTGTGTCTCACTAAAGGTAGATGTTACTACACCATGTTTAGTTCAATCATCAGAATGCATTAGCCATTAACAAGTAGGCATCCCTAATAGTTACTTTTTTGTTTTACACAGAAAATGTATTATGTCCCAATGTTCATCAGTGGAAATTTCCCACTTTATAAACCTGAGGTAATGTTGCCTGGACAGCCAGGGGCAGCTAATGCACACCACACACACACTTTCTTCCCCATCCATATCCTGATCCTAGATGTATGGGAGGAGAGAGTTTTTTGCCTCATCCTTCCTTACTGCAGTCTTGATCCATGGCACTGAGGTATGGGTGAGATTAAAATCTTCTCTCCATCCCCAGAAATTCTGTTTCTGCTGTTTAGAGCCTAATTCTGCTAAAAAGCATGGGCACGCAGGGTTGATGGTCTTTACACATTCTTTGTGGTGGTGTCAAAAACTGCGGTGTGGAGAGTGGAACTGGAAGTGGGGCAGGGTACCCACGGCAGCTACACAGACAGTCTCTGAGTGCTACTTACAGATTGTGGATTGCCCACCTTTGCTTAAATGGAAATCTCTCAAGTCAATCAGGGGCATGTTTCTATTTTACAAAGTTATAGTGCCACTGGAGTGGAATTACAATCACATAATGTACATAAAATATTACATGGCAATCCTCTGACTGACTGTGGGGATCCTTAGAATTGAGCAATCCCAGTATATGAACTGGGTTTTTTTAGGAAGAACAACAAAATAGAAATAGTTGAAAGAGATATGTAAAGAAAAACAAAACAAAACAAAACAGAATTTTACAAAGGAACTAGCCTTAGGATTATCAATTTTTGGTGTCTTTAGGAAAGGACTGACAGTTCTCTTGTAGTAAAAGTCTGTAAATATCTATTTCATTTACCTTGGATTTGATATCCCTGTGCAATACACGTTTGTCATGAATGTATTTCACACCAAGGCATATCTGTGTAAACCAATCTAGTATCTGTGGTGAAGAAATGAAGAGATATGGTACATGGAATTATACTTTAATTGTACTTTACTTATACATTTTACGTGGGGGGGGGAATAAAGGTAACAGTAGGCAGCTGCAGGCCAAAGCTGTTGCTTTAGTGGAAAGCCCAATTGCCAGCTAAAACTTCTAAAAATGGAGGTAGAGAGCTACTGCTTCCTGGTAAACTTGAGCAACAGCTGGGTTTGGGGTGGGGAAGGCTACCAAGGAAGTGATGGGGAGGTTTGTGGAATAATTTTGAGAGGTCTGGTAAGATGATGGTGGGGAAAGAGGCTGCTAAGAAGGTCTGTTGAGCAACCAGTGCTGGGCTGGAGAGAACTGAAGGGTGAATGCATTGGTGGTGGTAAGAGGAGCTGCTGGGCAACTTTAGTAGGCCTGGGAAAGGTAGCAGGGCAACAATGGCAGGTGTGTTAAATTGCTGTTGTTGTGTCCCTTTGTTTCCGACTTATGGTGACCCTATCATGGGGTTTTCTTGACAAGATTTGTTCAGAGGGGATTTGCCTTTGCCTTCTGAGGCTGTGAGTGAGTATCTTGCCTAAGATCAACCTGAACCATGGTCTCCAGAGGTTAGAACGTCACTGTAAATGAGTGGGGCAACAGCTGTAGTAGCAAAAGCAGGGAAACTCACGTGGTGGGTGGGGTGGGATGGGATAGGATAGGATGGGAAGGGAAGAGACCCATGTAAGGCATCAGCCCTGATGAGTTCAGGAAATACCCCAATATACCACGTGCTGCCCAAATGCTTAAAAACAAATACCCCAAACACACTCAGTTATAAGGTATTATGTACATACTGTATCTTCTGGAAACAACTTTCCCTTCTGAAGTTTAATCTTTTGCATCAGATCTCCACCATCACAGTATTCCATCACAATATACAGATGTCCATCATCTAATGTTTAGAGAATTTAAGAATATTTCTATAGATTATGCAAAATGTATTACTATTATTTAGGCAGCACAAATAGTGTATCTTTTTTAAAAAAGAAACAAAAAATGAATTCTACAAATGGAATTATGTAAATAAAGCAGGTTATTTTAAATACCTATACTTACCTTCAAATGATTCTGTAAATTTGACAATATTTGGATGTTTCATTTTAGCTAAAAGAATGGATTCATTCCAGGACTTTTCTGTATCAACGATAGACTGGAAACAGTAAAAAATAGAGCTACTCAGTAAAATAAGTACAATACAGGGGTTTTTTTTGACAAAATTGTTTATATCAGACTCTTAATGAAAGCATAAAACTGTCACGTCTAAAGCTGTGGTCCTTATCGTATAAACGTAGAAGCAAGTACCCCTGATATCACTGGGACTTGCTTCCAAATACTGTGAGTCTAGACACCAGATTGTTAAACGGGTATCTGAACAGACACTCCTCCACTAAAATCATTACAAAATAATTCTCAATTATTGCCTGCATTAATGGTTGCCTTGTAAAAAAGTTCCTACCTGGAGGGCTTTCATCAATTGACATATATTAAAGGTGTCGCCTATTAATTTATAATAAGTTATCTACACATGGCGAAAGGAACCCCAGTAAACCTTGTGTTTACTGTTGAAAATTGTTGCTCCTCAACCTGTGTTCCACTTATGGTTCCCCCTATGGTTTGTATGAAATTATAGGGAGAAGCCTTAAGATAGACCATCAGAATTACATGAAATTCTCTCAAGGCTTGTACATGTCTGTTGTATGCAAATTAACATTTTAAAACACAGTATGCCTTTTTATGGCTGGAAGAAAGGATCTATGAATATATGAATTAACAAAAATTTATGTCAAGACCAATATATATATATTTAGTATTTAACAGTGAGCTGCAACATTTTTGGATCCAGAAAAATTTGGGAGAAGTGCTATTGGTTGCTTTTTAACCACCCTTGTATATGTAACATTGTTTGTTATTGCTGTGTGCCTTCAAGTCATTTCTGACTTATTGCGATCCTAAGGCAACCCTATCACTTAGTTTTCTAGAGCTGAGTGTGTGTGACTTAAGTGAAATCACAGCACTACACTTTTTTTTTTTTGGTAACTACCACATAAACAGAAACTGCATGTAAGTTATACAAGACTGGATGTGTGTACCCTCCCAAAATTTGAAGGTTAATATAAATATGCCAGTATATCTTGGCAGTTGGTTGTAGTGGTAGTATTTTTAAAGTAGCAATGAAGCAGCAAACAGTTCTTTGTAGTGTTACAATGGAGGCACAACACTGAGATTATGCACAGCACATGATTTTGGGAATATCTTTCTGGTATTCCAGCAGAATCACTTGGTAGCATAATATTTTAGGCTTGTGTATGTGGAAAACAGTACAGAGAACATGCCAGTTCACACTATGGGCAGTGGTATTTCCCCATGGATAATTTTTGAAAGCCTCAGGGTGATGCAAGAACTAGTCCTCCATGGCAAGGGGTTGGACTGGACCCCTTGCTATGATTCTATGAAAGTCACACAAAGAGTTTCCATGGCTAAACGAGGATTCAAACCCTGCTCTCCAGAGTTGTAGTCCAACACTCAAACCTCTACACCATGCTGGCTCTCATTACAGAGCAAGATATGTACCGTATTTTCCAACGTATAAGACGACTGGGCGTATAAGATGACCCCCCACTTTTCCAGTTAAAATATAGAGTTTGGAAAGAATATGACTTCCAAAACTGTTGTTGTTGCTATGCACCTTCAAGTCATTTCCAACTGATGATGACACTAAGGCAAACCTATCATGAACCTCCTTATACCCGGCGTATAAGACGACCCCCCCACTTTAACCCCAGATTTTGCAGGTTAAAAAAGTAGTCTTATACGCCAGAAAATAAGGTATTTGAGCTGCAACAGCTCAACAATGAGCCTGGGAAGTACTGAACAGACAGCTGTAGTGTAGTTCCACATGTGAAATCACTGTGCTACGCTGTGCCATACAGGATCTTGGACTCTCTATGAAATGTTTCATTTCTGAAGAAGTTGTCGGCCACTGTGCATATGACACTGGATTTTTCCACACAGAGAATGTCATCTTGTATAACATCAATTTAAACTTTTCTTGCAAGGATCAAACACATAGGTTTTTAGCAATGACTAGGAATTTATTTTTAGGCTTTCAAAATATGTGGATAGCTAATGGTTACCTTTGGAAGTCTTATTTCTTTCATTGCATATTTCTGGCTTCTGTTTCTATGATGGACCAAAAGAACTCTCCCGTATGATCCTTCTCCAAGTACCTTTAGCACACTGTATTTTTCCATGGTTATCAAACTGCTTTACTGTTTGCAGGGATCTCTCCAAAATTGAGTAGGCTGGACTTTGTTACTTCCCAGAATTTCCTAATTCAGAGTAGCAGAACAGCAACAAACTTAGTCATATGACACTGGACAGCTCCTCTTGAAGCAAACCTCACCTCCCCCCACCACTCCTTATTAAAATCTCTCTCCTTCCAAACAGTGCTGTCTCTAGGGTTGGTGTCACTCATGGCGTCACACACCCCCATTGACCTCCTCCTCCCATTTCACACCATACATAATCCTTAGAAATGCTTTTTTTGCACTAATGTTGCTTGTAAATTGTAATTCCCATATGCCACTGAATGTAATGTTAATAGTTGTGACATAAACAGCTAGCAAAATTAAACTTATACCTCCAAATTAAAAAATCATATGCACAACCTAAATGTATTTACATATACAGTGGTACCTCTACTTACGAAATTAATCCGTTCCACAGCCCATTTCGTAAGTAGAAAATTTCGTAAGTAGAGGTACATTTATAATTGAAAAGGCCTAATCCATTCTGCAGCGAGGCCGGGGCCGGGGCCGTTCTACAGCGCGTCCCTTTAACCCCGGCCTCACTTTTCTATGGGCTTGGCCT
>CM034701.1:232730395-232742345 GCA_020142125.1 Phrynosoma platyrhinos | reverse complement strand
CTCCTCTGCAGCCAGTATGGAAAACAAAATGAGTTGGTGGAGAAACAAATTACCCTTGTTCCCTTTTTGCTGCTCAACTCCACGTTAGCTTGGAATCTTTTTACTAGACTGTTTTTTATTCATAAAAGAGGCCTGCGACTTTTGAGTTTTCTCCCTCCATTGCAAGTTTTAGTTGCCTAGAGGAAAAGCCATGCATTCACCTAGCTAGAATTATTGGTTACCAGTGCCAAGCAGGCAAGTAGCTGGGAAAATATAAAATATCAAACTGAGATTGGGAAGTAAGGAGATAAAGATGCTTAAAGCAACCAAGGTTGAAGAGAAATAGAATTTCTATTAATAGAATTATTAATACACTGAAGTGAACCAGATCTTAGATTTTTCTGTAACATCATGTATGTATTTATAAATACACCCAAAGTATGATATATAATTTAAAAAAAAAACATTCTCAGCCTTGATAACAAAGTCTAATCATCTTAAGGTGGAAACTCTTATTCTTACCCTCAGATTTCCTTAGACTTGTTGTAGCCTTCATAACATCGGCTAAGGCATGACGTAACTCATTCTTTGGCTGGAAGAAATATCTCTTGGTTAGTATCTGATTAGGTTAATTGCAATTAGCCAATGTGTTGATCAGAGTGCTGGACTAGGACTTGGTAAACACAAGTTCAAATCTCTACTTGAGAGTGAAGCTCGCTGGATCACCCTGGGACAGTCACCATCCGACAAGGTTGTTACAAAGATAAAACTGGGGGAAGAGAGACATATGATTACAAAGAAGGGGGGGGGGAGAAAAGGGGGAAGGGGGAGTACATGAGCATGGGATAGGTATATACATTAATACACTCATCCCTCCACATTTGCGGCTTGACTTTTGCAGATTTGATTATTCACAGATTTGATTAATATGTTCTCTCTAGGAATATCTAGGTCCTCCAGCACAACTCTATGGTCAACTTTAACTAAAAGTTGCACTGCAGGACCTAGAGCTTCCTAGAGAGAACACTCCATTAGGCATTTGTAGCTCCTCCAGCACAATTCTGTGGTCACTGTCTGGCAGATGTTGACCACAGAGATGCACTTGAGGACCTAGAGATGCCTAGAGAGGTGTTCTCTCAGGTAAGAACATAGTGTTTTTGTTATTTGCAGTTTTCCCACATTCACGGGAGTCCTCTGCCCTAAACCCCAGCAAACGTGAAGGGAGAAGTGTATAAGATTACCAGATTTCCAAAAAGCACATTTTCTTCTTGGAAGTTTGGGTCTGTAAAATACGTTCTTGATTAGTTAAAGCATGAAATCCTCTGACCATTGAATATGGGAACATTGACCATAGGAAAATGTTTACCTTTCTGGCCTTGGAGTACAAGTCTTTTAGCAACTATAAAAGCACGCAGGATCGAACCATCTTGACCATTATTTAAATTCCATGTCTTGTTAACTTACATTTAAATATAAATTCCTCCTATTTTCCTGTCAAAGCCAAATATATTAGAAACTATACTGCATTTAAGAGTTTGTACCTGTGCTCCTGCCAGAATGGCACTTTCATAAATACCAAGGACCTTTTCAGTAGAACGGAACTGTTCAAGGCGCATCTGGCATACCCAATACTTGGCAAGCTTCTTTGCATCTGGAACTTGCAATATGAGCTTTTCCAAAGTGGAATGCACTGCTTCTCCAGGATAACCCTGACAAGAGTTATACAACAGTATGGATTTTATTGAACATGAACAAGAAAGCCAATTTTGTAAAAGTTGATATTTGATACATGAGCTGGGAGCCCAGGCAACCAAGTGACAGTAGAGAATCTCCAAACAGATACAGGTTAACTGACAAATGGCAAAGAACGTTCAGTCCCTCAGCATAAAGCAAGGGTGGGTGAAGTGTGCTTTGCAGGCTGCATATGGAAGCCAAATGTGGCTTCTGAAGTCCCCCAAAGCCTCCAAGATTAATTTTCTTTTTTTAAAAAACTGGGCCAATTTTCAGGTAATTTTTTTGCTTCCCAAAAGTGCCTGAACCACAGTGGTTTGCTTCTCCTGGCCCTCCAAAGATCCCCAAAACACAAAATGTAAAAAGAACCAGCCAAATAGTTGAGCAGGTATGACAAAATTTACCAGTATGGCTTGCTGGGTGGGAGCAGAATAGAAAAAAATGAGCATCATCCCCATGCAGAGGTATCAACCTTGCTCTAAAGAGATGAGGTGAGGAATCATATCTGCTTTAATAAATGTCCAGAGAGTATAGTCAGGTTATATGTTCATAGAGCCAAATGTTACAGTCTAAAGGTAAATGTTCAAGGAGTATTGTCCTGAGACTGTGACATGCTGTTGCTTCCCATAGTCTTAAACATTTGACATACAGAGACATAATCATGATTATGTCTCTGTATGTCATATGTTTAAGACTATGACCCAACCTCTCACCTTCTCAATTAAAGACTATGGCCCAAATTGGCCCAACCTCTCACCTTCTCAATTAAAGACAAACATTCTGCAAGTGTATTATTGACTCCATCACTGAAAAGTCCTTGCTCATCTTCCTCTGCTATGGCAGCCCAAAAGGACTTAGCTGGTTCTTTTGCAGTTTGCCCAATTGTTTCTATTTCAGGCTGAGTATTAGCAGATATTGGAGCAGGTGGCTTCTTGACCCCTTTCCATGACTGCCATTCAGCTAGCTGAGATCTGTAAGTAAGTGTATTGAGACAGTTATCAAACCTTTCCTTTGCTCCACAACAGCAGCAAATCATTTAACAGACCACACTGATGTACTCCAACTAAATGCATAAGCATGGTTAGAGGCAAATAGGGATACTCAAGAGCCAATACACAATGTCTTCCATTCCAACTTGCTCCAACTGCAAGAGGTAACCATGGTGTTCTCTCTCCTCCAGTGTTAACATTAAAGTTAGAAAATTCATTTCAAATTATGCACAATAACAGTTAGCAGAAATACCAGTACAGACATAATGAATCATGGCTCTGAATCCATAAGAAGTGCCTCCACAGGTTGGGGGAGAAAGAAGCACATGAGATTACAATGCATTCACAATATCTTAACCATAGTTCTGCAGACAGCATTGTATCTGTACTAGGCCAGCGTGAAAGGAGAAAATCATGAATTCTTTAAAGATGAGTCAGGATTTCAGAAGGGTTTGCAGAGCAAGAGTCAAGAACAGCAGTTAGGAAATTTGCCCCAATAATAGTGAACAGATTAATATCTCACTGTGCTTATTGCAAGGGCCCTTCTGCCTACATTCAAATATTTCATATGTATTTTTAAACATTCTTTAGTTCACATGCCAGACATTCAACAAAATATGTCAGTGCTATCCACATATTATTGTTTTCATTACCTTCTCACATCTGAAGATCTTGCCAGAAGACTATTTCTGTTGTCAAACGATTTTGAAGCTGATAAGGTACTACGATGTTCAGAAAGAGGTCCTGCTAAACTTTCTCTTACAGCTTTGGATACACTAAGTTTCTTTGTTCTATGTGCAGAATTGTTAGCATTGGGTGGAACAGCCTTTAACACTGGTTTCAAATTTCTGACAGGGTTTAGTTGGGCTCCCCCTTTATGCACTAATGCACTACTGACAGATTGTTTCTCATGAGACAAAATGGGCTTGGGATGGCTGACAGACACTCTCACTGCAGGCCTGCTTTGGAGGAGGGTTACACTTTCAGGCTTAGAAGCTCCTGCTGTGTTGGTAATCCTGGGGTCCCTAGTACATTTACTACTGTCTGTGGATCCAGTTCTCACCACTGACTTAGGTGGAACAGCCAAGGAATTCCTGTTACCCTCATTTTCTTGAATTTTTCTGAACGAGTTTATCTTAGATGACACTATCCTACCACGATATGAACCAAGGACACGTTTCTCTGAGAGGCATGCACCAGAACTGGGGGTAGTTGTTTTCAGCTGTTTCTCCTTTGCATTTCTATTGAGTAAGAATGTTTTACTGAATGAGATGCCCTTGTTTTTGTTTTCAGTAGGGTCAGAAACTGCTGTAGTACTAGATGGAGAATTACAATTTGTAGCTGTACCAATTTGCTTTAGTACAGTGGGAGATTTTAAGGCCTTTGGAGAAACTATATTTTCCCCCAGAGTGCTGTTTATCCTGTTCCACATAGATCCATTGACATTTTCTTTGTCTTCCTGAAAAATTAAATAAAACACAAAATGACAACATATAAATGTATCTAGCTTACTGAACTAACACAACATAGCTAAAAGGATTTCTCACTTATAGTATATGCAAAGCGGATAAAGCATTATTTCATCACAATTTCCCCATATTCTGAAACTTTTATGGAAGATTAGTATGTTTTAAACACAGGATATGAATGGCTGGAAATTAGAAAACACATAACAGGAGGGTTTCACAAAAAACACAGGAAGGATAGCAGGGAGAAACTGACAATGTAATGAACTATATCACAACAGTGTACCAAAGGAATAAAAAGCGCTGTGGTTCTATTCCTTTGGTACACCATTGTGATGCAGTTCATTACATTGTCACTTTCTCCTTGCTATTCTTTCTGTGGAAACTAGAAAAGCCAGACAATTGGGCAAAAATTAGGCATTGATTCACTGCATTTCCTTCTATACTTTTTTTCATGTGTAGGATGTGGGGGCCTGGAAAAATCCATCCTTTCCAAGGACTGTTTTTGCTTTCATTAAAAAAAAATGAAAACTTATTATGAACATTCTCAAATGAAGAATGAAAAAGTTAAGGTACTCTGCTCTTTTGTAGCACCTGATGCCAGAGAGGAAATTTTCAAATGCTGCAGAGTAAAAAACATCTTCAGACATGCCAAACCCCTTTCTCTTGCAACACAGGTCCCAAACATACTGCAGAACCAATCCAGTCTGAGACTGCTTTAACTGCCCTGGCTCAATGCTAGGGAATTCTGGGAACTGTAGTTTTGTGAGACATTTAGCATTGTCAGAGAGCTGTGTACTGCCAGCACTGCAGCCACAAGGTTGTAAGCTTGATACCAGGGCACCAAAGTTATCTCAGCCTTCCATCCTTTCATAGGTCGCTAAAATGAGTACCCAGCTTGTTAGGGGCAATTGCCTTACAGATCGTAAACCGCGCCTTAGACAGTGCCACATTCACTGATAAGCAGTATAAAAATGTAAACACTAAATGCTGTTGCTGTGGTCCCACAATAAACTACAGTTCCCAGTATTCCCTAGCACTGAGCAGGGCAGTTAAAGTGGCTGTCTCAAACTGGATTATTTTTGCAGTCTGTCTTTGACCAATGTCACAAGGCTTCTGCACCAGCTCCTCTTGCTTCTTGCCTACTTCACATTGCTCAGTACTCCACAATATCTGAAAAAACTGGCACCACCGCAAAGAATAAATGCATACATACAAACTAATATATGAAAGGATAGAGTTTTGTTTGGGAAAACTCATATTTAGAAATCAATGAAGATGTGAAATCTAAGAACTCCTTAGATCCAGAATGGTCCAATAGGCCAAAAGACATGGAAGAAGTGACCTCAAGCCCTTCCCCTCTCTTGAAACCTTGTTCTGACATGTGCTTGTCACAATTCTGAAATGCACTTGTACTTCTTCAGTGAAATCCTTATGATCACACTGGATGGCAAGGGATGCACCTAGGAAAAATGCATTATCTCTAACCCACCAACTCAAGGAAACAGCAGGTTCTCCCACCTCATGCTTGTGTTCTGAGTTGGTATGCCAAGAATTTAGCAGTTTGTAGCTCTATTTGCAACAAAACTGAAAACATTTAAAATAAATTTAGTTGCTAAAAAGATAGCCAATGTAAATTTTAAAAATTAAACAGCCGGTTTAATATTGTGAGAAAACTGTTATACATAAAATATTTTATGATCCTAGAGTTACATAATGACTTTAGATCTATAAAGAGTATTTAAAAAACCAGAACTGCAATTTTTTTGTATAGCTTTTGATATTTTTTCGGGCGAAAGACTCTTTCCATCTCAAAAATTCCAGAAATTTTATATTGTACAAAATATGAGAGAAGACAGACCTTGGAAAAACTGAAATAGGCAACAGAAGGCAATAGACACCATAACTATCTTGTCTATTTTGAAAGATTTAAAAAGCTGAAGCATCTTGTCTGAGTTTTCATGTAGAACCCTTGCACACACAATCCCTCATAGACTTTTAACAATATTCCTCACCTGTAAGGAATAATCAAGGTAGAATATTTATAATCTACCGTATTCTGATCTTAAAATACAAGTGGATGAATATAAAACAAAACATATATTTGGACTTACCATTTTATGCTCTACCAATAAAACTGTTGTCCACTTTGACTAACTGTTGAAAAAAAAAGAAAGATGTGTCATATTTATTTATTATTGCATTTTACTTACTGTATATACTCAACTGTAAGTATGTGTAAGTTGAGGACAGATTTTGGAGGCAAAATTATGATTTTGGCATGACCCATGGATAATTTGAAAGTAAAACCTAGCAGCATCTAACAAAGCATGTAAAGGATGAAGAACAGGAATATGATGCCAAAAAACTTACAAAATTCTGGCAGTCATAACGTTCTGTGCTCACACTAAGAGCTGGATTGATGAAAGAGCAGAGGAGGGTCAGATTTTCCAGGACAGATTACACTCTTGACTTTCACCAAGGTATAGTTCCTTTTTTCAAAATAAGAGTTAAATTACTGTACTTACATTGACCTGTGGATAAATCGATTCAGACCTGTGCATGAGTATATACAGTATTTATGCATCCCATTTTTGGCAAAATACTTCCAAAACAATTCTCAATGAAACAAAAATAGAAGGAGCATAAAATCAGCAGCAGCCAAGTAAAACCAATATAGTAAAGTAAAACAGTTGAAATGAAGCCCATCTGAGTGTCATTACCCTGCTTTGGAATATAAAAGTCTTAAGAAGCTAGGCAGGTCTCCCAAAGAAGTAAGTTCCAAAGTTGTTTTTGTTAGCTGTCTTCAAGTCAATCTCAATTCATAGTGACCCTGTGAATGAAATTTCTCCAGGCCCCACTATCTTCTACCTCTCTGATCAGGTCCTGCAGGCTCAGAACTATGGTTTCCCTGATTGAGTCAATTCATCTGACATGTACCCGTATTTTCCGGCGTATAAGACGACCTGCGTATAAGACGACCCCCCATTTTTCCAGTCAAAATATAGAGTTTTAGCACTTCCATCCTCATTATCCTTATATCCGGCGTATAAGACGACCCCCCCCACTTTAGCCACAGATTTTGCAGGTAAAAAAGTAGTCTTATACGCAGGAAAATAAGGCAGTTGTCCTACTGCCCTCTCTACCTTCCCCAGCATCACTGTCTTTTCTAATGAGTGTTGCCTTCTCTTGATGTGGCCAAAGTATGACCACCTCAATTTAGCCATCTTGGTTTCCAGGGAGAGTTCAGGCTTGATTTGCTTGTCTTTTTTGCTGTCCATGGTATCCTCAGCACTCTTCTCCAGCACCACATCTCTAATGAATTAATATTCTTCCTATCTGCTTTCTTCACTGCCCAGCTCTCACATCCATACATCGTAATACAATGGCTTGGATGACTGTAACTTTATTGTTCAGCTGTGTATCTTTAAACTACATAGAAATGGGAAGGGCAGCCATGAAAGAACTAGACAAAATCCTAATCTTCTTCTAATCAATGTTTGATCCAAGGCAATTGGAACAATACAATGAAAAAGCTCCACCATGCATGCCTGGTCAAACACAATTCATATGGAAGAGGAACAGAGCAGAGGTTCTCTGGTTGATCTTTTAGGCACCTTGAAGTGCAGACTATACAGGGCACAGAACACAGTAACTGACCTGCCTCTATTTAATAATAGTAAATAGTATAATATAGTAGCAGTACTATAATACTATCACCACCGCCACCACCTCTTTAGTTATAATAGAGTCTATTATAACTAAAGAGGAAGTGGTGGTGGTAGTAGTATTGTTGTTATTTATTATTATTATTATTATTAGTAGTAGTAGTAGTAGTAGTGTTATTTTTAAAATAATGGATCATCTCTAAGCCCGCCAGACTTCTCAAGGCAATGAACAGATGAAACATTATTTTAAAATGTTTCTTTTTTAAAAAGTTTTATAAAGCAAATTAGAATAAATTTAAATAAAAAATAATTAAAAGTAGAAGACCCCCCCCCAGCAAATTAAAACTAAAGGCCATATGAAACAATGGGATGGAGCCAGGCTGCTTGCTGGGATTTCTACACACAAAGTGCTAAAACAGGAAAAGCTCATCCTGTTGTACTCACCAACCTAGCTTCTCAGAATGGCACCACTCATAATAGGACTCTCCTGTGGGTCCCAAATTCCATGCAAGTCCATATGGAAGAAGGCAGTTTCAGATTTCCTGAAAGCCCAGGTCACTTTGGGCTTTGTACTGTAGTTTAAAAAGATTGTCTTGAATTGCAAACCAGTGCAGTTGGTATGTAACCAGTGACATGTGGGCTCTGAAGTGCACATTAGCCAATAGTCTGGCTGCTGCATTTCACACTAGTTGTTCCAAACACTTTTTAAGGACGCATCCACATTAAGTGTATTACAGTATTCTAATTAGGAGATAATTAAGGCATGAACCACTGTGGTTATGGGAGGCACTTGCCAAAGTTAGGCCAAAAACCAACCAACCAACCACAACAACAAAACCTCCTGGACACAGCAATATTGAGTTCAACAGTACCTCAACCTTGCAAACCTGGTTGGGTCCAAGCTAGCCAAAGGACTGTATTTTCCTAGATGAGTCCACTTGGGCTCTAAGATTCTTGGAGAAAGCTCTTCTCTTGTCCTGTTATGTTCCCAAGCAAACTTGGTGGGAGCACCGGAGAGGTAAGTCTTGGTCACTGCTCCCAGGTTTTGGAACTCCCTTCCTAGGGAGACTAGGATGGTCCCCTCCTTGCTGTTCTTCCATCAGTGGTAATTTGTTTTTCCCCCCAATATGCTTTTAGGGATTGTTAGGGCTTTTAGTAATGTACAGTTTTGCTGACTTTTATTTTTTACTGCATACTGTTGTTGTTTGCCTTCAAGTCGTTTCCAACGTACGGCAACCCTAAGGCAAGTTTCCTCAGAGGGGGGTTGCCTGCCATCCCTTGAGGCTAAGAGACTGTGATGTATATAAGTCCAGACATTTTAGTTAAAAAATAACACCAAAAAAATGTGGCCGACCTGTCCATGGCTCAAAGTAAGTATTGACTTTAACTCTTCTCAAAAAAGAAACCATCCCTTTCTCTGAGTGGTGAGCGCTTAGTCTTTCCCAGCATAACATAAAAGAAGCACTGATCGCCCTCTACTCTGTCACAGGGCCGCTTCTGGCCTTTTTGAATGCCTCAGTGGGAAAATCACAGCAGCAGCAACTCTTCAGTGCTTTTCCTCAAAGGAGCACTAAGAGAGTAGAGATGGGTTGGTGCTTCTTTTAGGATCTCCCAGAAGAGAATAAGCTCTTGTCTTTTGCCACTCTACTCAGAGAAAGGGATGGTTCCATTTTTGAGAAGAGTTAATACCATACCTTAACTCTTGCCTTTTCATCCTTTTCTGACATGTGTGCTTTTTCTAGCCCCACCCAAGCCTGGTTATCTCCCCTACACAAAGTACAGCCACCATCTGTCATAGTTTCCTCCTCATCCATCCAGCCTTTACCATGAGCACAACCACTTATGCCTGCTGGAATTTTGTAGTTCTTTGGCACCATTTTCCTTTGCTTCATCTTTACATCCTTTGGTACATGCCCCTAAATTTCACCCTCATCTTATTCAAGGGCCATATCAAAAGCCATTAATTTTGGCCCCAAAACCGCCCTTGACTTGTACATGAGGTCAACTTATATATGAGTATATATGGTGTATTCCGTGGACAGCAAAAAGGACAAACTGGTGGATCCTGGAGCAGATCAAGTCAGAGATTCCCTTGGAAGCCAAAATGATAAAACTGAGGCTGTCATGCTTCAGATACATCATGAGAAGGCAGAACTCATGGGAAATAAACAACAATGCTAGGAAAGATGGAGGGAAGTAGAAAGAGAGGAAGGCGGCATGCTAGATAGATGGATTCTATTAAGTAGGTTATGAGTATGAATTTGCAAGAATTAAGCAGAGCCGTGGAAATCAGGGAGTCTTGGAGATATCTCATCCACAGGCTTGCCAAGGGTCCAGATTGACTTGAGAGTGGTTAACAACAACAAACAACAAATATATGGTGTGTTAATTTTTGAAAGATGCTTTGCATCCCAATATGGGGGGAGGAGGCAAGACATAAATGTATTAATAATAATAATAATAATAATAATAAAGATAATTAATTCTGTTGACATCCCCTAGAACCACCAATGTCATCCACCAACTACTGGAGGCTCCCTGAGCTATCCAAGGTGCTGAGCAGTACATCCAAAATAAGTTCTGCATCTTGTACAGCTCTTTAAAAGTTTGGACTAAACCCCAGAGTGGATTCACTGTTGCATTGGCATGAGAGCCTTCATTTCCACCAAGACTCTCCCCCCTAAACCAGACCTGAAGTCACATGGGATGGATTAAAGTAAGTAGTTCATCCAAGAAAGCCTGGAGTTGTGCTTCCATAAAAAGGGGGAGAGTAGAAGCTAGTCAACAGTTATCTAGGGTGGTGGCATCCAACAAAGGCTTCTTTGGTACAAGTCTTATTATTGCTTGTTTAGAGTAGATGGAATGCAATGCTCTTTCCAAGAAACACTCACCATCTTTACACTCAACTAACCAGTCCTTTTCAGTCAGTTTTAATCAGCCAGAATAGACATGGATCTACCCTCACTGTGGAGTCCAAGCCAGAACTAACCAAAAAGATTTCCTTCCCAAATTATTTAACAAATTTATCATTGTGACTTTGAGAGATCCTCTTTGGTACTCTGAGATCTAGAATGTAATACTCCTTTCACTAACTCAAACAACTTCATTTGGTGAAATTGTGCTGCTGCAATGGACATAGCAAGGAGTACGTAGCTTCTTTGCTACCCTCACCACCAGAGTAGGCTCTGAAATGGTCCATCGCTTGTCTTTAATAGAATCTATCCTCACTCTTTACCTACCAACACTCTAGTCAAAGCACTTCATTGTTATGAGTTCCTTAGAGAACCAAGGAGCTGATGCTCTGAACCCAAGTAAACAACCACATAAATATTTATTTAAGGCATAGGAGTGACTGGCAGAATTATCTAGGTCATCTTCATCACACAAATCAACCAGGGATCAACAGGATCACTGAGCAGCTGGAAAATCTCCTAGGTTATTCAAGAATCCTCTTTTCCTTCTTCATAAAAGTTTGATTAGTAACAAGCTATCCTGCTCTGAGACCCAAATATGATGTATGTGACAATCATATTTTATAAAATATATGACTACTGGTGAATTTAACTTTGATTACAGAGCTATGACTAGGACACTTATGGTTCTTACCACCTACAGTCCCCAGCTAAATCCACCCAAAGGTATCCTCAGCTATCTTCAGCCCATCCTGGACAATGGCATTTCCCTTGTGCAAGCTGCTTACAGAAAGCCAACTGGCTTTGAAAGATTATCATACAAGGCTGTCTGCTGTTTTTGTGGGAACATAGATTACCCCCAGAGAGTTATAACTGGATAGTAGGTATACTCCACTGGGTTCCCCACCTGCCTCCCACATGTGCTCCCAAATATGCTCAGGATTGGGGAGTTCTTAAGAGAAAAATATCGGAAGGCACAGCCTAGACAGCCTAAAAGGCCCCAGATCCTATCTGATCTTGGAAGCTAAGTAGGGTCAGCCCTGGTTAGTACTTGGATGGGAAACCACCAGTAAATACCAGGTGCTGCAAGTGATATTTCTATGGAAGAACTGGCAAAACTACCTCTGAATATTCCTGGGATTGCCATAAATCAACAGGAGACTTTAAGGCAGGGGTAGGCAACCTAAGGCCCAGATGCGCCCCCC
>CM034701.1:232699290-232726840 GCA_020142125.1 Phrynosoma platyrhinos | reverse complement strand
TGCACTATTTCTGGCAGTCTGCAGAGAGCTAGGTATGTTTAGCCTGGAGAAGAGACAGTTAAGAGGGGATAGGATATTTAAAGGGATGTCATATTGAGGAGGGAACAAGCTTTTTTTCTGCTGCTCCAGAGAATAGGACACAGAACAATGGTTGCAAGCTCCAGGAAAAGAGATTCCACCTCAACATTAGGAAGAATTTCCTGACAGAGCTGTTTGACAGTGGAACACACTCCCTCAGAAAGTAATAGCAATAGCAAGTACATTTCTGTACCGCTTATCAGTGCACTTAAGCACTCCCTAAGCGGTTTATAAAGTGTAAGCTAATTTTCCCCAACAAGTTGGTTACATATTTTAGTGACCTCGGAAGGATGCAAGCCTGAGTCGAGCCTGAGCCCCTGGCTGGTATTGAACTCACAACCTTATGGCAGCTGCAGTACAGGCATTTAACCACTGCGCGACCAAGGCAGAGAGTGGTGGAGTCCCTCTTTGGAGGTCTTTAAACAGAGACTTGATGGGTATTTGTTGGGGATACTTTGATTGTGAGTTGCTGCATGGCAGAATGGGGTTAGACCTTGTAGTCTCTTTCACCTCTATGATTCTGTGTACAAAAATTAAGTTATAAGATTGTGTTGTACATCTTTGAACTGAATATCTTAAATATATATATTTTTATTTTTCTAGCTGAAGTTTGATACAGGAACATTGCTCCTGAGTACACACAGATTAATCTGGAGAGATCAGAAGAATCATGTAAGTGCTACTGTTCTGTTGTGCCTGTATAATAATTTCCATATAATATATGATAGAATAGTAGGGATCATTTGTCTACGATTACAAGATGAGCAAAATCAGCCACATACCCAATTTTATGACACTTTTCAGTTTGCTAAATTCCCAAGTCCATTTGTAAGATAAGTTGGGATAATTAATTCCTTTTCATTTTTAAGGCATTTTTACCATGCCCTTCCACAGGTTCCTAGGATAGCTGTTAGTTGCCAGAAGCAAAGGGAAGGGCAATCTAGTGTCAGTGATAAACTTTAGTATCCAAGGGCTCCAAAAAGATTACATCTCACTCCTTTTCCAATACAGGAGAAAACAGCTGTCACCCTGAGGACCAGCAGCTGTAGGAGGCTTATATCCTTTTACTTCCTCAAAACAAAACAATTCTGGTCAAAAACATACTGCAGAAGTAACCCAGTTTGAGTCTGCTTTAACTGCCCTGGTTCAATCCTAGGGAATTCTGGGAACTGTGATACTGTGAGACATTTAGCCTTCTCTGTCAGAGAGCTCTGGAGCAACAATAAACTACAATTCCCTATCACTGAACCAGGGCAGTTAAAGCAATCTCAAACTGGATTATTTCTCCAGTGTGTTTTGGACCTTAATCTGGTGTGTGTATACATATGCGTATATATACGCGCGCACACATACACACACACATTCTAATACATTTCCTATGTCTAACTAAATACACACACACACACTATGTGTGTGTGTATGTGTGTGTGTAAATTTAGTTAAATGTAGGAAATATATTAAAGTATATTAAAGAAATATTGGTTAGAATTTAAAGACAGATCTCTCTCTCTCTCTCTCTCTCTCTCTCTCTCTCTCTCTCTCTCTCTCTCTCTCTCTCTATATATATATATATATATATATTTAGATCTGTCTTTAAATTCTAACCAATATTTCTTTAATATACTTTAATATATTTCCTACGTTTAACTAAATTTATACACACATGCACACACAAAACATATGGTGTATGTGTGTGTGTATTTAGTTAGATATAGGAAGTATATTAAAGGTATCATTGGGTTGGCCCAATAAAGGTATCATTGTTTGAATGTTAAAACAAATCTTGGTTAGAATTTAAAAACAGATCTAAATATTTATTTCCCCCTCATAGAATAGAATCAAACTGCTTTGCAAATGGCTCTGAAATCTAACAAATGCAATTGCACATTTTTAGAAAATGTAAATAAATATAAAAAGAAATCCATTAAAATCCTCAAGCTGTAGAAAGAACTCTGAAAGGAACTCAGCTGAAAATATGCACTTATGAGCAAACACTGCCTACTAGAGCACTGCTAAAAGGTGATACTAAATGTGTGCTCTAGGAGGCACTGAAGTCCAGCTCTAACCAATTCCTCAAATGTGCAATTTGGCAGGAAGCATAATAAAATCCCTGTGTTCTGTTCTTTCCCCTATTTCAGCTATTCCTTGTAATTTTGGATGTCGTCAAAGTGGTGAACTTTCCAGTTTGCTAGGGTCTAGATTACGGAGTGCTTCCCAACCAGACTTTGGGAAAGGTATTTTTGAGGACTACAATCCAAGAGCTTCCCAGCTAGCTTGGCCAGTGGTGTTGTAACCCCCGAAATAAAGCTTTCAGAGCTCAGTCTGACCTAAAATACTGTTCAGAGCAGTTCCCTGGCTGCTTACCTCAGGGCTGTGCTAAAAAGAATTGATTTCTGATGTTAAGAGAATATGACTGGTTATTCTCTTGTACTGGCCCTCATGTGTACTTTTAGGTGCTAGATGGGATTATGAATATTGAACACTGAATGAGGCCTGAATTGATTTGTGATTCCCATAAGTTTAAGCTAAGCCATGGTTACAGTGAACTTGAGAGGAATACAGTTCCCAAATTATAGTGGAGCTCTGTATAAAAATATACATTAATTGTATCCCTTTTGTTATTTTTCCAAATCCTTTTCAATATTTCTAGTCTGCAAAGCTTGTGTTATACCATACCAACATATGGAAATATTTTAAACTTTCTGAACTAAATCCAACTACAGTAGATCTGCTGAATGTATGGGTCTTATTAAGTCAATGCTTATGTAATTCTCATTGATTCAGTGGATCTACTTTAGTTAGTGCTGAAGTTTGGATTGGTCCTCTGTCTTTTATGGGGGGGGGAGACTTAGATAAACATCCATAGCTATTAAACAGATTATTTGTATCTTAAACCTTCTCTTTAAATATTATTTTAAGTCTTTATTTTAAATCTTATCTTTACAATATAACAAGTTTCCTTGTTTTCCAAAATACTAGTCATCTGATAAATTTCCTAATCTGGTACACACTGATTGCAGAAGCAATCACTCGTAGCTGACAGTAGGAAATACATGTTGAAACCTGGTTTGATCATGGATTATTTAATAATAATAATAATAAATTTTATTTGTAACCCGCCCCTCTGCTCAGCAATCGGGGCAGCGTACATCAGGTTAAAATACTACAGTTAAAATCCAAGTTCTTGCCCTTCGCCCACTACCCTCCCCCCTTAAAACAGTATTAAACATAATAAAATTAAAATCAGACATATAACTAAAAATAGATAATAAAAGCAATAACAAGATGCCACTCTCGGTAGAGAGATCAGAGATAAAGTGGCTCGAATGTACATATCCCTGCAAAGAGTTATTCTGGGAAGGCCTGCCGGAAAAACTCCGTCTTAACTGCTTTCTTGAAGGTGGTAAAGGACGTAATAAGACGTATCTGATCCGGCCTCTTTGTTGTCTCTATTGTTTAATGTGAATATATAATCTTCCTAAGTAGATGGATTTATAAAATTATGGTAGAGCAAAAGCAATAGACCTGGAGTCACAGTCTGAGTCATGAGTTAGATAAGTCATCATCACTAAATTCCACATCTCAGTCTGTGAAGAGCATCTGTGAAGGAGTAAAAAAGAATAAGAACTGCAAAATATTATGTGTTCACAGGTCTTAAATTACTACTATGTTTAAAATAATGATTTCATAGCCCTAGGTCAGGAGTGGGAACTCCTATAATCCTTCAGATGCTGTTGGACTGTATTTCTCAGCATTATTTACCATTGGCGGTGCTGACTGCAGATGCTGGGAACTGCAGTCTGTCAACATTGGGAGGGCCACACTTGGCTGTGAAAATAAGGAGTTAATTTAGGCTGAGGGCATTGCCAGTCAGGTCTGTTGTAATTTCTACCACCAGCCACTATGGAGTGAAGACATAACTGTAGCATAATTATCTTTATCATTTTCAATTCCTACTACCTCCAGTGTTGGGGCATACCTTATACAACAGTAAGTGTTCTTGTCAGGTGTGTCTATATATACCAGACATTGTGTATACTACTAGTCCTTCTTTCTATAACCATTTGATGAGCATAAAATGCATAATTGCCCATTGCTACTTTAAATCAATTATTACATGTTAAGCAGATGGGTCATGGTTAGAGAACTAGAGGGATATACTGTATTTTTTGTTGCATGTCTTCAAGTCATTTCTGAGTTAGGATGACGCTGTCATGAGGTTATATACAAGTTAAATATTTAAGAAAGATTTTTTAGGGAAGATCAGAACTGTGGAACTCAGGAAATATTTGTCATAGACAGATCTTTGCACTCAAAAGCAGAGGGACATGTATGTATGTGCCTTCAAGTTGCCTGTTGACTTATGGTGTCCCCATGAATTTCATAGGGTTTTCTTAGACAAGGAATACTCAGAGATGGTTTTGCCACTTCCTTCCTCTGAAATACAGTCTGCAGCACATAGTCCCGTATTTTCCGGCTTATAAGACAACTGGGCATATAAGATGACCCCCAAATTTTCCAGTTAAAATATAGAGTTTGGAACATATTCACCGTATAAGACTACCCCCTTCCAACGCACACCAAATAAAAATTTTAAAAAATCAGATTTAATTTCAATGTGGTAATTTTAATTCAGGTGCTCTATAAATATACTTCAGTAGTTTGCACTCTATGTCTTTCCATAATAATAGCTACAAAACTGAATAATTGTAATAGCATATGGGCCACTTAGGTCCAAACCACACTGCAGAAATAATCTAGTTTGAGGCCGCTTTAACAGCCCTGGTTCAATGCTAAAGAATCATGGGAACTGCAATTTTGTGAGACATTTAGCCTTCCCTGTCAGAGAACTCTGGTGCCACAACAAACATTCAAGATTGAGACTGAATCCAGATAAAATGGAAGTACTCACAGTAGCGGCCCCGAAACCAGATATTGGGATACAACCTCCAGTCCTGGACGGGGTCACACTCTCCTCTAAGAACTGTGTTCACAGTCTGGGGGTACTCCTGGATCCGTCGCTTCAGATGATCAAGCAAACACAACGGTCAGGAGTGCCTGCTATCAGCTTCAGCTGATACAGCAGCTGCGTCCTTTCCTGGAAGCTAGGGACCTAGAAACTGGTGCATGCTCTGGTAACCTCTCGTCTTGACTTCTGCACTCTACATGGGGCTACCCTCTTGCTTGGTCCAGAAACTCCAATTAGTACAGAACATGGCAGCCAGGCTGGTCTCGGGAACATCAAAAAGAGACCACATAATGCCAGTTTTAAAATCTTCACTGGCTGCCCATTAGTTTCCGGGCACAGTACAAGGTGTTGGTGAGCACCTTTAAAGCCCTAAATGACTTGGGTCCAACCTATCTTCAGGACTACCTCCTCTCGTATAATCCACCCCGCACACTCAGGTCCTCTGGGAGGAACTTGCTGCAGCTTATGAAAACTAGGCTGTCTGCAAGGGCTTTCTCTGCAGCCACTACCAGATTGTGGAATGGCCTGCCGGATGAGATCCGTCATATTACCAACTTAGCCAGCTTTAAAAAGGCTGTCAAGATGGATCTCTTCCGGCAGGCCTTTCCTGAGTAATTATCCCGGCCTCAAGAGTTAGTCCATCTCTCCCCCCACTATCGTCATTGTTATTGTTGCCGCAACTACTGTCATTTTGTAATTTTTTTTGGTCTTACTGTATTTTAAGTATATTTTAATAGCACGATTGTTTAATATTAAGGGGTGAATGGGTTTCTGGGTTTTATATTGTATTTTTATTGTATTTTAATGCTGTAAGCCGCCCTGGTTGCACCCTCAGAGGGGCGGGATAGAAATAAATTTTATTATTACTATTTTTATTTATTTTATTCTCTGTTTTTTCCTCCTAGGAATGTTGTATGGCTATTCCTCTTTCACAGATTATCTTCATTGAAGAACAAGCAGCTGGGATAGGGAAAAGGTAGTATTTTTATGTTATTGACTCTAGCTTCTCTAAACTGTAAGGGATATCCAATATTTCACAAGCATCTAATGCATGTTACAATCCTCCTTACCTTTCTTAGAACCTCTTTCAAGGATAAATGGAGAACAGGGTGATACTCAGAGAAATATATGTAACTTATTAAATGATGAAAGTATCCCTGATATTGGTGCATCTCTGGCTCTTGCAGTTGCCTTCTATAGTCTCTCATATGGCTAGCTCAGGTCTGCACAACATGAAGCCTTGGCTACAGCCACCAACGTCCTCCAAATTCTTGTGGGCCGCATGTTGTGCAGGCCTGGGCTAGCTGCTCAGCCCAGGGACCACACCAAAAACTGTTATCCTGCTGTGGCTTTGTCCATGCTAGCTAGCTGGCACAAAGCTGATTTTTAATTCTCCTTGGAGTTTTGAAAGTTGGCTTGTCTGTTTACTGCTTCCCACCTATAACTTACCCAAAAGCTCCCTGCTCAAGTTGCACTCAGCACTTGCGTATATAGTTTTCAAAGGTGGGCCATATGTGTAGAGCAAGAGTGTGAAGCATGAGCTCCTTCAGATGTTACTGGACTATAAATTCCATCAGCTCTAGCCAGCGCAACCAGTGGAGAGGAATGCTAGAAGTTGCAATCCAACAACATCAGGAGGGTCACTTTTCTCATCCCTGCTGCATAATCACTTAGTGTATGCAGAGCCATTGTTATTTTGTTAACTTTTCTTATGTTTTGTTAGGAACCTTCTAAAATAAACCTTCATGTAAAAATCTGTACATCCTAGTGTTATTTCTCAGCAACTGATTCTGACCCTCCCTTTGATCCTAGTAGCCATTAACACCCTGCTTAATTTGTCTAATCTTCTTTTAAAGAGCTCTTATGTTGGTTGCCATAATCAGATCCTATAACAGTAGATTTCATAGTTTAACTATGCACTGTATGGAGGAGTGTTTCCTTTTGTCATTTATGTATTTCCCACCAAGTAGAGAGAGCCAGCATGATGGAGTGGTTTGAGTGTTGGACCGACTCTGTGTAGGATCAACTCTGGAGACTAGAGTTCGATTCCCAGCTTAGTCAGGAAACCCACTGAGTAACCTTGGGCGAGTCACACACCCTTAGTCTAAGGGGAAGGCAACAGCAAGCCTCCACTGAACAAACCTTGCCAAGAAACCCTAAGGGATAGGGTCGCCTTAGGATTGCGATAAGTCAGAAAGACTTGAAGGCAAATCACATAGTGAGGCAAAATATTATGAGAAATATTTATTGGTTTAAAATACTTAATAAACAAACCTGTTCAAAATTTACTAGACATGTTCTTACATTCCCTTGGTTAATTTTTGACCTATAATAGGTAATAGAAAATGAAGTAAAATATATTTGTTGATTTTAGATACTGATTTTTTAAAAAAATTGCACAGTACATTGGGTCTTGGGTATCCTCCAGGATTTGGTTCCAGGAGCCCCCATGAATACCAAAATCCGTGGATATTCAAGTCCTATTAAATACATTGGATAGTGAAATGTTGTCCCTTATATGAAATGGCAAAATCAAAGTTTGCTTTTTGTGATTTAAATATTTTCAAGCCTTGTATACTTGAATCCATGGATAAAGAATCCGTGGATATGGAGGGCTTTTTCTTTCTCCTCCTTTTCTTTCAGTGCCAAAATAGTGGTTCATCTTCATCCAGCACCTTCCAACAAGGAACCTGGCCCTTTCCAGAGTAGTAAATACTCATATATCAAACTTTCCTTCAAAGAACATGGCCAGATTGAGGTATGTTTGTATGTCATGCTGGTCAGTGTTATGGTGTTGGAATATGTTTTCTAAATTTCCTGAAGTTTGGAGAGCTTTTGACATAATTAAAAGGAACAGTTTCAACTGGTGAAAAGTGAATGTATCACATATTTTATTTTATTTTTTAGGTATTAAAATATTTATATCCTGTATCTGAGGATAAGTAATGTTAACAATTATTTAATTTTCTGTGTGCAAAGGGACCTTGTAGCACCTTTGAGACTAGCTAAGAGAAAGAAGCTGGTAGCATGAGCTTTCATAGACTGAAGTCTATTTCTCAGTTGCCAACTCTGCTGACACATCTATTCAGGAAGTGTCATCATAGGACCTAATGGCATCACCTACAATATTAGAGGGACTTTTTCTTGCTCATTCTCTAACATGATGTATGCCATCCTTGTTGACCAGGGGTAGGCAACCTTTCCCCTTTAAGGGCCGAGGGACTTCAGCTCCCAGAATCCCAGGAGCTATTGGCCAACATGAGACTATTGGCTAACATGGCTCAGGCTTCTGAGAGCTGAAGTCCCTCGGCCCTTAAAGGGGAAAGGTTGCCTACCCCTGTTGTTGACAATGCTCTTCATCACTCTATTCTGGGCAAACAGGGCATCTGCACCAGAGGATAAATGGACATAACTCAGACATTAGGAATGGGAATACACAAAAACTGGTTGCATAACACTTCAGTCTTTCTGGACTTTCCATCTTGGACTTCAGAACAACGGTCCTTGAACAACAACAAAAACTACAAAGGAAGATTAGAAAGAGAAGCAGCAGAATTGGAATGTATTCACAAATCCCAATTCATTGACAGTGGGTTGAACAGAGACAATGGTTTCCTGGCTGTTGTTGTATGCCTCCAAGTTATTTTTGACTTATGGTGACCCTAAGGAGAACCTATCATAGGGCTTTCTTGGCACGTTTTTTCAGGGAGGTCTATCATTGGCAACCTCTGAGATTGAGAGAGTGTGACTTGCCCATGGTCACCCAGTGCGTTTTTATGCTGGAGCAAGGAATTGGACCCTGATCTCCAGCCATAATCCAATGCTCAAACCACTACACCACATTGGCACACTAAGCACATTATAACATAAGCTAGTCCTCAGCCTCATAGAGACTCTCGGCTGATTCCCACACCACGTTCCAATATTCATTCATATGGTTATCTACTCACTTTGGCTTTAGGGAACATCTTCCCTCCTGCTTTTGTCCCCCAATGACCATTGTAAAAACTCAAGTCACCTTATTTCCATACCCACAAAGTCTGGTATTTCCATTGTCATTCTCTCACACACAGACTGCTTATATAAGTCTGTCCCTGGACCCTCCATTCATCTGAGGAAGTAGAATGAAGTCTACAAAAACTCATTCTTCCAGCTTCTGTCTTTCATTTAGTCTCAGAGGTGCTACAAGATCGCTTTGCACATGGATCCCCAGTCTAACAAGGCTATGTCTTCGATTTTTCTGTGTTATTTATTTATTTATTTATTTCAAGTTGACATGCACTGTGTTTTTGATTTTTCATGATGATTTTTATGTGCTAAAATTCAAATTTCTTTTGTGTGTGTGTGTGTAACTATGTAAATATTTATATTTACAAAGGGACTAAATATAATTTAATCTTACATTTGATCTTTGATATTGCTCTCCTTTGGAAATCACCATCATAAAGTTCTACAGGAGACTGTCAGAGGAAATGACGCAACAGAGATGGGAGAGCATGCCTGCTTCTCAGACCATAGAGGTCAACAGAGGCTCACAGGTACTTAATATATTTCTTATTGGACCATTGCCTTTCTAAACAGAGTTTGCTTGACATTCTGTATTTCAATATGAAGGAGGAGGAGGAGGAAGCAATGGTGGTAGCACCTTCATAGAGAACATGATCTATGTTATGTTTTAAATGTTTTAAAACAGTATCAGATTAGTGCTGTTTTTAATTGAACTTTTTTTTAATTGTTAGATTTTTAATTATATTTTTAAATATGTATTTTGTTGTTGTTTTTTACCTGTGTTATGAGCCACTTTGGTTCCCTATTTGGGAGTAAGGTGAGATATAATTTAAATAAGAAAAAAGTGTGAAGTTTTTGGTACAGTTGTTGACCACTGTTCATATTTAAAGACTTTGTTCAGCAAAATTATTTTGTGCAATGTATTTTTCCATAAAAATACTATATTTTATTTCTCTGTAGAAAACATATTGTATTGTTTTTTGTGGAAAAGCAGTCTTTTTCACTAGCTATTGCCAAAAATACTGTTTGTTGTACAGAAAACAACTTGTTTGCCCCAAAACACATTCTTTTTCTGCAGGAAAAAACACACATGTATTTTTGCACTAATGAGTTTTTCTGATAAAGTTCCAAGAATCTTGTGGCCATTATCTTTATGCTTGGTTCAACACTGAAGCATTAATCACATACCTATTCTCCACTTGTTCTCTTTGGCACAGTCATCAGGAGGAGATTGGGAGCATTTGCTTTCATTTTTAAGAATCTACAAAGTGAATACAATATGTCCAAGCCTAGATAGTCTATACTTAATGTTAACTATAATTTATAAAATAATCCAACTTCAAACTGTTATTTATGAAACAGTCTTGCTTTAGTAATTCATAGTTCAAAATTTTAGAGGCCAGTTGTAACTTGGAAAGGCAGCTAATGAAAGCATACTGCCCCCCGACCGAGTAACAGAGTCAAGCACCCCCCTCCCCAAATAGTCTGGCAAAATTGGACATATGGAGTTTAGCTTCCTCAGGAATGACCAGTTAGAAATGTACTAAATGGTCAAGCACTACGAAATATTAAGATAGCTGTTGTCATTGAGTCATCCCATGAACAATAAAGGCTGCAGGCAATCTATCCTGTGTGCATTTACCTAGGAGTGAACTGCAGGGAAAACACAGAGGAAATTTCTAACTACACGCAGTGGCGTCACTAGGGAGGCATGGGGGGTGCAGAACACACCAGGTGACACTCTAAATGGGGGTTACACCACTGCTCCTCAAACACCTATCTTTTGGCAAAAACAGGCTGTGGCATTCATCTGCTTCCCTTTAAAATGCTTTAGGAGATGGTGAGAATGGGGTGAAACTAAGTGGGAAGAGAAAGGAGAGGCCCCCAATTTTTTGAAAATTAAAATTTCAGAATTTTAAATTTTGATTTATTTAATTTTGAAATTTTGAAAATTTTTAATTTTTTTAAAATTTTCTTTTAAAACATCGCATTTTAACCAAATCTTCACTATGTAGATATAAATTTAGGTTGTGCATATGATATTGTAATTTGAAGGTATAATTTTAATTTTGTTAGTTGTTTATGTCACAACTATTAGCATTACATTTAGTGATATATAGGAATTACGATTTATGAGTAACATTAATGCAAAAAAGCATTACTAAGGATTCTGTATGTTGTGAAACGGGAGGAGGGCAATGGAGGGGTGACACCATGAGTTACCGCACCAGGTGACACAACCCTAGTGACGCCACTGACTACACCTTGTTCTTTTCTAACTACACATTGTTCATGTATCTTCATATTTAAGGAGGTTTCAACAATGATGCATGGGAAAAAGTAATTTGCCTTCCCCTTGCCCATATTGAGCCCCCTCTCAGTTTTAAAACAGTTCTGGGGTCCCAAAATGAAAGTAAATGCTAAGGTGCTGCACTAGACAAGGAAAGAGGAAGCTGATGAATCTCATCCACATAAGGAAAAAAACAAAACACTTCAGTGTTGAACTGTGTTCAGTAATGAAAGTGGTGTTAAAGATCTCAAAGGAGCTATGTTTGACAGCCTTAACTTGCTTGCAGAATCATAATGGTAACAGAACTCTAAGCACTCCCTTCCCCATTATTCTTTCTTTCTTGTTTTCAGACAGGAAGAATACGAGCAGCAGGAATTGTAGGTATTGAGCGGAAATTAGAAGAAAGAAGAAAAGAAATGGATAAAAACATTTCTGAAGTAAGTTGTCTTGAAATTTCTGACGTTTCTTCTAATTATTTTAAGTGATTCATGTTTTTCCTTAGCTATAGGTATGGTTCTTCAATAGAACACCTAAACTCCAAACATAATATAGGCGTCAAGCAGACCAGTTTCTTGGAGCAGCCTCTAGTCGCTCCATCCACAATTGAGCCCTGATCAGGGCAGGATCACAGTGACCGAATGGCACAGTCCTGAAGCTGGCCGCTGCCGCGGTCCTAAATTGGCTGCTGTCAAGAAGCAACTTTTTTCCGCTTCTTTTCTTGCCGGCTTCAGGCAGCCTCAGGCAGCCACGGAGCAGCTTATGGACAATCCTAGGGCATGCATCATCTGCACACATGCCCCCGAAGTGTCCGGAAGCCACACTTTTTGGCCTATCTGTTTCAGGCCATAGTTATATAACATATACTCATGTTGATGAAACATTAAAAATTATTTTATTCAAAATTTGTTCTGAGAAAGGAATGTTTTCTAATGGCATAAATATTATATAATCTATGGCTGCATTTATTTGTGTTTCCCTGCCCCACTTCTCAATTTAGAATACCCAAACTGCTTTTTGAAGCTTTCTTTAATTAAACTCAGTTTGAGGAGTCAGTAGAAGAATTACCTCCAGCAAATCCTAGTGAACAGTGAATTGGACTACCTGACCTTCAGGGTTCCCTCTAACTTTAATTTCTGCATAAATCATACGTTCACTTCTAGGTTTGATTGAGAGCAGGAATAAGCAACCTTTTTGAGCCAGGGGCCGGGTTGCTGTCCCTCAGACAATTGGGGGGCCCGAAGCACCAAAAATAAATAAATATAAAAATAATTTTTAATTTTTTAAAAAATTTTAAAAATATGCATGCACACTCTCACAGCCCCAGAAAAGCCATGGCAAAACTCCTGTGGAGATTTTGCCAAGAAAGCACCAAGAACAAGTAATAACAACAATAATCAATATCATCATGGCGGGCAGCAACGGTGGCAGGACCGGGCTAGGGCCGGTCCAAAGGCCTCGGAGGGCTGCATCCGCCCCCTGGGGCTTAGGTTGCCTATCCCTGATTGAGAGGAAGGTTGCATCTTGCCAGGGGCTGGGGGATTCTGGTAGTTATAATTCAAAACAGTAACTTTTCCAAGCTCTGCACTTTGATGTACAGGTCAACACCAGCACTATAGAGCATATTTTGACTACTTTGTAATGTAAGGGGTAAACCTGTGCATCTACAACCTTCCCCCTTCATTGCTTGAGGCAGTAATATTGCCCTGCTTTCAGTGCAACAAGGACCCAGTGTAGTGTAGTGGTTTAAGTGTTGAACTATGACTCTGGAGACCAAAGTTTGAATCCTGTCTCAGCCATGAGAACCTACTACGTGACCTTGGGCAAGTCCCACTGTCTCAACCTCAGAGGATGACTATGGCAAACTTCCTCTGAAGAAATCTTGCCAAGAAAACCCTGATAGGTTCTCCTTAGGTTGCCATAAATTGGAAATAATGTGAAGGCACACAACAGCGACAACATCACTGCAACATGGCTGGCCCAATTGTTTTGCACAAAGAAAACGTACAGGCTACAAGAAAATACCCTAGTAGTATTTGCACTAGAGTTAGAAAATCAAGCACCCTAGTTTAGCTATTAGTTGGGGAGTCTGAAAGAACCCCTTTCCAGGCTGGCCATTTGGCTCCTGTCACTCACCTTGCCCTTTTACCTTTTTAAGATCCCTCACTGGATCTGGTACTTGTACAAGTGGCTGTGTTGATCAGTGGGTTTAGTGTGGTATAGCATGACATCTCCTTATCAGTTCTTAAATGAAACATTCAGACAGGATTATAAAAAACAAAACAAGTAAAGTTTTATTATATAACTTCTACAGAGCCTGGGGGGCCTCCCAGAGGCTTCCTCAGCACCCCCCCCCATCAAATAAAAAGAGAATTGCTGCCTATCTATCCTGGGAACCCTTTACAGCATTCTTTGAGCTGTGACTGGTTGGCTGTAACCTGGATTATAAGCACAGCAATTCTGGTCAATCCAGAAGCAGGGAGCTTCCAGGTGCAACACTTCTCTCTCTTTATCTGATTTTTGGAGAGCTGAGGAAACCTCTGGAAGCACCCCAAAGAATCTGTAGAAGTGGTTTTGCAGGCACGTGCAGCTTCTGGACTACTTTGTAGCCTAGCGCTTTGGGCAACTAGCCCATTGCTTGATTAAACAATTATGCTTGCAAAGTATTGCATAAGATTGCAATAAAATAAAATTGTAATTGTTTACATGAAGTTTTAAACTAATTTTCAGAATGGCCTTGAAATTCCTCTATTATTTTGAGTATTTTTAATGAAACAAGCTAATACCCGTGTCTTAATACACAAAAATTAAGGACAGGTTTGTGAGTGGTCACTGTTTGTGTTTATTAGGTAGGTATTAGATGTATGTGTTGAACTGCTTTGTGGTGTATTGTTGGTTTATGTTTTTAATTATGCAAATTTCAATAAAAATAATTTTAAAAAAATTAGGGACAGGACACAACCACAGCCCCATATTTCTTGATCCTCATCTCACTCACTTTCCCACATAATGTATAGACCAGCGGTCAGCAAACTATGGCCCGTGGGCCGAACCCGGCTCATTGAGGTCTTGGAATCAGCCCGTGGCCAGTCCTGCCGCCGCCGCCGCACACATGTGATGCGGGCCGCCATTTTTATTTCCAAAATGGCGCTCGCGCACGCATGCTCATGATGGCGGGAGTAGTGTGCATGCGCGCCTCCAAGACCATTTCCCCCCCCCTTCGGCCCGCTGACAATCGGGGGACAGCGGAACCAGCCCCCCCAAAAAGGTATGCTGACCCCTGGTATAGACGAAAGTGCTGCCTGATAGGTCATTGTGTTCCTCATCTGTGCACCTTCTCTTCACTCTGTTTTCATATTCATGGACACAGTGGAAGCTCAGAGCACAAGAACACTGCATAATGAAGGAGGAGAAGAGGAGGAAGTATGTGGGCTGCTGTTTTCAGCAGCCGTCAGGTCATGTAATTCCACCCTATGTCTCTCCCACACTCTTTATCAGAGGATAAAAGAAACCACATTGTTAATGTTGGAAGGGGGAAACATTGAAACCCTGCTCATTATAAATCAGTTAATTTCAAAGCTAGTGCCCAGAATTCCAGAATGGACTTCCTGCACCTGCTGGTTGCTGCTGATAAAAACTGATTCCTTTTGCTCTTTATTTTTCTGAGGAAGTTCCTGTTAGGTGTGTGTACATTCTCCTTTGTACTCAGACCTGAATCAATTAGAGAAAGAATTGTTTATCACATGGTCTCAGTTTGTCTAGTTCTATTTTTCTCATTTAGTTGGATAGCTTTGTTATTGGTAACTGTGTATAAGATGCAGAATGTTTACTCATTGCTAATGTAATGAGTTTGGCAATAAATAAATAAATAGAAAAAATGCTTGCCTTAAAGTCCTATTAAAGGATCCCAGATTGCTTGTTTGTATGTTTGTTTATTAGCTGCCTCCTCTTATGGATTGAGGTGAGGAACAACAACTGATTAAACATATAATATTAGTTAAAGAGCATATAAAACCAATATATATTAAAATCAATCAATCAGTAGTTTAAAATTCATTATTTAAAAATAATCTGAATAGGCCTGCCCAAAGGGACTGGTCTTTACTGCAGTTTAAATGCAGACTGGTCATTCCACAGCTGAAGAAAATGTCACCAGTTGTGAACCTAGTTTTGGCTGACAGAAGTGTGTGTTCCCCAGAGTACTTGAGTGTATAGGGCATATTATACAGGAGAGGATGTTCCCATAGATAACCTCAACCCAAACCATGTAGGGCTTTAAAGATAACAACTAACACTTTGTGTCTGGCCCAGCAGCTAATTAATATCTGATATGTCAAATGCGTTTGTAATTTGGGAAATAATGAATGACTTGTTCCCCTACTTAGAAGATTAAAACTTCAACATGCAGAGGTGTACTCTTCCAACCTTAATATTGAAACGTTAATTTTAGAACATTGGAAATTATAATATCAGATCTTTGGGTTTAGGATGAAAGTAATTGGTAAAAGAATTATTGCAATAATGCAATTCTACTATAAATCTTTATAAGATTTGTGTGTATGACCAACCTTGTTTTATTATTCCAGGCTTTTGAAGATCTCAGCAAACTCATGGAAAAGGTAATGTAACCCCTCCATGAGTACTTCTCTCTGAGTTTACATCTGCTCCCCTGTCCCATCAAGATAACCATGGAGAAAACTGCATATCATGCTTTGATTGAAACTGATTGGGGCTTGAGGGGCCACTTTCAAGTGGGTAGAAAGCAGTGGTATGAGGGCCCCTGGACTCAGGTCTTCTGTTTCATCCATAACCCTGTCTCCCAAACACTTAAAGGCTGGTCTTATGTTTGAGGGACATGGCTTTGTGTTACATCATTAAGAGCTGTGTTGTGTCTCAGCAGGCTAAGGAAATGGTGGAACTGTCTAAATCGATTGCCAACAAGATAAAAGAAAAGCAAGGTGACATCACTGAAGATGAGGTTGGTTAATGTTTTATCATGCTTGATTTAAATACTGTATCATATGGAAAAACATTACATGAACTTACATTTCTGGGATAATATCCACAGTGCTGCTAAATGCTAGATTAGTAATATGGTATGATAAGTGGTAGCCTGTAAAACTACCTTTCAGCATTTTAACCATATCTACATGTGCAGCATGCTATAGGTAGTTGAACACCAACTCTTTCATGTAATAATGGTGTGTATGTGCATGATTTCTTCTGCAACAATGGGCAGCATCCCTAAGAAGAGACATCCTCAAGAAGTGTGTTCAATGAGGGCTAGTGAGTGACTTCCTTCCAGGAGAGTAACTCTTGGTGGATAAAGGAAAATTGACTGTGTAGCCTGCTATACCCACTTGGTATGGGGGGGGGGGGGGGGGGGGGGGGGGGGTCCTGTTGCCTTTATTTACTCCTGTGTGTTGAATCTGGTTATTTTTCACACGCAATAGTCCCTCACTTCATGTCCTGAAAATAGAACCAGCTGTCTGCTAGTTCATGAGATGCCGCATGTTATTTTCTTTTGGGAGAGAGTTTTAAAAGTAAACTAGAATGGTGGTGGGTCATATTTTTACACTTGCCACCATTTTGGTAAAACTAGGAAACCTCCTTTCCATTGACATCTGTCTCTTGCTCTTCATCTCTCTCTTACTCTTTTTTTAAAATTATACTCTTTTTTTATTTATCTGCACTCTGGGAACTCAGAAACAAGATGAGAATCTGGGACTGAATTTACTGTTTATACTAGCTTCTTCCTAGAACACAATGTAATTTATTTTGCATTATTAAAGAATCTTATACTGCCTGTGTTGTTATTTATACTCTTTTTTTTTTTTCAGACAATCCGATTTAAATCCTATCTCTTGAGTATGGGTATAGCTAACCCAGTTACCAGGGAAACCCATGGATCTGGTACACATTACCATATGCAACTGGCAAAACAATTAGCAGGAATTTTACAAGCACCTCTAGAGGTAAAGTATTCATGAATCTCTCTTTTTTAAAAGTATTGTACAGTTGGCCCACCATCCATGGATTCAACTATCCATGGTTTGAATTAAAAAAATATAATCTAAAAAACAAATGTTGATTTTGCCATTTTATATAAGGGGCATCATTTTATTATGCCATTGTATATAATGCGACTTGAGCATCCACTGATTTGATATCCACAGGGGATTCTGGAACCAAACCCTAGCAGATACTGAGGGCCCACTGTACAGTACAGTGCAAATATAGACATCTTTTCAGTGCACAGAGAAGAAATATAGTATACTGGTGGAGCAGGAAGGGATCACTCTTTTCATGCATTGTTTACTCTATTGGCTACCATCCATATAAACTGAGTAAAAGATTCTCAACCAAGAGGAATTAAACTGCTACCCCGGCTATGTGGGAAGTGAGACATTGTCCTTTTTCTGGCATTGCCAGCTTGCCCCTTCCATAGCCCCAAGGGAGAAGAGCAAGAAAATGAAAATGAAAGGAAGAGGAGGGGACAAAGGAAAGCAGGGAAATGAGAGACAGAAAGAGCATGACAGTAAGCATGTGTAAATATATGCAGGGGGATGTGTGTGTTGTGGCCCTACTACATTTTTTTTTGGCCCTGCCCACAAACAGCATGAAGGTGAAAGGTTAAAGGAGGTTTCTTTGAATGGATAGAAGTCATGCCCAGAGGAAGGCAGTAAACAAGAGGACAATCTCTCCCAAAATATTGCAAACTGGCAATGAGGTAAGCTAAGTGAGAATCTGAAGGACAAATGTATAAGGTTATTTAAAATTTTAAAATTCCTTTGAAGTCAGAAGTTATGAGCTAAATAGCATTGTTAAATGGTAGCATTGACAAAACTGTGGAAGGGATAGTGATGAAGAACCAGGAAAATGCCGAGAAGCTAGATTCACTCTTAGCCTCAGTCTATACTGCAAAGGACTCTGGAGACAGGCCCAGACTGCATCATAGCTTTGAAGAATACTTCAAAAGCTGTATCAGATGGCAGTTCAGAAGACACTGGCAAATTATTGCAGCTTTTGTGTCATTTTTAGTTAGGACATCTGCCTGGGAATGTTAACACTGGCAACTAATCAGATTTTTATGCTATATGTTTTAACTTGGTTCTGTTTTACTAACTGATCCCACATCAACAGGAACGTGGAGGAATAATGTCACTGACAGAAGTGTATTGTTTGGTGAATCGTGCTCGAGGCCTGGAGGTGAGGAGTAATCATCTTAGTGAACTTCTAACAAAACTCCCTTGATAAATTTGCATTTCACCAATTTGCATTGATGAAAAGCAAACAGATGAAAAGTCTCTTTCCCCCTTTTTTACATGTGTTTTCTTCTCCCTTTAAAATCAGTAAGATGATGGTCATGCTATCTATCAGCATAGTCATTTGGGGGTAAAATCCATCTAGCAATCTACAGATCAGTGATGTCCCATTGATTGGATTTATAATAGAATTCATTTCTCAGATGTGAAGGACTGCACTGAAAGATTTCAGGTCCCTGTGGTATAACAGTGAACAGATTTTGCAAAATGAAAGCTGTTTAAAAGTGTATGCAGATTATTAACTTTACAGATATAGAAGTGAAGGACAGAATTCTCCTTCGAAGACACAGGAGTGTCTGCTTATTTAAAATATTGAAAATTGTAGAAGGCATATTTAAATGTTGTGCTCTATTCGTGAAGGAGGCCTGTTACATCAGAGCCGAAATAATTGTTAGTCATTCTGCAGCAGCTAAGCCAGCAAGTGTCATAAGGGATACATTTTGAATTGCACAGATGTGCATGTTATATATCCACAATATTGTTATGGAACAGCCAGATGCTCCAGAGAGAGCAGTTCCTTCCAACTACAATATTACTCATTTTAAACTGAAGCCTTTAAGACTAGCATGTATTACAATGCTTGGCGTGAAACAAATAACTAAAATAGCATATTTTCTTCCATGGATTCAGTGATACTTGGCTTTTCATCTGATTTTCCTTAATCTGATATTATATACCTAACAAAATAGTCAATGTTTAGGCCAGGGTGGATAACTAATGTACCACATGCCACATACAGCATTGTGTTCCACTGCTGCCTTCAACAAACTTTACACCAAAAGCTCTGCCTCCAAAATTAACAACTGTGCCTTGTTTTAAAAGAGAAGCACTGCTTTTGCAGGCTTCTTGAAAAGGCAACTCCCTTCTTTCTTTGGCAAAAAAATTGGGGGGGGGGGAGCAGGGGCAGAAGGTTAGGTTGCCCCTTTTTTGCTGAAGTGATGTGATGCTTCTACCCTTTGTACCTCCTTGATGGTATCTAATTGTATTTTGACTTGAGGGCTTGTTCCTTCAGGACATCTTTCTATTTGAATGTACATATCCATGTGATAAATGCACAAGGAGCACATGTGACTAATTCCTGGGTGTATGATTATTTCCATTCTTTCCTAAGATAAATGCACACTAAAGTGAATTTAAGAGGAATGGAAATTGTAGTACATGTAAGCATTACACATATTTGAATGGCTATTCATATATTTTGCACACAGTTAGCCATATTCAAATACAAAAGCCCTATAGGTGCTAGCCTTGAGAACAAGACATATTTGCAGTGTGATTAAGTGAATGTATGTTTTTCCCATTAGTTGCTCTCACCTGAAGATCTAGTAAATGCCTGTAAGATGTTGGAAGCACTCAAATTACCTCTAAGGTGAGAATCCTTCAAACTTGAATTCTGAAAACACACTCAAAAAGAACAGTTGGTTTAGTTCACCACTACCCCAGCAACCTGTTGGACTTTTTTAAGATCTGGGGAACCGATCTGCAGGAAACAAGGGCTTAGAGCTGGGAAGTGAAGAGAGCAACCAGACACATGTTCAGTTTTGCTGCTCAATGGCAGATTTCCACTTAATGGTTTCTTCTGTTTCCTGCTCACAAAACTGCTTTTTAAAAATGTTCCTGAAGATGTATCTCAGCTGTAGTTGCCAAGTTGCTTAGCATATTCCTGCATTCCTGAAAGTTATGGGTTCAAGTTTTCTTCTTGCATCATATGTCCATCACTAACTCACTCATTAGAAAGTGTTAAATAGATGACAGCCCAGTACAAAAGATTGTTTCCAGTTTGATTGGGATTAAGCTTCACAAACAGGCAGAGTTGTGGATTGAAAAGCGGTCCCAAATGATGCAGAGTAGGCAGGGAACTGTTAAAATGTCATGTGAAGTGGAGAATGAATCTTGAGGAAATGAACAGAGGAGGAAGAAAAATAAACAAGAAGAGCTGGATGAAGGTGGGTGAAGCAGATGCTGGGAGTTTGTAAATGGGTCAAGAGCAATCCTAAGAAGGTTGATTAAAATGGCTAAAGTAGATAGTGCCTGAAAAATAGAAATCTGAAGAAAGTGTGGGTGGTGGAGATAGGAAAAAAGGAGGAGCAAAAGAAAAGTAGTTCTAGGGCTGTGCCCTTAGGGAAGAAAGGAACTGGGAGATATGGGAGCACTGAAAACAGTTGAACCTTCCACAATCTTGTGCCCTACAGATATGTTGGTCTGCATCTCTCATCATTCCTAGGAAGCATGTGGGTATTGTAGTCAAACAGGAATCAAACAATAACTGGGACCCAGTTTATAGACCGGGGTGGGCAGCTATTTATTTCTCTAGATATTAGAGTTCAACTCCCATCAAACCTTATCAACTAGTAAACAGTGCGGGATTATGGGACATAAAGTTTAACATCTGGAGAGCCATAGTTTCCTTGCTCTGCTATAGACTCTGATAGGTAATCTTGACAGTTGAGGATTTTGATCAGGGATAGGCAACCTTTTCCCCTTTAAGGGCCGAGGGACTTCAGCTCCCAGAAGCCTCAGCCATGTTGGCCAATAATCCCATGTTGGCCAATAGCTCCTGGGATTCTGGGAGCTGTAGTCCCTCGGCCCTTAAAGGGGAAAGGTTGCCTACCCCTGATTGTGATGTTCTGCAATATTGTGTTCTGACAACCCTAAAAAGACAACAAAGCAAAGCATTCGGGTAAGTGGTATGGGAAACTGTGTTGGTCCATGGCCCAGTTTCCTGCCCCTGAGCCTTATCAGAGTGCCAAAAATGTAAAAAGCAAAAAACAGGTAGCCTCAAATCCACTTCTGGTTTTGAAAAGTTATTTTTTTAAATGTTAAATAATGCCAGAGGGGGTGTAATTAATTTGAAATGGCTCCTCCAGGAAGAGGCAATTTACTCCTTTTCCCCCTTCTTTTTTGCCAAATACAGCAATTTGGGGAGCTTGGAAAGATGAATATCAATTTTTCCACCCTGGGATAGAGTTAAATTGCACGTTTGAACTTACCAAGCAGGTCTTTGGGTGCAGAATTCTAGTTCTCATTTGTGTTTTTCCTCCCTTTCTTGAATTAAGGCTACGCATATTTGACAGTGGAGTTATGGTGATGGAGCTCCAATCCCACAATGAAGAGGAAATGGTGGCTTCTGCTCTAGAGACAGTACGCAAGACTATTATTTTTTTCAATAATCAATTAAGAAAACTGTTTTTTGTTGTTGCTGGACTTGAACTGTAGAGAGTTTCATATTGGAAGATCCCTGATCCATTTTTGCTATTATGGACCCACTGAGACCCATATATTTGAACCTTCTAGAACAGTGGTTCTCACATTTTTGGTTCTCCACAAATGTTTTGGATTTCAGTGACTAGAAGCCCCAGCCAGCATAACCAGTCAGAGACTCTAGAAATTGAAGTCCTAAACATTTAGAGGTTGAGAATTATTGTGCTAGAAAGATAAATGTCTACCAGCTTTGTGCTCAGCATATTCTGCTATAATCAATACAGGTTTCCTACAAAATAGTTTCATTTATCACCTTTATTGAAATTGATTGTATAACTAATGATGGATTATTTGTCCAGTACTTTTGCTACTTTCCCCATCTTGACAGTTCATCTTAAGAAAAAATGCATTTGAAAGTTTTCTAGATCATTCAAAAATCTCTTAACTTAATTTCAAAAATGGTTAAGCAATTCTAATACAGTATATTAGTTTTTTGTTCTTTGTTTTTCAAACCTATGTGTTTTTAGAAATATTCTTGTTTTGTAAATTCTCATTAAATGATTGCAAAGCAGGAAAAGCCTGGTATGTGACCCAGAGGTTAGGGCCACAAGCCTTGCTTCAAAGGGTTTCCTGTTGCTGACTGGGAGTCCGGGAGCTGAACTCATTTGAAGTATATTTGAAAAAAGTGGCAACTTCTTCACATGTAATGAAGGGTGATTACTTTAGTATCTCATTTGTATCCTTTCTTTTCCCCCAAGAGCTCAGGTTGTATGCAAGGTTATCCTGTTTTTTCACCTCACTACAACACTAGGAAATAAGTTAGGCTGATAGAGACCAAAAGTGACATTTGGAAAGCCGTTCCTGAATCCAGGCTTCCTTAAGCAGCTTCATACTGCGCTATGGGATGTTTAAGTAGTTTATAACTGTAAGCTCATTGCCCCCCAACAACTGGGTACTCATTTTAGCGACCTCGGAAGGATGCAGGCCTGAGTCTAGCCTGAGCCCTGGCCACAATTCCCAACACTTCTTCATGTCATTATGACATTTTTTAATGTCCTTTTATCAGATTTGAGACCTGCATTTTAATAGAATACACACTGTTCCTAACAACATGTAAGAACTGGGAAAACCACTTCTGAGTGCCTCTTGCCTAAGAAAACCCTATGAAATTCATGGGGGTCTCCATAAGTTGACAGGTGACTTGAAGGCACATACAACCACACACATATGAAGGAAACATGCCTATCCCTGGAGCATGGACTTTTGGTTTACACAGAAGCATTTTTTAAAGCACTATTGACCTGTATGACTCCTGATCCTGGACACTAATAGTTGGATACCATACACAGACCTGATTTCTGTAACACATAAAGAAGTCCTGATTTAAAATATCCTCTATATGAAGGAGCCTCAGTACATAATTGTAATTTGGTGGTATGATTAGGCATCAATGAATTGTAAAAATCCTGCTTTAGAGTAAGGAAGTGAGTTTGATTTCCTGTAGCCACCTTCTGCTTCTTTCATCTTAATCATATGTGAATTTCAGGCTGAAGTCATATACCTAACTACCTTGGAATAGGTTCTATTGAACTGTATGGAAATTACTTCTGAACATTCATATATAAGAATCCACTGTTTGTTTATCTAGCAGAGCTTAAATTAAAAATTCAAGTATGTGATGCAATTATATAAGGGTTAGTTCCAGCTTGATTAAAGGTTTAAAGGGGGAAATGTATAAATACTTAGAGTAGCACAGCTATTGAACTAGAGATATTTCTTTGATATTGAATCTAAGGAATGTATAACAACTAGTAGATATATTACTATTTTGTTGGGAAAAGTTATTTCTGTTAATGATGGATTCAACAGTGCAGACTTGTGTATCTCTACTGAGAAATAAATCCTATTGTATTCATTAGGGCTTATGCTCAGGTATTTATATACAGAATTTCAGTCTAAATATAGTCAGTGTGTGTGGGATCCACATTTAATTTTAGGACTGATTGATTGTATATAAGTTAAACTACCAGTTCAGTAAGAATACTATAGTAAGTCCATATTGATTATGAATTGTATTTATATTTCCTTTTGTCTCTTTATAATCAGTTTATAATTCTCAGCATAATGGCTTATGATGAGAATGAGCTGATAAAACTGAAAATTTGTTAATGCAGGAGAAAACTAACAAGGCAGTATTGAGCTGCTATACAGATTGTTTACTAAGCTTTGCTTTGTCTCTCAGGTGTCTGAAAAGGGATCTCTTACAGCAGAAGAGTTTGCAAAGCTTGTAGGAATGTCTGTACTTTTAGCCAAAGAAAGGTAAATAATAATAAATTCTACTCCTATTTTTAATATCCTGGACCCTGACTAAAAGTAATACAAGTATTGTCTTCCTCTTTCTCTAGGCTGCTTCTAGCTGAAAAGATGGGCCAACTGTGCAGAGACGATTCTGTAGAAGGCTTGCGATTCTATCCAAATCTATTTCTTACACAAAGTTAATGGCATACTTGTTTCCTCATTCCAAATATGTTTGCCATGTGTAGCCTGGATTAAAAGGTGTCAGTAATGCATCTCTTACCCAGTTGATGTAATGGCTTATGTCAGCCATGATGACACACAAATATTTCCAGTGGTGGGAAATGCACCAACCTGGAAATCATGCTCAGGTCTTGTGGGCAGATGGATCTAGAAATTTTATACAATATGCTGCTTCAATCCTTTTTTCCTTATGTATGAAGGGAAGTGATCCATAAAAGGAGAGGGTGTTACTGTGGCCTGTTTGCAGAGATAAACAGAATACAACACAGTTTGCTTACTATATTTTTTCAACCTCTTTTTTTCTAGATATGGGTTTTGTATCTGCAACTCCAAATAAGTGCTTTACCAAATCATTGGTATCAGTGTAACTCAAAATAACGTAGACTGTGTCTGCTCTTTCCAGTTACCACTGCATAATTCCCTCAGAAAGGGCCTTCATTTTAGGAACAAAACTATACTGTGTACATTTGCCTGTAAACCATCTCCAAACGGGAGGATTTGTGCTGAATGTTAAGACAAGAAGGATTGTGAACTCACATTTCCTTCCTTCCTTCCTTCCATTCTTTGATTTTCAGCCCCACGTTGTTGCTATTTTTGTCTTTTCTTTTGCATGGCTGTAAAGGAGGGCATTCTGTCATCTGCTCTTTTAAATAGTACAATGGGCTTGTTTTCATCATTTTATTAAAGCAGTCATTCATCTGACCACATATTTAGTAGATCTTACTACTGTCTGATTTCTATATTTAAACATGAAACACAAACTAAGTAGTATCAGATATGAGCAACCTCATCACAGTGGTGTTGGCTCCATGTTCTAAAATGGGAGAGGGCAACCAATTGCATAGGGGAACAGGACCAATTTTTGCTCTGCATCTTTGAGTAGGCCTCAGGAGTGTATTCTGTTAGGAAGTGATATGATGTCAATTCTTGTTTTATTTTTGACCTGTAGTCTGCCATTTGTGAGTGGAGGGTATATTGAGAATGGTAAGGGGAGGACTCTACAGAACCATGTTTTCAGTCAGTTTTGTATTACTTAGAGGCATTTGGCCTTAAAAAGAAGGGGGGAGCCCAAATGGAGCAAATTGGCCAATACCACATCCTGAGATGGGGACTGCATGTGACCTCCAGGCTACCTTTTTGGGCCCCCATGGGTTCCTATGCTTCTAGCCCCCCACACAATGGTAAGGATTCTTCCCCCAAAAAAACAGCCAGTAGTACCTACAGGCCTCTAAGCAGAATAGTTTTGGCCATTTTGCCATGTTTGGGGTCCTCATCTTGTTTATTTGGGGAGGGGGGAATGCTTGAAAATATAGCATAAAGGCTAATAGTAAACCCATGCCTCAGGCTTAGGGTTGGTATTTGCTAAATAAATAAATACAGTGGGCCCTTGGTATCTGCTGGGGTTTGGTTCCAGGAACACTTGTGAATACCAAAATCCATGGATGCTCAAGTCCCATTGAATACAATGGCATAGTAAAATGGTGTCCCTTATATAAAATGGCAAAACCAAGGTTTGCTTTTGGAATTTATATATTTTTCAAATACTTTCAAGCCATGGACACTTGAATCAGTGGATAAAAATTCCATGGATACTGAGGGCTGACTGTAAGATATTTCTCAGGCATAGGGGTGCAAATGGGGTATGTAGCCCTTTAGGGCTTTACTAGGAGGCAGTGCACCCACCCCAACTTAGATGTGGGCTTGGTGCTTGTTCTTAACTAGTTCCCTCTCTTTTCCCACCCATGCTTCTAACAAAGCCCATAGAAATACTGCAGAATCAATTACTTCTAGAGCACTCACTGAGCCCAGGAGGAGGATCTTGAAGAAAACAGGATGCCTTTTTTGTAATTATTGAATTAATCTGAGTGTTAATACTAATATTATTTAGAATTCAGAAGTTTTACATAACAGAATCAAAATCAAATGCAAACCCAGAGTCTTATTGCATGCTAATATTTGAATGTCTTTTCAATTGCATTAAATTATGTAATCTGAAAGGCTAAGCTGGTAGTGGTTACTTCTTCATGGTACCCCTTTCAAAAAAGTATTCATTTTCATTATATGTTTTTCATTCTATGGAGCAGTCGTAACTCCACTCTGTATTCATCTGCTACTTTTGTTTCTAGTTCTCCATTCTAAAGCTTGTGTATCCCTGGATTGTATTCTTAGGAAAGAATTTGGAATATGCTTCCATGACTATTATTCAAGCCACTTCAGAATATTCCTGTGCGCCCAAATAAACATGTTTGGAGTAATCAGTACTAGGTGGCACACTGGTGAATGGCTTGTTCTGAACAAACACTAGCTCATCTGGAATGTGGTTGTCCATATATTGTCCACCTGCCAAGCAAATCCTTGTATTTTTGTATTAGTCTCCTTGTATTTTTCTTCTAAGAAGAATAAAATCAGCTGGACAGATGTGAAAGAAGACGAACACAGCTGTCACTGCAACAGGCCACAATACAATCTGGGACTTCTCAGATTTGGAACTAACAAATTCCAAGCAAATAGTTACAGGTAACATGGCATTACTTTGTGTGTGTCTGTGCATGTGTGCACGCATTCAAATCACTTCTCTACTTATGGCAAATTTCCTATGGTTTTCTTAGGCAAGGAATACTTGGAGATGGTTTTAGTAGCTCTTTCTCTGAAATATGGCCTACAGCACCTGGTATTTGTTGGCAGTCTCCCATCTATGTTCTAACCAGAGCAAATCCTGCTTAGCTTCTAAGATCAGATGGGAGCTGGTACTTTTACATGTAACATAGTTACAAATGGCAGTAACTTGTAACTTGTTGATTTTTCCTGTTAAGGAGGGCAGAACTAAGGTTCAAAACACACTGCAGAAACAATCCAGTTTGAGACCGTTTTAACTGCCCTGGCTCAGTGCTAGGGAATCCTGGGAACTGTAGTTTATTGTGGCACCAGAGCTATGACCGAGAAGGCTAGGTAAATGTCTCACAAAACTACAGTTCCCAGAATTCCCTAGCAGTTAAAATCGGTGTCAAACTGGATTATTTATGGTGTGTTTTGGATCAAACTCACATTTTAAAAGCAACTTAACCACTAGGAACATCTTAACTTTGTGTGTGTAACACCAATAATGAATTTTAGTTACTTTTAATAATCACAATTTAAGTTACC